>ML664161.1:31478490-32078490 GCA_007570785.1 Antilocapra americana
GCCCTTCTCCCATATCATCCCACCCTTACCCTCATCCACAAAGTCCAAAAGTCTATTCTATACATCTGCGTTCCTTTTGTTGTCTCCCATGTTGGGTTCTCGTTACTGTCTTTCTAAATTCCATATATATGTGTTAATATACTGTATTGTTGTTTTTGCTTCTGGCTTACTTCACTCTGGATAATGGGCTCCAGTTTCGTCCATCTGAGTAGAATTGCTTCAAATGAATTTTTTTTTAATGCTGAGTAATATTCCATTGTGTATATGTACCACAGCTTTCTTATCTATTCGTCAGTTGATGGGCATCTAGGTTGTTTCCATGTCTTAGCTATTGTAAACAATGCAGCGATGAACATTGGGGTACACATGGCTCTTTCAATTCTGGTTTCCTCGGTGTATATGCCCAGCAGTGGGATTGCCGGGTCATATGGCAGGTCTATTTGCAGCTTTTTAAGGAACCTCCACACTGTTTTCCATAGTGGCTGTACTAGTTTGCATTCCCACCAACAGTGTAAGAGGGTTCCCTTTTCTCCACATCCTCTCCAGCATTTGTTGCTTGTAGACTTTTGGATGGCAGCCATTCTGACTGGTGTAAAGTGGTACCTCATTGTGGTTTTGATTTGCATTTCTCTGATAATGAGTGATGTTGAGCATCTTTACATGTGTTTGTTAGCCATTTTTATATCTTCTTTGGAGAAATGTCTGTTAAGTTCTTTGGCCCACTTTTTAATTGGGTTGTTTATTTTTCTAGAATGGAGCTGCAGGAGTTGTTTGTATATTTTTGAGATTAATTGTTTGTCTGTTGCTTCATTGCTATTATTTTCTCCCATTCTGAAGGCTGTCTTTTCACCTTGCTTATAGTTTCCTTTGTTGTGCAAAAGCTTTTAATTTTAATTAGGTCCCATTTGTTTATTCGTGTTTTTATTTCCAATATTCTGGGAGGTGGGTCATGGAGTATCCCGCTTTGGATTATAGCAGAGAGTGTTTTGCCTATGTTATCCTCTAGGAGTTTTATAGTTTCTGGTCTTATGCTTAGATCTTTAATCCATTTTGAGTTTATCTTTGTGTATGGTGTTAGAAAGTGATCTAGTTTCATTCTTTTACAAGTGGCTGTCCAGTTTTCCCAGCACCACTTGTTAAAGAGGCTGTCTTTTCTCCATTGTATATTCTTGCCTCCTTTGTCAAAGATAAGGTGTCCATAGATGCGTGGGTTTATCTCTGGGCTTTCTATTCTGTTCCATTGATCTATATTTCTGTCTTTGTGCCAGTACCATACTGTCTTAATGACTGTGGATTTGTAGTATAGCCTAAAGTCAGGTAGGTTGATTCCACCAGTTCCATTCTTCTTTCTCAAGATTGCTTTGGCTATACGAGGTTTTTTGTATTTCCATACAAATTGAGAAATTATTTGTTCTAATTCTTTGAAGAAGACCTCTGGTAGCTTGATAGGAATTGCATTGAATCTATAGATTGCTTTAGGTAGTATACTCATTTTCACTATATTGATTCTTCCAATCCATGAACACGGTACATTTCTCCATCTGTTTGTGTCCTCCTTGATTTCTTTCATCAGTGTTCTATAGTTTTCTATATACAAGTCTTTTGATTCTTTAGGTAGAAATACTCCTAAGTATTTTATTCTTTTTGTTTCGATGGTGAATGGGATTGTTTCCTTAATTTCTCTTTCTGATTTCTCACTGTTAGTGTATAGGAATGCCAGGGATTTCTGTGTGTTGATTTTATATCCTGAAACTTTGCTATATTCACTGATTAGCTCTAGTAATTTCCTCGTAGAGTCTTTAGGGTTTTCAATATAGAGGATCATGTCATCTGCAAACAGAGAGAGTTTTACTTCTTCTTTTCCAATCTGTATTCCTTTGATTTCTTTATCTGCTCTGATTGCTGTGGCCAAAAGTTCCAAAACTATATTGAATAGTAGTGGTGAGAGTGGGCACCCTTGTCTTGTTCCTGACTTCAGGGGGAATGCTTCCAGTTTTTCACCATTGAGGATAATGTTTGCTGTGGGTTTGTCATATATAGCTTTTATTATGTTGAGGTATGTTCCTTCTATTCCTACTTTTTGGAGGGTTTTTATCATAAATGGATGTTGAATTTTGTCAAAGGCTTTCTCTGCATCTATTGAGATAATCATGTGATTTTTATTTTTCAGTTTGTTAATGTGTATTACATTGATCGATTTACGAATATTGAAGAATCCTTGCATCCCTGGGATAAAGCCTACTTGATCATGATGTATGATCTTTTTGATGTGTTGTTGGATTCTATTTGCTAGAATTTTGTTGAGGATTTCTGCAAGATAACCTTTTTAAAAAGAAAAAATTATTTGAATTCTTCACACCCAAAAAAACTTTATTATGTGAACACTTGTCTCTTAAAGAAAAATATGTGCAAATATGAAGAAGCTACTCACCAAGTGCTCCTGTTCCTTTAATAGACCCAAGTTTTCTATGTATGAAAAACCAGGCCCCTGTGGCTGGAGAGGCAGGGGAAATGGCCCAGAGAAAATCCCTTCCCGCCAATGCAAATATGAAGTTTTGCTTAACTGTGGGTCAGACAAGGGGGGGTCTTTGCCTGAGGACCGTCCCTGGGCCCAGGGAGCTTTGGGGCCCGGAGCTCCATCCAACCTTCAGGTGAGTCACTCTCATCTCTTAGAGTCACCAGTCAGTTCTGTTAATGATCTAAGATCTGTTTCTCAACTTCTTTCACAATGCTGGGGGCCCAAGGCCAGCACCCCTCGTGAGGGACTGAGGGAACAGGAGGCAAGGAACAGAGAGCAGGGTCACCTGGGCATGGTATGTCCTTTGAGTTTCTTAGGAAATGGCTTTCTAGGCTCAGCAAGGAAATTTGAACTCATGGAAAGTGGGAGACCTTTGCCTCTACAAATCAAATTCCTGTGATCGGCAGCCTACGGCTTCCCTGGCCCTGTCCTTAACTCTGATGTTGTCCTTCCCAGTTTGGGTGGGCCCTTTCCCTCTACATCTCTGATGTCAACTCGAGGCGGCCCACTGGGTGTACTGTAGCAGCCTAGGCTGTCACAAAGGCTTCGGCTGGTGGGTCCCTGAACTGTGGCAGGGTTTGCTGAGACAAAGCCAAAGGAAACAGTCCAAGGCAGGCAACACCTCAAAATTTGGGTAGAACCCTACTAAACTGTCAACAATCCACTGCTTTTGACCTTCAAAACACAGCACTGTTATGTCTGAAATAGTCACAGAACCAAATCTGTGATGCCACCCAGTGGTCAGAGCAAGAAAATGGTGCTTGTTTCATTAAACATGACGGCGGTGATACAAACTAACATTTCTGGAGCTTTCATTATATCCTGGGGATTAGAGCTCTAAACAAGTGATTATTTAATGCTATTGTGGTTTATGGTATCTCTTCTGACATAGGCAGGTAGGTATTACTACCCCCATTTTATAGGTGAGAAACATGAGGCTCGGGATTTAAGCAAGCAAAGTAGGATCACACAGCTGAGAGAGGCAGACCTAGGTAATACTCCTCACATCCAGTGGTTTCCCTTCTTGCTTTAGGGAGAAGATGAGGCTTCCATGCTGGAGATCAGAACTCTCCGAGGTCCTAGCAGAGGCTGAACCAGGTGAACACACTCAATGTCTAAGCACTTACTGTCATACAGGAGCAGAAGATGTTAGTAGAACCATTAAGGTAGGCCATTAAATCAAGTTTTTTTAATTATATTAAAAATTTATTAAAATTTAAAACTGTATACTTTTTAAAAAATTAGTCAAGTAATTGTCATATTAGTGAAATTCACTCTCAAAAATTCTGTCCAAAAATTATTCAGGATTTGTGTAACTTGGATTAAGTGTTTTAATTCAAATCTTCCTTTGGGGTAAAACTGTCCTTTGAATCAAATGGCAAGGTCCAAATACCATGATGATAATGTCACAGCTGCTTCCTCCCATCCTTGGCCTGGGGGGCCAAGAGGAAATGCTGCTTTGTTAGGTGGGCTAAGAAAATGGTAAAGCAGGCGGGACACCCCACCATCACCAAGGCTCCTGAGCTGGCTGGGCACAGTGAGTTGGGAGGGCATTATGATAGCCAGGCTGTGGTACATTGGTCAGAGCCTTCCTGGCAGAAGAGGGCCAGGTGACTATTTCATGTGACTTACTTCCAAGACATTAGAGCTTTGTGGCTTTCTAGAGATGACAGTGTCATTTTATAGCTGGAGGAGCTGGAGCAGAGACAAAGGAGTCCGCTTGCTCAGTATCACACATCTATCTAGTTGTTGGCAGAGCCAGGTCATTACCCAGGTGCTGACTCCACAGCCCAGCTCCTTCTAACCCCTGGATCATAAGGGAGGCACTGTTGCCATAACTGACCTGTGATTTACGATCTGGGAAAACTGCAGAGGACGTGAGCCAAGATTTCAGCTGTTCCTGAGGCTGTACCACCTGAGACCTTTATCCCATTCCAAGTGGGCCCAGGGCAGAGAGAGGAGGAACTGAAGCCATTTCCTGCACAGGCTCTGCACTGTCTTCCAGTTTCCTATAGAGTCTAGTCCTGATTTCAGACGTTGACAAGGAGGAGGAAGAAAAATGAGGAGGGGGGGACAGAGGAAGAGCAAGGGGACTAGAGGACCAGAAGAAGAGGGCTCTGATCAGAGATGAGAAGGCCTCAGGATTACTAGGTTATGTCTTCAGGCTTAGAAAAGGCTCACATGCCAGGCTGCTATTTTTCATGTAAGCATTATATATCCACCTGAACATTTTTAGCTGTGTGCATGTATTACTTTGATTAACAATGTAGACTAAAGCAGTTTCCTTCCATTACACAGGCAACTGAAGAGTGTCAGAGTACTGCCCTGGCAACTAGAGAGATTAAGATCCCCAGGGAGCCAGGGGGCCTAGGGGAAGGGCAAAGAGCACTTTCCATCTAGGCCAGAGTGGAGAAAATGTGCCCTTGTCTATACTGTATTCTGGAGAAGGCAATGGCACCCCACTCCAGTACTCTTGCCTAGAAAAGCCCATGGACGGAGGAGCCTGGTGGGCTGCGGTCCATGGGGTTGTGAAGAGTTGGACACGACTGAGTGACTTCGCTTTCACTTTTCACTTTCATGCACTGCAGAAGGAAATAGCAACCCACTCCAGTGTTCTTGCCTGGAGAATCCCAGGGACGGGGGGAGCCTGGTGGGCTGCCGTCTATGGGGTCGCAAGAGTTGGACACGACTGAAGCGACTTAGCAGCAGCTATACGGTATTCAGTACTTAAAATATCTGGTATTCACTATATGCAAATAATATCTCAATAAAGTATGTAGTGTTGGTGTTGTTGTTTTTAATGTGAAAACTGCTGAAAGGGAATACAGGTGAAAGGATTCTGCTCAAGACCTTCCAAAAAACCTTCGACTGCTCACCGAGGGTGGTAGGCTCTCCTCCAGGCCAGGCCAGCCTCTCGGGAGGCTTCATGCAACACTCTCCCGCTAGGGGGCAGTAGTCACCAGCCACTGCGCTCCGTCCACAGCCCCGGGCATGGACAGGGACGCAGAGTGACCCCGGAGGTGACAAAGTCCCCAGTGGCGCACTGAGCTCAGTCCTGGAGCCCATGAGGTGGGGTCGCTCACCCCATGGAGGGACCAAGAGCTGCAGGCCCGGCGGGTCTCACCTTGGGGGAAGGGAGCCTGAGCTCCAGGGCACACAGTGACCTCCGGCCCTGGCAGTCGGGCAGCCCTGGGCCAGTGACCTGCCCCCAACCTGCGGAATGCAGAGGGCGGAAGCGGCACCCGCCCCTGGCCTGTTTTCAGTGTGCAGGACGCTGCGGCAGTGGCTGCCGAGAAGCTGCGTCTGGGTGAAACCTACCCTGCGTCTGCTGCGCCGCTGCCCAGCCAGGCTGGCGGAGCCTCGCCGCCGCGCCTGTCCTGCCTGACCCGCTCCACCAGCAGAGCAGGTCCTCTGAGCAGTAGCAAGCCCCACCCACAGAGAACTCAGAGGTGGCCCTTTGCAATGACAAAGAAGCATGGCCTAGAACTGTTCTGCTTAATTGTCCCTCATGCTAAATAGGCGGATCGCCAGGCGTCGCCAAGAAGGGGGCTGCTACGGGGATGAGCTGAAAAGCGGCAAGGGGAGAGACCAGCCACTGCCTGCGCACCGTGACCCAAGGGCCACAGGGGGCCCCTCCGTCATCCCCCCGCCCCGCCCTGGGGCGACCCCGCCCCTGTGTGTGCGGGTCTCCAGCCCTCTCCACCACACCTCCGCCCCGCCTGGCGCACTGCCTGGTTTTCCTAATTCCCCGGACCAGACCGAGAGGCCGCTGCGCTGAGGACGCGGCCGCTGCGCTGAGGACACGCCGCCGGCTCCAGCCCTTTGGTCCGGGCTTCTCCCGACCCACGCCCTACCCGCGGGGCTCTCGCGGGCCGGGCTGGAGGCCGCCAGCTGGGCAGGTGCAGCAGGAGCAGCGCGCGCTCGGTGAGTCGCCCGAGCGGCTCTGGAAGAGTTGATAGGGATCAAGGGGGACGGAGGGAAGGTCAGGTGATTGTTTCCATTCCTATCTTTGCTAGCTGCCCAGAGACCAGCAGAAGCTAGGGACTCGAGAGGCAGGCCAGGGAGCTACGGCCTCCACGGTTTTAGGGGCTAATTTCCCCAAACTGTGATCCACTGGCTCTGAGCACTGACCTGCCCCAGCCAAGGGACAGGAAGCTGGCTGGGAGGTTTTCTGAGGAAGGGGAAGGGAGGCCAGGGATATCCTCCACTATGGAGCACCAGCTCTGAACCCAGATAGAGGCCTAGACTTAAATTCTTTCCTACTACTCTGCTGTTGGGTGGTTCTTGTAACTTTACCGAGCCTCACTTTCCCCATCTATAAAATGGGAATATAATGCTACTTCTCAGGGTCCCTGTGAAGATGAAATCAAAAGGCGCTGTAAAATGCCACACAGGTCTGCATTTGCCGGAGAAGAATCACTATTTCTGTTCTCATGGGGTGCACTGTGGGCCAGGCCTACCCTCTCCAAGGGTGAGGGGATGGCCACCCTGACCAGGAATCACATGGGAACTCAGACAAGAGCACTGCTCTAGCAGACCCTGCAGCACTCTGGTTAGTGGCTGTTCAGGCCTTTGCGTGGGCTGCACAATAGGCAAGGACAGTTTTCCTGAAGGAGGACATCCCTCACCAGACCTTCTTCCCAGACACCTTCTCCTCAGAAAACTGAGAACCCCTGTTGAAATTATGAACACCTGAAAACTCCCTTCTGCATAGCCAAGTTCTCATTTTGCAGGTGGAAACGGCAAGGTCAGGGATGGTTACATGATGTATGAGTTGGTAAAACTACCTTCCTCTCTTCTACTCTCTTATGTGTGTTTATGTGTGCTGCCTTCTCTGTTAAGCAAAGGATAAATGTGGGGCCATCTGGGCAGCCAGAGAAGAAGGCACCAGGGTCAGACTGGCATGCTCCCAGGACAGAGCACTCTGCAGGGTGTACTGGGGCCCTCTGGGTCCAGGTGAGGATGAAATGCAGCACCAAACAGGAAAATGGACTCAGGAAAACCACCCTCACTCTCTGCACCTGGGATGGACGTGGAGTATGGAACAAAACCTTGTCCTAGAAGGACATGGTCTTGGCCAGTTTCAAGCCAGAGAAGACTGTTGTTTGCCTGTTGAGCAGGGGTCCCCTTCTCCAACACTTCCTTCCAGTCTTTAAAACCTGCTCCTAATACCGGATCCAGATCTGGAGAGGGCTGAACCTTCAGCTTGCTGCCCTTTCCTGTAAGCAACAATCTGGCAGTTTTGTCAGGAAGTTTAAGTTGGAAGATAACATGGGATGGCTGCCATTCTGGGCCATGCTCATTCACAGCCGCGTCCCCAGAGCAAGATGCTACGCATACAGAAAGGTAGGGCACCAAGATCCAGCCCCAGGCCTCTGGATTCAGAGAGAAAAGACGAGTCTTTCTGCCCAACCGTCCCATCCTCTAGCCTCCCTGTGGTGCTCTCTTCCCCAGACACCTTTTCACTCACCCTCACCCACCTCGCACCCGGTGCAGTGGTTTCTGCTTCTTTGTACCCCTGCCACGAAAATGGTCTCTTCCTGCTGCCTGCACTCAGACATCCCCCCCACCCCCAACCCCACGCACGCACGCGCTGGCTGCCCCTGACTATGGGTATCAGCACCCGCTCCCCTGCACTGCAGTCGAATCTCCGTGGCCCTGGGCGCTAGCTAACCCTTTATTCCAACGCCTCTTGTCCTCGAAGAGACGCGGGCAGGCTGTGGGATTTGCAGGATTTGGACCCCCGCTGGGCAGCTCAGGGAGCTTACTAGCATAAATAAATAGGCTTGCATACTGATTGGGTTTAGGTGGGTAGTTGCCACGCCCCTTGCTGTTGCCCTCCTCCAGCGTAGTCTCAGCCCTGCTGCGAGCCAGCCGCTAGGTGAGCAGCGGTTGTCTGCTGAACTCCTGCACTTGTTAAGTTCAATGTCCTGCGATGTTGCCATCTGCTCCAGGGATCTCCGACTCTATCTTTGACCCTAGCCCCGCAGTGGTCCCATCCAGGTGGACTCAAGGGGCTGAGATGAATCCGAATTGATCCCAGATCTGGGGGACCTCAGACAGGACAGAGAAGCGATGAGACGGTGCATTGCAAGGCCTGGCCCAGGATCCTACAGAAATGGACTAGGGAGAGCTTCTCGGGGGTCCAGACAGTTTGTTTAATCCATCTTCACGACAGCTCTGAGGTCGGGTTATACTCATTTTACAGATAAATAATACATTGAAGTTAAGAGATTAAGTGCTCTTTCACCATGACAGAGCAAGAATTTGAAACTAGGTCAGCTCAATGCCAAAGCTTGTCTTAATCTCCATATTTTAAGGGTGTCCTGCAAAGGAAGCAATGTGAGCAAAGAACAGAGGAGGAGACGACAGAAAAACGTCATGTTTCTGGAGCACTGAGCTCCGTACCCAAAGAGGTGAGAGTGGAGGCTGGAGAGGTTGCTGGGACCTTGGGGAGCCTTGGAAGTCATAATCAGGAATGTGGACTTGGTCCTGAGGGTGGTGAGGGGCTGACCCCCCCCTCCCCCGCTTCAGAGGTTTTATACAGGAGAATAACACATGCTCTCTGGCTGCAGTTAGGAGGGTGGGTACAGGTGGGGGGAGGAAAAGCAGAGAAATGAGTGTGGTCTACTTTAGACCATCTTGCTTCTCAATATTTTACTATGCACACATAGAAAACGATTCGTTTTTAAGATGGAAGATGACCCTTGACTCTCTGGACTGAATACCTGGATAAACTAGTTCCCTCTCTGCTGCAGGGAACACGGGGAGTAGGGCAAGTCATGGGGAAATTATATGTTATTTTTGTCTGCCCTGTGTTTGAGGGAAGTGCAGAAGCCTAACAGGAAGTGGATTAGGTTTCTGGAGTCAAACAGACTGGGTCCAGCTCCTACTTGCATCAACCTACTCAGTTGGTTGCCTTGAGTAAAAAAACTTAATCTCTCTAAATCTATTCTTTCATCTATAAGATAGGGATAAGAATAGAATTTTAGGGTTATGATGAGAGTCAAATGAGATAATGTACTGTGCCTGGAGCATGAAAGTCACTCAGTCTGAGTCTTTGTGATCCTATGGAATAGTCCGTGGAATTCTCCAGGTCAGAATACTGGAGTAGGTAGCCATTCCCTTCTCCAGAGGATCTTCCCAACTCAGAGATTGAACCCAGGTTTCCCATATTGCAAATGGATTCTTTACCAGCTGAACCACCAGGGAAGCCCAAAAACACTGGAGTGGGTAGCCTATCCCTTCTCCAGCAGATCTTCCCGACCCAGGAATCGAACCAGGGTCTCCTTCATTGCCAGCAGATTCTTTACCAGCTGAGCTACCAGGGAAGCCCCTGCCTGGAGCATAAGTATCTTAAAATGGCAATTCTATTAATTTTTTTATTTATTATTATCAGTAAATCTGAAGCTCGGGGAAAACAATTTCTGAAGTCATCAAAAGGAAATGGAAATCATGAAAATAAATGAGATGCCCCAAAGAGTGTGGATGATGAGGAGGAAGTACTGAGTGGACAGTAGTGGACACAGGAAGAGGTGCCTAAGAAGAAATGGTCAGAGGAAAAGAAGGAAAGCCATCAATCAGAGCCTACTGTCATAGAAGCCACACACATGACGTAGCTACACAGCCAGTCCTCTGTCTCTCTTTCTCCTTCTAACAGAACCTGATGTTGTTAGGGTAAGCCCTCTTCTCTGGATGTCTGTGTGCCTTAAAGGAGGCAGCCAAGTGCCCCAACTTCAAACCAAGAAATGGGTCCTCACTGAAAATCCCATTGCCCTTGCCCCTGATTGATTTAGGAAGGTGTATCTGATACCTTTCTGGCCAATGGGACTTAATGAAAAGTCAGATGGGGGACATCTAGAAATGATTCCCTTAATTTAAAGAGATGTACATGCAAATCAAAACCATAGTAAATACCAGTTCAACATCCACTAGGATGACTAGAGTTAAGCCAGATAGCAACAAATGTTGGTTATGATATGGGAAATTCGGAGTCCATATTGCTGGTGGGAAGCCAGTTGCAAAACAACCTGGCTGTTCATCAAATGACTAAACAGAAAGTTACCATGTGACCCAGCAGTTTCACTCCTAGGTATATGCCAAGGGAAATGAAAATGTGTTTCCACATAGAACCTCCTAGGCAAGTGCTTATAGCAGCATTATTCATGATATCTAGAAGGTTCAACTCAAATATTCATCAACAGATGAATGGATACACAAATGTGGTTCAGTTCAGTTCAGTCGCTCAGTTGTGTCCAACTCTTTGAGACCCCATGATTGCAGCATGCCAGGCTTCCCTGTCCATCACTGATTCCCGGAGTCCACCCAAACCCATGGCTATCGAGTCGATGCCATCCAGCCATCTCATCCTCTGTCGTCCCCTTCTCCTCCTGCCCTCAATCTTTCCCAGCATCAGGGTCTTTTGAAATGACTCAGCTCTTCACATCAGGTGACCAAAGTATTGGAGTTTCAGCTCCAACATCAGTCCTTCCAATGAACACCCAGGACTGATCTCCTTTAGGATGGACTGGTTGGATCTCCTTACAGTCCAAGGGATTCTCAGAAGTCTTCTCCAACCCCACAGTTCAAAAGCATCAATTCTTCAGCACTCAGCTTTCTTCACCATCCAACTCTCACATCCATACATGACTACTGGAAACACCATAGCCTTGACCAGACAGACTTTTGTTGACAAAGTAATGTCTCTGCTTTTAAATATGCTATCTAGGTTGATCATAACTTTCCTTCCAAGGAGTAAGCGTCTTTTAATTTCATGACTGCAGTCACCATCTGCAGTGATTTTGGAGCCCAGAAAAATAAAGTCTGACACTTTTTCCACTGTTTCCCCATCTATTTGCCATGAAGTGATGGGACCAGATGCCATGATCTTAGTTTTCTGAATGTTGAGCTTTAAGCCAACGTTTTTACTTTTCTCTTTCACTTTTATCAAGAGGCTTTTTAGTTCCTTTTCACTTTCTGCCATGAGGGTGGTTTCATCTGCATATCTGAGGTTATTGATATTTCTCCCAGTAACCTTGATTCCAGCTTGTGCTTCATCCAGCCCAGCGTTTCTCATGATGTACTCTGCATATAAGTTAAATAAGCAGGGTGGCAATATAAGCCTTGACGTACTCCTTTTCCTATTTGGAACCAGTCTGTTGTTCCATGCCCAGTTCTGACTGGTGCTTCCTGACCTACATACAGGTTTCTCAAGAGCCAGGTCAGATGGTCTGGTATGCCCATCTCTTTCAGAATTTTCCACAGTTTATTGTGATCCACACAGTCAAAGGCTTTGGCGTAGTCAATAAAGCAGAAGTAGATGTTTTTCTGGAACTCTCTTGCTTTTCGATCATCCAGCGGATGTTGGCAATTTGATCTTTGATTCCTCTGCCTTTTCTAAAACCAGCTTGAACATCTGGAAGTTCACGGTTCACAAATGTGGCATATCCATATAATAGAATGGCACTTGGCCATAGAAAAGGAAATCAGTACTAATACCTGCTACAACATGGATGAACGTTGGAAACATTCTAAGTGAGAGAAGCCATCCACCAATGACCGCATACTATATGACCCCATTCATATGAAAGTCCAGAACAGGAAATCTATAGAGACAGGAAATAGATTAGTGGTTGCTTTGGACTGGGGTGGTAAGCAGGAGAATGGAATATGAGGTTTCTTCTTGGAGGTAAATATTCTGAAGTTGATGATAATGATTACATATATCTATGAATATACTAAAACCATGGAACTGTCTACTTTAAATGTATTGTATGCATGTTAGTTGTATGTCAATAAAACTATTTTAAAAGAAGCAACAACAACAAAAAGACATACATAAAAAACACAGACTCTTCTCCACATTGTCTTGTTTAGATGGGATGGCTGGAAGGGTACCTCTTGCTGCCTGCATGAGGATGATGTCTACACAACAAGAAAGGCAGAATCACAAAGATCACTGAGAAGCCCAAAGGAACCTTGGCAGCTTGCTCATCTTGTTATGTGATGTGATGAACTGTTTACACCATTTTGAGTCAGAGTTTTTGTTGATATTCTCCAACAATCATGTATTTTAATCCCCAAGGAGTTTCATATAGGAAAACAGTTGCTTATGAAAACTTCAGAGGTGCTGGATGGTCAGGCTCAAGCTGACCCTCCAGGAATGTCTCCTAGAAGCTGCAAAACTGACCCGTTGTTGGACTTACTACCTTTGTCCTCCTGCCAGGAGGGTGGGACGCAGGAAGCCACCCCTGCAGCGATTAAGTTCAAGGACACAGTGCAAACACAACATTGTAAATCAACTATACTCCAATAATTTTTTTTTTAAGAAACACAATGTATTGTGAACTCGGAACCAGCAATGTGGTTGTGACCTCATAACCCCAAAATCTTTGCTCCCTGTCAGCACCTACGAAGCTGGTGAATGAAACTGGAACATTGATTGAGAAAATTTACCCACCTCCCTGACCTTACCACCAGAAGAAAACAAGGCAGCAGGAGGATGGCCTTCACTTGACTTCCACCTTCTGGATATCTCCCATCTAAGGACCAACTCCTACTTCCATCTCAGATCTCTCCTCTGAGGTCATTTTTCCTTCTGCCTGATACATATTTGTGTATACATCTTCATGTGTATATATATATATGTAATGTGAAGTCACTCAGACGTGTCTGACTCTTTGTGACCCCATGGACTGTAGCCCACCAGGCTCCTCCGTCTGTGGGATTCTCCAGGCAAGAGTACTGGAGTGCGTTGCCATTTCCTTCTCCGGGGGATCTTCCTGACCCAAGGATCGAACCCAGGTCTCCCACATTGTAGCCAGACACTTTACCATCTGAGCCACCAGGGAAGTCCATATATATGTACATCTCCTTTCAAATGTTCTAGGATCTACTTGTGAAGTTCTTTCAATTTTGGTTTACCTGAAAATACCTTTGTTTTGTCCTCATTCTTGAATTTTTGTTTTCTAGACAAAGAAGATAGACTAGTAGTTATTATCTCCTCTTTTTTCTGTTATGTATTTGCTTTAGTTCTTGGGGGAAGGAAGGCAGCATACATCTGGACAATTTGACTGTTCCTTTTCCCCACAGGGTGGACCAGATTTCGAGGAGGAGCCTGGGGACCAGGTCTTCCAAGGCAGACACAGCAGGTAAAATCACAATGATGGGACATGTGGTCAAGGGGGAGAAACAGGTGAGTGTGGGATGGAGTTTCACTGGTGTGGCAGAGCTGGCATTGGCCAAGGAGCTCTGAGTGGTCTCGGGAGGGTACACTTCTCAGAGCCACAGCCCAGGAGAATACGTAGCTGGCCCCAGGAAGGCAGAAGCAGTGCCCCCACAGCCACTGCCGGACCGACCTGTGGCTATTTTCTTTCAGCGTATAAATGTTCTCTTTCATGAAGGCCTACTGCCTACAGCCACTTCTGATACCAAGTGGTCAGAGTTCAGTACAGGAAACAGAAGCAGATAGAAAGAGAATCTAAATAGGCAGTTAGTTGCTAAAAATCAGTAGGTGCACTGGAAGAATAGGCTGTAGTTTGGGCCACCAGGAAAGACTCCGAACACCCAGAAATAACTCTCTGGAGGAGGTACCATTTGTGTGACAGACAAGTATAAAGGCCACCTCAGAACTCGGTTGAACTTACTAACAACGATGTTGCTAAGAGTTGGAATGCTGCCCTAATCGCCGTTAACCCCAAAGCTGGGCTGGACACTGGAGAACAGAAGCTGCTGCAGGAAAACCCCATGTCTGCATAATCTTGTTTGCCAGGAAAAAGCAGTCAAAACTACAGAAACGTGGCCTGTTTCACTTCTGCTTTCTTCATTTATTTTTAATGGGAAGATAATGCTTTACAACGTTGTGTGAGTTTCTGCTGTCCAACAAAGTGAATCAGCTACAGGCATACATATACCCGCTCCCTCTCTTTTCATTTGGCCCCACTGTGTGGTTTGCGGAACTTCCCTGACTGGGTTGGAAACTGCATCCCCTGCGGTAGAAGTGCGAAGTCTTGGCCATCAGACTGCTAGGGAAGTGTGACATCTGCTTTCTAAATTCTTAAAACCTAACTTGCATAACCCAACTTCAAGAGAATCTACAAAATGTAGCTTTTGGTTTCCAAGTCTTTCACGTTGTCAGAGGATCCTCTAGAAGGAGATAGGAATCCCTGTTGTCAAGTGGCAGGTGACGTAGGGGCCTCCAATGCCATCTAATTGGTTGTTTAGTTTGACAATTAGAAAATCAGGTGGCTCTTGAGAGGGCTGTGTCAGGACAGTGGTGGTGAGAAAAGCCAGCCTCTATGGAGAAGAAAAGTTAACAAAAGTTGACATGAGCATTGAATTCAGCAAATGTGGATGGTTTGAGGTTTCCTGTGAAGGGAAGGGGAGATGGAGGAAGTGGATAGAGGGCACATCCAGTTTCAGGGAGAGTTTTAGGTCCTTGTTTCTGTAAGAATGGTAAAGAATCAAACACGTTTATGGATGGAAAGGAAGGTACTATCTGAAGAGAGCAGAGGGAGCAAATGGATACATGATGGTTGGAGAGCTTGCAGCTGGTGGAAGGGGATGCTCTTCATGTGTGGAAAGATGCTTGTGATATTCTGCTAAGTGACAAAAGCATGCCTATTATAAAGCAAACATTGTAGGATTCTTTCCTGTTTTAAAAATATATTAGGTACTTTGAAAACACTCACTGAATTGTTAGATAACCCTCATAGAGACCAAAATCAGTTTTTGCAAGGCTGCACCACGGAGATGGAGCAGCCCCAGCCAATGGCGTCAGCTTGGGCAGAATGAGAGTGAAAGAGGGTGGGATGGAGGACAGCAGACCTCTGCCGGCTGCATGGCCGCAGGCTGGCTTGCTCCATAGGCCTCACGCTCAAGTTGTGATCCCAGCTCACCTTCCCTCCCACGTGCTGAGAAGCAGGCAGCCAGCAGTTGTTCCTGAACCAGCCTCAGAGGCCTGGCATAGCACGTCCCCATTGCCTCCAGCCTCGACTGTGGTGGGGCCCTTCAGGCTCCCCATAGTCATCTGGGGCCACATCCTGCAAGAGCACTGATGTGATTGCTGTCCACTGCTCTTGTGTTTCCTGTCCCCCCACCCTAAATCATGATCACAAAGATTCACTGACCAAGGCTGACATGTAAGTACATGACTTCCTTGAAAATAACTTGAGATGGCTTTAACTTAGCTTTACTCGGACCTGTCTTATCCCTCAACATGGCTATTTCTTTTCTTTTTTTTTAATTGAAGTATATTGGCATACAATAGTGTGTTAGTTTCAGGTATACAGCAAATTGCATCACATAAATATACTTTTTATTTCAGATTATTTTCCATTATAGGTCATTACAAGATATTGAATATAGTTCCCTGTGTTATGCACTTAATCCTTTTTGCTCATCTATTTTATGCTTGTTAGTTTATATCTGTTAATCCCAGATTCCTAATTTACCCCCCTCCCTTTCCCCTTTGGTAATTGTAAGTTTGTCTTCCATGTCTGTGAATCTGTTTTGTATATAGATTCATTTGTATTATTTTTTGGATTCTGCATAGAGGTGATATCATATAATATTTCTTTCTCTGTCTGAATCTGCTCAGAATGATGTTCTATAGGTCCATTCATGTTGCTGCAAATGGCAATATTTCATTTTTTATGGTTAATATTCCATTGTTTATTTATACTACATCTTTATCCATTCATCTCTTGATGGACACTTAAGTTGCTCATATGTCTTGACTGTTATAAATAGTACTGCTATGAGCATTGAAGTGCATGTGTCTTTTTTAGTTAGAGTTTTCATCTCTTCTGGATAAATGCTCTGGAATGGGATTGTTGGATCATTGGTAGCTTTATTTTTCATTTTTTTAAGGCACCTCCATTTTTTTCTCATAGTGGCTGCAATAATTTACATCCCCACAAACAGTGAGGATCCTTACCATCCTCACCATCATTTATTATTTGTAGACTTTTGGTGATGGCCATTCTGACTGCTGTGACATGGTACTTCATCGTGGTTTTGTGGTTTAATAATTAGCAATGTTGGGCATTTTTTCATGTGCCTGTTGGCAATCTGTATGTCTTCTTTGGAGAAATGTCTATTTAGGTCTTCTGCCCATTTTTTAGATCAGTTGTTTGTTCTTTTGATATTAAGTTGTATGAGCTGTTTGTATATGTTGGATACTAACACCTTGTAGGTCACATCATTTACAAATTTTTCTCCCACTGTAGGTTGACTTTTCCTAGTTTCCTTTGCTGTATGGAAAGCTTGTAAAGTTTGGTTAGAGACTAAGTTAAGAAAACATTGATACAATTTACATCAGAGAATGTTTTGCCTATGTTCTCTTCTAGGAGTTTATGATGCCATGTCTTATATTTAAGTCTTTAAGCCATTTTGAGTTTATTTTTGTGTCTAGTATGAGGAGGTGTTCGAACTTCATTGATTTACATGAAGCTGTCCCAACTTTCCCAACACCACTTGCTTAAGAGACCATCTTTTCTCCATTGTATATTCTTAACGTCCTTTGTTGATGATTAATTGGCCATAGGTGTTGGGTTTATTTCTAGGCTCTCTATTCTGTTCTATTGATCTATATATCTGTTTTTTTTGTGTGCCAATACCAGTCTGTTTTGATTATGCAGCTTTGTAGCATTATCTAAAGTCTTGGAGGATTATGCCTTCAGCTTTGTTCTTTCTCCTCAGAATTGCTGTGGCGACTCTGGGCCTACTGCAGTTCCATATAAATTTGAGGATTATTTGTTCTGATTTTGTAAAAAATGTCATGGGTATTATGATAGGGATCACCTTAAATCTGTGGATTGCTTTCTGTAGTATGGAACATGATTATTTCTGGTGCTAACCTAATATATATACATACATACATACATATATATACATACATACATATGTATACATACATACCTATATATACATACATGTATATATATATATGCACATACATACGCACACACATATATATGCTGTGCTGTGCTACTGAAGCCACTTCAGGCGTGTTTGACTCTTGCGACCCCATGGACTGTAGCCCGTCAGGCTCCTCTGTCCATGGGGATTCTCCAGGCAAGAATACTGGAATGGGTTGCTGTGCCCTCCTCCAGGGGATCTTCCCGACCCAGGGACTGAACCCTTGTTTTTTACATCTCCTGTATTGGTAGGTAGGTCCTTTACCACTAGCACCACCTGGGAAGCCCCCATGTATATATACTATCTTGTATTATTATTTTATGTGCGTTGTAAGTGTGGGGTCATTTTTAATCACACTATTGGCTCCAGGTTTTTTGTCTTTGGGCGAAGGTAGTGCCTAGTCATGTGAATTCAGGCTGAAAACCTATATGAGGGTAGGATCAGGAATACAGATTCTCAGGAGAGATCCCCACCCCAATTTGATTAGCATCAGAATCCAAGAAAGGCAGTTTCCCTGAGAATTTGGACCCACTCAAAAACTTTAAATGTTGAACTTATCAGATCTAGCATATCAAATGAGTGTCTTTAATATAATAAATAAAAGAGAAACTTGAAAATATGACAGAAGACCAAGCAGGTGTGGAATAAAATCAAACAACTACCAGAAGTGAAAAATTGAAATTGAAAATTCAATAGGTTTACTAGCTGATTAGATAACAGCTGACAGGATGATTAGGGATATGGAAGATAGAAGAACTTACCTGAACTGTAACCCAGAGAGGCAGAGAGATGGAAAATATAAACTAGAGCTCTAAAAGACACAGAATATAGACAAGAAGGTGTATTATATATTCAATCATAATTCTAGAGAGAGAATAAAGATGAGGGAAGAGGCAATATTTGAAAATGTAATACAAAACTGCTTTCTATAGATGACAAAGGAGCCTAATCCAGAGTTAAGGAGCCAAAAAATTCCAACTATGATTTTAAAAAATGCACACTCAGAATCATCATAGTAGAATTGTAGAACACTATATTAAATATTAAGACATTAATTAATATACTGTATTTTATAACATAATGGAAGTTGAATATAACTTTCAAAGTGTTAGAGAAAAAGGAATGAGGAAAATAAAAGCCAGTCCAAAAGAAGGCAAGAAAAGAGAGAGAAACAAAAGATAGAAAGGCATGAAAAAAGAAAACACAATGTAAGATGAAAAAAATTAATATATCAATAATTGCACTAAATTTAAATATTTTGACATAAAGCTGCATTTTAAAAACAAACATTGTCAGACTGAGTAAACAAAATCCAGCTATTTGTTCTTTATAACGGACATACATTTTTTAAATGTACAGAAAATTTGAAAGTGAAAATGGTGGGAAATGATGTACTAAGTAAATACTAAATATAAGGAAGATCATAGAGCTATATGGGACAAAACATTTTTTAAATAATTAATTAATGTATTTGTCTGTGCTTGGTCTTCACTGCTGATGGGCCTTTCTCTAGTGTGGTGAGTGGAGGCTGCTCTCTGGTTGTGGGGTAAGGGCTTCTCACTGCCGTGGCCTCTCTTGTTCCAGATCACAGGCTCCAGGGTGCTCAGGCTCCAGCGCTTTCGGCACGTGGGCTCACTAGGTGTGACTCCCGGGCTCTAGAGCCCAGGCTCAGTAGTTGGGGCTCACAGGCTTAGTTATTCTGTGGTACGTGGGATCTTCCTGAATCAGGAATCGAACCCAGGTCTCCTGCACTGGCAGGCAGATTCTTTAGCACCGAGCCATCAGGAAAGCCCCAGAGGAAAATATTTAAAGGGGAAAAACTTACTAGAAATAAAAAGATGACTATATAATGATAAAATATTCAATTTTCCAATAAGTATAACAATTTTAAGCTTCTATAAAACTAATTCCATAGCTTGAAAGATGAGCTGAAATGACAAAATTACGTGGAAAATTTGGCCAGATCACCATCTCATGAGCTATTTCAACACACATTTCTGTGATATTCAGAATAATCAATAGAAAATCATTAAGGATATAAAAGATTTGAGCAACACAGTTAACAAGCATGTAGAACTCTATATTAAATAACTACAGAATATATGGTGTTTTGAAGCATCTATGCAATGTCTACAAAAATGGACCATTAAAAATTAAATGCTGCAGGGTGAAGGCATGCATGAATAGGCAGAGCACAGTTTTTTTAAGGTAATGAAAATACTCTGTTTAATACTATAATGATAGATACATGTCATTAAACATTTGTCCAAACCTGTAGAATGTACAACACAAAGAGTAAACAGTAATGGAAACTTAGACTTTGGATGATATGATGGGTGGATGTAGGTTCATCAGTTGCAACCAATGTACTACTCTGGTGGGGAATAATGGGAGATGCGATGCATTTATAGGGGTTGGGTGTACATGGGAAACCTCAATACTTTCTTCTCAATTTTGCAGTGAACCTAAAACTGCTGTTGAAAAATTAAATAAAGTCTGGGGATTTCCCTGGTGATCCAGTGGCTAAGACTCTGTGTTCCCAATGCAAAGGGGCCCAAGTTCAATCCCTGGTCATGGAACTAGATCCCACATACCATAACTAAAGATCCCACATGCCTCAACTAAGACCCAGTGCAGCCAAATAAATAAATAAATATTGTAAAATAAATAAAAATAAAGTCTTAATCAGAAAATCAAATGCTTCAACCATAACCCACTAGTTGAAGAAGAAATTACAGTGGAATTAGAAAATATTTAGAATCAAAAGCTGATGAAAATATTATATAAGAAAACATGTGGAATGCAGTTAATGTAGTATTTAGAGAAAATGTATAACCATAAGTATTTCTCATAAGAAAATAAGCTCAAAAACTAATGAGCTCAAAATTCTCAAAATTAATGAGCTAGGCGTCCGTATCAAAATAATACCCCCAAAAGTAAAAGGGAGATAAAATTAAATATAAGAAAAAATAATTTAAAAAAAAGAACAAGCCAGAAGTTGATTTTTCAAAAATATTCATAACATTGACAAAATTCTGGTGAAAATGATTAAGAGATAAAAAAGGAAGGCACAGATCATCAATATTAGGAATAGCACAACCAGAAAAGGATATTTGTCATGCAATAAATATAAAAAAATATATAAAGAATTCCTATACATGGGTAGAAAAGACAGCCAGTGGTTCAAAAGGAATTCCATAGAAGGAACCCCTTTTCACAAACATTTGAAAAGGTGTTGAGGACTTCCCTAGTGGTCCGGTGATTAGGATTCTGCTTTTCCATTGCGGTGGCACATGCTCGATCCCTGGTCAGGGAACTAAGATCCCGTGTAGCCAAGAAAGAAAAGGTTAGTAATCAGGGACATACATGCTAATAATACCTACAACATTCGCAAAATCAAACACCAGACAATACAAAGTATAAATGAGCATATGAAACAGGGGCTGTCCACTATCTGCTAAGTGGTAGTGGCCCTTGGGAAACAGTTAGCCTTGGTTGGTGAAGCTAAATGTATGCGTACTCGTATATATCTTTTGCCTAAAACATTACATTTTTTCTTAATCTTACTGAAAATATTATTTCTTTTCTGAATTCTTTCTTGCTTTAACTAAAACATCTTCATTTTAATATAACATTTATGCTTCTTATTTTCTCATGATAATGAAATCTGACTTTCTCAGTGGAAATTTAGCCCCTCATCTAGTTGATCTTAAACATTTTAGTATCAAGATTGTATTAAAAATATACTGAGGACCCCCAAAGAGTTTTTTATGTGAGGTGTAGCTATTGCTAATTACCATAGTAGAAATTAAAACTGAGAAATTTTTTAAAGATAAAGTATGCATACCCTATGACTCAGAGATTCCAATTCTAGGTCTGTACTTCAGAGAACTCTCTTGAATAAGAATCTTATAGCAGTGTTATTAAGAATAAAAAAGAAAAAGCTTGTAAACACCTGGCAATAACCTAGCTGGTAAATAACAGTAGAAGGGTAAGTAAGCTTTAGTATATTCACACAGTGGAATACATATAGCAGAGAAAGGAACTGCAGCTACAGAGAACAACCCGGTGAATACCATTATCAAATGCTGAATAAAAAAAGCAAGTCATCAGTGAGTTACATAAAGAATTACCCCATTAATCTAAAATTCAAACACAGTTATAAACACTGAATTATTTACAGTGTGATGGCTAGGCTAGAGTTCCCAGCTATTCAATCAAACACTAAGTGTTGCTGTGAAGGTATTTTATAGATGCATAAAAGCCCATAATCAGTTGATTTTAAGTAAGGGGGATTATTCCAATAATAATCTGTGTAGACCTGATGCAATCAGTTGAAAGGCCTTCAGAGCAGAACCAAGGTTTTCCTGAGTAAGAAGAAACTCTGCACAATGGACTGCAGCTTCAACTTCTGCCCAGAAGTTGCAGCCTGCCTTTCCTAATGGCCTGCCCTTCAGATTTCAGACTTGCCTAGCCAGCCCCACAAATGCATAAGCCAGTTCATTGCAATAAATCTTAAGACTGGTCTCCTACTGACTTTCTTTCTCTGGTTGAACCATGACTTTTGGATTTTGGTACTGGAGATGGTTCTGGAGAAATAGAATTTTTTATTAATTTATTTATTTGGCTATACTGGGTCTTAGTTTTGGCAGAGGGGATCTTTTCAGTTCAGTTCAGTCACTCAGTCATGTCCAGGGACCCCCAGGGACTGCAGCATGCCAGGCTTTCTTGTCCATCACCAACTCCCGGAGCTTGCCCAAATTCATGTCCAACTAGTCGGTGATGCCATCCAACCATCTCATCCTCTGTTGTCCCTTTCTCCTGCCTTCGATCTTTTCCAGCATCAGAGTCTTTTTAAATAAGTCAATTCTTTACATCAGGTTGCCAAAGTATTTGAGCTTCACCTTCAGCATCAGACCTTCCAATGAATATTCAGGGTTGATTTCCTTTAGGATTGACTGGTTGTATCTCCTTGCAGTCCAAGGGACTTGCAAGAGTCTTCTCCAACACCACAGTTCAAAGCATCAATTCTTTGGCGCTCAGCCTTCTTTATGGTCCAACTCTCACATCCATACATGACTATTGGAAAAAACCATAGCTTTGACTATGCAGAGCTTTGTCAGTAATGTCTCTGCTTTTTAATACGCTAAGTTTGTCATAGCTTTTCTTTCAAAGAGCAAGCATCTTTTAATTTCATGGCTGCAGTCACCATCTGCAGTGATGTTGGGGCCCAAGAAAATAAAGTCTGTCACTGTTTCCATTGTTTTCCCATCTATTTGCCATGAAGTGATGGGACCAGATACCGGGATGTGACCTCTGAGTTGCAGCATGTAGGATTTAGTTTCTGCCAGGAAATTACCCTAGAGGAACAGAATCTTAAGGATGAATTCTCTGAATACTTCCTGGATTTTCTGGAACTGGATCTGTAGTCTGATTAGAGTTCAAGGCACTAATGACTCTATTTCACATGGTAAAGAGGGTACTGGTAGTCCATGAAGGGATGATATTAGAGACATGAAAAATATTGCTGTTGGATACTCCAGGCAAGGTTTTGAGTGATATTCAAACATTTTAGTTAAACCAAATAGTATAATGAGAGTGCCTGGTAGTTCCTAACTGTGCTGGACCAAGTGGGAAAAGAAAAGGATGAGCTCATGACTTGAAATTCCCAGCTCAAGATCCTCATAAAATGACCCCAACACTTGCTGAAAAAATAAACCCAGTATCTCACCCAGTGAGTGGCTGAGTTACAAGGCAAATTAAATTCCCAGTCTCAATGGTATCTACTGCTAAAAGGAGGGCATTGACTGGGAAGAGATGAGATACTGTATGTTGGAATGAGAACAAATTGGAAGACCCAGACAGAGATGGGGATGTTGAGTGTCTGAATTCTGATGAGACTGTTTGACCAGTACTAATGCATCTGAGGGAATTAACTCTGCGTTGAAAACTGTAATGGCCTCCCTGAAGCAGCTGCTTTGCAAGACAAGCGCTGTTCCTCCTCAGGACCCTCCCCCACCACTCCCTTTGCTTCCAGCTCTATCATTAGACTCCAGTCCCAGCATGTCTCTAGAGGTAAGGTACAAAGTGTGACCCACAGGGAGGTGTGCTCTGCACCAAAGCCCGCACGGTCTTCCGGGTTTAGCAGACAGACGGCCACAGACAGACGGCCAGGGAACATGTGATTTAATGTCTGAGTGGAGTCACTACGCAAGACCAGGAGGGGCAGAGGGTACACTCTCACCAGCAAGGGAGTGACGTCCCTCCCACTCCTGCAGCCGCACCCCACCCAGCCAGGCAGAGAAGGGCCGTGACTCACCTTTACCAGTACTTTTCCAGCTCCTCTGATCAGACCAGTGTGTCGTGTGCCCAACCCTGAACCAATCAATGTGGCCAGTGGGATGGCAAATGTTATTTGCCTTAAACCTTTCAGGATCTATACCTGGGTTTGGGAATGGAATTAAATCCCAAGCCACATCGCTGAAAATAGGTGGTAGAGGAGTGCAAGTTCTGAGTGTGGATTCTAAGTGCTATCATCTGGGAGGGGGAATAGATGGTGAGCGTTAAACAGGATGAATTTCCTGTCACTGCAAAAGGAAAACAGTACAGACCCAGGCTTGTTCTGTAACTCCTCACAGCAGAGCAGGGCAGGCTGGTTTCTGTGCTCCCAGTCAGCATAATGGATTTGGTATTTTAATCTAATCATGCGGTTAAAGTTCTTTACTTAGAGAAAAGCTTCAAACTCATGCTGAATGTATCTTGACAATTGGACTAAACCAAATCCTGTTTATTTTAGTAGTCAGTAGAAGTGTTGGAGGAGACCATGGAGAGCGTGTGACCCACGAGCTGGATTCTGGCTACTGGAGGCGCCTAGCCCCCTCCCCATCCTTGGAATGCGTGTTCTGCTTGCCTTCCTCACACCAGAAGCTGCCCAAGACAGAACTCTGAGATAGTCCTGTGGTGCTGAGACCGTCTGGACAGTGTATATAACGGAGCTCCGTTCAGTCCTCTGTGTAAACTTGAGGATTCTGGCAGGCAGTGTGTGGAGGTCTCCTGCAGCCACCCAAGACAAGCCTGGTAAGTAGGTTCTCTTGTTTCTTAAACCTGCCACCTGCCAATCTGCAGAGATCTACCTCTTATTTCTGATCTTCCCTGGTGGCTCAGCTGGTAAAGAATCCTCCTGCAGTGTGAGAGACCAGGGTTCGATCCCTGTGTTGGGAAGATCCCGTGGAGAAGGGAATGGCAATGCACTCCAGTATTCCAGCCTGGAGAATTCCATGGACTGTATAGTCCACAGGGTTGCAGAGAGTTGGAAATGACTGAGCAACTTTCAATTCACTTCACTTCACCTCTTTCTTCAGGCTTTCCAGGCCCCTCACCTTGAGGGCATTTCGGAAGCCCCCGAGGAGACTCTGAACTAACGCCTAGGTGTCTGGAGCAGCTTGGATTTATTATTTGTGCCTCAACTGCAGATAGTACCAGCAGTCTCCCGTTGGTCACTTACTCACGTGGACTCTGCACCAAGGGCCCACCGTGGGCACGTGTGTGCCTGCATGCTCAGTTGTTTCTGACTCTTTGTGGCCCTATGGACTGTAGCCTGCCAGGCTCCTCTGTTCATAGAATTTTCCAGGCAAGAATACTGGAGTGGGTTGCCATTTCCTACTCCAAGGGAATCTTTCCAACCGAGGGATCAAACCGGCATCTCTTGCATATCCTGCTTTGGCAGGTGGATTCTGTACCACTGACCACCATGCATCAGCTCTCAAATCTCCCTCAACTCTATGAGCTTAATATTATCATCTGACTTGCTCAATGAGGAGTCTGAGGTTAGGGAATATAGGCAGCTTGTCCAAGGCAACAAGCTACCTAAGGGCAGAGTTGGGATCTTAGCCAGACCTGCAGGTATGCAAAGTTTGTCCTCTATGATGGATATTGTGCTTCTCTCCTACCCCTGTCTCGACCGCAAGTCCTTGCACTGTCCTGCAGTATCATACTTGCTGTTATTGAAAAAAAAAAATACTGATTAAACCTTCGCATCCCAGTACTAAGTTTGACCTCATCTTCTATCTGAAAGATATCAGACTTCCCTGGTGGCTCAGACGGTAAAGCATCTGCCTACAATGTGGGAGACCTGGGTTCAATTGGGAAGATACCCTGGAGAAGGAAAAGGCAACCCACTCCAGTACTCTTGCCCAGAAGCCTGGTAGGCTACAGTCCACGGGGTAGCAAAGAGTTGGACATGACTGAACAACTAAACTTTCTTTTCTTTCTTTTCTATCTGAAAACTCTAAAAGTCAGGATATTCACTGGCTCTGGAAAAACAGACTGTACGATTCAGTTGTAAAGTTTGAGCCGAGGCCCCCAAACTTCTTTTCTAAGCTCTGTGAGGTGTTAGTATCCAGAGGCTCCTGGTCGGCATCTGCCAGATTCTGGTTCTGTTGCTTCACTTTGTCTTGTCTCCTCTGTTGACTTGATATCACTTGTGAACAATAGCTGTTTAAGTTCAAGCTTTAAAATATTGAAGCCAGGGAGCAGTTACCATATGTATTTTTGGAGGAGTAACAAACAGCTTGTCAGACTTGCTTTTCTCTTCTGTTTCTCTGCCTCCGGCAGAGGCGTGAGTTAGTGGTGGCCTGCTGCAGGGCCCGGGGTTTGAGTGCTGCAGTGCATGCATGGGACCTTTGGAAGGAGGGCACCATTATCTTCATTACTCCCACCATGTTTGGTTTTGGGTCAAACAACAGGAAGGGAACAGAGCCCTGCCCATCAACAGAAAATTGGATTAAAGATTTACTGAGCATGGCCTCACCCATTGGAACAAAACCCAATTTCCTTCACAGTCAGTCTCTCCCATCAGGAAGCTTCCATAAGCCTCTTATGCTTATCTTTCAGAGAGCAGACAGAATGAAAACCACCATCACAGAAAACGAATCAAACTGATCACATGGACCACAGCCTTGTCTATCTCAATGAAACTATGAGCCATGCCTTGTAGGGCCACCCAAGTCAGACAGGTCATGGTGGAGAGTTCTGCCAAAATGCGGTCCACTGGAGAAGGGAATGGCAAACCACTTCAGTATTCTTCCCTTGAGAACCCCATGAACAGTATGAAAAGGCAAAAAGATAGGACACTGAAAGATGAACTCCCCAGGTCGGTAGGTGCCCAATATGGTACGGTAGAAGATAATAAGAACAATATTGCATAGGAACCTGGAATATTAGGTCCATGAATCAAGGTAAATTAGAAGTGGTCAAACAGGAGATGGCAAGAGTGAACATTGACATTTTAGGAATCAGTGAACTAAAATGGACTAGAATGGGTGAATTTAATCCAGATGACCATTATATCTACTACTGTGAGCAAGAATCCCTTAGAAAAAATGGAGTAGCCCTCACCATCAACAAAAGAGTCCAAAACGTAGTACTCAGTTGCAATCTCAAAAATGACAGAAGAATCTCTGTTCGTTTCCAAGGCAAACCATTCAATATCACAGTAATCCAAGTCCATGCCCCAAACAGTAATGCTGAAGAAGCTGGAGTTGAATGGTTCTATGAAGACCTACAAGACCTTCTAGAACTAACATCCAAAAGAGATGTCCTTTTCATTAAAAGGGACTGGAATGCAAAAGTAGGAAGTCAAGAGATACCTGGAGTAACAGGCAAATTTGGCCTTGGAGTACAAAATGAAGCAGGGCAAAGACTAATAGAGTTCTGCCAAGAGAATGCACCGATCATAGCAAACACCTTCTTTCAACAACACAAGAGAAGACTCTACACATGGACATCACCAGATGGCCAACACTGAAATCAGATTGATTATATTCTTTGCGGCCAAAGATGGAGAAGTTCTATACAGTCAGCAAAAACAAGATCAGGAGCTGACTGTGGCTCAGATCATGAACTCATTATTGCCACATTCAGACTTAAATTGAAGAAAGTAGGGGAAACCACTTGGCCATTCAGGTATGACCTAAATCAAATCCCTTATGATTATACAATGGAAGTGACAAATAGATTCAAGGGATTAGATCTGATAGACAGAGTGCCTGAAAAACTATTGACAGAGATTCATGACATTGTATAGGAGGCAGTGGTCAAGACCATCCCCAAGAAAAAGAAATGCAAAAAGGCTAAATGGTTGTCTGAGGAGGCCTTACAAAAAGCTGAAAAGAAGAGAAGCTAAAGGCAAAGGAGAAAAGGAAAGATACATCCATTTGAATGCAGAGTTCCAAAGAATAGCAAGGAGAGATAATAAACCCCTCCTCAGAGATAAATGCAAAGAAATAGTTAAAAACAATAGAATGGGAAAGACTAGAGATCTCCTCAAGAAAATTAGAGATACCAAGGGGACATTTCATGCAAAGATGGATACTATAAAGGACAGAAATGGTATGGACCTGACTGAAGCAGAAGATATTAAGAAGAGGTAGCAAGAATACACAGAAGAATGATACAAAAAAGATCTTCATGAGCCAGATAACCACCAAGATGGTGTGATCACTCAACTAGAATCAGACATCCTGGAATGCAAAGTGAAGTGGGCCTTAGGAAGCATCACTACAACAAAGCTACTGGAGGTGATAGAATTCCAGTTGAACTATTTCAAATCATAAAAGATGATGCTGTGAAAGTGCTGGACTCAATCAGTTCAGTCGCTCAGTCGTATCCGACTCTTTGCGACCCCATGAATCGCAGCACGCCAGGTCTCCCTGTCCATCACCAACTCCCGGAGTCTACCCAAATCTATGGCCATCAAGTTGGAGATGCCATCCAGCCATCTCATCCTATGTTGTCCCCTTCTCCTCCTGCCCCCAATCCTTCCCAGTATTAGGGTCTTTTCCAATGAGTCAGCTCTTCGCATTAGGTAGCCAAAGTATTGGAGTTTCAGCTTCAACATCAGTCCTTCCAATAAACACCCAGGACTGATCTCCTTTAGGATGGACTGGTTGGATCTCCTTGCAGTCCAAGGGACTCTCAGGATTCTTCTCCAACACCACAGTTCAAAAGCATCAATCCTTCGGCGCTCAGCTTTCTTCACCATCCAACTCTCACATCCATGCTTGATTACTGGAAAAACCATAGCCTTGACTAGATGGACCTTTGTTGGCAAAGTAATGTCCCTGCTTTTTAATATGCTGTCTAGGTTGGTCATAACTTTCCTTCCAAGGAGTAAGCGTCTTTTAATCTCATGGCTGCAATCACCATCTGCAGTGATTTTGGAGCCCCCCAAAATAAAGTCTGACACTGTTTCCACTGTTTCCCCATCTATCTGCCATGAAGTGATGGGACCAGATGCCATGATCTTGGTTTTCTGAATGTTGAGCTTTAAGCCAACTTTTTCACTCTCCTCTTTCACTTTCATCAAGAGGCTTTTTAGTTCCTCTTCACTTTCTGCCATAAGGGTGGTGTCATCTGCATATCTGAGATAATTGATATTTCTCCAAACAATCTTAATTCCAGCTTGTGCTTCTTCCAGCCCAGCGTTCCTCATGATGTACTCTGCATATAAGTTAAATAAGCAGGGTGTCAATATATCGCCTTGACGTACTCCTTTTCCTATTTGGAACCAGTCTGTTGTTCCATGTTCAGTTCTAACTGTTGCTTCCTGACCTGCATACAGGTTTCTCAAGAGGCAGGTCAGGTGGTCTGGTATTCCTATCTCTTTCAGAATTGTCCACAGTTATTGTGATCCACACAGTCAAAGGCTTTGGCATAGTCAATAAAGCAGAAGTAGATGTTTTTCTGGAACTCTCTTGCTTTTTCGATGATCCAGCAGATGTTGGCAATTTGGTTCCTCTGCCTTTTCTAAAACCAGCTTGAACATTTGCAAGTTCACTGTTCACATATTGCTGAAGCCTGGTTTGGAGAATTTTAAGCATTACTTTGCTAACGTGTGAGATGAATGCAATTGTGTGGTAGTTTGAGCATTCTTTGGCATTGCCTTTCTTTGGGATTGGAATGAAAATAGACGTTTTCCAGTCATGTGGGCACAGCTGAGTTTTCTATATTTGCTGGCATATTGAGTGCAGCACTTTCACAGCTTCATCTTTCAGGATTTGAATTAGCTCAACTGGAATTCCATCGCCTCCACTGGCTTTGTTCATAGTGATGCTTCCTAAGGCTCACCTGACTTCACATTCCAGGATGTCTGGCTCTAGGTGAATGATCATACCATCGTGATTATCTGGGTCATGAAGATCTTTTTTGTACAATTCTTCTGTGTATTCTTGCCACCTCTTCTTAATATCTTCTGCTTCTGCAAACTACTGCACAATTGTACTCATCTCACGTGCTAGCAAAGTAATGTTCAAAATTCTCCAAGCCAGGTTTCAGTAGTATGTGAACCAAGAATCCAGACATTCAAGCTGGATTTAGAAAAGGCAGAGGAACCAGAGATCAAATTGCCAATGTCTGTTGAATCATTGAAAAAACAAGAGAATTCCAGAAAAACATCTACTTCTGCTTTATTGACTACGCCAAAGCCTTTGACTGTATAAATCACAACAAACTGTGGAAAATTCTTAAAGAGATGGTAAAATCTTAAACAGACCACCTTACCTGCCTCTTTAGAAATCTGTATGCAGGTCAAGAAGCAACAGTTAGAACTGGACATAGAACAACAGATTGGTTCCAAATTGGGAAAGGGGTATGCCAAGGTGGTATACTGTCACCCTGCTTATTTAACTTATATGCAGAGTACATAATGCAAAATGCCAGGCTGGATGAAACAGCTGGAATCAAGATTGAAGGGAGAAATATCAATAACCTCAGATGCATATGACACCACCCTTATGGCAGAAAGTGAAGAACTAAAGAGCCTCTTGATGAAAGTAAAAGGTGGTTTAGTCGCTAAGTTGTATCTGACTCTTTCAACCCCATGGACCGTAGCCTGCCAGACTCCTCTGTCCATGGAATTCTCCTGGCAAGAATATTGGAGTGGGTTGCCATTTCCTTCTCCAGAGGATCTTCCCAACCCAGGGATTGAACCGGGGTTTCCTGTACTGCAGGCAGATTCTTTACCAACTGAGCTATGAGGAGAGTGAAAAAGCTGGCTTAAAACTCAACATTCAAAAAAGGAAGATCATGGCATCCAGTCCCATCACTTCATGGCAAATAGATGGGAAAACAATGGAAAAAGTGGCAGGCTTTATTTTTCTGGGCTCCAACATCATTGCAGATGGTGACTGCAGCCATGAAATTAAAAGATGCTCCTTGGAAGAAAAGCTATGACCAACCTAGACAGCATATTGAAAAGCAGAGACATTACTGTGCCGACCAAGGTTTGTCTAGTTAAAGCTATGGTTTTTCCAGTAGTCATGTATAGATGTGAGAGTTGAACCATAAAGAAAGCTGAGTGCCAAAGAATTGATGCTTTTTGAACTGTGGTGTTGGAGAAGACTCTTGAGAGTCCCTTGGACTGTAAGAAGATCCAACCAGTCAATCCAAAAGGAAATCAGTCCTGAATATTCATTGGAAGGACTGATGCTGAAGCTGAAACTCCAATAATTTGGCCACCTGATACAAAGAACTGACTCTGTGGAAAAGACCCTGATGCTGGGAAGGATTGGGGGCAGGGTGAGAAGGGGACGACAGAGGACAAGGTGGTTGGATGGCATCACCGACTCATTGGACATGAGTTTGAGTACGCTCTAGGAGTTGGTGATGGACAGGGAAGCCTGACATGCTGCATTCCATGGGGGTCTCAAAGAGTGATTGAACTGACTAAACAAACACATTGTCAGACCTGTGTTTCTCTTTACCTGTGATGATACATTGGTGTTGATATAAAGGTCCCTCATGCAGTGAACTCAGATTCCCACTAATCTTTGAATCAAGGGAGTGAGAATCCCCATCAGGAAGAGTCCATTTGGGTTGGTTTAACAAGATACCCCAGACTTATAAACAATATGGCCTACACTTATGGCTTATTAACAACATGACCTTATTTCTCACCGTTCTGGAGGCTGAAAGTCTGAGATTAGGGTTCTGGCATAATGAGGGCCTTCTTCCTGGTTCCTAGTCAACAACTTCTCACTATGTCCTCACTATGTGGTGGAAGGGGTGAGGGAGCTCTTTTTTAAATGCCTGGTGTCTCTTATAAGAACACTAATCTTATTCATGAGGGCTCCACCCTCATGACCTAAACAGCTCCCAAAGGCCCCACTTCCTGACAGTTATTATTTCAGAATTTCAACATATAAATTTAGGAAGCACTGTTTCCATCACCTTCCAAAAGGGAGGCTCCAAGGTGTATGAAATTTGGAGGGAGTAAACTGGAGACAATGAAGTCAAATGTAGTTCATTTTTTGCAGAGAAATGGGTGGAATCCATTGAAGTTCCTAAGTTTTCAGAACTGTAAGAGCCAGGCTGCCATGTTTGCTTGTAAATAGGAGCTGGTGAGTAGAATGGGGCTGGAGACCCAGATTGGGAAGGTACTTTAATCCTACTTGCAAATATTGTATTTAGACATTTAACAAATATAGTTAGCAAGTAACCAGGTTATTCAACAGAGGCCTCAGTTTCCCCATCTGTAAAATGGAGATAATAAGACTCACTATCTCAGACTGTGGAAAGGATTAAATGAGATATGCACGTGAAGTTCCTGGATTTAGCAGATACTTAATAACCAGCAGCTATTATTATTAAGATTTTTATTGTGTGTAGACCCATTTTGAGTTTGTTCAGACAACTGAACATATGATTTACATTACAATAACTAACAAATTTTATCCTTGGCAGATGTAGAGCTGTGGAACCCTAATAGCACCTGTAGCAGCTGAAGTCATTCTAGACTCTGGCCCAGTGTCCCTGCAGCAATTTGATATGGAGATGGCAGCCAGAGTGCTGTGGGGCAGCCTTGGCCTGCTCCGCCTGGGGTGGTGTCTTCTTCCACAGACAGGCTACGTGCATCCAGATGAATTCTTCCAGTCTCCCGAGGTCATGGCAGGTAAAGCTCCCCAAGTGTGGTTAAGATAAGTTTGTGCAGCAAAGTCTGGCCGAGGAGCTGGTTGGTTATTTAGAGTGTGCATGAATGTTCAATTGTATCTGACTTTGCAACCCCCACCAGGCTCCTCTGTCCATGGAACTTCCCAGGCAAGAATACTAGAGTGGGTGGCCATTTCCTTCTTGAGGGAATCTACCCAACTCAGGGGTAGAACCTGTGTCTCCTGCATTGGCAAGCAGATTCTTTACCAACTGTGCCACCTGGGAAGCCCCTGGATATTTAGTGCAGAGGGAGAAAAATGCCTTTGCAGATGAGCAGTAAATCCACAAGCCTCTCTGGCATAAGAATTTGAGGGTAGGGGAAACAGTGACCTTCTAAATGTTACCAGTGAAATGCCAGCCTCTCTGATGTTGTCCTGCTTATACCAACAGTACAGGTTTTCAGAACAAAAGCTGTTTAGGGCTTCTCAGTGGAAGGATTTCAAAGTTGGCTTTCCCCAGTGGTTGGGGAAGCCTACACGGGGCTGTGAGATGATAATGAAACTTTCCTTCTGTAGGTTCATATTGTCTGAGGGAACTCAGACCTAGACTTCTCACTTGTTTGAACTCCACTTCTAGGTGGTATAGGACATATCATTAACACAGTCGCCAGAAACCTTGAGGCTTTTCAGATGCTGTGGTCGCAAGCCTTCCTCCTTATGGCTCAAGATGTCTGCGTGAGCTCCAGCCATCAGGTTAAACACCAGGTCTTTCCTACCACCAGAAAAGAGATAGGCATTCCTACTTTTTTTAAGGGCATATTTTGAAAGTCACATACTTTTTGCTCATTTTCATTTTATTGGTCAGAATATGTCATGTGACCATACCTAGCTGCAAAGGGATGCTGAAAAATAGAGTCTTTATATCTGACCACATGCCCAGCTGAAGAGACCAAGGATGAAGGAAGAAATGGGATATTAAGGAAGTATCAATCTTTTCTGGAAAGGACCTCAACAGGTGGATCTGTTTTTAAAGTTGAAAAGTCCAGTCTTATTAGTTTTTTAACCTTATTTATTTTTGTCTTGCTGGGTCTTCACTGCTTCACGGGCTTTTCTCTAGTTGTGGTGAGCAGGGATATTCTTAGTTATGGTGCAAGGGCTTCTCATTGAGATGGCTTCTCTTGTTGCAGAACAGACTCTATGGTGTGAGGGCTTCAGTAGTTGTGACACGTGGGCTCAACAGTTGTGGCCCAAAGGCTTAGTTGCTCCGCAGCATTTGGGATCTTCCTGGATTGGGGATTGAACCCATGTCTCCTGCACTGACAGGCAGACTCTTTACCACTGAGCCACGAGGGAAGCCTAGGTCTAGTTTTCCACCCCGTTTTAACGTGAGCCAGTAAAAAGCAGCCAGATGATCTGACCCGAGACTGTATTTTTTCCCTTTCATCTTCTGACATAGAGAAAACTGTCAAAAGTCTGGATGATTAGGAGGAGAAGCAAAGAGCCTTAAAAAACCTGCAGTGTTATCAAGTGGGAGATGTTATGAGGCCTGGAGCTAACATGCAGAAATAGTTTTTTCCTTCATCCCCACTCAAAGCTCTGTGACAGTGGGGTACAGGGTCACAGACTAGCCCCACACAGCAAGTAATTTTAATTACACGAGGATATTCATTTTAAAAACTAGGAATCCTAGATAAAACTAGTAACCTTGGACCATAAGCACAGTTGCTCACTCCCTTCCGCGCTGTCACACTGCCTGTCTGGTAGACAATCATGATCACAGAGATGCGTTTTTGACTCTGGAGACTTTAAAGCGCCAAGAAGAGGAATGGAGCCTCCCCCTGCTCCTCCCCACACATGCTGTCCAGGGCACAGTGTTACCTCACTTCCCAGGTGTGGGGCTGCACAGCAGATCATCACAGGCCTAGCAGCTTAACCCTGGAGTTTCACTCCAGCAGTCCCTGCCAGATGGTGGTCTTCCCACTGCTGGTCTGGAAGCTCACAGTTCTGTAAATCAGAAGTCCCACCCAGGCTCCCTGCTCAGAGTATCACAAGGTGTGGGCTGGGCTAATTCTGGTCTGGAAGCTCTGGAGAGATACTTGCTTCCAAGCTCGTCCTTGCTGTTGGATAGACTTAGTTTTTTGAGGCTATGAACCAAAGTCCCATTTCCTTGCCTTGTTGTGAGCCAATGGCTGCTCCCCACTCCCAGAGGCCACCAGCCTTCCTTGCCAACAGCCCCTCCACCTTTAAGCCAGCAGATCCTCCCTATCTCTGATGTCCTCTTCAGCACAAGATGAAGATGACTCTGGCCTGAAGGGGATGTGGCCACAGGATGTGGGCTCCTGTGATTTTTGTCACACCCACCCGGGTGCTCTCCCTGCCTTGGGGCCAACTGTCCCCCATGACACCACCTAATCTCAGGAGTGGACTCCTGAGTCAGCTTCATAGCCCTAGGGTTGTGTGGGGCACAGACAGTCCTGGGGGCCATGCTAGGGTTTGCTCTATCATGTTCTCAAGCTGGGATCTGGCTCACCTCTTCTCCTCTCTCTGCAGAGGACGTCCTGGGCTTCGAGGCTGCCCGGCCCTGGGAGTTTCACCCCAGCAGCCCCTGCCGCACGGTGGTCTTCCCACTGCTGACCTCTGGCTCTGCCTTCTGGCTCCTCAGGCTCTGGGAAGAGCGGGGGCCATGGCCAGGCATGATGAGTGGCTACGTGCTGCTGGTGGGGCCCCGACTGCTCCTCACCGCCCTCTCCTTTGCCCTGGACCTGGCCGTGTACCACCTGGCTCCAGGCTGGGGGGCGGAGCGCTGGAATGCCCTACTCCTGCTGTCGGGTTCCTACGTCACCCTGGTCTTCTACACAAGGACCTTTTCCAACGCCATCGAGGGACTGCTGTTCGCCTGGCTGCTGGTACTGGTGTCCCCCCAGGTGGCTGGGAGCTGCACACCCAGAAAGCCCGCTCCAGGCCCACGGTGGCATGGCTGGCTTCTTGGGGGCCTCGTGGTGGCTGGCTTCTTCAACCGGCCCACTTTTCTGGCCTTTGCTCTGGTCCCCCTCTTCCTCTGGGGCACTTACGGAGCCATAGATCCCAGCTTCAAGTCACTGACCAAGCAAGCCCTGGCACTGCTCCCAGGGGCAAGCCTCACTGCAGTGGCATTTGTGGCTGTGGACAGCTGGTACTTCTCCAGTCCATCTAGACCCAGCACCCTTGTCCTTACGCCTGCCAACTTCTTGCACTACAACCTGGATCCGGTGAACCTGGCAAGGCATGGCACACATGTGAGGCTTACTCACCTGGCTGTGAACGGCTTCCTGCTCTTTGGGGTGCTGCATGCCCACACCCTGCAGGCCGCGTGGCAGCAGCTGCGGGCCAGCCTGCAGGCCTTTGCCCAGATGAGCTTCCCGAGGGCGCTGGAAGCCTGGAACCCACGGCCCAGCTCCAGGTCTCTCCTCCTGCTCTTCTACTTTGTGCCCCTCACCCTGCTGTCTGCCTTTAGCCACCAGGAGGCTCGGTTCCTGATTCCCCTCTTGGTGCCCCTTGTCCTGCTCTGTAGTCTGCAGACCCAGCCGGCCCCCTGCAGGGGCACTCTGGCCCTCTTCAACATCCTGGGTGCCCTCTTCTTCGGCTGTCTGCACCAGGGGGGCCTTGTGCCTGGCCTGAGGCACCTGGAGCGGGTGGTTCATACCCCGGAGCCCCCGCAGGTACCCACCCACTTCACACTTGTCTTCACCCACACCTACATGCCCCCCCGGCACCTCCTGCACCTCCCGGGCTTGGGTTTGCCAGTGGACGTGGTGGACATGGGCGGGGCTGAGGACCGGGTCCTGTGCCAAGCCCTGAACAATTTCACCAGACACCCAGCCTGCCAAACAGCTGGGGGGCCGTGGCTCTGCCGCCTGTTTGTGGTGACCCCTGGCACCACCAGGCCGGCCGTGAGGAAGTGCCACTTCCCGCTCAAGAGTGAGACGCTCATCTTTCCCCACCTGACCCTAGAGGACCCACCAGCCCTGTCCTCCCTGCTGAGCAGGGCTTGGAGGGACCATCTCAGCCTTCATATCCTGGAGCTGGGGGAGAAGCCTGATAATATGACACATAAGTCGCTACCCAAAACTCAGCCCTAGGTGAGGGCCCCGTTCCTCCTCTAAGTATTGGCTGGTCTGGGACAGAGCCGATTCTCTTCCTTTCCTTTCCCTTCCAGAATCCCCACCACCACCTCTCCTGTGCACAGCCTTGGACTGCTCCAGCTCCTGGGTAAACTGACACCCACTTCCTCTCAGAAACCAAAGGTCTCATCAGTCATGGTCCTGATGTCAAGGTCCTCAAAGAACCTAATGTAATCAGTGATGCCAAATGTCTATTCCTGCCCTACTCCTTCCAGTCACTGTGATGTTTTAAACAAATAAATCGCACCTGATGGTGAAAGGAGACAGCAATCTAATGACATTCCTGAATGACTTCCCCTAAAGCTTCCAGGATGTCTTCTTACCTCTTGCTGTCATGACAACCCTTTGGCCTCCTAGATACCTGGAAGGAGGCAGTGTAGTGATATTCAAAAGAAGGTAGCTCAGATTCAGGAGGCCTAGTTCGATTCCCTGGTCTTCTACGCAATGGCTACATGCTCTTAAGAAAGCCCCTTCCCCTCACCCAGCCTGTTTTCCGGCCTGCACAATGGTCTCTGAGGTGTCTGCCAGCAAACACTGTGTTATTGCTGGGTCTACAATACAAGTTCCTTCCCAAAGCTCTGTAAATGGCAGTGGGTGTGGTGTATTTAATGGCACTTTGGTACCTGTCTCAATGCTTGGTTATTACCAAAACAAGTAGTTCTGGAATTTTTCTTCTACCCACTCATACTCCCGTCCCTGAGAGAGGTGGAGGAAAATTTCTGCACCTCACTAATATTTATTTGACTGTGCTGGGTCTTAGCTGTGGCATGCGGGACCTTTGTCACGTCACGTGGGAACTTCGTGGCAGTGTACGGACTCTAGTTGTGGCTCACAGGCCCCAGAGCATGGGCTCAGTAGTTGCGGTATATGAGATCTTAGTTCCATGACTAAGGACTGAACCTGTGTCCCCTACACTGCAAGGCAGATTCTTAAGCACTGCACCACCAGGGAAGTCCATGCACCTCACTCTTTAGGGGTCAGAGAGCCCCAAAGTTCTCCCAGATATTCAGCTCCATGGGAATAGAGACACAAGGCTGGATTCTGATGGCACTTGAGCACAAAACCTTAAATGTGGTCTGGTCACTCTCCATGTTCAAAGCCTCTGTCTGAAGCCCCTTCACAGGCTTGAGAGCAATCCCCATGCCCAACCCATACCTGCTGTGTTGGTGGAAGCCATGGGCATGCTGCTCCCTGCAACACAGGGCACCCCTGCCCAGTCCACTGGGATTGTGAGGAGCTGTGGCACTCAGCCTCTCCTCATTCTCCCTCCTCACAAAGCTGCCGTCTCTGGAGAACCAGAGGTACCCAGGCCTCTGCAAGCCGTGGGCTGGAGGAGCACCTTCCGGCAGCTCGAGCCCTGCGGCATCTTGAAGCTCCACTTCCCACGGGCTGCTGCTGGGGTCCCCATGCCATATTTGCCTCAGGACTCCAGCCCCGACGGAGAGGAATCAGTGGCATGCTGGTAAATGTTTAGCAACACCTCCTCTAGGGGCAAAATAGCCCTTATTTCTGGTGTTTGCCAAGTTGTGTGTTATATATACCCTCACCATGGCTGATTTCAAACTACTAAAATGATGTTACTGAACTTGGGAGATGCCAAAGATCCCTCTCCTGAGCCGGCCTAATCTAACTGTAGCACACTACCTAAGAGTTTCCTCTTTAAAATTATAGGACCTGTTCATGGTAGTTTCACGTTCTTGTGGTTTGTTACTAACTCTGGGTTTCTTTTCCTATCTGTAGTGCTTAGCATCATCTTGGGCACCTGTAAGCACTTACTTATTTTGCAGCCAGAGAGGTTTTTTTGCCTAACAGATAAAACCCAAGTGCCGCCTGGAGATAACTCAGATTCTAAGGTCCCAGATTCCTCTGGGATTCTTGGGACTTGTTTCTCTCCTTTGCCAGGTAGGTTCACAACCTCAGAATTCCCTGGAGGAGCTGTTGGTGTAGCGGCCCATGTAGATCATAGTGGTCTGAGTGCTAACAATTTGTAAAGTGTTGGTATCTAGATCTCTGTGGCATTGAAGGGTGATTTGAAATTGCCCTGCAGGATAGTGGAGTGAATTGCTTCCTGGCTTCACATTCTGGCAAAGTTTAGCAGAGCTTGAAAGGCATGTTCGGAGATTGCTGCCACTGGGGGTGGTGGGACAAATCTGGCATGTTTCTTTAGTAGTAGGGTAAGTGGTGGGATGACAAGCCAGACTACACTAAAGGCTTCCAAAGCCGGGAGGCATCCGAGTCACCTCTAGCTGAAGAAGGACGGACCATTTTCTTGCTCTGCTCATGGACTCCTCCTACAAATGGAGGGAATTTAGTTTCCGCACACTGCCACAAAATATAAAACATCTGCCTTCGATTTTTACTTTCCTCCTTTACCAAATGGCCAGCTTGTCTAAAATCTTCATTGTTTCCTGCAGTTTCCCTTTTTGTTTCTGCCAGTCTAGAAAAAGACCCAACTGTGAGTGTGCTTAAATGTTGCTTATGCTGAAGGTAAGGGGTTGGGCTGGGGACTGCTAATATTGTGCTGCTCTGATATCCAGAGACAAACGAGTGGGACTGAGACCAATGAGGCAATCAAGGCAGAATGAACAAGCTCCTTGGGCTCCTTACTATCAAGCTCAAAGGAGAATTCAGTGAGTTGCCTCTGGTCTGCAAGATGGAGGACAGGAGGGCCAAACTAAAAGTGTCATTAGGAGAGTGGGACACTGGCCTCAGAGAGGATTAGCTTCCCGCCTCTGATGGGAAGGCTGGAGGGTAGAATGTCAAATCACATTTTTGACCACCAGGAAAGTGGAGGACAAGCTGCTCTTGCTGCCTCACCCCCAAGGTAGGTCTCCATGCTATCCAGCTCCCTTTGTGACTACCAGAAAGTCAGAATATAAATTGTTTCTCCTGCTTTGAGCTTTCTAGATTGCTTGATTAACTCTGCAGCCTGATTAGACACAATCAGTGCATACATGGATTGCTTAATTGTGGGTCTGCTAGCTGCAGCAGTCTTTAGGGTGTATCCCAGACCCTCTAAAATAGGGACAAGGAATTCAGGTGGCTTGCTCCATGGTAGACAGTTGTCATGATACCCAGTGGTGATGGTGGTGGCCGCAACCGAAAATGAAAGTTAAGAACACCAACCCTCCAACTGGGCATGCTCCTGACCTTTGGACATCAGAGAGGAGAAAACTTCACCCTCAGATGGTGCTAAGAACCTCCATTTTTCAAGCTGCAGATGCATGCAGCATAGTTACACCTGTGCAGAACTACAATTACCACACCTTTCTCCAATCATCATTCCCCACACCTCCCGCCGCCTTGCTGCTGCTTTATCCCATAAATACCCCAACCCCTTTGCCTTGAGGAAGACCAGATCTGAGATGAGACTAGTTCTCCCCTGGCTGCCTTGCCAGTAAAGCCTCTTCGCATCTCTGCATCTGGCTTGCTGCCCACGGGGCAAAAGAACCTTGTCCTGTAACAATACCCATTACTCAGCTCACACATTTAATCAGAGGATATTGGCAATTGCAGGATTGTCCTTCCATCCAGGATCTCCCCTGGAAGTAACGACCTGCTACATCAGTGCAGCGGCAGCAGCATCGATCACTAGTTTTAGTCCCATTTGCTGAGGTTAAACCTCTCTCCGGTTGTTCACGGCTCTCTGCTCGCGGTGAATCAGGGCCGAGCCTATCTATTTCTGTCAGGCTTCGGGGAGTTTCTTCCTTCGTTGTGTCCTGTTCGATCACGGCTTCCCTGGGGGTGTCAAGTTTGGCCCGGGCTCTCTGATGAGTGGGACCTCTGTAGGCAAACATCTTGAGTCAGGATTCCAGGCCGTGCGTATTGTCGGCGATGACTCCTTAGCGCCGAGGCCGGTGTCCAGCCCAGAGGGAAAGCAGGAGACCTCGACCCGGCCCAGCCTGGATTTAGAGGTTTGCTCCCGGGCCTTTCTGGCTACCTGGTGGTGGCCGAGGGCGTTCCCGGAGGCCCCGGCGTAGCTCCTGAGTGAAGGTGTCTCTGAAACGGGCAGCGCGGCGGCCCAAGGAGCCAGCGGGCCCAGCCGTGATGGCTCGCAGGCGCCGGGCCGCGTCCTGGCCGCGTAGCTGGGCCTGCAGCAGCGCAAAGGCGGTGAGCTGTGCCGCACGCCGGATGGGCCGAGACTCTGAGAGGCGCTCCACCAGCTGCGGGCTGTGCAGGAGGGCGGCCAGCAGCCGCCGCAGAACCATCCTCGGAGCGACCCGGAACCCGGAGCACGCCGCTCTCGCTTCTGATCGGCGACACCTGCCTACGGGCCCCGTCTGCGCCGGCGCCGCCCGGTGACGACACTGCCGCGCTGGGATTGGAGCACGGGATTTCGACTTTCCGCAGCCGTCTCTGCGTGTTTCCGGTTCCGGCACTGCTGGGGTTGTCTCTTTGTACTCTTGAGTGGCTGTGTCCTCTGCCACCCCTCTGCACTATGTCGGGTGGCCTCCTGAAGGCGCTGCGCAGCGACTCCTACGTCGAGCTGAGCCAGTACCGGGACCAGCACTTCCGGGTGAGGGAAGCCGGGTCGCGGGAAGGGGAAGCCTCTGGCCAGAAAGCTGAGAATCGGTTTGCTCTTGTCTTATTGTGTCTGTCGTCTCCCATTCTCTGATATCCCGAATTGCGAAGGGAAGCCTCGGTGCCTGTTGGCGAATGGATGCTGGAAGGGCGTTTGAGTATCATCGAATCCTCCTTCTCTCGTAGAAGGGAATTTGAGACCGACTTTCACATTCCCTAGCACCTGTTCTCTGTTTCCGAGCCTTTGCGGATGGGCAGCAGTAGTAGTGGTGGCTTCCGTTTTCACGAACGGTGTCGCGGGAAAGTGACTTTCTGACTTTGCTGCAATTATCAAAAAAGGGTATCTTTTGATACGTGCAGTATGTGGAAGCGCCATCCTGATCCAGATACCGGGACTTTTGTTTTTAAGTTCCATCTACCAAACTGTGTTTGGCGTTTCCCGGCTTTTCCATAGGCTAGTAAAACGGCCCTACAAAAGATGTACCTGGTGGCAGATAAAGTTGAGCCTTGCCTCCACCTTTGGGGAGCCCTCGATGTGAGGAGGGGGACCAACATGTTAAGGGTCTGGATGCCAAAATCGGAGAACTGCTGGGTTTCCGAAGAGGGAAATTTTCTTTTGGCCCATATCATAGCAGATTCTGTGAAATGGGCGAGGCTGCAGATATTCAAGGTGGGTTCTTCAGTATCAGCAAAGACAGGGATGGAGTGAAGGTGACACTCTTTCAGTTCAGCTCAGTCGTGTCTGACTCTTTGTGACCCCATGAATTACAGCATGCCAGGCCTCCCTGTCCATTACCAACTCCTGGAGTCCACCCAAACCCACATTCATCAAGTCGGTGATGCCATCCAGACATCTCATCCTCTGTCGACCCCTTCTCCTCCTGCCCCCAATCCTTCCCAGCATCAGGGTCTTTTCCAATGAGTCAACTCTTCGCATGAGGTGGCCAAAGTATTGGAGTTTCAGCTTCAACATCAGTCCTTCCAATGAACAGCCAGGACTGATCTCCTGGATGGATTGGTTGGATCTTCTTGCAGTCCAAGGGACTCTCAAGAGTCTCCAACACCACAGTTCAAAAGCATCAGTTCTTCAGCGCTCAGCTTTCTTCACCGTCCAGCTCTCACATCCATACATGACTACTGGAAAAGTGACACTCATTAACTATTGGTTATTTAGTAAATGTATTGAGTGCTTTTGTGGAAGCCTCTGCTAAACGGTAGAGAGGGAAGACAGTTTTCCACAACCTGGGAGTTCATAACCCTCTAGAGATTATGGGATTGTAAACGGAAGGACTGTAAATGTAGGGATTTACAATGGAGGTACATAATCTTAATCCAGCACAAGAAAGGGAGGGGCCATTGAAGATTTAGAAGATTGAGAAAGGAGGGATCACATATAGAAGAGGGTAGGTGTGGAGAAAGTCTAAAATGTGTTTGTAGGGTAGGAAAACAGAAACTTGAAGCAAAATTGAGAGAGATCTTAGATTCAACATTTAGTTTTTTAAATGTTTACTATATACCAGACATGATTATGGGCTTCCCTGGTAGCTCAGCTGGTAAAGAATCCTGCAATACGGAAGACCAGGGTTTGATCCCTGGGTTGGGAAGATATGCTGGAGGAGGGCATGGCAACCCACTCCAGTATTCTCCTCTGGAGAATCCCATGGACAGAGGAGCCTGGTGAGCTGTGGTCCATGGGGTTGAAAAGAGTTGGACATGACTGAATGAATAAACACATGCAGACATGATTTTACACGTCTGTTGCTCATTACTTTAGAAAGTTCCACGTCATAGCCATGTTGAATTTCAAGCATCCTGCAAGATTAAACTTATCTGCAGTCTAAAGCCTATAGCTTCATTTAGACTACTGTAAGATACTGCCTTGTAGAATTTCTACATTATTTCCTGAATGATATCTACATTATGTCATACCTTAAATAAGTACTAACACTAGTTGTCTTAAACCGTAAGCTTTTTGTTGGGATATGACTTATATGTGTGAGAAAAAAAGAAAATGCTTCTTGACCATAATTTTAACAAGTCAGTAACTGCAGTAATAAACTTGTTTAGTGTCTCATTCCAAAGTCCTGAAAAACCTATTTTTATTGTAGAATGACTCTTGTCCTGTGAACTTTTTAAGGAAATATGGGATTAGGGATAAGACTGGGCTTGGGTTCCAACTGCAACTACTGATTAGCTGTGTGATCTTGGACAGGTTACTTAACTGTCTTCCCTCAGGTAGACTGACAATAATAAGTTAAATGAGACCATACATAGAAATCTGACTTGCAGTCCCTTGACTCTCCCTAGAGGTGGACATATTACCTGTTGCTTCTGTATGGTATCCATGTTAAATTTATACTTGTAAAGAATGTAACTTGGAGCATACCCTTCATATTGTCTTGTGCCTTTTTTCCACCCCCCACTTTGCTCCCTATCTTGGAAATTCTAGGGTGACAATGAAGAACAGGAAAAATTACTGAAGAAAAGCTGTACATTGTATGTTGGAAATCTTTCCTTTTATACAACAGAAGAACAAATCTATGAGCTCTTCAGCAAAAGTGGTGACATAAAGAAAATCATCATGGGCCTGGATAAAATGAAGAAGACAGCATGTGGCTTCTGCTTTGTGGAGTATCCTTCCTGTGTGTCTCGTGTAGCTGTTGACCAAACGTGGGGCCGAGAGCGGCTGATAGCCTGTTTTGAAAGATTTGTTGATTAGCATCCCTGCACTTACCTCTTCCCCTTCTTCCTTCATCTACTCCTACCTTCTGTCCAATATGTATATACTGTTTACACTGGGAAAGCTAGTAACATATACATTCTGTTCTGAAATCCATTCTTTTTTCATAGTTGGTTAAGTAAATCTTTGAAAATGTATATGCTTATGGTATTTCAGAAAGTCCAGAGAGTGTATTGAAAAATAAAAGCCCCATTATCACTCTAAGTTCAGAGACATTAATTATGAGTCCCATTGGTGTCTTTCCAGAAGTAATCCTATGTATGTGTGGTAGCATATTGTACTTTTTCCCACCTACTTTAGAGATTGTTCCATGTTAGCACATGTAGGTTATCTCTTTTTATAACAGCTATCGAATATTATGTAGATACATATAGCTTGATTCTGTAGTTTGTAACCATATTTACTTGTGACCATTCTCTCCCTGGAAGCTCTTCATACATTTGACCTTCTGGATTTACCCTTTCATATTTTGTTTTTTAACTGTTATTTTCTTTTTTGGTCATTTTGAGAAATTTTCCAGACCTAGTCCACCATGTCATTTGAATTTTCTGTGCCTTGAATTGTTTCTTTCTGTTGTATTTTTGCTGTAAAATTTCCGGTGATCCCTTGGTTTCTGGGAAAAAAGGCTGACTTTGTGGATCTAGGCAGAGCTTCTTAAGTTGCTGCCTTGCCTTTGGGACATGTTGGTTTCTTAAATGCTAGAATGAAAAAATATTTTAGCTTGCTGATGTTAAAGACAATGCCATAATTCCTTCAGTTAGTTAGTTCAGAACCCTATCTTTTTTATTTGCCTAGAATTAAATGTGTTCCTGCTAACAGCTCTTCTTCCCACATAGAGACCCTTAATTAAACCCTATTTGCAGCGTTGCTACTTAATCAACTTGGAATTAAGAGCTTCCTGGGTTTACTGTCTTCCTTTCAGGAATATTTCCTACTGTAACTTTGTTTCACCCATTATTAATCTTTAGCTTTTGCATCTCAAATCTGCTGATGGCCTCTTCTACTCTTTGGGTATATGTTTCTTTCCTGTTGTCTAATGGAGGCCCTGAGAAGGAAAGAAGACAAAATGTGCTATCAGGTTGAATCAAGAAGCCCCACTTTTGAACCTATTCCCCACTTCTGACTTCGGTGTCTGATTTCTGGGCTCTGCGAGCTTCTTTTACTCCTTCAGACATAAGGGATGAGTGCCCAGGTTTTGCTTTCACCTCTGGTGCCAAGAGTGTAAAATAATTCACAGGGGACAAAAAAGACAAAGAAAATATTAGATACTAACCGGTGTTTAAGAATTGGGAGTGTTTTTGCATTTGCCTTGAAGGTCAAAGATCAATAATCAAGATGACAAATACCTAAAAGAAAGACTACCTTTCATTGTCAGTATTTTTTCTCCCCAGTTGCCCTTTAGCATTCATTTCATTAAACAAAAAATCATTGAATGCCCATGTGTGCTAGGCATTGTGTAGACACTGGACACTGGAATTTCAGCAAGTGTTTCCCTACCCGTGTAATTAAAGACAAGGGGAAAGGTCCAGGTCAGTATTTCCTACACCCAGTTATAATCATAATTACTTACATATATTTTTTAATAGCATCCCAAAGATAGATTTAGTAGATTGGTTTAGAAATACTGACCTGATTGATACTTTGAGTGTTTCCTTCTAATAAAATGAGATGGCAGGTCTTATGCAGTGACCTCTTTTTAAGGTTGTTCTTGAATGTGCAGCTTCATATTCAGGGAACCAAAAGATGCTGTTGTTTCCTTGGATAACAGTTCGTGGTTTAAACCTGCATATAACATATCTGTATTTTGCAAACCAAAATATGGATACAGTGGGACTGTGTATTTAGCACGATTATCCAAAAAAACCATCAGTGTAGCTGAGGATGAGATATCATTTTTGACTGCTTCTGGACCAACTTCAACAAGCCTGTGCAAGCCAAATTGTATGTTTGATCTCCATCTGGTTGGATTACTTTTTGTACTCTTTAACTCAGCTTCATTTAGATGTTTCTTCTTCTATTTACAAAAATGTCTGGAGAAATGCTAATTCCTTAATGATCATAATTAAGATACTATTCAAGAGCAGATGCAGAAAATGCCATGCGGTATATAAATGGAACTCGTCTGGATGACCGGATCATTCGTACAGACTGGGATGCAGGCTTTAAGGAGGGCAGGCAGTATGGCCGTGGGCGTTCTGGGGGCCAGGTATGCAGGAAGGTTTTCTGTGCTGAGCCTTTGCCTAGGATGCCAGTCCTAAACAATAAGTGTTTTGTCAATTTGTATTTGCTCTTTTCAAAATAACTGTGCCTATAATCTCGGCTTGAAGTGAACCCACCCACTGGGGTTGATAAATTATTAATACTTTAAAATACCATTAAACAGTATATTTTATACATCGTTGCAAGCAACCATTACTGGACTTCTGCAAGGGGCTGAATATTCTGCAGGAATGTTGAGCAAAGCAGAATGCACTAAAACTCTTCCATTTTTATTTCAATATAGTTTAAATATTCTTTGGAATGTGCTATCTTTGAATGCTGAGTATAAGCCTGATGTTTAGTTTTTTAAAATAAAGCAGTATTAAAATAAATTTTGCAGGGCAGTTGAACTTTATCATCAGTTGCTCAAAATCATGTTATGCTTATGTTTACATTATGACATATGAAAAGGCTTAGTTATTTGACATATTTTGGAAGGCATGTTTGTTACACTAATCTTCTCTGTATTGTAATATGTTCTTTTCAATTAAGGTACGAGATGAATATCGTCAGGACTATGATGCTGGAAGAGGTGGCTATGGAAAACTGGCCCAAAACCAGTGAGTGGTGAGAGCCCCATCAGGAAAGCCCACTCCTTTGGCCTGTTGAATTTGATGGGTGTTACCCAAGGTCTGCAAACCTGCCTTTTGTTTTGTTTTTTTAACCAAGCTTTAATCAATGTCTCAACTGAGCTGGAAACCTTGTCATGGTTTTCTTCTTAAAAATTATTAAAGAACAGAATCCAAAAGAATGCCTTTAATTCTGTAGAACTAAATCTCAGAATCTTGGTTTTGTGTCAGATTACCAAAATGATTTGCTACTAGGTCAAAAATTGTGTTCCTTAGCAACAGACTTGCTGTATGCTGTTGATCTCTCAGCCAAAAACACTCCTCTTGGGATCTGGAACTACTATTTTTAAAATTTTAAGTTTTTATAAGATAAAGTTTAATAAGTGGATTTTGCTATGTTATGTAGCTTTGCTCTAAATTAGGGGAACAGATGTTTGATAACTGAATTTTTTGAATTTCAGTTTACAAATTTTGAATCTGTAAAGGCAAAACTTAATGGAAATTCCTTAACAGTTGGTATAAAAGTAAGCTTTAGACAGTCCCAGGGAATACCACCTGCTTTACATGCTTTGTATATCAGGAAATAAAGGACAGGTATTGAAGGGTATTTATTTACTAAACATGTTTTTCAAAATATGTGAGATGTGAGCACCTTCAGATCTGTTGTTTTTTTTACTTTCAGACTGATCTTGGAGTGTTTTGTGGTGGTGGTTTTTTTTTTTTTTTTAAAGAGCTTACAGATTGAGAGAATGGCTTAACAAAATCAGAAATGCTTCCCTCGGGAAATGTTTTGACCAGTTTTTACACTGAAGTCTTGTTTTTCCCCAATTGTGCTATATTTCAGAGGCTGGACAGTCAGGGAGTCTAAAGGATTTATTTTGTATTTGTAAGGCAAGAGATGATTCCTCTCATGTTACATGAATTCTTCCTCATTTTAAACTGCTAGTCTAGTATAATTCTCCCTGACCTAAGTGAGATTTGTTTCATCTAGCAACAAAGTATCTCCTAATTTCCAGGAGTTTGTGAAGTTGGGGCTGGAGTATCTCAATGTGAACAGCTTCTATGTTACAGTAAGTGTTTTCTCAAATTTAAATTGGCTATTTGGACTTCAAGAGCTATCTCTAAATTCATTTCAGTCGCTCAGTTGTGTCCGACTCTTTGCAACCCCATGAACTGCAGCACGCCAGGCCTCCCTGTCCATCACCAACTCCCGGAGTCCACTCAAACCCATGTCCATCAAGTCGGTGATTCCATCCAGCCATCTCATCCTCTGTCCTCCCCTTCTCCTCCTGCCCTCAATCCTTCCCAGCATCAGGGTCTTTTCCAATGAGTCAACTCTTAGCATCAGGTGGCCAAAGTATGGGAGTTTCAGCTTCAACATCAGTCCTTCCAGTGAACACCCAGGACTGATCTCCTTTAGGATGGACTGGTTGGATCTCCTTGCAGTCCAAGAGACTCTCAAGAGTCTTCTCCAACACCACAGTTCAAAAGCATCAATTCTTCTGCGCTCAGCCTTTTTCACTGTCCAACTCTTACATCCATACATGACCACTGGAAAAACCATAGCCTTGACTAGACAGAGCTTTGTTGGCAAAGTAATATCTCTGCTTTTCAATATGCTATCCAGGTTGGCCACAATATTCCTTCCAAGGAGTAGGCGTCTTTTGATTTCATGGCTGCAGTCACCCTCCATGGTGTTTTTGGAGCCCTCCAAAATAAAGTCAGCCACTGTTTCCCCATCTATTTCCCATGAAGTGATGGGACCAGATGCCATGATCTTAGTTTTCTTAATGTTGAGCCTTAAGCCAACTTTTTCATTCTCCTCTTTTACTTTCAGCAAGAAGCTTTTTAGTTCCTCTTCACCAATCTCTAAATTCGTTTTAAGCATTTAGAAAAACATGTGCAAGTAATTTAATGAGGACATAGTCTTTTTTAGTTTTCTGGATTAATGGTATTTTATATTTTGCAGTAAAACGTGATTCAGATTTCTATAGGCCTTAAAACCACAGATAGTATTTAATATTTGAATTGTCTTCTGTGACAGATTTCAATAAAATTGGACCAACTTACTGTGTCTTTCCTCACCAAGAGACATTGAAACACTCTTACCCTGGAATATTAATACATTTTGGGGAGAATCTGAATAGTGTGCAGAATTTGCATGTCCACTTTGATTTGAGAGTTACTAATATAGTAGTCTCTTGCTATATGCAGCTAATTAAAACCGTTCCTTAGTCACATTAGCCACGTTTCAGATGATCGATACCTACCTGTGGTAATGGCCGTTGTAGTGGATGCAAATGCAAAATATTTCCATTACTGTAGATAGTGCTATTGCTGGACAGTGAGTTGCTTAAGAGCCTACGCAGATAAGCCTTGTCATGACCTGAATGCCACTGGGAAAAATTACTACTCACCAAATAGTACATGTTATCCAACACCAGAGAACACACATTTATAAAGGCATTTACTTTATTTTTCAAAAAATATTTTTGCTAGAAGGTTTGAGTAATTTTACATGATCACAATCTTTACATTTTCTTCTGACCAAAAGGTACCATTTAAGTGGACAGCTTGTCTAGATCTGCTTTTGTTAACACCCAAATACAATTAGCATGTCTGATGGCATTCCCTAGGTATTCTTAAATTATCTACAGGCCAGGAGGCAGAGCCTAGCACATAACCAAGTATGTGCTTTATAACTGCTGATTAGTTCAGTTTCATAACAAGCAGAGCAGGTAGTCAGTATACCTAATTCACACTATTAACACACTGGTTCTTGCCTGAAGGGTCTGATCCGTGCAGAGCTTCTAACCCAGGAAGCAGGAAACCACAACTGCAGAGAAAGGGGGCAGCTCTACTTAGGCTAGTGCTGGCGATGTCTCAGGTCTGTTCCTTTGTTCCAACTACGAATTCAAGGTGACCAGTGTTAATTATATTCAGTGATACGTAGGAAAATAAAATGCAAAGCCAAAGAAAAGATTTGGGGACTGCTGGCAGCAAGCAGCTGCTGCTTCTCCCTTTCTTGAGAGAAGATTGTTTGTCTATGATTGAAAGATCTAAAAGTGAAAGTGAAGTCGCTCAGTCGTGTCCGACTCTTTGCGACCCCATGGACAGTAGCCTACCAGGCTTCTCCATCCATGAGATTTTCCAGGCAAGAGTACTGGAGTGGGCTGCCATTTCCTTCTCCAGGGGATCTTCCCCACAGACAGACACCTTATGGTCTGAGCCATTTAGTCCGAGAGAACTAAAAGTTGAACTAAATCTACATTCGTTGCTATAGATTTTACAAAAGGATAAAAGCAACTACAGACTGGTAAGTTTGCTGATGGAGAGGACTGAGCAGCTTGTTGAAGGCACATCATAAGCAGCTTTTAGTTTGTGTAAGGCCTGCCCTCAAACCCCAAAGCATAAGGTCTGCCCACCTTGTGGGCACCCAGACAATTCAGTGCCAAGCTAGTGAGAGTAAAACAAAACAATGCCTGTCTCTTCTACCAACAGCCCAGACTATATTTCAGAAATTTCTGTTGCAAGGAAACCATTATTACAAACATCAGGAAAAAAGGCCATCCTAATGGAGGACTTGAGCTAAATAGAGGTTTACACCTAATCACAAGCCTGGGGGTAGGAAGGGCAGGTGGGAACCCACTGTGTGTACTGAAACAAGCTTCATGAATAACAGAAACGTTTGAACCAGACTTAAAATATTTGACATTTAAGCTAAAGCATGCTGGACAGTATAGCTCAAGGTGCCCTTATTAAGCTGGACATGAAACAGACCCTTGACTTGGGACAGCTCACTGTAGGTTCTCTCTGCCTCACTGCTAAGAGAATGACCATTTCTCAGACTCAAAGAAATGACAACTCAAGCTTGGAGCATTAAGATTTTTTGCCAAAACACAACTCCCTTGCATGCCTGGTTCTGTCAATGAGATATGAACTATGGTGCTCTAAAGTAGGAGACATTTTTTACAGCCTACTTAGTAACTACCAAAAAAAAGTAAGCAAATGTCTGGTATACAGATTTGAAAAATCTCATTTGCATAATTATGCCTGAAAACCTCAAGAAAACACCCAACCCATTTTGTCACCTTTCCAATGTGGATGCAGCCCTACCTGTAGCAGCATAAGTGCCTCTAATTTCAATCTTTCTAATGATATGAAGCACAAGAAGGAATACTGACTTGGTTTTATACTAAGGAGTTTTGAGTCTGAGGGAGTAGGAAAGTGCTGGCCTGTTTATAATGTAAACACTGGTGTTGGAGCTTGGAATGTCTGGGGATAGGGAACCCTGCATGTAAACATGTTCTGACTCCACCCTCAACTGCTGGCAGTCAGCCCTACCTTATGGCCAAGTAAAACTGCAAGTTTTAGCTTTTTTATTTTCAACACCGCACACCTAACGAGGCATTAACCTAATTATCTTTTGCCATTTGCTTGTTCCTCCTTTCCTTTCCAGTTATCACAAAACTCTGTTAAAGATGCAAGATCTATTACTTTAATCCTAATGCAGCAAAGGGTAAGGACGGGGCCACTTCTGCTTCCCCTCAGAAGATGAGGTTCATGGAAGCAAAAAAAAAAACTCCTGTGCTGGAGTCTCAGGGATGGTCAAGCAGAAACAGATAAGCCCTGCATGTTGCTGAGATTAGAGAAATGAGGGGGAAGCTCACATAACATTTGCTGTAAGGCCCCACAGTATCAAGTCTCCTTTACTACCTTTTCTGGTCTCTCTTCCCCAGCCTCGTCCAAAAGACCTAAAATTAGTCTTTGGTTTTTAAATATCCTTGAAATAGGTATTTGGCAAATCTTAATTTTTCCATGGGGGAAACAATACAGGGGAAGTGACAACTTGTAAATTACTCTTAGGCTGGATTCTCATTTGTCTGACCACTAGTCTGACAGATACTAATTTTTTAATGGGTCAAAACCAGAAGAACCCAAGGAGTTCAATGTTCCAGCAAAAGCTTTTTATAAGATTAAAACATTTATTATAACTCTTAAAGCCAAGGCTGAAATCTCATTTGTGAAGGTAACTGGACCCTCAAGATCACTTTCATTGTTTCATATCTTAACTCTTCCCAAGGCAGGCACTGTGCTTACAAGTGTGCCACCACAAATAGGATATACCAGTCAGTTTATGGCCACTTTCTTTTCATCCTTTAAAAGGAATGGGACTCACTGAAGCGAGAAGTCAGTGAAAGGTGCTGCTGGTAAAAATAAAACAGGACTGACTGTCAAAACCCCTCTTAGCTACCCTTTGTGTCCCAGGGAACATCTACTACTCTCAGAGTTATGTTGTACCAAAAACATCCTGCATTTTTAGGTTCTGGAATTAAAATTTAAACCTGTTTTCAGTTCACGTCTAAGTAAGTTTCAAAAGCTGCACCAAATCTACTAGGCTTTTTTTTTTTTAATACTCTGCACTGCATGCTCTGTCTATATGCATGCGTTTGGATAATAAATATTAAATATGGGGGGACACACACAGAATCCATAAAATTAAAAATGAAACCAAACTGAACATTAAAAAATAGTACATGGTCACTAGAGAAATGAGTTAAGGGCAGAAAGTAAACTTGAGGTAACAATAGTGGCCCAACACCACTGCTCTGAAATACCTGTAAAAATTCAAATAAGTGTTTGGAGATTCAAGTAACAAACCACCTGCTCCAACTTGGTCGGACTTCCCAGAGTCCCTGCTGATTCAGTCCATGAGCCGGCACTCACACAGCTCCTTGTAAATCCTCTTTCGCACTCGGGGCATGTCTTCTTGGGAAAACTGGAAAGGCTGCTCTAAGGCGAGGCACTTGCAGTACTGGAAAGGTCCCAGAAACATTAAGTGGCGTGTGGAGTTATGCACCAGCCCAATGCACCATTTTACTAGTTGCAGACTTAATAGGGTCTAAGGCAAATGTTAAAGTTGGTTTAGACTTGTAAAACATACTTTTTTAAAACATTTACCTTCAAAAAAAAAAGTTACCTCCAAATTAGTCAAATTTTCAGGTAAGTATATGGCTTGGGATACTCCCTCCCTCCCAACTCAATACTGTGCAAAGCAAAACTGCCAAAGGGGGCTCCAATTCTCAAGGTGAAACCTGCTGAGAATGCAATCAAACCTAATATGGCCTTTAAGTGAGAACCTGAGTTTGTTTACAAACCCCAGATGTTCGTGAGTCCTAACAGTGAGCCCATCTTCCAAGGTCTTTGGAAATCTGTAAATCATGGATTATATACTATGATTTCCTTCATAAATATAACAACTTTTTCAATAGCTCTTTGAAACCTAAGGGAACCTGCAGCATAAGAAAGCACAGTGTCTGAATGTGGCCCTTATTTAAAATCTAATTAGTTTTTACTCTGTGGTAAAAGACTACTTGCCAATGGTTAAAAAAATATAGTTAATTCTACAAATGCCAAGAGTGTATGACAGGACCAATTCATGTCAGTCTCCAATGTGATTTGCTAATAACCTCTGATAATACCCAGGTGATACCAATTATTTATCCTCAGCCTTACAAGGTGGTTCTTCCTAATGATGATATATGAAAACATAAGAACTACTGCTTTTCAGTGACAGGTGTGGGAGGAAAAGTGTTCTGTTAGCTGTACCTAGCACCATGTACACATCAGAGGTACCCCCGCTTCTCTTCTCTAAACCCAACAAGTTTAATTAATAAATTATTAACACTAAAAAAAAAAATTCTTTACCTGGAGCACAAATACTCCACAGTCACTATCATTTTTCTGTTGTGGAATACACTAAGGGGAAAAACAAAACAATTATTAAAATAAAATCAAGTGTTCCTTGTCAGATAAGAAAAGCTGCAGGAAACTTGTATCCAAGACAGCTGGTATATACCTCTGGTTTACAAAGTGAGTTTTTGAGGCACCTGGCCACATGAAAAGAGCTATCAATCATACCTAATTTGAGAAGCCCAGAGAATTCAAATGTTTAATTGAAATGGAATATTTAAGTTGCAGCAGCACAACTTCAAATTGAAGTACCAATAAATACATTAAAAGATTGTTGAAAAAAAGTAATTTCTTCTAAATAATTATCCAAAGAATAACATTAGTTCATTTTGTAATATACAGAAAATACTGTTTCAAGCTAATTAAATTGAATGCACTTTCAGAGCAATTAACAATATGTGGTTAATTATTATTATACAGGATCTGGTATGCAGCATTAATTATGATGAACTCATTTGGCTTTTTAAAAAAGAGGAAATGTGTTATTTTGGGAAATAAAATGCTTTCAATGTTTTATTGTAAGTTAAGACTTTAATAAACTTTAGAATTGTAAATGAAAAAGTGTTTTCTAAATAAGTTTTAAAGTTAAGTGAAAAACATATTTTAGGGAATAATCTTTGTAGATTTGACACCCTTTATAAATAAATCCTTTTCTACATTTAAAACATAAAAAAAAAGAGCTATCAATCAGTAAATTATAGAACATTTGCCTCAACATGAGAAATGGGAAGTCAAAAATCCTATTTTAAAACTTCCAAGGATAATCAGTTTTGCTATCAATTCAATGACAATGGAATAAAAATGCAATGTGACTCAGAGAATGCAGGCCTGGACTCTGAATACTTAGTACTAAATGCTGCTTGGCAGTCTTCACTCTTCATCTTGTGTTTCACAATTCTGTCCTACTCTTTTAAAGACGCTGTAAAGGTAAACAGAATGTTTTCCAAAGAACTGGTTACTATATTCTGTCTAAAGTGTTGAGACATAAAAAATCCTGATCAAATTTAGGGGAATACCTGGATATACTGTTGGGTAAGTTTAGAATATTCACAAGAGCAATTCTGGTTTCAACTAATAAACTAGGGTATTTAAAACACGAAACATAAGTTTAAGAGTTAGCACTTAGTTCAAGGATAAATGAATAAACCTTGTCCCTTTGGGTTTGGGTTAAAGGTTCATTTCAAGACTCTGCCTCTTTAACACTGTATCACTGATCCAAACAGACCTGAGTTGAAGGACCTGATGGTCAGTGGTTTTGATGAACTTTGGGGGAGGTCACGGATGCTTCTTACTCCTAAATGACTTGCCTACCTCGGATTATAAGGATCAAATGAGATCATACATATAAAAACACTTGGAAAACAAAGCAGTGCCCCATAAAATGCAAGACCCTGGTATCTGTGACAGAGCAAAGAGGGTAGGCCTGCTTACTCCACCCCATATAAAGCTTTACTGTCTGTGGCTAAACATAGTGCTGCTTCTAGACTGTTCAGAGGTGAAGCTCTCAAGCCCCTTGTCTTTGCCAAATGCCTGGAAAGCAGCCCAGTGCACTTGCTCCCTTGGTGAATCCAAAAGAGTCATGTCAGTATTTCTCTGGGTCTATATGAATCATCTGGAAATAAGAGCCATGAGGCAAGAAGCAGATGTCTTTTTTTTTTCCAAGAGAGCAACTATATCATCAGAAGCTGCCCCAGGGATGAAATGACTGAACTGAACTTGCTCCAGCAAGCAGCAGGAAACTGGGCAGCCAGATGATGAATACTGAACTGAGGTTTATTCTGAGCTGCCTCCCTGCAGCCTCCAGACTCCTTTGTATCTTCATGATCAGTCTTCATATGCATTTAAAAACACCCACCCCTTAGATAATTTCAGCCCCTTGACATGCCTGAGTTTTCATTTTTATCACTTACTTACCTTTGTAACAGGAGTCTGCCAACCCTGAAGAAATTCAGGTCTATTTTTTTCTCTGGCTTCAGTCAGCAAATACTTTCTTATATTCTGGTTAAAAAGAAACCACAACACAGATGCTGTGTTCCATCAGTTGGTGAAAAATGGAACCTGCCCACAGCAGATAGAAGCAAAGAAGGAGGCTGTGGCCCCACCACTGGGCAGAGTATGCATTAAAGAGTTTAGAGCTGGAATTTGACTTCAGACCTTTTTCACTTTATAGAGTGAAGGACTCAGACCTTCTATACTGTATGCACTTAAGACTGTGGACACTGGTATATGTTTTAATTAGATCTTTTTAATAAGATGGTCAGCCTTTTCCAGGAATAAGTCCGTAGTTAAGACAAAAAGAATGTCTTAATTATTGCCAATGCTCAACACAGGGAAAGAATCCACGGCAGAAATCATTAATAACTGAAACAAAATTTAAACATTCTAGCCTTAGATATATTGCATATTTTTGAGGGCTGCAGGTAAAAGTATCACTCAGTTTCTAGAAAGTTATATTATTTAAACTCATTCTGGATGCTAAATACAGTCAAGTCCAATGCTGAAACCTCTCCCAAGACAAAGCCTATTGGAGTTTATACTTTTCCCCTATGCCCTCCACTTCTTTGTGCATATCTTTCTCTGCCTGTCTTTTTGTAAGCGTGAAGTCAGAGGTTACATGAATCAAATTAACCCTCTGAAGGTGGAGAAGAAATGTGTATGTACATGTATATATACACAAGTGTATACACCTGTATATACATATACAGGTCTGCACATTCATATTTTTTCCCCCATATATTGTATCATTCTGCAACTTGCCTTTTCAAACTCAGTAGGTCTTATAAATCTTTCCATGTTAAAGAAAGATTTTGAGTTGGCCGAAAAGTTAGTCAGGTATTTCTGTAAGATGGTATGGAAAAATTCAAACGAAATTTTTGGCCAACCCAATACTATATTCTGTAACTGCTATGGTCTGTTTAATATTGTGAATATATTACATTGTATCTATTTAGCTATTCTGTTGGTAAGTTTAGTTTAGTTCATTTTGACTTTTCACTATTATCAATAATGCTGCAATGAACACGCTGGTGTGTGCCCCATTCTTGTGTGCATACACAAGTACTTTTATGGAGTATATACCAAGAAAACAGAACTACTTTGTAATAGGATATGCATCTTCTTTACTTAAAAGGCACTTAGAAGCAACTAGAACTGCAGTTATTTGCCAAATGGCTGTATCAATTTATACACTTCACCAGAAAATGAGAATGCCTATTTCCTTACACCCACTTTAGTACCATCAAACTTTTCCTAACATAACAGGCAAAAAATGGAACCCTGTAATTTTAATTTGTTGCTGTTCATTCACTAGGTTGTGTCCAACTTTTTGCAACCCCACCTACTGCAACACATTTCCCATTTTCTGGTGAGGTTGAGCATTTCTCCACAAGTTTAACAGCTACTGGCATTTTTCCTAAAAATTACTTATTTTATCCTCTGTCGATTTCTTAGATCCTTCTTTTTTCACTCATTTGTAGTTCTTTTTATATTCTAGAAAGTGACTGTTATATATGTCAGTAACATTTTCTCCAAGTCAATCCCTTTTAACTTTATGACATATGTAAGTTGTAAATCATGATACAGTCTTGCTTTTTTGGTTCTGGATAAGAAGGCTTTTCATATTCTGAGAACATTAACATTTATATTTTAATCTAACTTTCATAGTTTTATATTTAGATCATTATTCCATCTGGAATTTGTTTTTCTTATATATGAATAGTATGAAACAGAATTTGTAGTTTACTTTTCCTAATAGCTAACTTTCCCAAGGCATACATCAAATAGCCTGTTCTTCTTCAATAACCTGTCCTTCCTTTATCATATACTAAGTTCCCACATATACATGAGTCATTCCTAGATTCTCTATGTTGTTCCACCAATCTACTTGTCTACTACTAACCAATATAATTAAAAGTTTTAATTATTAAAACTCTGTGATATGGTTTGACATCTAGTAGACCAAGTATTCCTTCCTTCAGTATTTTTATACTTCAAAATTATTTTAGCTGTTCATGACATGAATTCTGCAATATAAATTCTAGGATGAGTTTATCAGGTTTCATTCAAAATCCTTCTGAGAAACTGATTAGGACAAAAATCGGTTTATATTAGTTCAGGGAGAACTAATCTCCTAATATTGAGTGTGCCTATCTTTCCATCTATTCAGATTTCCTTTATATATGTTAGAGTTTTCATCTCAAAGAATGTCCCCCTTTTTGTTAGGGTATATTCCTGGGTAATTCACCTCTTTGTTGCTTTAAAAAATGAAATCTATTTACATTTTCTAACTAGCTCTTGCTAGTGCAGGAAAATCAGGAAACATACTGATTTTTCTTGCTTTGTATCCTTCCATTTTGTTGAACTCTAATATTTTGCCAGCTGATTTTCTTGGCAATGATTCATTCTACAGAAGTTATTTTAAAGATACAAACCAATTTTAATTTTTGGAGAAACCAAGAAAAATGATTTCTGCTTGTTTTTTTGGCTGTACCTCGCAGATGCAGGATCTTAGTTCCCTAAGGTATCAAACCTGGGCCCCTTGCAGTGGAAGCATAGAGTTAACTGCTGGACCACCAGGGAAGTCCCAGAAAATGATTTCTATCCATATTCAAAATGTAGTTTTAAGGGAGTGACTGAAAAAAAATCTGAGGAAATCCAAATAGGGCAGGTATCTCAGAGAGGGATCCAGATCCTGGACTGCTACCTCTTCCCATCTGGAAGTTCCTCTTATAGTCCTTTTCTCTGCCAACATTTTGACATGACATGACAGAAACTGATCACCTGTGGTATTGACTTCTGCTGTTCTATCCTAGAGCTGAGATACCATTTGGCCAATCAAAAAATGAATAGGAAAAAAGAGTTCGGGGGGAGTATATCAACTTACCTCTACACAAAACTTAAAATGAATGCCTTGGGAATCATAAAATGAAATAATTCGATTAGAGAGTGTCACAGTAATGAGAGACCAGTGGACTTCCAGGTGAATAGGGATCAACAGAAGACTCTTTTTAAACAAATCCACCTGATCAAGAAAAAATAAAAGAAATGTAGCCATCACCATGGACTTTCCAAACCAACAAGAAACAGCAGTTTCCATTTACTAACCTATCACCTGCCCAAGGTCATAAATCTAGGAAGTGAAGCCAGATCTTAATCTAAAGCCCATGTTTATAACTAGTAAGCTAAAATACACAACAATAAGGAAACTAAAGGTACAGAAAGCACTGTTTTCCACTTAACCTGCTAAACCTGTGCTTATTAACTACCTAATATGATTTAACTTATTTTTAAACTTAAATAATTTTCTTATATCCATATTATACCTAGAATCAATTCCTATCTAGGAAGGAATTGTGGTATTTTAAAACAGCATAACCTTCTTTTAATCCTCTTCTAGAGACTCAGTACACTGGTTAAGATCATGGGCTCTGAAGTAAGTCTGGTCAAGTTCAAATTGTAGCTCTGTGGTCAGAAGACTTTGGCAATTTGTGTAGCTTCTTTGTGCCTTGATTTCCTCAATTATAAACTACAGCTAACAATAGTATCCACCTTATGAAGTTGAGAGTGACAATACATGTAAAATCCACAAAGTATGCTTAACATACGTAGCCAATAAATCTTAGCTGTTATCATCATCACTACCTTGGATCTCTCAGTTGTTGAAATTGAGAAAAATATTTTTGGTAATTATTTATATGTCCTTTATATACCAACTCAAGCTTCATATCCTAATACATGTCCTTTAAAATTTAGAAGCATTCACTGCTGCTGCTAAGTCACTTCAGTCATGTCCAACTCTGTGCGACCCCACAGATGGCAGCCCACTAGGCTCCCCCGTCCCTGGGATTCTCGAGACAAGAACACTGGAGTGGGTTGCCATTGCCTTCTCCGAAGCATTCACTATACCACTTAAAATCCCAGTTGTGGTCTGGATGATAAAGAAGTAGGTATTTCAATAGACATTTTATAGAAGGGTGAATGGACTTTTTTCAGGTGTTTTTTGTGAGCGTTTTAGTGATTCCTTGAGTTAAAACAATTATAAGACTATTTTAAACTAGATTCTTAGCAACTACTTCTCAAGCCTTCTTTGCTTTCTGATATTCAGATAATGTCCTGCTCTGGAAGAATCTTCCACTAGTTTACATGACCTTGGAACCAACAAAGCACTTCTGCAAAGTTTCTGTATCCATAAACATGTGAGGTAAGGTGGACAGGAAATATTAAACAGGACAGACAACTGGTCCTTTCTGGCTAAAAAATTCTGGGTATCTACAACAAGGAATCATTTAAAATACAGTATTAAATGAGACCACATTTACATTTTTCTTGAAACTTTTTAATTATAAAGCAGTTTTAAAATAAAAATTACAAAGTACAGATAAAAAGGTACACTTCAGTTTATATCTTTCTAGATCTTTTTCTTCTTTAATGTATTAATTTTCACACATACACACAACCTTATTACATACAATTAAGAATGATGTGTGTGGTCAATTATATTACTGATATCAATTATTTGTTGTGCTCTCTATAAAAGGGAGGCTCAAACAGTAAAGAATCTGCCTACAGTGCAGGAGACCCAGGTTTGATCCCTGGGTCAGGAAAATTCCCTAGAGAAGGGAATGGCAACCCACTCCAGTATCCTTGCCAAAGAATCCCATGGACAGAGGAGGCTGGAGGGCTATAGTCCATGGGGTCGCAAAGAGTCAGACACAGACATAACTGAGTAACTAACACTTTCAGTTCCCTCTAAGAGGATTATACAGAACTACCTATTGCCATGTGGCTTCACTGCCCCTCCCAAGGGGAGAAATGCAGTCACATGATTTGCTTTAACCTATGCATGGTAAAGAGAAGTGAATTTATGTCATGACCAAGCTGAAGAGAAGAACCATCATGTGGCTCTAAGATTGACATGTCTCAAGATTAGGTGCTGCTCCTTCAGTCTGAATCTCATTAATGGGATAAAGATGAAAAAATATAGCATCATCTCTTAGATACAGGTAAAGCATTTAATAAAACTTAACATCTATCTATGATTAAAAGCTCTCAGCAAACCACAAATAGGTATCTTCCTTAACTTGATAAAGAGTATCTACAAAAAAAAAAACTACAAATGACATCATAAACAGCAGTGAAAAACTGAATTCTTTCCTCCTAAGATTAAGAACAAGGCAAAGGTGCCTTCCCTCATTACTTTTATTCAACAATGTACTGGAAGCCCTAGCCAGTGCAATCAAGCAAGAAAAAGATGGCATACAGTATGGAAAGGAAGAAATAAAACAGTCACTACCTATCGACATGATCGTTTATGAAAATCTCATAGAATCTGTAAAAATTTCCTAGAATCAGTGAGTGAGTCTGACAGTCACAGGATACAAGGCCAATATAGAGAAATCAACTGTATTTCTCTATACTAACTGCAAATAATTGGAAAATAACCTTTTAAAAATTCTGTTTATAGCAGTTTCAGAAACATGAAATACCCATGGATACATTTAGGTGAAAGATCTGTACACTAAGATTTTAAAAATATTGCTGAAAAGAATGAAAGATCCAAATAAACGGAAAATATACCATGTTCATAGACTGAGAAACAATACTGTTAAGGCCTCCATTCTCCCCAAATGAACATACAGATTAAACACAGTCCCAACCATAACCCAGCAAGTTTCTTAAAAGCAGAAATTGACAAACTGATTCTGAACTTTTGATGAGAATGCAAAAGGAACTAAAATTGCCAAAGCTATCTGAAAAAGAAGGCTAAACCTGGCCACTTACACTGATTTTAAGACAAACTGTAAAGACAGTGATCAAGACAGTGTGGTATTAGCATAAGAACAAAGAGATCAGTGCAAAAGAACATAAAGTCCAGAAATAAACCCACACATATATGGTCAATTAACTTTCTACATAGATGCCAAAACAAACTGGTAAAGAGAAGTCTTTTCAGGAAATGCCACTGAAACAACTGGATATGTATATGGAAGGGAAAAAAAACCTTGATCCCTACCTTATGATTACACAAAAACTGAGATGCACCAGAGATGTAAAACCTATAATTATAAAGCTGTTAGAAGAAAATACACAAGGCAAATATTTCTTAGACTGGATATAGAAAGCAAGACTATAAAAGAAAAGAGTATGGTAAATTAGATTTCATCAAAATAAAAATCTCTATTCATCAAAACACATGTTAAAGAAATAAGGAGAAAAGTTAGAGACTGACTGAGACAAAACAATAAAAAATATACATTTGACAGAAGACTTATATCCAGAACTCAAGGACTTCTTTATAATACTTTTCATTCTTATCATTCACTCATTTTTCTATTGAGTTGGTGAGGCTATTTTCCTACTGATATGTAGAAGCACTTATATATATTTAAAAAATAGTTCTTTGATATTTGATATAAATATATATTTGATATCAAATGGTTGACATAAACATAAAATATTTTTCCCAGTTTACTGTTTATCTTTTTATATAGTCGAATTAATTCATTTTTCTTTTATATCATCAGAGTTTTAAGTTGTACACAGAATGGACTTCACTACTTTGAGATAATTTTTTAAAATTCTGCTGGATTTTCTTTGTACTTTCATTGTTTCACTGTTTGTTGCATTCCAAATTCTTGGTTGTTCCATAAACTTAATTCTTCTATTTTTCCTTCTTTAATTTAAATAATGGCATTTATGACTATTTTTTTTCTCAAAAGAGATTTCATTTTTTTCCATAGTGGCTGCTAAGATTGTGTTCCCTTTTCTGTCCTTTACTAGATCATTTGCATATAATCTATTTTCTTTTAGACCCAAGGGTTATATCAAGTAATATATATATATGTGTGAAAATTTTATTTATTTTTAATTTGATTGAACTGTGGTTCAAGAATAGTATATGTAATAATTTTGGCCAAGTACATGATCAATTTTTACAAATGCTTCTTGGGTATAAGAATAAATGTATATTCTCTTTTTGGAGGGGTATAAAGATCTAGTATAAATCTATTAAGCCAAAAACATTGGTTGTATTTTTTATATATGATCTTATTTTTTATCTGTTAGATTTGTCCAACTATGAAAGAGCTCTCTCAGTATCACTATTTACCAAATTTCCTTGCTTTTATAATCACTGTTATATCTCCTATGTACTAAAATTTTATCACAGTGTATTTTTCACCCTAAATTCTACCGCATCTGCTGTTAATACTACTGTTCCTCCTTTTTGCTTGCCACTGCCACTCCTTTCTTTGGTTTGCATTTGCCTAGTATCTGTCACTTTACTTTCAAGCTTTTTCATATTATTTTATGTTTGTTTCTTATAAACACATATAGTTGGATTTTCTGATTTAATTCAATCTGAGAGGGTCCAGGGGATGGGACAATTTAATTTATTCTGTTTAATGAAATGACACATATTTATACTTGGCTTTATTCCTTCAATTTCATGTTATTATTCAAAACTTTTTCCATGCTATTTACAAGACATACTTTGTTTTACTGTACTATGCAGATACTGCATATTTTGTAAATGAAAGATTTATGGCAACCCTGCATAGATAAAGCCTACTGGCACCATTTTTCAAACATTTGTTTACTTCATGTCTCTTTGCCACATTCTGGTAATTCTTGAAATATTTCAAATTTTTTCATTATTATTATATTCGTTATAGTTATTCCTGATCAGTGATCTTTGATATTATTGCTCTAACTCACTTAGGCTCAGGATGGTTATCATTTTTTCTTTTTCTTTTTTTTAGCAAAAAAAGTACTTTTAATTAATGTATGTACATTATTTTTTTTATACATAGTACTATTGCAAACATAAAGGACAAATGTATAAACATAACTTTTATATACACTGGGAAAACAAAAAATCTGGTGACTCACTTTTTTGCAATATTCACTTTATTGCAGTGGTCTGGAACCAAACCAACAATACCTTCAAGATATACCTGTCAAACCTTTCTCTACTCCATACTACATATGACCATCTTTCCTCAGCTATGTAACTTCTCCTGGTTAAGTAGCATCCTATTATATGGATGTATATACATATATTTATTTATATATATTTTATATTTACTTTTATTTACTTATTTGCCTGCACCAGGTCTTAATTGTGGCACTCGCAATCTCTGTTGCAGCATGTGGGATGGATCTAGTTCCCTGACAGGGATCAAACCCAGGACCCAGGACAGGGGGTCCCTGTCAAACTCTGGATCAAACCCAGAGTCTTAGCCACAGGATCACCAACGAAATCTCGGATGTATAATTTTAATTTGACCAATCCCCTACTAATTAGCTGTCCTCAATTTTTCTAACATAAACACCACCACAACCCATCTAGTGGCACAAATTACATGCTCGGAAGTCATCTTTCACAATTCCTCTTCTTCATCCCCCGTAACCTACTCATACCAAGTCCTATTAATTTACTTCCTAGGTCACACTCGTATTTGTGTACAACTCCCATCTCTTCTACTACTGTAATTTAAAGTACAGTTAATTTGCAGTGGCCTCCTACCCACATTAACTTTGCTCCCACATTCATCCATCTTCAGTGCCACTAGAGCAAGATACAAATTGGATGTCATCACCTAAAACCCTTCAATAGGTTCTTATACATTTAGGATAAAACTTAAAACGTAGACCACAAGGCCCTGAATCTCTGAATCAGATTCAGTTCATGCCACTCTCTTCTTTGGTCTCTGCATTCCGGCTATTCTTTCTTCTCCCATGCTTCTACCAGCATAATATAAAAATTATGATCACTTAATGTGTGTTTATCATGTGCTTAGTGATTTACATGCATTCTCATTTAATCCTCACAAGATAAATATAACTGACATTCCCATTTTTTAGATGATAAAACTGAAGCTTAAGGGAATTAAGTAATTTGCCTAAGGTCTTACAACTAGCTAAGTGGCTAAACCAGGATGTGAACCCAGGTCTAAATCCTGAGTTCATTATTCCCCAGATATGCACTCTTCAATTTAGTTTATTTTGGCACTACTGATGATGCCTTGCACATATAACCTACATAGCAATGTTCAATCAGCTGTTTGTAATTTGCAAAAATAATTTACACCCACAATTACATAAGACTTAAATATCAAAAATAGAACATAAATAGGCTTTTAAAATAATGTTTCTGACATAGTCAATGAATAAAGAGAGAAATTAAGGTTGGAAAGAATCTTAGGCATTGCTTTATCATTTTATTTTTATAAATAAGCACTCTGAAGCCCAAATTAACTGTCTTAACTAAGTTGCACAGCCAGCTAATAACAATGGCAGAACCTTTAACTTCCAATCCAGTGCTTTCTGTTATAGCAGATAGATTCAGAAGTTTTACTAGTGTCTTGTCTTTTTCCAAACAAAAAAATTTAAAAGAAATAATAAAAAACAAGTTAATGGGCCTGTTTCTACTATATATCATATTGGCAGTAAAGATAGCTTCATCTGCGTTTCAAATTTAGAATAAAAAAGAAATAAAGCAAATACCTTTTTAGTCCATCTTTTTACTCCATTATATCCTTTGGTAACCAGCTGTCTATGAAAAAAGCTGTTGAAGAAGTGAACCTAGAACGACATCAAATATAAGCACTCAGATTATATTAGGCTGTGTCAGGACTTAAACTCACAACAAAAGGGAAATTTAAAAATCCCTGAATGTAAAACAGACCAAAAAATGAGGAAAAGTTTTTCTTAAAAATAATGACCTAAACATACATTACAGCAGTTCACAAAAGACTATTTCAAATTTTCATTAGAATGACCTTTACAGATGTGGTCTATTATCAGAACTGGACTAGGGCAGTAAACAAATGACTTGAATCCAATCAAGTAAAGAAATAATCTGATAAATCTCATCAAATCAGGTGATAAAGTTAAAAAAGGCTATGAAAGAATAAGGTAACAGTTACCTTGAACTCAAGGGATGGGAAGTTCAAAACTAATCCCATCTGAGGGATGTGGATTTGGAGACTCCTAGAGTCATAGCAACTATAAAAAGGACACTGCTAACACTGAAAAAATTATTCTAGTCATATGGTGCACATCATGTTCTGCATCCTTGGCCTTTTCAAAATTCTAGCTTATAAATGAGTATCAGCTCACCAGAGAGAGTAAACATACTATGGTCTTCAAGTGTTTACTCAGTAACTTTGACTCACTTGAGATGATAAAACTGCTCCTGTTAGTGCTGAGGTTCTCAGGATGTGGCATTCAGACCAGCAGTGTAAGTATCACCTGGGAACTTGTTAAAATACAAATTCCCAGGCCCCACTCCAGACTTAATAAAGCAGAAACTATGAGAGTGGGCTCAGCAGTCTGGTATCTGAGGATTCTGATCTGTTTTGAGAACCATGGAGCTTTAGATATCCAGAAAAATGCTTATATTAGCCATCTCTAGGCAGTGATTCTCAAACATTTGAGTGCATCAGAATCTGAAGAGCTTATTAAAACAGACTGCTAGGACCTACTCTCCAGTTTCTGACTTACCAGAAATTTTGGATGGATCCAAAAATTTGCATTTCTAGTAAATTCTCACATGATGCTGATGCTGCTGGATTGGGGACCATACTTTGAGAACCACTTTCAGTTAGTTCAGTCACTCTGTCGTGTCTGACTCTTTGCGACCACAGGGACTGCAGCATGCCAGGCTTCCCTGTCCATCACCAGCTCCCAGAGCTTGCTCAAACTCATGTCCATCGAGTCGGCAGTGCCATCCAACATCTCATCTTCTGTTGTCCCCTTTTCCTCCTGCCTTCAATCTTTCCCAGCGTCAGGGTCATTTCCAGTGAGTCAGTTCTTCGCATCAGGTGGCCAAAGTATTAGAGTTTCAGCTTCAGCATCAGTCCTTCCAATGAATATTCAGCACTGATTTCCTTTATGATGGACTGGTTTGATCTCCCTGAAGTCCAAGGGACTCTCAAGAGTCTTCTTCAACACCACAGTTCAAAAGCATCAATTCTTAAGCACTCAGCTTTCTTTATGGTCCAACTCTCACATCCATATACAACTACTGGAAAAACCATAGCTTTGACTAGACGGACTTTTGTTGGCAAAGTAACGTCTCTGCTTTTTAATATGCTGTCTAGGTTTGTCATAGCTTTTCTTCCAAAGAGCAAGTGTCTTTTAATTTCATGGCTGCAGTCACCATCTGCAGTAATTTTGGAGCCCCCAAAAATACAGTCTGACACTGTTTCCACTGTTTCCCCATCTATTTGCCATGAAGTGATGGGACTGGATGTCATGATCTTCCTTTTTTGAATGTTGAGTTTTAAGTCAACTTTTTCACTATCCTCTTTCACTTTCATCAGGAGGCTCTTTAGTTATTCTTCACTTTCTGCCATAAGGGTGGTATCATCTGTATATCTGAGATTATTGATATTTCTTCCAGCAATCTTGATTCTAGCTTATGCTTCATCCAACCCAGCATTTTGCATGATGTATTCTGCTCTATAATTTAAATAAGCAGGGTGACAATATACAGCCTTGACATACTCCTTTCCTGATTTGGAACCAGTCTGGTGTTCCATATCCAGTTCTAACTGATGCTTCTTGACCTGCATACTGGTTTCTCAGGAGGCAGGTAAGGTGATCTGGTACTCCCATCCCTTTAAGAATTTTCCATAGTTTGTTGTGATCCTGACAGTCAAAGGCTTTGGTGTAGTCAATAAAGCAGAAGTAGATGTTTTTCTGGAATTCTCTTGCTTTTTCGATCATCCAGAGGATGTTGGCAATTTGATCTCTGGTTCCTCTGCCTTTTCTAAATCCAGCTTGAATGTCTGGAATTCACGTACTGTTGAAGCCTGGCTTAGAGAATTTTGAGCATTACTTTGCTAGCATGTGAGATGAGTGCAATTGTGCAATAGTTTGAACATTCTTTGGCATTGCCCTTTTTTGGGATTGGAATGAAAATTGACCTTTTCCAGTCCTGTGGCCACTGCTGAGTTTTCCAAATTTGCTGTCATACTGAGTGCAGCACTTTCACAGCATCATCTTTTAGGATGTGAAACTGAAGTTCAGCTGGAATTCCATCACCTCCACTAGCTTTGTTGTAGTGATGCTTCCTAAGGCCCACTTGACTTCACATTCCAGGATGTCTGGTTTAAGGTGAGTGATCACACCATCATGGTTATCTGGGTCATGAAGATCTTTTTTTTTTTATAGTTCTTCTGTGTATTCTTGCCACCTCTTTTTTAATATCTTCTGCTTCTGTTAGGTCCATACCATTTCTGTCCTTTATTGTGCCCATCTTTGCATGAAATGTTCCCTTGGTATCTCTAATTTTCTTGACGAGATCTCTAGTCTTTCCTATTCTATTTTTTTCCACTATTTCTTTGCACTGATCTCTGAGGAAGGCTTTCTTATCTCTTCTTGGAAGAGAGATAAGAATTGTCTTTGGAGAGAGAGTTGGAACTCTGCATTCAAATGGGTCTATCTTTCCTTTTCTCCTTTGCCTTTAGCTTCTCTTCTTTTTTTCAGGTATTTGTAAGGCCTCTTCAGACAGCCTTTTTGCACTTCTTTTTCTTGGGGATGATCCAGCTATTTGTAAGGCCTCTTCAGACAGCCTTTTTGCACTTCTTTTTCTTGGGGATGGTCTTGATCACTGCCTCCTGTACAATGTCACGAACCTCTGTCCCTAGTTCTTCAGACACTCTATCAGATCTAATCCTTTGAATCTATTTGTTACTATATAATCGTAAGGGATTTGATTTAGGTCATACCTGAATGGTCTAGTGGTTTTCCCTACTTTCTTCAAAACTTCGTGTTTCTGGTAAATTCCTACATGATGCTGATGCTGCTGGTTTGGCAACCATACTATGAGAACCACTTTCAGTTGTGTCTTTTTTATACCACGAGGGTTTAGAATTAAATGTAGTGGTAATAATGAGAAATTATAGTTTGGAAATTAATACTTTTATGTTAAAAATCATCTGTATGTTTAGATTTACACTTTGATTAAGAGAATTTGACAAAATAGAGAATCTGACAGATTAGCTTCATGATTCCAATTTAAAATGTTTAATCAATTTATTTTAACTGGAAAGTTATGACATATTTTTCTATATTAATAAAGTGTTGGAATCTGAGATTCCTTATATTTACCTTTTTAAATTATTAGATTTATGAAAGTTTATAAAGTACTTAAAAAGGTTTTGCTTTGTTGGAAAGGTTTTGCTTGTTGAAATTAATGGCTACCAATCAGGCAATCAGTATTCAGAAACAAAATATATATCAAAAAACTATTTTTTAAAATTTAATATAACTAAGCTCTTGAGGGAATTTTAGAGTTTAATGGGGGTTAGTGTGTATTTAAACTGAGTATCAAAGATTAATCCAAGAAAAAGTGAAGATGAACACACTTCATTTTTAAAGAGAATAAGACATTAAGTTAAAAAAATTCTTTAAGTTAAATTAAAGCTTAAAGCAAATAGTCCTTTAAAAAAAAAAAAGCCTCCCCAAGATATCAAAAACAAACACTGGCATGACTTTATGCTCACATGATTTTATAGAACTTATGCCCAATTCTAGCACATGATCAAGACAAACATCTTTAAAAAATCTAAGAAATATCAAATAATTACATTAAATGTTTTAAAAAAGAAAAAGCTTCTTTCTTTAATACACAGGACCCTCTCTCCTGTAGAAAAAGTTTTCACTTACTTTGTCTGGGACTGCATCCATTATCAGCTCACCATACATATTTATGACCTATAAAAAGTCAACATAAAACCCATTAACCCTACATACAATTCAGAACATCCACTCAGAAGGAATATCATAGCTACTGCTAATAGTAATCAAACCTTTCTAATACTGGGTGAGTGAGCAGTCACCTCAGTAAAGAATGAAGAATACTTGGTTCCAAAAGATAATTGTGAGGCCCACCCAGAGGTTGCATTTTACATTTCATTGTCCAACATCCTCTGCAACTTTTCCATGGTGAGAATATACAATATACTCACCTGGTCATTCAGCCAATTCTGACCATCCAGGGTTGCTAGATCATCCATATCCAGCATGTGCTTATTGTAGAAGATGCGGAAGTTGCATTTTTGATGTCTGGCCCGATAGTTTGTTATTTCCCTATTGATAAATGGTTTTCTGAAACAGAAATATTTTGAAAGTAAAACAACAACATAAGTTTAGCTTATATTGCTAAGTATCAGGGTTTTTTTTTTTTTTTAATCAAGAGAAAACTCCTACAGCCAATAATTTTCTTTTCAAGGGCTTAACTTAAGCATCATTGACAAACCTATTAGAAAAGTCTTCATTAAAGACATCTTTTAATCTTCCAAGGACATCTTTTTCACTGAGTGGGACCAAACTGCCATACTTCTTCATAACCTCATCTAGGAATCCTTAAATAAAGGAAGAAAGAAAAGTTAAGATGGAAAAAGACATTTTCAGCAAAGTCATTGTCCCAATACTTAACCTATATCCAACATATACGTTTAAATTACATTACTAAATGTGTTACACTAAAAAGAAATCTTTTAAAAGATAAGGTATCATTTCACATTGGATTGCTAGAAAGAGGGTAACTAGCTGAAACTAAAGATTGACATTTTTCAGTAGCTTAACCTTGGAGAATAATCCTATCTCCTAAAGGTAAAATCTAAAGGGTTTAATCATCTGGTTAAATGTGCCTATCACATTTAGTAACTGAAGAAATTATCTTTTTAAAAATCACAATTAGAGGGAATTGTTGAGGTCACTGTCAGTTGTATTTACTATTTGATAAAGGTATGAAATTTCACATCTCAACAGAGGACAAACTCTAAGACATTTTTAATATCATACAATTTGATAGTTATTATACTTATGATACTACATAACCCTATGAGGTGAGCTTAACTGGATAATAGCTGGTGAGGCACATTTTAAAAGAGCAAACAGAATTAAAGGATGACTTCTTAGCCAGAATACAGGCTAGTCTTCACATCAATTTAAGTAACATATATATGCATTTTAATGGCTTCCAAGAGGATCCACTTAAGAAATATACCTAAAAGTATCCTAGGAAATAAAACCAGGATATTATTTCCAAGTAACTTCAAAGAAGCTGAGAGAAAGCTTAGAGGCTCACAGAAGAGCAGATATGACTTAGGCTATTCATTGATGCTGAGTGGGGAAGAGCAACAGTCTGCTGACCATCAGTCTGACAGTTAAGACCACTATGTTTAGACAGAAAAAATAAGGGCTGTTAGTCACTTATTTTACCCAGTCCTCTTTCTGACTTCATGAAGGGCCTCTGTAAAGCATCAATATAAAATGGACAGGAATGATCACAACAAAGTCTGTTCTAAGCAGGGAGCGTTTTGTATGGGGGAGGAGCAGACCAAGGTGTGGAAAACTTACTTTCTTCCTTTTCCTCTCCCGAGAGAGGCTCCCAATTTGAAAGGCTTAAGACAAGAGTATAGTAAGAGTTGCTTGCCTATGTCTGGTTCTGGTCTAAGATTTAGCCACACAGAAGAGAAAGGGAGTTCCGTGTTCCAGTTTAGTCAGAGGAGGAAATGAAAATTTGGGGCTTCTAAACTAGGAATTCATTCAGCCTTAAGTATGCCCGTAAGATCTAGTAAGCACCATACGTATAAGCTATGTGCTGTGCTCAGTCATGTCTGACTGTTTGCACCCCCATGGACTGCAGCCTGCCCAGCTTCTCTGTCCATGGGGATTCTCTAGGCAAAAATACTGGAATGGGCTGCCATCCCCTCCTGCTCCCAACCCAGGTCTCCTGCATTGCAGGCGGATTCTTTACCAACTGAGCTACCAGGGAAGCCTGGTAAGTTTGCCTATAGTGTTTACTATATCTCATAGTTGTCTTAGCACAATCTTGTCTTTACATGGGAGAATGGGCACAAACAGAAGATAAAAATTCCCAATATTTGAGAAACTGCTTTTAAGAAACAAATTTATACAAAAATATTGCCCCTAGTAACAAAAAATTAAACTTTAGGCCCAACAACCTTGAGACTCTTCAAGTAAGAAAACAGTCTCCTCTACCAAACGAATATGGACCCAATCCCAAACTTGTAAAAAGAGGTGTCCTCATTAACAGTGTCATTTCTGGATGACAGTGTTTAGGGGATTTTAAGTTATGTTTTATCCATATTTTTTTTTCACTTTCAGATGATAAACATAGATTCGTAATGCACTAGGAAGATCCTAACTGGATCTTCAAGGACAGCCCTAATAACAATGACTCACTGATGCACACCTTAAATAAAGGAAGAAAGAAAAGAACAGTCAAAAAACACTTATAAGTCAAGCACCAGAATATCTCATTTCATCCTTATAACTATCCTATGAGTTAGACAGCATCCCTACTTTTAAAGTGGAGACAGGAGGCTTAGGGAAGTTAAATAACTTCCCCCAGGACCCTTAATTAGCATATGGCAGAACTCAAGATTCTGATGGAGGTTATGTGATGACAGAAACCGTGCCACTGACTTCTATGGTGTGCCACTTCCAAAGCAGGGAATATCCATGACCTGTTGTTCTCTACAAAAAAAGCATAGTTCTTCATTTTACTTTTCCCTTTTAATACCCATGGGTCAAGACTAACCCAGAAAACAGACTTCCTAAAATGAGAGTTAGGGAATTTCCTGACAATCCAGCAGTTAAGAGTCTCAGCTTCCACTGCACAGGGCAGGGTTCAATCTCTGGTTGGGGAACTAAAACCTCACATGTTGCAGGTTATAGCCAAAAAGTAAATAATAATAATAAAACAAGAGTTATATCCATTATTTACCCACTTGTTTTCATCTAACCAATGAGCTAAAAAAGGAAAATGCATTTGGAACGTACAATTTCTTTCACTCCAAAAGTACTAAAATTTTAGTATGACCCAGAAACAAATGATACAATATTAGCAAAAAACAAAACAATGAAAAACTAGAGTTCAAATTATATTCCACCCTGTAAGTACAAGAGGTAATTATATGAAAAACAAAAACTGAGTTGTTTTCTGAAAGTTAAATTACTGATGATGTTAAACCATGTTAGTTTTTTTAAATAACTGAAATGGTTACTTGGATCACTTAAAAGTGGAAAGCAGTTCATTGTGTTGGGCATGTAAGAAATGCCAACACTTGGTTCTCCAACAAAATACAATACACACATCAGAAAGGTCTCAACAAAAATGAGAGGTACAATCTATATAAGAATAAATTTAAGGAATGTGCAAAACCTAAGTGAAAAGCACTGCCACATTCTAGTAAGAGACATAGGTCAGTAAATAGAGTAATTCTTTGATTTTTAAACAGGAAAGCTCCATATTAAAATGAATGCAACTTTCCCTAAATTAGTCTACTAATGTAATACCAATCAAAAGCCACTGTTGGGTTAACTGAAAAAACAAATCCAAACATATCTTGGAACAAACATGTGAGAAATTCTTAGAAATTTCTAAAGAAGATTAAAGGGGAGAAGTGAAGAGTGGCAAGAGAAAAGAGGAGTAGGAGGGCCTAGTCCCACTGAATTGTAAAACCAAGTGCAAGTGACTGAAACAGAATAGTGCTATCACAGAAACAGAGAAACCATCCAGAAAGGAATCCAAATGGCAGGCAGCGTTCCATAATCATTCGGAAAAGAGGAAGTAACAAACAGCATTAGAAATACAAACTAAATCTTTTATTCACAGCTGAAAGTCATTTTGGTGTAAAGAATGCAGTAGGAATCCATTTTTTGTAAACAGCTACATGTAAAAATACAATAGTCTAGAAAATAGGATTGAATATTTTTATAAACTTGAAATGGGAAAAAGCTCTATTTTTTTCTAGTATATGACTGTAAACGTTTTAAAATAATGTGGCAGCCACCTCATAATTCCTTTAGAATTTTTATGCCCTTCTGAACATGTATGTCTTAAAAATGTAAGTAGCAAAGTATATTCATTCTTCTTGAAGCTGCTTTTTTACATTCAGCACATGAATTTTTTTTCCTAAGTCAATTCAAAACAATCTAGTGGTCCATTAAATTGATTTGCCATATTTTAACCAATTGTCTACTGACAGCCATTTAAGTTGTTACTTTTTAGCTGTCTGAATGTTACAATTAAAGCCCTCAATATATCCTCATTCTAGAGTTTCCACAGAACACAGTTGCTAAAATTCAAATTTCTGGGTCAAAGGACACGTGTACCTAAACTTTTCAAATTTTCACTTATGAATTTGCTTATCTATGCTTACGAGATTTTAAAGTTTATGGAATCAAACTGGTATTTTTTTTTTTTTTTACTGCTTCTGAGTTTTCTATCATGCTTTAAAATGTCTCATTGTTGTTAGATTGGGCTTCCTTGGTGGCTCAGTGGTAAAGAATCTGCCTGCCAATGCAGGAGATGCAGATTTGATTTAGTTGTGAAGATCCTCTGCAGAAGGGAATGACAGCCCACTCCAGTATTCTTGCCTAGGCAATCCCAGGGACAGAGGAGCCTAATGGGCTACAGTCTATGGGGTTGCAAAGAGTTGGACACAACTTAACGACTAAACAACAGGCTTTCAGTACTTGTTGAGATGCCATGATTTTTCTCTTTTAGCCTATTAAAATAGTTATAGGTCACTAAATGTGTAAAAACTATAAAACTGTAAAAACTCCTATATCCTCATGTTATGCTACAGTTTAAGTCCAGGATACATTCAGTTTATCAACTTTTTTTTGGAAGTGCTCCATCTATATTTGTAAGTTAATTGGTTGTTGTTTAGTACTTCAGTCACGTCCAATTCTTTGCAACCCCACGGACTGCAGTACGCCAGGCTTCCCTGCCCTTCACCAACTCCTGGAGCCTGCTCAAACTCATGTCCATCGAGTAGGTGATGCCATCCAACCATCTTGTCCTCTGTCGTCTCTTTTTCCTCCTGCCTTCAATCTTTCCCAGCATCAGAGTCTTTTCTAATGAGTCGGCTCTTTGCATCAGGTGGCCAAAGTATTGGAGTTTCAGCTTTGGCATCAGTTCTTCCAATGAATATTCAGGACTGATTTCCTTTATGATTGACTAGTTAGATCTCTTTGCAGTCCAAGGGACTCCCAAGAGTCTTCTCCAACACCACAGTTCAAAAGCATCAATTCTTTGGTGCTCAGCCTTCTTTATGGTCCAACTCTCACATCCATAAATGACTACTGGAAAAACCATACCTTTGACTAGATGGACTGTTTTTGGCAAAGTAATGTCTCTGTTTTTTAATATACCATCTAGGTTTGTCATAACTTTTCTTCCAAGAATAAAGTTTCTTTTAATTTTATGGCTGCAGTCACCATCTGCTGTGGTTTTGGAGCCCAAAAAAATAAAGTCTGTCACTGTTTCCATTGTTTCCCCATCTATTTGCCATGAAGTGATGGGACTGGATGCCATGATCTTTGTCTTTTGAATACTGAGTTTTAAGCCAGCTTTTTCATTCTCCTCTTTAACCTTAATCAAGAGGCTCTTTAGTTCCTCTTTGCTTTCTGCCGTAAGGGTGGTATCATCTGCATATCTGAGGTTAATGATATTTCTCCCAGCAACCTTGATTCCGGCTTGTGCTTCATCCAGCCCAACATTTTGCATGATGTACTCTGCTCTATAATTTAAATAAGCAGGGTGACAATATACAGCCTTAATGTAGTCCTTTCCCAATATGGAACTAGTCCATTGTTCCATGTTCGGTTCTAACTGCTGCTTCTTAACCTGCATACAGGTTTCTCAGGAGGCAGGTAGGATGGTCTGATATTCCTATCTCTTTAAGAATTTTCCACAGTTTGTTGTGATCCACATAGTGAAAGGCTTTATCGTAGTCAATGAAGCAGAAGTATATGTTTTTCTGGAATTCCCTTGCTTTTTCTATGATCCAATGGATGCTGGCAATTTGATCTCTGGTTCTCCTGCCTTTTCTAAATCCAGCTTGAACATCTGAAAGTTCTTGATACAAGTTAATTGGATTTATAAAGTAAATCCTAACCTGTTCAGGTTTAGAAATCATGGTTCTGCTAACCTCACAGCAGGAAAATTTGTCTTCATTCTAGGACAGCATAAACAACAGGAAAAAATTTTTTAAATATTTTTCAATGACTGTCATTTGGTGGGAAACCGTTTTTTATACATACTGGACTTCCCAGGTGGCACTAGTGGTCAAGAATCTGCCTGCAGTTCAGAAGATGTAAGAGATTCGGGTTCAATCCCTGGGTTGGGACTATCCCCTGGGGGAGGAAATGGCAACCCACTCCATTATTCCTGAGTGAAAAATTCAATGGACAAGGAGCCTGGCAGGCTACAGTCCTTGGGGTTGCCAACAGTCAGACGTGAGCGAGCATGCACATGTAATTGGTGGAAAAAACAAAGTGTTCAGAATTGTTTAAACCAAGAAGTAACTCTCCTAATTCCCCCCAAAAGCCACTTATAACAATTTAATATATCTGTCATGTCCTACTGGAGAAAGAAATGGCAACCCCCAGTATTCTTGCCTGGAGAATTCCATGGAAAGAGGAGCCCAGCGGGCTACAGTACACGGAGGTGTAAGTCAGACACGACTTGGCGACTAAATCAACCAATCAATCACGTCCTACACAAATGCGTGTGCATACATATAAACATGCACTCATATGTCTCTTTGAACAAAATGGCTTCCTGTTCTGCTACTTGCTTTTTTCACTTTATATAGACAATGGTCAGTATCAAGATACAGATCGAATTTATTCTTTAACAGCTTCATGGTATACTGCCTGGACATGCCATAAACTGTGAGTCCATAGCAACAATTGTTTTAGTTATCTTCACTGTTGTACTACTAAGACAATACTATCAGTAATGTCCCTCTACAAATATATTTGTACTCTTTCATATCTTAGCTAAATGGCATAAAGGTGAATGGGTCAAAGACTGATACTGCCATGCTGTCTGCCAGAAGTGTTTATACCAAACAACTTCATGGGGTAGATTTTGACAGGAAGACATTAAAGCACGATGTAGAAACTTGAGCCATAAAGGAAAGACAGATACATTTTACTATGTAAGAGTTGAAATTTTCTGTTAAACAAAAATATTATACACAAAGTCAGGGTACTGAGGGCTTTTACAAAAATGTAATTTAAAACCTTGAGGGTAAGAAGCAGTGTATCCTGTTTGTTGCTACATTCTTAGAGCCAGCACTGGTACACAGGAGCTTCTCATACACTAAACAAAATATAAACAATCCAATAGGAAAATAGGCAAAATAAAATTATATACAAACCAAAAATGGCAAGCAACTATAGAAAAATATGTTCAAACTTTAAACTTAAAAAGGCAAATTAAAACAATTCTCATGTGATCTGTGAGACTGGCAAAATTTCACAAGTGCAAACTGGTTTAACTTTGAATGGATAATTTAACAATTCTCTTAAATTTTTAAGTGTAGGTATTCTTTCACCATTATTTCTACTACTAGGAATTTAACTTACAGAAACAATTTGTAATTTCATTGTACCACTGTTTATAGAAGGAAACAACTAGAAGCAACACGAGTGTCATCAATCAAAAATCAAATAAAAACTATGGAACATCTATATAATAATATAAAAGAAAAATGTCTAATTGCTTAAAGGAAAACTTGTGGAAGGAAAAAAGAAAGGACTATCCTAGAAAGGATAACATACAGCAGGTGTGGGTTGGAGACTGGGGGAAAATAAAGGAAGAGTGCATACCAGAAAGGCAGCTTGACAGTTGTTCATCATCCACTGGAGAGGTATTTTGACTGTTCTTCCCACCTCCCACTTGATTTTCTAGTTTGAGTCCACTGCACATCAGAGGAGCCTCCAGTGGACTTTTACAGTAAGGGTGGTCCAGCAACTTAGAACTAAGAATATTCTGCTTGAGAGAGCCATCCTCATCCATCTGGCACGAGTTCTCATTCTGAACAGTCTCTTTGGACTCAGGCCCATCTACGCTCCTCACAGACTGATCTGCCTCAGACACCGACAGTTTTACTCTGTCATCACTGACAGTACTTGTCCGATTTTCCTGACCCAGAGCCATAACTTCTCTCTCGGTTTCCAAGATGAACATGTTACTAGAATGATGCTCTGGTAAGGGGATGTCATGAATCAGCTCTGTATACTCCCACTTAGGAGAGGAACAGGGTGACTGGTCCCAGGTGTATGTGGCACTGCCATTCTGTTGGTCAGGGAATGCTTCGTCTAAACTAAGTTCCTTGTCCAAGAGAGGGCTTCCTTTAGTGTGGCCCTCAGGCACATGAGAGTTCTTTCCCTTCACCACAGCATCGCTGTCCATATCTGGTAAGTATGGTTGATGCGGACAAGAAGGGTCTTTAGGTTCCGGGGAAGGGAATGGGCTGCAACTGCCACCTTCACCGTTCTCCCTAAGGGTCTCTTGATGGTCCCCAGTGACCTGCACCCAGCTTTGCTGGGCTTTTTTTAGCCTGCAAACTTTGCTTTTTGTTCTGAAGTGCTGGGATCTAAGAATCCTGTACCGAAATCTAATCATGGATAGTTTCTCATACATCATATGAGGAGATACTTTTATTCTTCTATGTTGGTTAAGTTGAAACTTTTTTGGAATCAAGGGTCCCCCATTCCTGTGGTGCTCCAGCCCTGGGTAGCAGCCATAACAAAAGCGCTTTCTCTTATGGTTGCTTAAGGTGACCACAATTCTGTCACTCTCACCTGGATTCTGGCTCTCCCCATTGAACTTCATAGGAAAATCAGAAGCTTGCGGCTCCGTCCTAGGTCTGTGACCACTGGCCTGACCTAAAACACTATTCACTGGTAAGTCAGCAGCTGCCTTCAAGAGACTTTTCTCTCCAGAATATTCATGATCAGAGTTCTTTGCTGATGACAGCAACTTCTCTGCCTGGAGTTTCAAGAAGGTCCTCGAGGAGGAAATGAAGTGCTTGGTCTCCTTTTTTTTCACTTTAGAAGCGAAAGTACAAAGATCCTGGACAGCCACACTGCCTTTCGTCTTAGCAAAAAGTGGTTCATCTTGGATCCACGTTTTCTGGATTTGAAGGGCCTTCTTTCTGCACTGGAAATGCCTCAAATGCCTGCTCCAAGTAACTGGCCTTCCCAGCTTGGCTTTCAGAATGCACAAGTGCTGGTGAAAGTAGAACTTCTTAAAGCCTCCAAACCCAGTATTCCATTTCTCAGAAAAGGCTAAGTGGATTCCTTTCCTCCATAGAATTTTCCTCTGTTTTTTCATTTTTCTGATGCATAATGAGATCTGTATGCAGCTGTAAAGAAAAGAAAGAAAATTTATACTTCTACCCTAAAAATAGGGTCATTACGATATATTCACAGCAAACTTTAGAAAACTGAAAAGAAGCATATGATGCTCAATATAATAAGATAAAATGAAATTCTACCTGTTAAAGGCTTTTCCCACAATGAAAATGAGGGATAAAGGAAGACATGACTGATCCAACAGAACCCCATTTACTGTACCTGCCTCTGATAGAAACAGGTTTCAATAATCATTTCCCAACACGCAGCCAGTTTCTGATGAAGCAGAAAGGGCAGGGAGTCAGAAGAGAATTTGTAACTTCTAGCTTAGTTTCTCATTCTAAGTGACTTTAAGCAAGTCACCTGAATTCTGTGTTCTCATTTGTAAAATGAAGGATGGAGAAGGGAGATGCAACCAGACACCATTTAAAACTGAGTCTACATCAAAACAATCTGTTCCATACAACAAATTTTGTATGAAAGGAAATACAAAGGAAAGGCAAGGCAGGGACTTTTACTCTGTAAACAGTCATCCACAGGTAGGTAGTCAATAAAGGCAGGCAGTCAGTGCCTCAAAAGGGAGACCAGCCTCCTCTTTGTCAAAGACCTTCCGAATGGCTGTGCAAAGACAGGGCCCTATCAGGTGCTCTCATCCAGTTAGGGTTCTCACTGTCAAGTGAATGTAAGAAAAAAGAATCAACACAACTATGTGCATCTGTGTACGAACTTTAGAAACACACTTATAGGAAAGGGTAGATGAAAATGATGGTCAAAATCAAACATAATTTCCCCTCAGATTTAATAAGATCTAACACCACTGAAGGTTCTTTAACCTAGAAAGGCACCAGCCATTGCAGGTCTAAAAGAAGAAGTGAAAAACCAATATCCTAATTTCAGCTACTATTAATAGTAACTTACTAGGAAAAGCTGTATTACCTTTCTGTGCATTAGTTTTCTCTAGAGGAAAAGAAAAAAAGGAGGACTGAACACATGTTTACCTCTGTTCTCTCTACAAATCTCATTAAGATGACAGAAATGGAGTTTAAAAAAAGGCCAAAATTCTCAGACAATGACAACCAAAAAGGAGGCAAGAGTAATAAAACTGCTGAAAGAAAAAAGCAGACGAATAACTGATAATAGACATAGCAGGCCAAAAGAGCTGAAATCTAAGCCAGAAGTAGAGGAAGCCAAGTAGCAAGTTACAGGACCTCAGAAAGGCTCAGGAAGCAGAACAACAATACCCATGAAGGTCAGGGAATGAGGAGAGCAGAAAAAGGAATGACTGGCTCAAAGTCTGAATAAGCAGCAGTTAGACTCCAAGATCCCTTCCCCTACCATGGCAGATGACCAAAGTTTCACTTTCTCAGAGGAATGAACCAGAACAGTCAGGCACATCATATACAACTGAGAACAGGGGTACAATCAAGAGGGTGACTTAGTTGTTTGTTTTGGTTTTTTGCTCACGACTTTTTAACACCAAAAACACTTTGTATTGGGGGACATGACTGAGCAACTAATGCCCACACACACAGCCAATTAACAATGCTGTGATAGTTTCAGGTGAACAGCTAAGGGACTCAGCCATACATACATATACATGTATCCATTCTCTCCCAAAGGCCCCTCCCATCAAGGCTGGCACATAACATTGAGCAGAGTTCCATGTGCTATACAATAGGTTTTTATTGGTTATCCATTTTAAATATAGAAGTGTGTACATGACCTTCCCAAAGTTCCTAACCATCCCTCCACCCCCCACCCCCTGCTGGGCCATCATAACTTCCTTTTCTAAGTTTGTGAGTATCTTTCTGTTTTGTGAGTTCATTTGTATCACTTCTTTTTAGATTCCATATATAAGGGATGTCATATGATATTTCTTCTTTTCTGTCTGACTTACTTCACTCAGTATGACACTCTCTATGTCCATCCATGTTGCTGCCAATGGCCTTATTTTATTCTTTTTAATGGCTGAGTAATATGCCATTTAATATATGTACCACATCTTCGTTATCCATGAGGATAGTTTTACATAGTGAATTCCTCCTAAATCTCTTTCCCCACTGAGTTCCCAGAAAGGTGTATACCCTCAAAGAGGAGATCAGTTCTGGAAGTGAGCGAGGGGTGGGGCAGCGATATATCATCCAAAGAGAAAAGACCAACAGTATACTGATATTAGGGGTGCCACATGGACACAGGCCCAAATAATAACCCCCGAGTTAAAGAAACAATGAGATCCCAAATCCCTCCCCTACCCGAGACTGGAAGGTTTGCCTTCAGAAAGGAAGTTCTGCAGACAAGGGGATCCCAGAACAGCAGGAAAATGGAATTATAGAAATTTATATTGATCATAAGCCCCTCAACACTTTCCCACTCATCTCTCCAAACCCTGGCATGCTATCTTTTCCATCCAAACAGGAGATGGGAAGATTCTTCTTTGGAGAATTTGATTAATACACAAGAGAATACATAAATACAGATTATCCCCCGACAAAATGGCCCAGCATAGCTCACAGTGCACCCTATAGCTGACAAGTCACACCACAAGCTCAATTTCCAAGCAACTTCTTAGTGGTTCAATGACAGCATAACTAAGAATCACCAGACCTCTAGGGATAAAAAAGTAGACCAAAACAAACAGATAAAACTGAAAGCATATTTAGTAAAGCTAACTTAAAAAAACCAAGGAGGACTTACTTCCCTCGTGGTACAGTGGATAGGAAGCTGCCTGCCAATGCAGCGGATAGGGGTTCAATCCCTAGTCTGGAAAGATTCCTTATGCCCTGGAGCAACCAAGTACCTGTGCCACAACAGCTGAGCCCACGCCCTAGAGCCCATGAGCCATAACTACTGAGGCCCGAGGGCCTAGAGCCCATGCTCCCCAACAAAAGAAGCGATGTAATGAGAAGCCAGCACACCACAACGAAGAGTAGCTCCTGCTTACCGAAACCAGAGAAAGCCCACTTGCAGCAATGAAGAACCACTGCAGCCAAATAAATAAATAAATATTATTTTTTTAAAAATGAGAAGGGGAGAGAAGGGAAGTTATCGTTTAACGGAAAGAATTTCAGTTTAGGAAAATGAAGATGGGTCTGAGGATGGATTGTGGTGATGGTTGGACCACAGTGTGAATATATTTAATGCCACTGAACTGTGTATCTAAAAATGATTAAAATGGTAAATTGCATGCTATGTATACTTTACCACATTATTTTTTAAAAAAAGAGAGGAAAAAAAAAAACAAAACCCAGTACTATCCTCAAGGAAGAAAATACTGCAGCCACTGGGGAAAAATGAATATGTTACATTTTTAAAAGGAACGATGAAAAACAACAAAAGGCTTAGGTTTAGCTTAAAATAGGACTAATATTACTTATATTTAAAATTGAACAATAAAGGCTGATGGAAAAATGGAAAAAAGACATAAAACAATTCACAAATAAGGATTTTTAAATGTCCTTTGAACATAACATGTCAACTTCACACATTAAAAACTGTCAAAGGGGCTTGGGAGATAGGCAAAATGGGTGAAGGGGGTTAAATGTATGAACCTCCATAAATATATAAACAAGTCATTCATGATAAAGTAATGTACAGCATGGTGACTACAGTTAGCAATACTGTACTGTGTATTTCAAAGTTGCTAAGAGTAAATCTCCAAAACCTGATTAAGAAAAAAATCTGGGAGGTGGGGAGCTATGCATAGTGATGGATTTTAGCTAGATCTATTGTATTCACTTTGCAAAGCATACAAATATTAAATCATTATGTTGTACATCTGAAACTAGTATGTCAATCATACTTCAAAAATTCTGGCACAAGTTATTACAACATATACTGTTGGTGGGAGAAAAAAAAACTTTTATACTTTCCTTGTGGGAATAGTCAGAGGAATCTGGTAATATCTAACAAAACCATACAAATACTTACCTTTTAATCCAACAACTCTGCTTTTAGGAATTTACCTTGAAGATAATCATGAAAACACATAGTACAAGGTTATTCACTGCAATGTTTGTAGCTGCAAAATATTGGAAACAACCTAAATGCCCATATACAGTGGTTGCATAAACTATGGCTCATTCACACAATGAATGAAGCTGTAATAGGATAAGGATAAGGTCTATGAACACGGAGTACTCTCCAGTTTAAGTGATAAAGGCCAAGTTCAAATGAGTGTCAGTGATATGCCATTGCAACAGTTTAGCCAAGTGTGCAGTTAGAGAAAACTAAGATCCACCCAAGGTCACTTCCACTTCTGGCAACAACTGAAAGTTCAGGGAGTTTCCAAAACCACCCCCAGATTTAATGATTTATCAAAAGGATTCACAGAACTCACTGAAAACTGTTAAATTAATAGCTATGGCTTATTACAGTTGAAAAATGTGGATTAAAGTCACCCAAGTGAAGAAGTCCATACTGAAGAGTCCAGAGAAGCAACAGATGTGTAGCTTCCAGCTGTCCTCTCCCCACAGAGCAGAGGCCGCATTACTCTCCCAGCATCAGTGTGTAACTAAGTGTGACAAGAATGCGATCCAGTGAAGCTCATGGAAGTCTTGACATGCTGAGTTTTTATTAGGGTTCATAGGCATAACCGACTGCTCACATGACAGAGCTCAATCTTTAACTCCTCTGGAGATCCACTGATGTCAAAGTTATTACCCTAAATCACACTGCTGGTTTTTCCTGGTGGGGCCAATCCCATTCTAAGTCATATTGTTAGACTACCAGTGACCCAAGCCCCCACGCAAATCAGACATTGCATTCTGAGGGTTTAGAGATTACATCTTAAAAGCCAAGGATAAAGGCTTTCATCCTGCACAAGTTTAAATTCTTTACTATACTATATACAACCAACCACCTTTCATAAAAGAAAAAATAGTATACATGTATCTGCCCTTTTGTGCCTCCAAATCAATTAATAGGAAGACAAACCAAAAACTAATGAGAATAGTTACATACAGGGCATGGTAGATGGGAAGAGCGTGAAAAGAATGAGGAATAGGAAAATGTAGAAGGGATGAGAGGGGAGTGGTGCTTTTCAGATACATCTTTTTTATAAAGTTTTGACTTTCAGGATTATACTAATGTTTCATATAATTAAAATGAAACACAAATAATAACAAATGAGCCTAACTGTATCACAAATAAATAATCACACTGAAAGAATATAGCAGAAAAAAAATTAGCCAAAGCAACTTTGGAAAATATTATTCTGACTGTTTACATCCTGATAGCTCAGCTGGTAAAGAATCTGCCTGCAATGCAGGAGACCCCAGTTCGATTCCTGGGTCAGGAAGATCCGCTGGAGAAGGGATAGGCTACCCATTCCAGTATTCTTGGGCTTCCCTTGTGGCTCAGCTAGTAAAGACTCTCCCTGCAATTTAAGAGACCTGGATTTGATCCCTGGGTTGGGAAGATCCCCTGGAGAAGAGAAAGGCTACCCATTCCAGTGTTCTTGGGCTTCCCTTGTGGCTCAGCTAGTAAAGACTCTCCCTGCAATTCAAGAGACCTGGATTTGATCCCTGGGTTGGGAAGATCCCCTGGAGAAGAGAAAGGCTACCCACTCCAGTATTCTGGCCCAGAGAATTCCATGGATTCTACAAGTCCACAGGGTTGCAAAGAATCGGACACGACTAAGTGACTTTCACTTTTTCACTTTCATACCCCTGAAACAAAAGGATTGTATACACATACTGTTCTTTAATTAACAAATTTGCTTTTCACAGAGGAGTGAGTTAATTCTTAGCCTACATTCTCAGTATTCAAAAATTGAGCAAATAAGTAACTATGCTGTAGATAATCAGAGCTAGGTTTCAGAATGTTGGTGAAAGAAGCTACATTTGGTGGTATCCACATGAACTCATGGTGTTTTATACACACTTGCACACAGGTACCGATCTAGAGATGCACATACTCCTATTTATTTCCTAGCTCTATCTGCTTAAAGAGACTAGAAGCAATTACATCCCAGTAACAACAGAAATGGCTTATTTCAGAGCTGGGGCAGAAGTAGAAGATGAGCCTGGAATATCACTGTAGTGCCAGAAAGTAAACAAGTGCTCAAAAAAATAAATGACATGTCAAGAGAACACAGGAGTCAATTTGAAGGGACCCATAAAGACCAAAACACCTGAGCAACTGTGTATGTAATGATTGTAATGGCTAATAACTCAAGAATAAAACAAATATCCTGAGTCTCTTATCCAAATAAATGAGGATAAGAGACAATCTTTACAGAGATTTTTCAAATTAATAAATATAGAAGAAATAATGGAATAGAAAAGTTACAATTTGCAACTCAGAAACAACTGATTCAGGCAAGAATCTAAAACTAGAGGGTGAAAATACAATGAGATATAAGCTATTTAATAATCTCAAAGTACCTCCCACAAGATACTTCAAATTAGAAAAGGTAAAATTGTGCCTTTCAATAGGAAAATTCAGCAAACATCTCCTTAATCCCCAGTAAAGAGACATATGGACAGCATATGCCTCCTGATGTGGCACAAATCATATGTGTGGTATTCTTGTCCAAAAAACCACCTGAATTTAATCATAAGGAAATAATAGACAAATATACATTGAGGAACACTCTATAAGAAAACTGGCATGGACTTTCTTGGCAGTCTAGCAGTTAAGACTGCTTCCACTGCATGAGATGTGGGTTCTACCCCTGGTCAGGAAACTAAGATCCCACATTTCCTGTGATGCAGCCAAAAAGTAAACAAACAAACAACTGGCTAACATTCTTCAGGTGTCCATCAAGAAAGAAAAAAATGGACTGAGCAACTGTCCCAGATTAAAGAGCTAAGACTAAGGGGATAAAACAACTAATGTAATATGTAATCCTGGACTGAGTCCTAGTCTAGAAAAAGGAAATTGGTGGGAAAACCAAAGTAAGATATATAGGTCAGTTAATTCCTCGTTTTGACAACATAATATAAACTGGGGTGAAGCGTAAATATTTTTGGAAATCTGAAGTTACTTTAAAGTGTGAAAAGTTTAAATTTTTCTTAAACATTTAAAAATTTGAGGACATTCCTGGGTGGCTCAGTGGTAAAGAATCTGCTTGGTAAAGATCTTCCCCTGGGTCAGGAAGATCCCATGGAAGAGGAAATGGCAACCCACTCTAGTATTCTTGCCTGGGAAATCCCATGGACAGAGGAGCCTGGTGGGCTACAGTCCATGGGGTCTCAGACATGACTAAGCTCAGCACAGCAGCAGCAGTACCCAGAAAGTAGCACAAGATGACAGAGATTGAAAATAATGAAGATAAAAAAATGAAAAGATCAAGTCAGGAGATCAAATATTCAAATATGTTAAACACATGATTCAAAAAAAATTCTCAGAATTAAAAGACATGATTTTGTACATAGAAAGAACCTATTAATGAATGAAAACAGGGTCATCAATCTGACAATCAAATAAGACATATCAATTATCAAATTTAGGAATACTAGGAACAAAACAACCTTCTACGAGCTTTGGTGAGTGGGTAATGACAAAAATGGATCCATATATAAAATAGATAAAACATTAAATGTAAAATATATAGATTACAGAAATATATTTATATGACTAATATACAAAATTTACACTATTTACATATACACAAGTAAAATCAGAAATAAGAATGGCAATGGCAATGGATTTCTTTAACAATAAGACTGAGAACTAGAAGAAAATATACTAATGCTTTCAAAGTTCAAAGGAAAAATTATTTTCAAAATAGAATTTTACCAGCCAGATTATCAATCAAAACTGAGGATAGCAGGAAGTATGTTTCCAAAAATGTGAAACTGACAGAATTTCTAAACTATTTGAATGCACAGACAGGAGATATAGACAAGTGGAAATGAGTCTGAAGATAAATTACTAGTAAGTACACAGATGGCTACCCACTCCAGTATTCTGTAGAATTCCATGGACAGACGAATTCTTCCTGGCTGGCTACAGTCTATGGGGTCACAATAAGTCAGACACGACTGAGTGACTAACACTTTTACTTTCACACAGAACACTAAACAGAAGAGACTATTAATTTCAGGGGCAAAAAAAAGTTGTACAAGAAATGAAAGAGTCACTGCAAATCATAGTATACTACATACTTTGAGTTGTGACTACAACTTACGTAATTATAATAAGGTAAACACTGATTTTTCTAACTGATCTTTCAAAAATCAATTTCAGTTCAGTTCAGTCACTCAGTCATGTCCGACTCTTTGCGACCCCATGAATCACAGCATGCCAGGCCTCCCTGTCCTTCACCAATTCCCGGAGTCTAACCAAACCCATGTCCATCAAGTCGATGATGCCATCCAGCCATCTCATCCTCTGTCATCCCCTTCTCCTCCAGCCCTCGATCTTTCCCAGTATCAGGGTCTTTACCAATGAGTCAGCTCTTCACATCAGGTAGCTAAAGTATTGGAGTTTTCAGCTTCAACATCAGTCCTTCCAATGAACACCCAGGACTGACCTCCTTGCAGTCCAAGGGATTCTCAGAAGTCTTCTCCAACACCACAGTTCAAAAGCATCAATTCTTCGGCGCTCAGCTTTCTTCACCATCCAACTCTCACATCCATACATGATTACTGGAAAAACCATAGCTTTGACTAGATGGACCTTTGTTGGCAAAGTAATGTCTCTGCTTTTTAATATGCTATCTAGGTTGGTCATAGCTTTTCTTCCAAGGAGTAAGCGTCTTTTAATTTCATGGCTGCAATCACCATCTGTAGTGATTCTGGAGCCCAGAAAAATAAAGTCAGCCACTGTTTCCCCATCTATCTGCCATGAAGTGATGAGACTGGATGCCATGATCTTAGTTTTCTCAATGCTGAGCTTTAAGCCAATTTTTTCACTTTCATCAAGAGGCTCTTTAGTTATTCTTCACTTTCTGCCATAAGGGTGGTGTCATCTGCATATCTGAGTTTATTGGTATTTCTCTCGGCAATCTTGATTCCAGCTGTGCTAATCCCAGCCCAGTGTTTCTCATGTTTATGCTGGTTTTAGAAAAGGCAGAGCAACCAGAGATCAAATTGCCAATATCCGCTGGATTATCGAAAAAGTAAGAGAGTTCCAGAAAAACATCTATTTCTGCTTTATTGACAATGCCAAAGCCTTTGACTGTGTGGATCACAATAAACTGTGGAAAATTCTCAAAGAGATGGGAATACCAGACCATCTGACTTGTCTCTTGAGAAACCTGTATGCAGGTCAGGAAGGAACAGTTAGAACTGGACATGGAACAATAGACTGGTTCCAAATAGGAAAAGGAGTACATCAAGGCTGCATATTGTCACCCTGCTTATTTAACTTACATGCAGAGTACATCATGAGAAACGCTGGGCTGGAGGAAGCACAAGCTGGAATCAAGGTTGCCCGGAGAAACAACAGTAACCTCAGATATGCAGATGACACCACCCTATGGCAGAAAGTGAAGAATAACTAAAGAGCCTCTTGATGAAAGTGAAAGAGGAGAGTGAAAAAGTTGGCTTAAAGCTCAACATTCAGAAAACTAAGATCATGGCATCCGGTCCCATCACTTCATGGCAGATAGATGGAGAACAGTGGAAACAGTGTCAGACTTTATTTTTTTGGGCTCCAAAATCACCACAGATGGTGACTGCAGCCATGAAATTAAAAGACGCTTACTCCTTGGAAGGAAAGTTATGACCAATCTAGACAGCATATTTAAAAGCAGAGACATTACTTTGCCAACAAAAGTCCATCTAGTCAAGGCTATGGTTTTTCCAGTAATCATGTATAGATGTGAGATTTGGACTCTAAAGAAAGCTGAGCGCCAAAGAATTGATGCTTTTGAACTGTGGTGTTGGAGAAGACTCTTGAGAGTCCCTTGGACTGCAAGAAGATCCAACCAGTCCATCCTAAAGGAGATCAGTCCTAGGTGTTCACTGGAAAGCCTGGATGTTGAAGCTGCAACTCCAGTACTTTGGCCACCTCATGTGAACAGCTGACTCATTGGAAAAGACCCTAATGCTGGGAAGGATTGGGGGCAGGAGGAGAAGGGGACAACAGAGGATGAGATGGCTGGATGGCATCACCGACTTGATGGACATGGGTTTGATTAGACTCTGGGAGTTGGTGATGGACAGGGAGGCCTGACGTGCTGCGATTCATGGGGTCGCAAAGAGTCGGACATGACTGAGCAACTGAACTGAACTCTGCATGTAAGTTAAATAAGCAGGGTGACGATATACAGCCTTGACATACTCCTTTTCCTATTTGGAACCAGTCTGTTGTTTCATGTCCAGTTATAACTGTTGCTTCCTGACCTGCATAGAGGTTACTCACGAGGCAGGTCAGGTGGTCTTGTATGCCCATCTCTTTCAGAACTTTCCACAGTTTATTGTGATCCACACAGTCAAAAATATTCAAGTAACTGAAGAGATAAATAGAAGTCCAGGAGAGACCATGTAGCACTTAAAGGAGCTGGAGAGGTAGGCAAGGAATAGAGAAACTAAATTAATGATGCTGCTATTTAACATCAAGGTAGTGTGAAGCCACTGAAAGACAAAGACAGGTCTAAGACCCAATTTGCATGCTTAAAAAGATCATTCTATCTGCAGTGTGCAGACTGGCTGGGAAAAGACCACAGGAAAGGAACCCTGTTAGGAGCCTGTTACAGATAAATGTAGGCATGGTGAATGGGTGAAAGGAAAACTGGGAGAAGTATCAAAGTGAACTTATCTTGAGATTTTTCAGGTTAGAAATGTCAAGACTGTGGGAAAGCCAGTATGCAGGGGTAAGAACTTTGGTACGAATTATTAGGGAGATGGTGGTATAGTTTATATGGAACAAATAAAGACTGGAGGAAGATTATACAGGTTATCTCTTCAGTTTTCGACATGTTAGATTTGAGGTGAATGTAAGAAATCTAAGTGGATGCATAATGGTGGATACAGAAGTCAGGAACTCAAAAAAAGAGAACAACATAGAAATTCCACTTTAAGTCATCAACTGATAGTAACCAAAGCTACAGAAAACCCTGAAGTCACTAAGGAAAATTTGTAAAACACAGAAGAGAATGTGCAGTAGGGTAGTGTCCTGAGGAACTCTAGGGTGTAAGAGGTGAGAAAAAGGAAAAAGACTACTTTGCAAAGGAAAGTTAGAAGGAATGATTAGGGAAATAAAATGGAAAATCAGGTAAGCATGGTGCCCAGAAAGCTAGGGAAAGTTTCCAGAAAGGAAATGGTCAGTCAAAGGCTATTGAGAGGTCAAGCAAGATAAGGATTAAAAAGTGTCCATTTGATTCTTATGACATTTGCAAGAGGAATTTTAGTAGAATGGAGAGGACAAAAGTCAAGATGGAGTAAAGAAAACAATACATAAAACTGCTCAAGAATCATGAGTAAATATGAGGGCAGATTTTTAAAAAATGGAGACAGTTGTGTGTGTTTAAATGTTGATGGAGTACTTCACTTACAGATACAGATGGCAGACTAAAGATGTATTTTACTTTTATTCCCTCCTAAAACCCCATAAAGATGAGAATAAAGAATTTTTTAACTTATCTTTTAAAACTAAAATTGACACACAGTGAAATGCACAGATTTTAAGGTTTTTCTTTTCTTTTTTTTTTAAAGCACATGCAAGAGAGGAAGTTGGAACTGCAGATTGACTTAAAGACCGAAGAAAGTTAAACGTCAACTTGCAATGAAAAAAGCAATTCAATTTACATAACTGCCTCAAAACAGGTCAGGAATCTGCAGCAGCAGATTCTATAAAAGGGGTATGAACACCATGCTAAAAACAAGGGGATGGATCAATTGTTTAGATACCCTTCTACTCTCCACAAAAACCAGCCAACTGCCCCTCCCCCCAACCTTGCCTTCTAGACTGTAACAGCGCTGACCAACAGAAGTTCTGCAATGATAGAAATATGCTATATTGGCCCTGTCTCATATGGAAGTCTCTGGAAACGTGGTTATTGACCGCCTCAAGCGTGTCTACTGTAACTGCTGCTGCTCCTAAGTTGCTTCAGTCGTGTCTGACTCTGTGGAACCCCATAGATGGCAGCCCACCAGGCGCCCCCGGTCCCTGGGATTCTCCAGGCAAGAACACTGGAGTGGGTTGCCATTTCCTTCTCCAGGGCATGAAAGTGAAAAGTGAACATGAAGTCGCTCAGTCGTGTCCAACCCTTAGCGACCCCATGGACTGCAGCCCACCAGGCTCCTCTGTCCATGGGAGTTTCCAGGCAAGAGGACTGGAGTGGGGTGCCATTGCCTTCTCCCTACTGTAACTGAGGAACTAAATATTTAATGTCACTTAATTTTAATTGTTTACATTTTAGTTGCTACATATGGCCAGCAGCTACGACACTGAATAAGGTAGCTCTGAAGGGAAAACAAAGGGTTCCTGGACTGGACAGCATCTGGTCCAGTTGAGAATGAGGGTATCATACTGAAAATAGTTGAGTTTAATGAGCATAAGTGAATGTTTACACACTGAGTGCTAAAACCCCTACCATTTTCCCCAGGTTATCTACAAGATGCCTGACAGCCCAGTTTATAAGCTCCAAGCCAGAGATTTAAAGATTCTTCTTTGGGAAATCTAAGGAGCCTAAGGAAAAAAAGACAAGGATAACACTATTGAAGGCTATCCAGTAAGAGTCAAACCAGTGTATCCTAAAATCAATAAATCCCAAGCATGAACTCAGAGTACATGTAATTAAAATTAAAAGCAACCTCCACATGGGGTCCCTTAACAGTTCTGCCCATATATTCTCGGCCATGTTGTGTGTGTTCACCAAATACCAACATTCCTTCTAAGGTAAACCAGGAGAATTCTCTGATGGTCAAGTGGTTAGTACTCTTGAGTTCTCATTGGTGAGGGCTGGGATTTAATTCCTAGTTGGGGAACTACGATCCTAAAAGCCATAAGGCATGGCCAAAAAGATAATAAAATAAACATCATAGTAAATATGGATAATATATGTTAAAAAGAGATAAAACACAAACACACAAGGGAAACAGAAGTGAGCTTTCACCTCTTATTAAATACTCACTGACCCTAGGACAGCCAGAAGTCTGAACAATCCTTAAGGGGCCCAATATTTATTTGTGTTTGCAATGGAACCACTGTATAGGTTAACTCAAGCGTCACTATGAAAAAGTTCTTTCTCCTGTAGTTAGGTGCTTTCCAAGTGGCTCAGTGGTAAAGAGTCCACCTGCCCATGCAGGAGGCATGGGTTTGATCCTTGGGTCGGGAAGATCCCCTGGAGAAGGAAATGGCAATCCACCCTAGCATTCTTGCCTGGGAAATCCCATGGACAGAGGAGCCTGGTGGCTGGCTCCTTGCTACAGTCCATGGGGTCACAAAGAGTTGGACACGAAGGAGTGACTCAACAACAAGACAGTAATGAGAACTGTTGTGTAGTAAATGAACAGGGGGGAGGTTACCTGCTCTTCAAAAATGAGAATGAATGGTGCTGTGGTTTTCTTTTTCTTAAGATTTTTTGATGTGGACCATTTTTTTAGTCTTTCTTGAATTTGTTACAATATTGCTTCTGTATTACACTTTGGTTTTTTGGGCAGCAGACAGGCAAGATCTTAGCTCCTCAACCGGGGATCATGTTCCCTGTATTGGAAGGTGGAGTATTATCCACTGGAATGCCAGGGGAGTCCCAGAATGAATGGCTTGTAGTAGGAAATAAGATTAAAAACAAAACAAAAATAAAAAATACCAGCCATGGCATCACAGGACATGAATAAATCATAAAAACATCAAGACTGAAGATTTGTACATTTATGGCACCTCCTGGTGATAAGCAATTCAGCCACCAGATATAAAGTGGGTTAAGTTCAACATCCAATTTTGGTCTCAAATCCTTACAGACAGAGAAGACTGCCTCCAGGACTGACAAGTGACTTCCAAACTCCACTTCTCAGAGGGTCTTCAAGTTGTCTCTATCCCATCCCTGCCTTTGTTTCTATGTTAAATCTGTAACACCACTTTATATTAAAACTGTGAACCCTGGGTTCGCATTTATCCTTTCTAAATACCTCTACTTGAAAAGTGTACCCCATCAGAATCTGAAATTCAACAATTTTCAGGCTTTAGAATTAAGGAATTTCAGACACAAAATTTTTAAATTTAAAGACTTAGTGACTCAGTTTTTCATCTTAGACACATAACGTCTCTCTAAATTCTGAATGTATAAATTACTTGTTAACATGACTTTTTAAATCAGTGGATTCAGAATGCCCCATGTCATCTGGCTGTAGGAAGTTAACATGCTATAAATAGGGTAATTTTTAGAAAGAAAATAATTCAGCATCTTCCTTTAGATTTGTGACATAGGATCCATTTCTGAATCTACTATTAACATAGCCTTTTCATTGCTTCAGTAATTCTTATTTTATCAAAGAATAATTTGACAATGAATATATCCCCCCAAAAGAGAATGTTCAAATCTGCCTAATAATCTATTATCATAAGAATCCTGAAAATATTACTCCCCCTCCCCCAGCAAAAGTCACATTTTCACTATAATGAGTAAGAAAAATACATATAAACCACTGTTACTTGCCCATCAGTTGATCCTTTCTAGACATTTATCAAAGTCTTTGAATCAGTGGTACAGTACAATTAATCCAAAAAGAAAAAGGGACTAAAATTCAGGCACTAGCTTAAGGCAATCCTGAGAACCTCTAGTTAAATCAGGTGCTTATAAGGTAATCAGAGACATTACAAGGCTTCTCTAACAGTTCTTAAGTTGAATTCCATAGGAAGCTGGCTAGTGATACAAAGAGGTCGTGCATACCAGGATGAAGGACAGGGTGGGAGGACACCTGTGGATAGTACAGCGGGTTCAAGACAACCCAGAACAAAAGCAAAATTTTTCTAAATTGGAATTTTTCCGAGGTTTATGAAGGCCTGGCATAAAAGTCTAAAAAACTGACTTATAAAGTGACATGACTTTTTTATAATTCTACTAACAACTAAAAACCTAAGCAATGTTTAGTAAAAAAAAATTTAGTGTAAAATCCATTATTTTCATTAAAGAGCATTGAGGAAGCTAATTGCACAGGGAACTATGAAAACAGGACTACACAGAACTACTGACAAATGACATTTTTTTCTGCTTCTGTGCTCTCAGCACTAGAAAACCTGAAACAGTACTATTGATTCAAGTAAGGTAATCTGTAAAGGAATGGAAGAAAAACAAAAAAATTAAAGAGGCATAGGCAACAAACTAATTGAGCATGGCACTTCACCTCTCTGAGCCTGTTTATAAACTACAATACGATCTACATCTGTATTTTCAAACTATGAGTATCACCTGAAAGGCTTTTGAAAAATCACAAATGTCCAGGTCCCATTTCAGATCTATTAAGGTAGTGACTGGGCATCAAGGGTTTTAATTCCCCAACTGATTTCTGATGTCCTCCAGATTTTGGACCACTGGGTTAGATGACCCTCAAGGTTCCTTCCATATCCATGACTTAAAATCCCAAACTGACAATCCTGTGTTCAAAAGAAGGGAAGATTACACTTCATCATGCTCCACTGAGCATATCATGCTCCACTGAGGAAAGGCAAGTATCCTTAATGTGAGACCAAGCATCTGTAAGAACAGGTGCTACTCATTCAAGTCACTAAATTGCACCTCCCTTCTCTCCACCCCAAACACTTCTCTAACTTAGGCGCTGCTAAACTTCAGAGAGGGTAAAGTTCTTCTCTCACCAATATAGAGAAAGGTCTCTCCTCATGTTAACTTAAAACTGTAATGTTCGGCCACTCAAACGATTCAAGTTCCTGTATTCTCTGAACATTTTTAATTAACATGGAATGTTTCACAGGTAGAGGCAGAAGTCCTCGGAATCGTGCAAAGAATTCCTTCTAGAGTGGGCCAAGGTGTGAATGAAGCCCTTCCCAGCTTTTTTCCTAGAAAGGGCCCATTAACTATACTGAGAAAGGAGCAAAACTGATTCAGGTCGTCCCTCATATACTAACAATGTGTAATCAATAAGCATGAGAAGTCTGGGTGACTAGGAGAAACTGAATTTCTTTCTAATGCTGCCCAACAGAAAGCAGAGACTACAGTCAGGTTTTAAAACACAAGATCCTAGTTTCTCCTCTGGCACCCTTCCCCACACCAAGCGTAGTTATTCTGGGTAAAAGACATAACTAAGAACCTACCATTAAGTGTCCTGGGTATTCTTAAACTAAGTTTAAACTGATTCCCCCAATATTTTATGATTAACATTCTGCTTTCTTCATTTCATTTAATTCTCCAAACTAATTTATATAGATAAAAGAAAGTTCCACTTTACACGGGTTAAAAATGTCTACACCAGATTAACGCCACTACCAAATGGCAGGCCAAATTTCAACTCGGTTCTTCTGACTCCAAGTCCAAAACCCATACCTCTGACATTCTCGCCGCATCCCTCCTCCGCAAGAGTGGTCATACAGTGGAACGGAGGTTGATACTGCCTCGCATAAACAGAATGGGAAAACAGCCTTCCGACCATCCAAATACTCAGTTGTGCCATACCCGTTCACTAGAACCGGGTCCCAGGAGTGTGAAGGATGGAACCAAAGGCATGACGGAAGCAGAGTTGTCCGAATAAAACCCTGGACGGCAGGAGCTGGAGGACCTCTACCAGCAGCAATTCCTCTCAAAGCTTCCCCCGGCTTCAGGAGGAGTGGCCGGGGGCGCTATCCCTCTCCGCTTCTGCCTCGTAGAGCTCGAAATGGAGAGAAGGAGGTGAGGACACTGGTCCCTCGGGACGAGCTCCTTCCCCGCCCCAGAAAGGCACAGAAGCGCGAGGGAGAAATCCACTGCCTCTGGTTCGGTGGTAGGGGAAGAGCAGCGAACCAGGCCTCCAGGCCGGGGTGCTGAGCTGGCGCGCACTGACGCGGGAATGGCCAGCCAGCCAGCTCGGTCCGCCAGTCGTCGGCCGGATTTGATACCCAGGTTCCCGCTTACCTACGTCCCTCGCAGCCGGCACCTGCCCCGTCGTGGGTCCAGATACTGCGGCAGCTCGGACTGCAGCCCCGCCTTCGCCAGCTTTAGAGGAAGCCTCGTCAGCCAGCAGGCATCCGGCCTGCTTACAGCAGCCACCGCCGCCGAGCTTCCTCTGGACCCGCCGCCGCGACGCCGGCGCTCACTTACACCGTCACCTCCTTCGGTGCTCTTCCGCCTCGGCCCCGCCCGCGCCGTGTGGAGGGGGCGGGGGAGCGAGGGAGGGCTCGGCGCTGGGGGCGTGGCCCCGCCTGCCTCCGCTTCCGGCGGCGCACGCTCCCCCGCCCTCCCGGGACGCCTGCGTTTGGTCCCGCCCCGGTGCCGCGTTTGTGGCGCAAGCTGCTGCTGCTGCCAAGTCGCTTCAGTCGGGTCCGACGCTGTGCGACCCCATAGACGGCAGCCCACCAGGCTCCCCCGTCCCTGGGATTCTCCAGGCAAGAACACTGGAGTGGGTTGCCATTTCCTTCTCCAGTGTAGGAAAGTGGAAAGCGAAGTCGCTCAGTCGTGTCCGACTCTTAGCGACCCCGTGGACTATATCCCACCAGGGTCCTCCGTCCATGGGATTTTCCAGGCAAGAGTACTGGAGTGGGGTGCCATTGCCTTCTCCGTCTAGCGCATGAGGGTTGTAGAAACCGAGATCTGAACACCAAACCGGGTGTGAGGCTTCTTTACATACTGCTCTCAAGTTTGTAAGGGCTTGGCCGACCACAGCTACTATACGACCTCTCTCTTCACTAGTCTCTTTGGCCAAAAGCGAAAGACACGTCGCTGCTCTGGATGCACTGTGAAGCCTGGCCTAGGTTTTTCTTCCATGGTTTTCTGATGGTGATCTTTCCGCTTGGCATCGCGATGTGCCTCTGTAATCTCTGCTTTGCCTCTCTTCAGCTGAGAACACTCCCCCATGAGGGAAGAGCCTGGGCTTAGTCACCGCTATAGCCCCAGCCAGCACCAGTGACTGACTTACACGTGTTTAGTAAGTCTGTGCAATAAACCTAACCATATGTAACTCGATTGGGATGTACTACCTTTTTCATACATGACTAGATTTGGTTTTTCATGAATGAGACTGCCTTGTAGCTTTCATGTATTGTTTTCGTATCACGTTTTACGCTATCCTCGAAACAGAATTTGAGGGGTGTTTTCTACATCCTGAAATAATTTGTGCAGGAATGGAATTATTTTTCCTTGAATATTCTAAGAACTTGCTGGTAAAACTGCCTGAGCCTTTGTTCTAAATTTCATCCAGGGAAAAGGGAAGAACTAGCCCCATGAAATGGATTGTAGGAGAAGGAACAAAAATAAATGGTCTTTGCACCCTTCAAGAACTGCTTGGTCTACATAACTATCTAGATGTAATGCAGAGAGAGGTGGCAAGAATACACAGAAGAACTGTACAAATAAGTCCTGATGACCCAGATAACCACGATGGTGTGGTCACTCACTAGAGCCAGACATCCTAGAGTGTGAAGTCAAGTGGCTTAGGAAGCATTACCACCAATAAAACTAGTTGAGGTGATGGAATTCCAGCTGAGCTATTTAAAATCTTAAAACATGATGGTGTTAAAGTGCTGCACTACCTATGTCAGCAAATTTGGAAAACCCAGTAGTGGCCATAGGACTCCCCAACTCCAAAGAAGGGCAGTGCCAAAGAAGTTCAAACTACCACAGAGTTGTGCTCATTTCCCATGCTAGTAAGGTTATACTCAAAATCCTCCAAGCTACACTTCAGCAGTACCTGAATCGAGAACTTCCAGATGTACAAGCTGGATTTAAAAAAGACCAAGGAACCAAAGATCAAATTGCCAACATTCAATAGATCACAGAGAAAGCAAGGGAATTCCAGAAAAACATCTATTTCTGTTTCATTGATTATGCAAAAGTCTTTGACTGTGTGGTTCACAACAAACTGGAAAATTCTTAGAGAAGGGCCTACCAGACGATCTTACCTGTCTCCCGAGAAACTTGTATGCGGGTCAAGAAGCATTAATTAGAACCTTATATGGAATGACTGGTTCAAAATTGGAAAAGGAATACAACAAGGCTGTATATCTGTCACCCTGTTTATTTAACTTGTATGCAGCGTACATCACGAGAAATGCTGGGATGAGCTACAAGCTGGAATCAAGATTGCAGGGAGAAATATCAACTTCAGATATGCTGATGACACCACTCTAATGGCAGAAAGTGAAGAGGAACTAAGAGCCTCTTGATGAGGGTGAAGGAGGAGAGTGAAAAAGCTGGCTTAAAATTTAACATTAAAAAATGTGAAGTGATGCCATGGCATTCTCTCCCCTCGAGTATGTGACTTTGCAGATACGGAGTTTGACTCGAAAACCAAGAGTCAGCGCTTCTGAACAGTCAGATTGTTATATGTAATTCTTACAGAATAGTGCAAACCTGAGTGCTCACTCAGTCGTGTCTTTCTGACCCTTCGTGGACTATACCCCACCAGGCTTTTCTGTCTATGGGATTCTCTAGGCAAGAATACTAGAATGGGTTGCCATTTCCTCCTCCAGCAGACCTTCCCAACCCTGAGTATCACACAGCAGTGACAAGAATCAGGTTTTTTTATGCTCGGCATCATCTATCTTTGAGACCAACAGTGCCCTTAGAGGGAGCTCAAGGGCAAGGCAAAACCATGGAAGGCCATTTACTTTGGGCAAGTGGGTCATTTCTGCTCCTGCTCTGAATGGCTGCCTTGCCTCAGCTAAGCTAAAGCAGTCACTCCATGAAGAATTCATAGCAGCTACCTGTGGTCTTTTCTGACTGACGTATAACTAAATAACAATGCATCTATATTTAAACTGCATTTAAGTTTTCATAAACTATGTAAACAATGGGCTTACAAGGTGCAGTGATAAAAGAATCTGTCTGCCAATGCAAGACACTGGTTCAATCCCTGGGTTGGGAAAATCCCTTGGAGTAGGCAATGACAACCAGGTAAATCCACCTACAATGTAAACAATTACATTCCTTCAAAATCAGTTATCCAGGGGCTTCCTGGGTGGCGCTAGTGGTAAAGAACCAGCCTTCCAATGCAGGAAACATAATGAGATTCAGGTTTGAGCCCTGGGTCTGGAAGACTGATCCCCTGGAGGAGGTCCTAACAACCCACTCCAGCATTCTTGCATGGAGAAACCCATGGATGGAGGAGCCTGGTAGGCTACAGTCCATGGGGTAACAGAGTCGGACACGACTAAAGCAACTTAGCGTGTATGCAAGGACTTCTCCACTGTTTCAGTGATTAAGAACCCTCCTTGTAATGCAGGGGATGTGGGTTTGACCCCTAGTTGGGGAACTAAGATCCCTCATGTCAAAACTACTGAACTCACATACCCTAACTAGAGAAACTGGGCACTGCAATGAAAGATCCCACATGACGCAACAAAGACCTGACACAGCCAAATAAATTTTTTAGAAAATCAGCTATCTATACAACTGAAGTAAGGCCTACTGAGCTGAAAGTTGTTTCAAGTTAACTCCCTAGGAGTTGATGGGAAAGACTGAAATTCCAGCTGGGTAACTACTGAGCAAAATAGCCTCTCTGACCCTTTCCCTTCTGTCTAAAAATGAGTTATACAGTATCAACAGAGACAACAAATGTGAAAGGGGATGCCATACACTGAATGTTTTTGTTTCCCCTTAAATTCATAGGTTGAGACAACCCCCAATATGACTGTATGAAGAGGTGGGGCCTTTGGGAGATGATTAGGTCATGAGGGTGCCCTTGTAAGAAAAACCCCAAGGAGTACCTCTGCCTCTTCCACCATATGAGGACATAGTGAGAAGCAAAACTATAAATTAGGAAGAGGGATCTCACCAGATAGCAAATCTCTGGCACCTTGATCTTGGACTTCCAGCCTGCAGAACTGTGAGAAATAAGCTTATAAGCCACTCAGTGTATGATACTCCATTATAGCAGCATGAACAGACTAAGGAGAAGAGTTATAAAAAATTGAAATTGTGCGTTTTCACATGCAAGCTATGGTGGCTACTGCTGTGTACACCCATTTCCCCTTGATTAACAAGTCTGATTTTGTCTGGGGAGGCAATAGCTTTTTAAAACTCCTCCCCAGAATCTCTTGCAGCTAGGAGATGCCAAATGATAGTTATGGCCAATGAGACAGAAGCTAAGGGTTTCTGGGAACATGTACTTGACTGACACAGACACTACTCTTTCCTGCTTTCCCCTTGCCTTCTTCCTGCCTGACGTGAAACTGGAGGTGGAGCAGCCATTTTGCATCTGAGCGGCCAGGCATAAGGATATAGGCCTACATGCAACGAATGGTGAAGTCAAAATAAGGACGAAGTCCAAGTACCTGGTGGCATTGCTGAACTCCAAGAAACCCAAATGACCGGTGGACTTTTTTTGTGTGACTTACGGCTTGTTCATTAACTCACAGGTACCTGTTTCTTACAGTCAAACTTACTATGAATAGATATATATAAACCAATTCCCAAAGTATGCTTTTTCTTTAAAAAACTCCTTTCAGGAAAATGATTAAACAACCTATAAAATACAGAGTGTATCATATTGCAAGTTGTGCAATACTACAAAATAAGATGTGCTATTTCATTGTATATTACAAAACAATGAGGTACTGGGGCTGTCTTCACTTATTATTTGCAATGTAATTTCCTTAAGATGTATTATGCATACATTTTTCAAAAGACGAAGTACGGGGAAAGGGCAGATGGCTCTGTGCAGCATCCTCAGTTCATTAGCCCCCTACCTGCTACTGCATTATCATAAAGGAATGTCCAATGAGTATGGTTTTACAAAGTGATAGGTCACACTTACTGAATGCTTAATATTTGCTAAGAACATTCTAAGCATTTTATGTAAAATTAACTCATTTGACTCTAAAAATAAAAATCCCTATGATGTAATAAGCACGTTTATCACCCAAAACAAATAAAAAAAAAATCACGTCACAGTAGCATTTTTAGTACACAGTCTACTAGAATAATACGGTGACTAACTAAAAGCATAATTGGTTCTCCCACTGGCAGTAAAATTTAAAATTATAAACGCCAATTTTATTTTTATTTAGAAGAAACTCCCAAACAAATAACTGTATGAATGAAACCAAGTTTAAAAAAAGCTTTAATAAAGCTCTGTTTTACAGTGCTTAGTGATGGACGAAGAAATGTGCAGCAAGAAATACTCAAGTACTTAGATTTCTTGTGTCAAGACCAAGGTCACCTGTGCTTTGTCATTAAAATAAACACTGAAACAGGACACACCATGGCACAGAGTGGGGAATATCAGTAGTAAAATAAGCATATATGAAAGTAAGCGGTAAAGTATTAATATCTGATTGGCTGACAACACAATTATATGAAATTGGCTGATCCATTTAGCACCCAACAACCCATGGTCTAAATTTATTTTTCAATGATGTCTTGGTTTTAGAACATACCCCAAAAGATCTATAGATGAACAAAAGAAAAGGTAAAACATTTACATACTTTTCATATCATCAAGAAGAGTGTAATGAAAATTGTAGCAATGTCTATAGTAAAAAGTCAAATGGTTAAAGTTTTTTTTTTAGAGTTTATTGAAAAACAAAGCTCTTCAACAAAGTTACTAGCAGCAAAACTTATAGTATCCTAAAGAATAAGGAATACTGAATGTGATTAAGATGTCTTCTAGCTTCAACCACAAAACTCCTTAAAGATTTTAAAAAAATATATTAATCAGAATCAGATTGTACTGTTAGACATTCTTTGATCTCATAGCCCAGATCAAATAGTTTTTGAAAATGGTGCAATTCTGTTTTTAAATATAGGAGAAGTCAGGGTAAAGTAGTTAAAAATTAGAGAAAAACATTTTTTGGGGCAATGCATTCATAGCAACACTGTATGTATCTACAGATCTAAAAATGAAAGACAAGAAGGTATGTGGTACTGTTACTCCATTTTGATTGTTAAAAAAGAGGGGGGAACAGCACAAGGGTAAATTTTTTCACCTATTACCGAACATACACAGATCTGTGGATAAAAAGTAATGAGATATCTTTTAAACAAGTATACCAGAAATTATACATCCACATGAGTGTTGTTCCTTTCAAAATAATAATTCTTGGGTTACAAATTTATACAAAGGCTATCAATATATACTGAACATATTCTGTTTTCTAGAGACAATCTTTTTAGTCTTTTCCTCTAATCAAAAACTAAGATGCATAGGTTAAAATGTTATAATCGTGGTGACAGGCTATATAAATCTCTTAAAAAAAAAAAGAGGTACTCATCAACTCTTAATTTCTGACTAAGAATTTATGCCATTTTTAAGACTGAGCTGGCTTTCCTCTATCAGTCTGCACACTCCTAGATAAGTCTTTCTCCTCTAAGTGCCCATGTTAATATGCTCAAGAACATAAACACATTTCAGAGCCAGACAAAATTATCAGCAAGGCAAATCCATTACTCAAAGGTACACTGCAAATTAAGTTCTGAAGAAATTTTTAAGAACTTGCTCTTTTTATCCTCATCACTCTTCCTTCCCAATTTCTGTTTGCCAAGAGCTGTTTGCATATTTTATATTCAGTGTTGAAAACATAATCCTACTGATTAAAAGCTTACCAAAACTATACCTACACCACATTCTGAACCTTAGCCTCAAATAAGTTATCTGGTCACAACGTTTTTAAAACTCGAGGAATGAAAGTCCTCTATTTTGCACAAAGGAAGATTGATAATGGGTAGAATCATGGAAATCCTCAAATACACCAGTAAGCACATTAGTTACCTGTCGAGGGGAGTCATCTTTTTGATGTTATGAGAATCTTGGAAATTCAGTGATTCTGAGATACTGGTAGGGGTAGTTTCAAAGACATGCTGGTGGTAGATGCAACATGATAATGAAGAGAAACAGCAAGTTTGGTCTCTTCTTTCCAGCATGCCTTTTTTTTTTTTTTTGCTGAGGGTTAGACAGAAAAGAAGGACAGGTAAAAGGCACAGCTGAGATAGGATCAAAGTGGCTTGGAGACTTAGGAGGTGGCAGAATACTGAGAAATGAGTCCCTGGTGAGTCTGGTCGCCAAGAGGAAAAACATCTTTCACTGAGAGCAAATGGAAGACAAAGACAAAAACCCACAAAATTTTGGCTGTAAAGGAGAAGTAAGTGTTGAGATGGTGAGATAAAAGGGTTGGGAGTCAGGTGATAAACAGTTTGGAGAAAAAAAGAGAAAGGGGAAAAATAAAAGATCTAGGAGTGAAATGAATGAGCAGTGGGCAGCTCCAGAAGTCCCACTGAGAATTAAGAAAAATCAATGTGAAATGTTTAGTATAGTTCTAGACACTGTTATACTTAAGAGCAAACAATTCCAGAGGTTAAAAAAAAGAAAACCTCTAAGAAAAGACCTATTTTGGCTTGAATATTTGTGTCTGCCCCTGAATTCATATACTGAAGTCCTAGCCCTCAAAGTATTGAAATTTGGAAATGGAGGTCTTTGGGAGGTCACTAAAGTTAGATGAGGTCATGAGGGTGAAATATTATGATGAGATTAGTGTTCTTATAAGAAGAGAGAGACTGCTCTTTCCAAGTGTACATACATAGAATGGGGTTCAGGGAGCACACATCAAAATGATCGCCACCTACAGGGCAAAAAGCCTCACAATAAAATCTACTTTGCCAGCATCTTGATCTTTCAACTTTCAAGTCTCTGGGACTGTGAGAAATAAATTTCTGCTGTCGAAGCCACTCAGTATATGATATTTTTATATGGCACCCTGAGGTAAGGAAAAACTCTAATACACCAGGGGAGGATACTGGATTTATGAAACAAGACCAGAAACCCATAAAAAGATCAGAAAGGAAGAATGACTTTTTGGAAATTAAAAACATGGGGGAGCTTCCTGGCCCTCTAGTGGTAAGAACTTGGTGCTTTCAGTGCCATGGCCCCAGGATCAACCCCTCGTTGGGGAACTAAAAAAAAAAATCTCACAAGCAGCACAGTATGGGCGTTAAAAAAAATTAAAACAAGAAGCAACAGGTGATATATGTTCAAAAAAGGGTCAGAGATAAAATCAAGGAAATTCTCCCAGAAAGTTAAAAACAGAAGGCAAAGGGATAGAAAGCAGGAGAGAAAGATAAGGAAAACAGGAGATTAATGCTGGAATTCCAGAAAGAAATAACACGGAGAAAATGTGGCCATTTTTAAAGAAATAATACAAGAATTCACCAGAACTCAAGGAAATTAGTCTTTATCAACAAGGCCTGCCAAAAGCTAAACATACAGACCCTCTCCAAGGTTTCAAGGTAAATTTTCAGAACAAAAACTCCAGAGAGGCAGAAAAATGAGTTACATAGAAATGGCAGGTTTTACAGATAAAGTAGGGACTTCAAAATTCTCAATGAAGATGATTTCCAACCTAAAATCCTGTATTATCGATTAAATCTGAGACATTTTCAGACATGCAAGCTCTTAAAAACCTTAACCCATATGCACCGTTCCTCAGGACTCTAACTAAAGATGTACTTCTCCAAAATGAAGAACAAGCCAAGCAAGAGGAAACAAAAAATCTACATTCAGTCGAAAAGTGAAATAGTTTCAGATGCCAGAGGGCAGAAGGCATGGAGAGCAAGAGCCCAACTGAAGCCCTAATCAGAAAAAGAAAACAGTCCTTAACCGAGACATTTAACTGTATAGAAAATAGCCTTCAGAGGCTTTTGCGATAAGTCTGGAAAAACTTAAGTGATGGGAATACAGAAACTTTCAAAGGAAACAAAAGACAAGACTGACAATAAGGAAAACAAAAAGTTGAACAATAAATGACATATGGTGATAATAAATTATTCAAATAATCAACACTCCCACATAGTCTTGGGTAAAAACTGACCACTAATCAAATTTTGCCACCCTTCTTAACTGGGAGAGTAGAGGGAGTAAAAATGGGAAAATGGCATGGTAATCAAATTCTCAACTGTAATAGTAGGAAGCTTCTAGAGAAAGTAAAATACAGAAATATCAAAAAATACCTGTGTAAGTATATAATTTAGAAATCTGAAAATTAATGCATGCTAAAACCAGCTCAAAGTTAAAAGCAGATGCTTCTGTGGAGCAAGACTCTGCAGTGAGGAAGCTAACAGCTGAGGACTGGCACTGTTTATTATGACTCCTTAAAGATCTATGCATATTATTTTGCTAAAAACCTAAAAAAAAAAATGAGGATTAAAAAAGACCTTTCCCTTCATTGATCTACTCCTCTCCCTCCTCTTCAAAAGCTAAAGCTTATCAAAAAATGATTTGCATAAGAAATAATTCTCTAATTTTTAAAAGTCACAAATTTCAAAAAGCATGTATCAAGCGCCTACAAATAGTGCTTTTCAATCAAATCATCACCCAGGCATTTTTAAACTTCTCCTAAACAAACGTTTTGAGCATTTGCTATAGTTAAAGAAATACACATGTCAGAATAGCACTAAGCAGTTAATAGTGTAACAAATATATTTTAAGCAGTCATTGCCTATATCCTCATTCTTTTTTATGTACAATTTTGTTTTTTCACCCTCAACTCTATAATGCATCTGTTCTCCATGTCAGGATATCCAACATTCAAATTAAATATATATAATGAAATGATGCCTTAGAACACTACACATTTCATTTTGAATAAAGTTATTCTGAACCTGACTTAGAAGAGGGAAGGCTCATGCTTATTACTCAATGACTTCTGAAAATCTTTCTAATTTGGAGCTCTGTAATAAATTCATAGTGCCGTGACACATTTAAAAAATAGTCATCCTTAAAAAATACTAGAATGTTCTTTGAAAACCTATTACATATATTCTTTTAAGCTACTCTGATCTAAACAAAGAATTAAAGTTTATGAAAAGGGAAAATGAACATTAAAAAGTTTATTCTAGCCCTGAAAGAACAAAATTATTGAACAAGGTCATCAAATACAGCAGTTAATGTCAATGTAACAATTAAATAATTGAATGGGATTAAATTAAAAATAAGTCAATATAAAATTTGAAGACAAAACAGAAAACAAGTTACTTTCACTTAATTCCATTTCTAGCTACCGAAAAAAAAAAACCCCACAAGACATTCCTACCAAAGATGTTCAATTTCAAAGTTAATTCTCTGCTTAACACAGAATGAAAGTATGTTTGACAGAATTATCATACATTTTTTTCTCTCCATTTGGCAACATTCTAGAATTGTGAGAAAGACCAGTTCTCTCAAGGCCAGGCCAGTGCTCAGTTCTCCTTTGTAATCCTCACAATATTTACCACGGTGTCTTTGTCAATGCAGTCAATAAATGTGTTAGTGAGAAATAAAATACGTGTGTGTGTGTGTGTGTGTGTGTGTGTTTTCTTTTTCCCTTTCTTACACATACTCATATACCTGTGGGGAAAAACTGTTTTAACTGTTTCTCTATTGTGGGAGCAGTTGACACAAGGAAGACAATCTGCTTTTTATATTACTATGAATTTCACTATAAGAAACCCCAAAGAATTTTAACCTGGATGTCAGCTATATTCTATAATGATTTTAGACATTTCACTCGATATGAATATCAATATATTTTTAACTTTTAGACTAAAAAACTTATGCAAAATTTTTAAGCACCCATTTTGTTCTAATTAGAGCTACTGCCTGATCAGATCTAAAATTACTCCAAACTAGAATACAGTATATATAAACAAATATGCATTTATGTGAGCCCTACAAAGAAATACTCTTAGGTAGTTTTAAATTGCTCATTAAAGGCACAGGGTCATTTAGGACCATGGTAACTAGATATATTTAAGCAGCTTAATATTTATATATTGAGGGAAAGAGAATTTATATTACGTGCCAGGCACTCAACACATAAAGACAGAGTTGTGTTAGCCTTAGTTTCTTATGCTAGCACAATCACTCAACTTGTTTTTTACTATTCTAGGTAGGATAAAATATTCAATATTTTCACTTTCCCAGTTTTAACTGTCCCTAAAAGCAGTAAAAGGAACAGGAGGAAAAGGAAACTTTTAGACTGTCAGAGAGTCTGAAATATAATAAATACTATAGTAATATTGTCTTAACAACAAAAGAAGACTACTAAGGTAATTTTTAGATTTAAATGAGAATTTTCATTCTAAAGTAATGACCAAAAGGGTAAATACAAAAGGCAGTTATTAAGAAAAAACCATGAATCTTGATTCAGATATAATTTTTCTTGCAACAAGATGTGAACATTTTAATTTATAATTAATAAATCACAATTCTGTATTGCTTTTAAGATTAAGATTATTCAAAAATGACACAGTTCAGAATTAATCAAAGTATATTTCTATTACAAGTTAGTTTATCCAAGTAAGTAACGAATAAACCACAGTGTAGCCCCCTTAACCTAGGAGTCAGGCTTTAATGACAAAGTCCGTTGCCAGCAATGGACATGCAGGTAACCATTAGAGAAGTTGTAAATACAAACCCAAACTGCTTCTATAAACTGAAAAGACCTTTGCTGAGTCACAGGCAAAAAAACGGGGCACTGGCACTGCATTCAATGAATATGGTCTTTATGATTTATGTATAGAAGTGCCTTCTAGAGTGGTCATGAGGATCACAGTCTTGTGCCATTTAGTTGGTTTTCTATTTCACTGGTAGCATCTTCTTTATTATAATCCATCCAGACAACTATTTACAAAGAATGTCCAAATCTGGAACTCAAGAGACACTGTAGCTTTCCAACAGATAAACCAGCTTTTTCTGTAATTTAGTAATAGCTGTAGAAGGCCAATATAAACCAGAAAGAAATAAAATCAACAAACTGAAAACAGAGACCATTAAGTGCTCCAGATACAAATTCCATGAATTATTTTACTTGTTTTTGTGTAACCTTCCAACATTGCATTACCAATTAAAAAAAAAAACAAAACCAAAAACCAACCACCAGCCATTTCTATCCTTATACCTATATCTTAACACAAATATGGTGGGAATTATAGGAAATAAAACTCTATCAGTTCTCCTAATGCACTTCAAAACATTAAAATTATTTTTATTCACAATTTGTACTACTGCAGGATGGCAAGTAGGTGTGAAGTCAATTATGAGTGAACGGTGGGAATAAAAAGCCAGAACCAAACCACAGATTTTTGTCTTTTAAGTGGCTCTTGCCATGTCAGAAGGGAAATACTGCCTTCAAAAGTCAAACGATTGAAATGACCAGAGAAAAACAGGACAGGAGAGGAAGGGAAAAGAGAGGGCACTCTAATAATTAATGCTACAGGTCACAGACCTTTTTTAAAATCTTTAAAATAAAAACAATTTTGCTATTAACAAGCACATTTCATTATTCCTTTCTCCAGTTTTTTACATGAATATTATTTACTTATTTGAAAAAAATCAAAAGTAACTCAACATCTCAAATGACCCACGAATTTACTAAGAAGTACTTCGTCACTTAAGTTCTCACAGACAGTAGAATGCTGATAATGGGTTGGGAACCATGTTTATCACAAATCTCTACGGTTTACTGGTCAGAAGCTGCATCTCTGAGTAGCTGACATTTCTCTTCCATGAATATAATCTTATCTAATTATTTTAGAGCTCACCAAGGTTCAAGTCTCTCACTCTGTCTCTGTTAACTCCAAACATTTTTCACCTTTAAATGGAAAAAAATAGTTAAGTTTTAAATTTTAAAATTCAATGATTATTATATTATTTGCCATGGGAAGGGAGGGGGGAGGAGTAGGGTGAGAGAGGGTCAATTAAAAAACAAACTAGCTAAACTTACAACATATACAAAAACTTATTTCCAAAATGAAGAGGGGAAAAGAGGGAAGAGGAAAGTAGTGGCACAAAGTCCTAAAGCAAAGTCTGAGGAGGACACAGGAAGGAAAAACAAAAAACAAAAAACAACCCTCTAAGAATGTAGTCAATGGGATTCTTTTTACTGTTTCAATGATTTAGTTATAAATATAGATTATTAGTCTTCTCTCTATACATGTAACAAATGCCAAGCAACTCACTACCATGAAATTTCTAAAACTGACTCTTTCACATTTGCTAAAAAGGGTAAAAATCACATACTTTTCTTCTTCCCTTCAGCTGAAATTTTAAACTGAAAAATTACATGTAACAACAGCTGGTTCTAACTTCTATACAAAGTTAAACCACACTGAGCTCCTTTGCCAATATAAGGAGCTACATAATTTCCATCACACTTGCCTCCAATTTAGGCATAAGAAACACTTCTCAAAGCAATTCAAAAGGAGAAAGTCAAGGAAAAAGAAAGCTATGAAGAAGAGAGAAAAAAAGACTAGCAGATAAAACAAATACTCTGAAAAACTCAAATCTGCCATTCAAGTATTGAAAACACCCCAAAAGGGACAATGAATGGGATCTATTATAATGATATCAGAAAAATAAAATGCAAATCTCAAGCATGATAAATGGCCCTGATGGGCTTTCTGCACAAAGACGTAAGGCTAGTGATTCAGTCCACAATTCCTTTTGGACCCTAAAGTTGTCATTCTGTTTTGCAATTTTTTCTTGGTTGTCTTCAGGAAGTAGTAGTTTTTTGTTTTTTTTCCCCCAGGTTATGCAGACCATTTCTTTAAACCCTAAAAGAATAATTTTCATATATTAAAAGACTTTTTAGAAAATGGAAAAAAGAATATGAGGCCACGGCAATGACGTTAACGGTTACTCTTCATTGCTTCTTTAGCTGCCATAATCAGTGGTGTCAAGCTGGATAATGGCTTGGCCAGTTTCAGGAAGGGATGCTGCCAGAAAGAGCGGGGTAAAAATACATGTGTAAATGTCACAAGTTTAGAAGCTAAATATTTTTTTTCAAGTAAGCTCTAAAGACTACTTTATAGGTCATAATTTATTTAACAAATGTTTCAACACCTATATAATAATCAACATAATCAATACATCACTTTTATGGTCAAAAGTGTACTCTTTTTAGTTCTTCCAGTACTATAAAAACTCAGTTAAATGATTCAGATACCCATGACTGCAATGAACTGTCGTGAGAACTGGTAATATGTAGAAACTCGTATTCTTATTCCAGTGTTATGAGTATTTTATTCCCAGCAGATAAAAAAATCCTAAAATGCAGCAGTGGCCATGCTGCTGGTGATGAATGAACAGTGAAATATACTTATTAATCCTATGAAAACTTTCTGCTAGCTATTAAAAAAAGTCAACTTCTTCCCCCCAAATAGTATTATTTCCAAACTCACCTGTAACAATTCTCTGGCTGAACCCCTTTTCTCCACATCCATCTCCAAACATCGATTTAAGAAATCCCGAAATATTGGGGAAAGTTTCTCTGGATTCTGAAGTTCTGGGGTTCCATTAGTTGCTATCAGGTACAAGGCCTAAAAACACAAGAATAACTCTGACATACTTGAGACAGTTCAACAAAGTGAGAGAGTACTTTAAAAGTTACTTAAAGACAACTGCCATACACACTACAGTAAGGTTCTTATTTCTACCCATTTTGGTTAAATATTTTTAACTTTATATTTAGATAGTATAGTTCCCTGACTTCTTTTTCAAAATTATCTTCACCCTTTTCTTTTTTTGGATTACAAATACACACTGGCAAAAAAACTACTATAACACATAAAGGTATAAAGAAAAATGACCACAATTTCACAATCAACAAATAGTATCTCTATCTTTCTTAAGGTTTTTTCCCCAAGTTATACAACATTTTAAAACAATGAGATTTGTTGAAACCTTCTCTAAAAAATTTTAAACTAGCTACATCTATATAGTTATAGATAAACAGATGGAACACACAGGATTTTTAAGCCAGTGAAAATACTCTTTAAGATACTTTAATAAAGGACATATTACTCAGTATACATTTGTTCAAATCCATAGGATATATGACATCAAGAGTGAACCCTAATATAACCTGTAAGATAATGATGTGTGAATTTTAGGCCATTCTGTTAGGTCTGTAGTGCTATCTCATTTTTGTTTTATTTCATTAGCAACTCACTAATGATATGATATTGAACATCTTTTTACATGCCTTGTTTGCCACCCGTGGATCTTCTTTGATGAGTTGTCTGTTCAAATCTTTCACTATTTTTACATTAGGATGTTTTCCTTGTTGAATTCTAAGAGTTGTTTGTACATTTTGGATAACACTCTTTTTACCAGATAGGCATTTTAGAAATATTTTCAATATTTGTGACTGGTCATTTCATTCTCTCAATAATGTCCTTCTCAGAGAAGATTATTCCAATTTTAATGAAGTCCAATTTATTATTTCATGAATCATATTTTGGATAAAGTTATCAACCCAAGGTCACCTAGATACTCTACTGAATTATTTAAAGATTCTGCTGTCTTACCAAAATGCCATCAAAAAAAGGATATCAGCTGACACCAATCATCGGTATATGAGTGTGTCCATTTCCCTGTCACCTAAGTTCATTTCTCTTTACATGACATTTCCTTCCAAATTTTCATTTAAAAATTCTAAGAAATAATCTCTGAGCTAGCAGTTATTTTCAAGTTAAGATCTAACACTGTTATGAGCTTCTACATTTTCATGAAAAAGGATTAAGAGGGAAGCCCATACCTATGGTTGATTCATGTTGCTGTTTGACAGAAAACAACTAAATTCTGAAAAGCAATTATCCTTCAATTAAAAAAATAAATAAATTGAAAAAAAAGCAGTTGTATTAGGTACTTCTCTCCAAATACTTAGTAACCATTTCTCCATTTTAGGATAAATCTTATTATACTCCTTATCTTCATTCATATTAGCAACTATAAGCAGCCCAGGTCTCCCAGTCATTTCTCAGTTTCTCCATTCTAATGCCCATTTGGTTCAGCATATTCCCCTTTCTGGGTCAAATTTTTTCCTACAGTTCTCCCTGCCCCCCCCCACCCCCATACTTTTCTTATTGAGGCCTGGCTCTTCCAGGAGGATTGGGCCTCACCCACAGTGCTCTCTACACCTCTGTACTGACACAGCTGAGCCTGGAGACCAGTGTTCCTTTGGCTACTCACTGCCTCTTTGAGCTCTCTCCCTCCTACTCTGTAATTTCTGGGCTTTCAAACTCACATCTACTTTTCCTTGTTTTAAACATCGCCCAAACACTGTTATTATCTCTAACATGACTCATATTCATGGCAATTTCAGTATATAAGGATGCTTCTTACACTTCCCTGACATCCTCTTCGATGTTCTTGTCTGTTCACCTGCCTCAGCCGCACACACCCCACGGTCACATGCTATGCCATCAGTACCAGTAACTGCAACTATTTAATCTCAATTGTACTCCATCTCCTACCCTTTTCACTCCTGGTACCCCAATGCCAGCAAATCTTTGACTCCAGTGGACTTAAATTCCCAATGACCTTCCAGTATCTATCATCCCTTTCACATGATCACTTCTTTGACCTTCTCACACTTCATCGTATTCACTTGGCTAAACATGGCTAAAATTCTGCCTGCTTCTTGCCTATACTTATGCAGCTAAGTATGGGGGAGGAAAAAGACACACCCTTGCTACTGGCATCACTAACCTCACAGGGGCCCCCAGGGCTTCCAGCATTCATACTAGATATCCCTGTGTCACTCACTCTCCTGCCTCTGCTCCAAGACACCATTCAGTTGTCACATGTTCGAAGGCTCCTCTTGGCTATAGCAATTCCTCAGACTTCCTTTTTGACAACTTTGATAGCATGGAGGAGTACTGGTCAGGTTTTATATTGTATGATGCCTCTCTACTGGGATTTTTTATCTTTTTCTCTCATGATTAGGCTGAGATTATGGCTTCTGGGGAAGAAGATCAAAGTTAAAGAGTGCCAGGGCTTCCCTGGTGGCTCAGTGGTAAAGAATCCGCCTGCCAATGCAGGAGACACAGGTTCGATCCCTGTGTCTGGGATAGTCTGGGAATATCCCACATGCCGCTGAGTAACTAAGCCCATGCGCCACAACTACTGAGCCTGTACTTAAGCGCCTGGGAGCAGCAACTGTCGAAGGTTGCGCACCCTAGAGCCTGCGCTTCGCAACAAGAGAAGCCACCACAATGAGAAGCCCACTCACCACACTGGAGGGCAGTCCCTGTTCACTGCAACTAGAGAAAAGCCTATGCAGCAGGGAAGACCCAGCACAGACAAAAATAAACAAACAAACAAACGATTTTTAAAGAAGACTGCCACTTTCATGACATCATACCAAAGGTATATACTATCAGCATGATTTACCACTGATGATACTGAGCTGATCTAAGCCTGGTTCAGGTAATGTTTGTCAGGTTTCTCCACTGTAATGTTATTCCTCTCTCCCCCTTTTCAAACTGTGCTCCTGGGAAGGCTCTCTGGTTGCAGCCTACATATAAGGAAAGGGGAGTTAGGCCCCATCTCCTCCGAGGTGGAATATCTACATACTTTATTCAGAATTCTTCTGAACGGGAGATTTGTCTTTTCTGCCATATTTAGTTAGTCACTTTTGTCATTTTACATACACATAGGCTCTTTCCTCCTGTCACTGTTATATTTAAACAGTTTTACTTTTTTAAGATACTTAAATAAGAAAAATATTGTACATATATACCAACATAGTTACTATTTCTAGTGCTCTTCATTTCTTTGTGTGGAACTACATTATCTTTTTCTTTCTGCTTAAAAGACTTTCTTTAATATTTCTTGTAGTGTAGATCCACTGGTGATAAATTCTTTCAACTTCTGTATGTCTGAGAAAATCTTTATTCTACCTTAGTTTCTAAAAGATTGTTGGCTGTAGATTTCTTAGTTGACTGGGTTTTTTTTAAGACTTTGTAACATATATCGAACACATATGAGAACACCTAAAGTTGTCTCACAGCTCACTGATATTATTTCATTTTTTAATAAATTCATTTCAATCCTTATTTTTCATATTAAGTTTATTATTACATCTATGATCATTAAATCATTAATCTACATTATATTATCTGCCAATACAATCTCAAACTCTATAGTTACCACCTAAAATTTAGATTTGAATTAAAAAAAAAAAACTTCCAAATGTCTCTACTTAACTCTTTTAACATCTGGAATGCAACTATTAAAATTACTTTAATGACCTTTGTACATCAATTATTTTATCTGTATCAGTTCTGGGTTGGTTTCAATAGATTGATTTTCCCCCTCACTATGGGTTGTATTTGTCTGCTCTTTTAAACTGCCTGGTATACTCTGACTTGATTATTTCGGTGCTTACTGCTTTTGAACTGTGCTGCTGGAGAAGACGCTTGCGAGTCCCTTGGACAGCAAGGAGATCAAACCAGTCAATCCTAAAGGAAATCAACCCTGAATATTCATTGGAAGGACTGATGCTGAAGCTGAAGCTCCAATACTTTGGCTACCTGATGCGAAGAGCTGACTCATTAAAAAAGACCCTGGTGCTGGGAAAGATTGAGGCGAAGAGAAGGGGATGACAGAGGATGAGATGGTTGGATAGCATCACTGACTCAATGGACATGAATTTGAGCAAACTCCAGGAGACGGTGAAGCACAGGGAAGTCTGGTATGCTGCAGTCCATGGGGCTGCAAAGCATTTGGACATGACTGAGTGACTAAATAACAACTAATTAACTTACAGACGCAGCACTTTCAAAAAAAGTTGGTAGGTTGAATATATCCTAAAAAACCAGGATCAATGCTTAATTATGCAGCGCCTCAGGATGCAAGTTATATCTCTTCTACTGTTTGTCTATGCCCATCAGACCTGGTGACCTGATCTCAGCTTCAAAAAATTCTACAGCTAAAAATTTTATATTTCTATCCTGGATCCCAGACTTCCATATTCAACAACCTACTCAAGATATCCACATGGACACCTGGATGTCTTAATAGGCACCTCAAACCTACCGTATCCGAAACAGGTTAAAAATGTTGCTTCCTGACCTGGCACCTGCCGCCTCCACTCCTCTTCTCTACCTGCAGTCTTCCCCGTTTCAGCCAAGGAGAACCTCAGTTTCATCACTCCGATTGCTCAGGCCAAACTCCTAGGGGCCTCTCTCCCTCTTTGTCATGTAGGCTCTCCTTTCAAAATACATTCAGAATCCAACTCCTTTTTCCAGCCTCCCCAAACACCATTCAGGTCTCAGCTATCACCATTTCTTGCCTGGATCACTGCATCAGCCTCCTAACTGGTCTTCCTGCTTCTGCCTTTGCCTCTCTTGAGAATCTCTTCTCAACAAAGTAATCCCATCAAAATCTAAGAGTGATCCTGTTAAAACAGAAGGAAGATCACTTTCACCTCTCTGTTCAGTACTCTCCAATAGTCTCCTCGTCTTACTTGTGTAGAAGCCAAAATTCTTACAAAGGCCTAAGGTACCACCGTTGGCTTCATGTCTTAACGGATCCACCCTTTTTTTTTTCCTGCTGTGTATTCAACTGTAGGCTAGCTATGCTGGAATCCTTAAGGATCTTTGAATGCATAAGGAATGCTCCCGCTTAGGGCCTTTACGCACGATGGAAATGTTCTTCCCTTAAGTAACTGAGTATCACTCTTTCACTTCCTATGTTCAAATGTTACCTCAGTGAAGCCTCCTCAGCTACTCTTTTGAAAATTGGACACTTGACTCTCTGCCTACCAGTCCCAGTGCTTAAGAGTCCATCTTTTAACATAGTACATATTATTTCTATTTTAAAAATTGTCTTTCTCCCCCTTCTACAGTGGCAGGAGTTTTTGTTGGTTCTTTAAGACTGTACCTTGAATAGCACCTTATTGATCTGAGTGTCTTGAGCAAGTGCTCAAATCACTGTTTGCCAAACATGAACGAATCAGTTTGGGGGTTTTAAAAAGTGTTTTGCAGTGTTTTGAAATTAATCACTTCTATATAAGTACTTTAATTGCTCAGTTGAACTGGAATCTCTGCAAGAGGATGAAAAGCACTAGGAAAATGAGCATCAAAATCCAACACAATCCCGACAGAGCACCTTCTATATATAGCCATTACACTAGCCTCTGTAGCTCATTTTACAGCATGTCCAATTAATTTTGAAAAAAAATTTTAATTTCTGGCAATAAATCTGTAGTCATATATGGTAATTTAAAACTTTAAAATAATTACTTCATTGAGATGTAATTCACATCACCCTTTTAAAGTGTACAATTTAAGGTCTTTAGTATATTTTCAAGACTATACAGCTATGACTAATGTCTGACTGCAGTACATTTTTATCCTTCCAAAAAGAACACCCATATGTATTATATTTCCTCCTCTCTTCAGTCCCTGTAAACCACTAATCTTCTGTCTCTTTGGATGTGCCTGTTCCAGAGACTTCATAATTGGTTGATCCTCATTATTTGAGGATTCCATATAGGTGAATTTACCTGCTCACTACAATTAATCTGTAACCCCCAAATCAATACTCTCAGTGCTTCTGTGGTTATCTATGAACATCTGCAGAGAGATGAAAAGCAGCGTACTGTTCAGCATTCCTAAGGGCAAGAAGGCTATGATGTGCCTTATGGAGAAAATGTACTGGTTTGATAAGCTAAATTCAAGCATGAGTTACGGTGGCTCTAAGTCCAACATGACTGAATCAACAATATATATTAAATAAAGTGTTTTTTAACAGAAATACACATAAAGCAAGGTGAGGTACTGATCAGCTGACAAAAATGTGATCAAGGCAAGCAGGAACTTAGCCCTATACTTCCTTTAGAAGCAATGGTTCAGTATTTGTTAATTCAGTGTTTGCTGTTTTATAGAACCACAAATGAAGAACCAATAAACTGTAAAGGGAATCCGACAATATGTAATCTTTTATGTCTTACTTCTTTCACTTATCATAATGGCTTCAAGGTTCAATGCTGCATGTATCTGTACATCTTTCCCTTTATTAAGGCTAAATAACATTCTACTGTATGGATATACTACTTTTATTTATTCACTCATCAGGTGACAGACATTTGGGTTGTTTCCACCTTTTGGCTATTATGAATAATGCTGCTATGAACATTTGTGGACAAGTTCTTGGGTGAATATACACTTTTAATTCTCTTGGTTATTTACCTAGCAGAGGAATTGCCAAGTTTCAATGTCAGTTTTTAAAGAAACTGGCAAACTGTTTTCCAAAGTGATATACCATTTTATATTCCCCCTAGCAATGCATGAGGGTTCCAGTTTCTCCAGATTCTCACCAATCCTTATTATTTTCTGCCTTTTTTACTACAGTCATTCTAGTAGGCATGAAGTGATTTTGTTGAGGTTCTGATTTGCATTTCCTTAATAACTACTGATACGGAGTTATATATATATATGTTAATGTAAAAGAAGGAAGGAAAGAGGGGAGGGAGGGTGGGAGGAGGAGCAGGAAGGGAGAAAAGGAGGAAGGGAGGAAGGAAAGGAAGGAAAAAGAGAGAAAGAAGGAAAGATGGAACTCTACCTCAGCTGCTGGAACATGAAACCGTTTAAAGTCTATTGATTTCATCTGTTTCTGGGGACCCTCACTCTTTTGTCTGAATGTGGGCTTTAACACTACCCAGCCTTCTCACAGATGGGATCCTGCTTTCCTCTTTGTACCTGGGGGTACAGAGGCCAAAGTTCAAAGTCAATTACCTGAAGGTTATATCTAGAGTCTCTTAATTCTACAGAAAACAGAGCAAATTCTTACTTATGTGCAAATTTAGAAACAATACAGCTTATCAAAAAATAACAAACTCTTTAACCTAACACATTCAACTCAATAACTCAGAAGCAAATACTTTTTAGATATAGAGTGAGAGAAGAGACTGGGTTTGTTTTTGTTTTAAATCAATTTTGTATCCTAAATCCTTGGCCAGTGCCTAGCACATGGAAGTTCTAAATTAATGATTTAAAGAAAATTCTTTTTCTGAAAGTATGGTTAGTGTTTAACTGGTCTTACCCTCAAAGGATTTTCATTGAGGTACGGAGGCTCTCCTTCTACCATTTCAATAGCCATGATACCCAGAGACCAGATGTCTACTTTGGGGCCATAAGCTTTCCGTGTAACCACCTCTGGTGCCATCCAGTATGGCGTTCCAACCATGGTACTCCGCTTACTCTGCTCAGGGGTGATCTGGGCACAGAAACCAAAGTCAGCTACAAAACAAAAAAAATACAACACATCTTGGGTTAATAGTGTCCATGGGTTGTTTTAGGAGTTTACTTTATATGACTTAATGAATTATATTTGAGTATTCGGTCTCTTAGTTTTTAAGAATGTACTAATAAAGTAAATCAGAATGGGCTTACAGATATTATGATGTTATGCACTCTCACTTTTTAACTTTTACTTCCCAAAAGAAGAAGGCAAATTATTAGGAAGGTTTTTATTCTAAACAATTAATTTTATCTTAAAACTTTTAATAAAGTTGGAGAAGATCTAAAAGAAAAAGTTACCAAAGCTGGACACCAAAACTGTGTCCACTGTCAATCAGGCAAAGGTCAGGAAGTGGACACTACTTTTGAAGAAAAAAACAGAAGCTAGAATTAATAAGAAGCATATGAGTCACCAAGAGAGCCCAGAAAAAGAACACATTTAACTGCAACTATACCCACAAGGTCTTCACCAGCATCACTGTATTCCAACCACCTCATTTTATAACTGAGGAGCAGGATACCTAATTTAGAACTCAGCCAGCAGTAGGAAAGTCAAGATAAGAATCTAGAACCATTTCCTTCCTTCTACTGTTAACCTCATTCTATTCCACATGTAAATACTGTTAACACTTAGGTCTGTAAGTTCTGGACTTTTGTTATACATTTCCAAATATACAAAAAATATCTACAAACTGCTTGGTTTATTTCACTTAAATATTTTACTTAGGATACTTTGAAATTGCTTTTTAAAACTATTTTTAAAGATCTTTCTGTATTACTATATTAAACTACCTTATTATTGTAACTACACAACTTTACAGAACATAAAAATACCATAATGTATTTAACCATTTCTGTACTACTAGATTATTTCAGATATTGTTGGTTTTTCTTTACAAGGTTGCAGAGAACATTTTTGTACTTATTGCTGTACATATGTTTGGCAATTCTATAGCAGACAGTCTTAAAAAAGCAATTGTTAGGTCAAATCGTAACATTTATAGCTAAAATGAGTGCTTATAAAACTGTTTCAAGTATCTCATAAGAAAAAACATACCACATTATAACTTTATGATAGGTACATTTCTTATTATGACTTCTATTTTACAAATGGGAAAACTGAGGCACACCAAGATCATTCATCTAGTGAGTGGCAGAGCCAGGGTAAAATATTATCCAAAAAGGTCAAATTTAGTTTACCTGTGTATCTACCAAAAATGTATGAGAATATCAATTTCTAGCTTTCCCACTAAAATTACAATTATCAACTGTATATTGTGACCATCAAATAGAACCTAAATCCTCATTTTTGTGGTTGAATAACCTCTGAAGGATTTTTTTTTCCTCACTTTTTGGCTGGACTACAAAGCTTATGGGATCTTAGTTTCCCAACCAGGGATTGAACTCGCACACCCTACATTGAAAGTACAGAGTCTTAACCACTGGACCATCAGGGAAGGCCCTGAAGAATCTATTTTAAAAAAGAGATGTTGAAAAATGAGCCAAATTCTCTAGGCAAACAGAAGAAATCGTTTTTGGTCTCCTGATCCAAGAAATGTCTTGCCTTTTGCATAGTTGGAGAAATCTCAGAAGTTCTTGACTCCTCCAGAGGGCATGGTTGGAACTGAGATTATAGCCAGCAGAGGAAGAGTGTTTTTTTTCCCCCATGACTCTATCATGTCTGATACAGAGACATTTAGGGAAAGGGGTTTACAAACAATTTTAACAATTTTCTCCCTAAAAATGTCATCTCTGATGTGTGGGTCACACAGGCCTCTCCTAACTAGACCACCATCTACCAAATCCAAAGAAAGACGAACAGCATGATGAGAAAAATCTACCCCAACAGGCAGCAGAGACAAATCCAAGTTTATGTTTGGAAGACAGCACCAACATTACAACAGTACCAGGCACTGCTCCTCAGGAGAATTCTCTGAGATAGGTACTATTATTTTCCTTATCATACAAATGAGGAAACAAACATAATAGATTACATAATTTTACCCCAAATTATTCAGCAAGTAGTAGCGGATCCACTACTTAAACTCAAGCTGTCCAGTGGACGGTCCACATCTTTTTACTACTATTCTCCCCCACTCCATGTATTGTCATAAAAATGTTAATAGCAGCAAAGAGTTTTTATTTAAGCAAAAGGCAGAAGATTATAAGTAACATATAAACGTTATCTGTTCACTTGTTACTCACTAAGTTTAACAGATCCTTCCATGCCCAAAAGCACATTGTCACTTTTGATGTCTCTGTGGATCACTTGATTAGCATGTAAAAACTCCAATGCCTGTAAACACTGAACAGAAGAAAAACACCTATCAATGAAATAGTCCCAGAAAAAACTAAGGGAAGTTCATATACATGACTGATCTAAGTACCACCTCTAGTATCTAGCAGAAGACACTCTAATAATACATTTACAGAGAAAAAAATTCTGTCACATGCAAAGTTACAAAAATAAGACACCTTAAATTAGATCCTGCTCTTCCTACTCTCGTCTTATCCAGAAACAACTATTAAACATCTTATCTAGTCTTATTTCTGCCAAAGGTTATTTAATACCTTAAGAATATCACTTAGTCTTCAATGGTCTCATTTATGAAATGAATGGGTGGGTCAATATGATTTCTAGGCCTATTAGGTTTAAATTTAAATGTCTAAAGGTATGCAGCACTTGATAAACATTAACAAGGCTTTTTAGATATCATTTCAACAGTAAAGGAGACTTCCCAGGTGGTTCAATAGCAAAGAATCCGCCTGCCAAAGGAGGAGCCACAGGAGACGTGGGTTTGATCCCCTAGAGGAGGAAATGCCAACCCATTCCCATATTCCTGCCTAGAGAATTTTATGGACAGAGGAGCCTGGCAGGCCACAGTCCATGGGGTTGCAAAGAATAGGACATGACTGAATGACTAACACTCACTTTTCAACAGTAAAGGATAAACTTGTAATCATTCCTATCTGAATCTGAGATACTCAGAAGTCTAATCAATATAAGACACTGGGTAGTCTGGCTCTCTCCAGTTCTTCAGTGTCATGTAAAATGGTTTCTTCCTTTCTTCTATGATGGATTTTACATAAAGCTATATCCATACCCTAGACACCGTGCCATATTTCAGAAAGCACTGAGTCAAAAGAGCAGAAAAAGTACTCTCACTTCCTTAAAAATAGAATGAGATTAAATTTTTTAAATCTGCTTGCTATGTTTTTTTTTAATGTAAACCGAGTATAAATTGTAACTTGGAAAAAAATAAAATAACTTTTATTTCTTACCCACACTAAAGTAGAATCATAAATAAAGTCTGTACATCTTTACAACTAAAAATCTCACTCAAAACACTGCACTACTCAAAGAAAAAAATTAGATTAACTGTATATTACTGTGTCACATTCACCAAGCATTTAAGCAAATTTCTGAAAAGAATAAATCCCCAGAAAAACACTTGTAGGAACAAATAGAGGAACTCTTAAAATAACTTTATACCAATTATGAAAAAAGTTATTAGAAAAATAAATTAAGTATAAATAAATTCTTGTTTTTATCAACTTTTAAGTGACCAAACATTCTTCGTTTTTTCAAACATTCATTGTTAAGGGATATATCATATTTAAAACTATTAAAAAGTTCTTATTTCCATCCTTCCTGAAACACTCAGGAGGATTATCCATTATATGAAGCATAATTACACCAGAATTAAAATCTTAGAAGAACACTTAAAAAAAAAAAGCTAAATAAAAGATGAAAAAGGAAAAACATCACATATATTGTTCTTACATGAACAAAGGTTATAATTTACTTATAATTCACTGTAAAAATGAAGGAAGCCAAATCACAGGAAACATAACAGTTGTAAGAACTGTCACAATTTCATCCTTTGTGACAATGATTCCTAGGATTTGAAGTAGTGTCTCAATTTTAATGACAACAGGCAAATCATTAATCTAAGTTTCATCCATAGGAAAAAGATTACATGGAAGAAAGAAAGGCTCGTTTTTGGCTTAGATTGTAGGCAATGTGACAGAATTCTACTGGCCTAAACAGTGTGTCTCAAAATTCATTAATGAATATCATCTCATTGGTCACCTTTAAGGAAGTCAATAAAACAACAAGCAGACTTATTAATTAATACCTAGGGAGAAGATGTGTACCACTTTGTCCTTGTTTCCATTGTTGAGTGGTATATTTTTGATGGCACCCTCTCTTAACCTCAAAAGTATCCTACTTGAATAAATAAATATCTCTCTTTTTTCAAAAAAGGGAAAGTTACATGCTACTATAACTTCTCAAAAAGGGAGCAAGCTCACCTCTCTGCACACAGCCGCTATCTGTGCTTCATCCATGCACGTCTCTGTTACAACATCAGTAAGTGATCCTCCAGCCAGGTACTCCATGACCACAAATAATTCATCTCCCACCAGGTAACTAAAAAGAACATACAAAATTCATCCACATTTTCACTTTTTCTAAATACATGGCACTCTATATTGAAGATTTCAAATATTAGACACGTTGATAAAAAAAAAAAACCTAGAAAGCTGGTAGCTTTGGTAGCTAGGAAGAAAACTGAAAAGCTGCTTTGTAACAGCACAGAAAAGCAACAGAAGGTCATTATGAATATCTTAAATCACTTTAAAATTTGCCCACACTTCTAACTTGAGTGTGAACATAGATTATTGCAACTAAAATAACCAGTATGGTAGGAATTTCCAGATGATGGAGGCCTCAAGGAAATGGAGACCTGGAAAGGTTAGGTAACTCATACAAGGTCACACAGCCAATAGGTGACAGAACCAGAATCTGAAACTAAGCACAACTGGTTCCAAAGCTTATGGCTTACCTTAACCACCCATGCTTTACTGACTTGAAATACTATTTTAAAAAGCAGAGAAATGTACTTGGAAAGTTTATTTCTATGAACTTGGTCTCCAGAGCTAGGCCTAAAGTCTAAAAGTGTGTTTTCTCTTAATCCATTAAAAACAAATTTAAATACGGAAATTTTAAAAATCACCTATAATTCCCTATCTCCAACACAATCACTACTGTAATTTTCACTTATTCTTCTACTATTCTTCTTTCATTCACACAAACATCCTGCTTTAAAAACAGACCTGTTTGTAAGGGAATTTCCTGTTGGCCCAGTGATTAGGACTTCGTACTCTCACTGCCAACCTGTGGGCAGGGAACTAAAATCCCATATGTTGCATAGTGTGGCCAAAAAAAAAAAGGCTGTAAAATACATAATTTTCTCTTCTACTTTTTGTTCTGTTATTTAATATCAATTCCTAAGTTATATGAGGTATTGATAAACATGTTATTTTCCCAAGACAAAATCTGAAATAAAATTGACCTAAAGGTTTAAAATTGAGTGGCCAATCACCTCTGTATCAAGACATGAATCACAGCCAATCTTTCCTTAGTGTTTCTGCTCCTGATCATTTGTACTTATTATGAGCACTAGTAGCAAAGTCCTTCATTTAACTGCCTTCTCTTGATTGCCAACTGATACCTAAGTAGAAAAAGGACCTTCTAAATTGTGTAACATGGGCTTCCCTGGTGGCTCAGTTAGTGACGAATCCACCAGCAATGTGGGAGACCTGGGTTCAATCCCTGGTTGGGAAAATTCCCTGGAGGAGGGCATGGCAACCCACTCCAGTATTCTTGCCTGGAGAATCCCCAAGGACAGAGGAGTCTAGAGGGCTGCAGTCCATGGGGTTGCAAAGAGTTGGACACGACTCATTGACTAAGAGCACAAACTGTAACATGCTATTTTCACCTCTCTCCCTACTTTGAGTTTACTTTTCAGTGTTGACACTCAACCCCAGTCTGGCTAATCTCCAAAACCATTTTTCTCCCAATGTTTAAGAAATAGTTCTATTTACCTGTCCAAGAAATTAACTATGTTGGGATTCTTTAATTCTTTCATCACCAGAATCTCATTAATGATCAATTCCTTCTTTGGCTGTTTTTGTAAATTAATCTGCTTAATAGCAACCTATGACGGAAACAGGAAAAAAATCAGAACAAGTTTCCTAATTCTCTTAGAAAATCATAAACACTAATAACTTAATCATCTAATTTATTACATAAATCCTATACAGTGAGATAATTTACTCATAAGACAGTACTTTAACTTCCACACTGCCTATGCACAATTCTTTGTAATACAGAAGCTCCAATATTTTCAGATTTCTCTTGAAATCTAAACCCAAGGTCAGTCCAGTGCCAGGAATTAACCCTCTTTTCATCCAATCTGGGAAAATCATTTTTAAAACATTTATTTATGAAACTAAACACATAATTACTTCCTTTTCCCCCTCAATAAGGAAGATACTATAAAATTATCTAGAGTAATCCTTCAACATATTCAACTGAAAAGGAAATTCCTCATTGATTATTCACAGGCACATCTAGGTTCTTCCTATAGTAAAAGCTAATGGTAATAACACCCAGAAGTATGAAAAAGTAGCTTACCTCTTGTCCCAGTGCGACATCAGTAGCAGTGAAAACTGTGCCAGAAGCCCTAGGGAAAAAAAGGATACAGATTTAAGATTTCTAAATCATTCTCATTTATAACATCCAACGACTTTATACTCAAAACAACTCAAAGAGGGTTAGAAAACACTGAAGAATGAACATCTTTAAAAGAAGTAAAAGCAAAAACAAAGGGGGGAAGAATAAGAAAAAGAGGTAATCCTTGAGGCCAAAACTTATGTTAAAAATTTGTCATGAATTTCAGACCTACAAAAATATAGAAAAAAGATCAGACAAAATGAAAACAGTAACATATACTCTCTGGATTTATTTCCCTGCTTAAGAAACAAAGAACTACAAACAAATTTGAAGGTTCTTTTGTGGCCTTTCCAAAGGCATTCTGCTTCTTCCCCAAAGTAATCTGTGTTGGATATTCACTCTGTATTTGATGTGCATAATTTCAACATACTTCTCAATACTTTACTAAGGACACAGGTGAGTAGCACTAAAGAAGGCATTTAACATATTTTTAAAACTTCATATAAATGATCTCATTTTATGTATTTTCCTATAATTTGCTTTTCTGATTCAACATTGAATTGAGGGCTATAGTCTATGGGGTTGCAGAGTCAGACATGACTGAGCAACTAACACTTTCACTTTTTCATACGACTATCTATTTATCCATTATCAGACTCAAGACTATTAATGTGATTTTTAATTTGTTATTAAAACCAGAGTTGCAATTAAATTTTACTTTTTTTTCTTTTTTTTCTAATTCTGAGCTCAGATCAAGTGTAGAAACCTTCATAGTTATATATAAGTTTCGCAGTAAAATCTTTTCATCATTGCTTAAATTTTACTTTTAAAAGGAAATTCATACAAGTTTTCAAAAAGACTTAAGTTCACTCTCAAAACTCAAAGAATACTTTCCAGAGTATTAAGAATTCAAGATGTTCATTTGCTCTCAAGCAATAGAAAAGAATAACATAGTTTTAAAATACAAATTATTGGGAATTCCCTGAGGGGCCAGTGGTTAGGACTGGGAGACCTGGATGTGATCTCTGGTCAGGGAACTAACATTCCACAAGTCACGTGGCATGGCCATAAAATAAAACAAACAAATAATAATTTTTAAAAATACAAACTACTGAGCAAAATCAGAACGGCAGTAGAATTAAAGATCCATACTCACAATGTGACTAAAATGCATTTAAACAAAGAAAACACTATAAACTTGTGGTAAATTTTCTTACTGTCCTTTAAATATTTGGTGGGCAATCTTCCCACCCATCTAATCTCTTACCACCAACGTGAAATCACACTTAAGAAGCAGCAATGTACAATCACTGCTAAGTAGTACAGTATTTTAATAGCCTCTAGAAGTAAGTTCATTACTTTTACACAAATCCAAGAATATTACTCGGAGAACACCATAAGTGTTCAATGTCAGTAGGCAAAAGAGATATCAAGCTGGACATCTAGAGAACAATGAATACTCTGGTAATACAGTCACAAATACTTACCCTTGCCCAATTTTTTCATATCTTGTGTATTTTTTCTTAGGGTCACCTATGCTTACAATAGTTCCTATTTTAAACAAAAACAACAAAAATTTGGAAACTCAGTCAAGCATTTTAAATTTGAAATGTATCAACATTAAACTAACGGTGAGTTATAAAACTACTTACTATGAGAAAAAAAAATATAAAATATCCAAATGAAAAACTCTAATGGCTTTTCTAACTCTTCTTCTATATCTATCTTTTGATATATTTAGTAAATCACTTGTTACTATAAAGATTACTCTAATATAAACTAATTATACATCTGTTTAAGAAAGTTCACAAAGCCGCAACTAAGAAACAGGTTTTAAAATTAGGATTTTGTTTAAAAAAAAAAAAAAGTATGATTTTGTACATAAAATCCTAACATAGTCTTATTACAAGTAAGTCTAAGCATGAGAAAATCACACTAAATTTTCACTTAAACTTTCACAAAGCAAAAGGAGAGAGAGAGGGGAATATCAGAGAAATTTACAGAAATAAACCAATTTTATATAGGTACTCAGCCTCAAGCCTATAGCCAATCTGTAGTATTTTCCCTTGATGCCTCTAGGTCAGTGTCCTTTATGACTGTAGTGGCTATAGACTTGTAATAACATACTACTGCTACCCTCTCTCTAGCCTGTGTGTATTATTTCCAGTGCTTGATCCAGGCCAATGATAGTTGATGGATGAAAATAGAGAAAAAAATTACATTTTATGCTTACACACATTATCTAGATAAGACATTTGGTTTAGTTATTTAGGGACATTTTGTATTCTACAGGTGTGCATAAATACATACAAACTTCCTTTGATAAAGTTTCCAATTGGGATCCTTAAATTTGACCCTCTGAGAAGAAGTATTGCTCCCCAAAATACTGACTGTTGCAAAGACGCTGCTCACAAGTCGGCATATAATAATAAGCAGGCAAAGAAGAGTATTACTTTGGCTTTACTACATTAACTGAAGTTGTTGTTCCTAGGAGAAAACAATTTAAGCCAAAATATAAGGTTTAAGTTAAGACCTATCCAGGCCAAATGTTTCAGGGGCTGTTAACAATTTAAGAATAATGTAAAATATAGGCAACATACTTAATTTCTCCATAATCTCTTCATCTGTCATTTTGGCCTTCTTTTTCTGTTTGTCTGAAGTCTTGGCACCACCATCAACATTAGAATCACCAACTGGTGCGGGAATAGGATCAATTACAGATCGTGTATAAATCTGCAGAGAAACAGTTAATTACTAAGACTTGAAGAAAAATATTTTTATATTTTAAAAAATATTTTATATTTTATAGTATTCTTAACGGGCACACTATGTAGTTCTTTCTTTTTGACAAAAACTAAGTTGTTTTCAGACTTGTTTTACAAAAGACCAGTAACTAAGAGGCAATGTGAAACATTTTTCTTAGGAACATCATATACATATTTTAAAAGTTTGTGTAGCAAAACAGAAGATCTATAAATGAAATTTAAGTGCAGTCAGATCAAAAATAATGTGCCAGAAATGTAGCAGAAAGAATACAACTTTAAAATTCATATTTTTCTACAAGAGAGAAATAAAGAGCAAAATAATGGAAATCCTGATGTTGCAATGTGAAAGTGTCAGTCAGTCAAGTCTGACTCTTTGCAACCCCATGTACTACAGCCCCCCAGGCTCCTCTGTCCTTGGAATTCTCCAGGCAAGAATACTGGAGTGGGTTGCCATTTCCTTCTCCAGAGGATATTCCCGATCCAGAGATTGAACCTGGTGTCCTGCATTGTAGGCAGATTCTTCTCTGTCTGAGCCACTAGGGAAACCTAACTATTATTAATTTCCACAAAAATTTTTACACAAATATAACTTCTATCATTTCATTTCAAACAGCCAATTCTAAATGGTAAAGAAAATAGAGCCCTCTATTAATGAGGACCCAATGTCAGTAACAGTTTACACCTGCTTACTGTGCCAACACCTCACCATGCTGTCCTGACTTTACCTCTGTTAGTACAGGGAGTAGGACAGGACTCTTGCTATCTCTGTCTAACGTTGTTATTGTTAAAATTTTCCCATATCTGTTAGAAATTTCACTCCTGGCAGCCTCTTGAATGATACTAATGTTTTAAAAGAAATGTTAAATGGGAGATAAAATACATGCTTTGGATAAGAGTTAAGATCCAAGTTCTAGACTTAGTACTTTTCTGCACTGAGACACACAGAGAAAGGCGGAGAAACAGATGAGTTCTCTGAAGAGATGGTGTAATGCAGAAAGAAAACACAATATGCATTTTAACTTTTAAAGACCCACTCAATTTTAATTCTCAAAAAAAAAACTAGTTTTTTGATGAATGGTATTTAGGTAAAGATCTCCTAGTCAGTTCAGTTCAGTCGCTCAGTTGTGTCCGACTATTTGTGACCCCATGGACTGTAACCCACCAGGCTCCTCTGTCTGTGATATTTTGCAGGCAAGAATACTGGAGTAGGTTGCCATTTACTTCTCCAGGGAATCTTCCCAACCTAGAGATCGAACCTGCAACTCCTGCATTGGCAGGTAGATTCTTTACCACTGAGGCCAACTGAGAAACCTTTTTAAAAATTACTGAAAATGAAATACAGACTGCTGTTTTTTAAAACTCACATGCACAGACACACAACCCAGTTCATTAATCAGAAACTCACTGATTTTGTATGATCTGGCCGTGGGGCAATAACAGGAGGGGGAGTCTCTTCATCATCGTCATCCTCCTCTGTTACTACTGCCGATGTTTCCGATCCCTTGGTATTCAACTGCATTTATCACATAAGCAGAGTAAGGGAGACAAGTCAAACATAACACTAGATGAAAAAGAAAATACAACTATCTCTTTCTTTAACATACTTGAAAATATATTTATTGGCTCATTTCAAAGCAATAAAATCTTACTGGTTCTAATCTAATCATTTAAAAAGGCAATTTTATACATTACAGAAAAGTTTATGAAACAAATGTATACAGTAACTACCAAATATTCTTAAGAGAGAATATTTATAGAGAATTTTATACCCTTTAAGCAAATCCAGAAAGTAAACAATCACTTCATTTGTTAAGACCAAAAAGAAAAATCCTCTGGGCTTTGTATAAGTCAGAGTTTTTCAGTTATTTAAAACAGCCAGATTCACCAGGAAATCTTTGGCTAACAAAGCAAAAAAGCAAGGCATTATCCTTTATACAGAGCGTATTATTTGCCAGGTGGGTGCTAGGTATGGATTTTACATGTTATTACAAATAGTTTTCAAATAATTCCAAGAGACTGTTTCCTCCTAAATGAGGAACTGAAAATAAAACAGCTATTATTTGCAGGAGCTGTTTGTGCTTACATCATAACTTAGATGAAGTTTCAGACAACTCTGAAGATTCTGACAGGCTTCTTGTTCAGTGTATTTCCATGGTGATAGAGGAAAACGCCGGCAAATTCTTTGTGTTCATGGTTATACATGAAAACATTATCAAAAGTAACTAAATTGTTCTAAAGATCGTAAGTTTTAGTTACTTTAAGCATCATCAGATTTGCTTAACACGGCTTCCTCAACTAATCAAGTACTTATCTAAAAGCATATATCAAGTAGTTATTTCTGAAGGCTGTTATTTTGGAAAGTAAAACAGAAAACTAAGATTTGTTTTGGGTAACTTAAAAGTAAAACAAGAGCTATAAGAAATAACAGAATTAACTTACTGCTGGTGTTCCAGAAGGGAAGCCATCTTTCTCTGAATACAAAAGAGAAAATAATGCTAAATGAACAATTCAAAAAATAAAACGACTTTTACACAATAAAGGAAGAAAAGACAAAAGCAAAGCAAGTGAAACATTCTTACACTGATATCATTTTGAGCTGAATTAAAACTTAAGAAAAATAGCAGTTTTTAAATAAGAATTTACACAAGACCATAAACCTCAAATTTAATAGAATTCTGTAAATTTGCTAAAAGTCACAGCAAACATCAAGTGGGTGAATTTTAGAGCATAAAATTAAACCTTAATAAAAAATTTTATTGGAAACTATACCTATATTTATTAAAAATAAAACAGAGAAGTTTATTCATAATATTTTTCTCCAGCAAACTGCCTATCAAGGAACTTAGAGAAACCAACAGTAACTATAAGGAAAATTATTGACATAAATTTTGATCAATATGAAAGCAAATCCCTGAAGGTAAAACCACAGTTTATGAAGACTAAATACCACAATATTCATTCTGGAGTTAGAACAGCAAATTTTATATTACCCTTTAAAATGCCCCGACACACAAACATACCATTTTCTGTTCAGACACTGATTTTAAAAAAATTATTCATTTATACAGACTTACTAATTGCAGTTGGGAATAAATCTTTGGCTAAGGATGTACTACTAGACTACGTAAAAATGGTCTAAATTTGCCAAGTGGTCCTTATTGGTTCCAAAAGGATGTAATCAAATAAGTACAATCAATTAAAACTAAATGTATAATCTTAGCTCAATCATATTATTTCTTAAAACTACATGTATGACTTAAGAAGGCAAAGAAACATACTAAATGATAACCCATGATGTAATCAGCAAAATCCACACTGAGGAAAAACGGAGCAAACGATTCTTCAACAAATAAACTGCAAGGAAAAGACAGCATGAGAGCTAACATGAGGGCAGGAAGCCTAAATAACAAAGAGATTCAAGAGACAGAGTAATCGACTGTAAGGTATGGATTTTTTTTCTAGTCCTTATTTGAACAAATGAACTTAAAAAAAAATCCACTACTCTCCAATTCCTACCTGATGATATTTCAATTCTGAGGAATAAATTCTTTGAGTTCCAAAGCTTATACATGTGATGGGTTTCAATTTTTGAGTGGAAAACATTTTTACAAAGTCTGTGCATTTATATACAGTAAAATAACCTGTCCCACTAGCAATAAATATATTTCTAGTATGAACATGTCTGTAAATCTGTCTCTTTCCCATCTGTTGTTGGAACTCATTCAAAAGCAGTGAAGAGAAAAATGAAATAAACAAAAGGCCAAAATATCCACTTCTGGCAAAACTAAGAGATTAATATAATCTCCAGACTCCAAATTATACATAAGAGCTGCCCCCATTGGTTTACAAAAGGCAGATCTATGCAGGAGAAAAAGAAGAGACAACCACCATGGCTTAGCTCTTATTTTTCCAGAAGCAATCTTTCTATCTCGAAGTGCTCCATAACTCTGCGATCCCAGTTAAGCGAGCCTGTTCCCGTGGTCTGACGTCTTACCAGGAGGAGTGAAGCTCAGATACTTCTGCTTCACTGTATTAGAGTCATAGAACTTCAAGACGTCCAGCACTGCCTGAGGATTCTTCTTTTGTTCTAGTTTGGTGATATTGGAGGTCTGCAGTAATCGAGCCCACTGTTCTGGCATGCCCTAACAAAAAGACATTCAGAAATTAGTTGTTTTAAATTGCTCTAATAAGACCAATTTCCAGAGGAAAAGTGACAAAATATATAAAACAAATCAACCAACACAACTGCAGATTTGACTAAATTCTAAAAGGTCTAGTTTTCTAAATCTATGTTGCAAATTATAATCAAGAGCCTCAGCTCCCTAGGAAAAGGACACATCCAACCACAAACACTTCTGTACAAAGAAAAAAAGCACTAAGAATTCACGGTTTACATGTGGACAGAAAGGAATACTTGAAGGAAAAGTTTGAGCTCTGCTTTATAACTGCGTTCCACCTAGGTAAACTTACAGTGAATTCTCCTGTAACAGCATCAAAGCCAACATGGATGGTGTGCTCAAAATCAGACGGAGGAGAAATTTCTGGCCTTTCCTTCTCTTTCTTCTTACTTCCTAGAAGGCATTTTAAAAAAAAAGCCTTTTAAAAGGTAATCATCTTTATAGTTTAACCAAAACAGACTAGGAACAAAAGTATCCTAAAGGAGATTTTCCCTAAAAACACTGGGTGATCGGAAACTGATAAATCAAGTACAGAAATATCATGGGGGTGGGGTGGGGTGGGTGGAGGGGGGAGGGAGTAGGAGGAGGTGAAGGGTATTGTCAACCAGTGTCCTGATTAAAGAGGCACAGACTGACCCAACAACTGGCCTGAATAAAAGTGCTCAGGACAGAAGAGACAGTCCCTTAGAATACTGGTTCTCTCATTGATAAAGAAGTACACTTCACAATCTGGACAATTTGGAAAACAAAGTCTATCAAGACCTATTTCTGTATTTATCTAGAAAGAGCAATTTACATTACTATGATTATGGATAACATATATCTTGTGAACAGGTAGTTTACAAGGATCATGTCATTTTTTTGCGCATCTCTCTTCCTTTTTATTGATGTTAATAATTTAATAACTGTTACATTTTAACATTTCCCAGTTTTTCTATGGCTTTACCAATTATTTTTACAACAATTCTGTCACACACCTATCTCTGTAAATTCAAACACATCAGTTCCATATTTTTTCCCCACCTTACCACCTTGCTCTCACATTCTCTTATTTAATCTGCAGCAATTTATGTCAAGACTTCTGGCAGAGCTACTAGTCCCAGGTCATTCCTTCACTTTTATGCTGCACTAGAATCGACTTTTTGTATTCTATGTTCTCTTCTTCTTGGTCTACACCCTTGTTTTAACTGATAGCTCTCAACTAATTGCATATGTATTTAGATTGAAAATACCACCCTCCTTTGAATTTCTTCTAAGTTTCAGTGCTGCTATTTAGAAGGCCAGTTCCACTTTCTCATTCTGAACTACTGTTGAAAATCAATTGATTATATATATATATATATATATATATATACACACACACACACAATTCTAATTCTGGATGTTCAACTCAGTTGCAATAATCTCCTTACATCAATCAGACTGGATTACTGTAGTTTTATAATAAGCACTGAAACTATTAATATATAGAATAAGCCTTTGCTATTTTAAAAAACTGTTTGGCTCCATTCTAGGTCTTCTGCATTTCCAAGTAAGAAATTATTTAGAGTAAGTTTAGAGTAAGTTTGATAATTTTGATAATTTCTTTAAAAATTTTCATTGAGACTACACTGAATCTATAGATCATTTTAGGAAGAACTGATTTAATAAGAATATTTTATCTTCTAATCCATGAAAGTAGTGACCCTCTCCATTTACTTAGGTCTTTTTTCCTTCCTCTCAGCAATGTTTTGTAGTTATCAGTGTACAGATTTGTTACTGCTTTTGTCTTATTTCTAGCACAGTATTTCAAAAAGTCTGAAGCTATTGCAAATGGTACCATTCCTTAAATTTTGATTTTCAATTGTTCATTGATGGCAGAGAAAAACACAATTGATTTTTAAATACTGATCTTGTATCCTGAAACCTCACTATGAAGCCTTACTTTTTGTTCTAGTAGCATTTTTATAGCTCATCACAGGATTATCTAAAAAAATTCAATTATGCTGCTGATGAATAAAGACAGATTTACTTCCTCCTTCCCACTCGGGACTCCTTTCATTTCTTTTTCTTGCCTTGTTGCACTGGCTAGAACCTTTAGTATACTGCTGAATAAAAATGGTGAAAGGGAAATCTCTGTACCTTTCCTGATCTTAGGAAAAGCCACTAATTTTACCATTTAATTTGATATTGATACTAGGCTAGGTTTGTCAAAAATGTTAAAGGCATTTCTTTCTATTTCAAATTGGCTGAATGCTTTGATCAGAAATGAATACTGGATTTTGTAAAATGTTTTATCAATTTTATTGGTATTCTCAAAAATTAACTTTTTATTTCATTGATTTTCTGCATTTTTTATTTCACTAATTTTACACATTGACTTTTATTATTTCTTTTCATCTACTTACTTAGGATCCCACTTGCTCTTCCTTTCTAGTTTATTAAAATGACTTAACTGAAATCACTGATTTGGAATTTTTCTTTTCTAAAATGGATGTTTAATACTATAAATGTCCTCTAAGTACTGCTTTAGCAGTACCATACAGATACTGGTGTCTTAAACTTTCATTTTCATTCAGCTTAATATATTTTCTAAATAGTCTTTAATTTCTTCATTTATTTGGAAGTGTTTTTATTGACTTTCCAAATATTTCCAGAGATCTTTTCTGTTGAGTGAAAACTAATTTCTAACTTAATTGCATGGTGGTCATAGAATATACTTTGTGATTTGAGTCTTCCTAAATTTACTGAAACTTTAAAAATGGCCACAGAATGTGACATCCTGGTAAATGTTCCACACCCACTTAAAAAGAATGGAATGTTCTATAAACTGGTCAAATTGGTTGATAGTGTTAGCAATTTTCTGTCTATTTGTTCCATCAATTATTGTGAGCAGTGTACTGGAATCTGCAACTGTATTTGTCTATTTCTTCTTAAAATTCTTTATTCGCTCCATGTATTTTGAAGCTCTGCGATTAAGTACATAAATGTTTAGTTCTGTTAAACCATTTTGATGAATATATCCTATTATTATTATAAAATAACTTACTCCTCAGTCTAACTATTTAGAGAAATATTTCTTGGTCTCAAGTCTACTTTGTCTGACATTAACATAGTCCAGTTTTCTCTTCACTGTTAGCATACTTTAAACAATTATATATTTTAACCTATTTTGTGACTTTATATTTTTAAAGTGGATTTTACTGGAATATAGCTGATTTACAATGTTGTATCAGTTCCAGGTGTACACCAAAGTGAATCTCCACTCCTTTTTTAGATTCTTTTCCCATATAGGTCATTACAGGGTACTGAGTAGTTTCCTATGCTATACAATAGATCTTGGCTTGTGGTTTTTTTAAATGTCTCCCCTTTCCCTCCTTTAGAGACTTCAGTTATTAGTCTGCCTGAAACTGTCCCATGGATATTCACTTTTGTTTCAGTCTTTTTTCTCTAAATTTTATTTTGGATGGTTTCTGTTGCTATGGTATTCAAATACACTAATCTTATTCTGTGATGTCTAGTCTATCGTTAGTTTGGTCCAGTGTATTTTCCAACTCTAAAATTTTGATTTGTTCTTTTTTCTCTCTCCCTTTGCTTCTTAATATGCTGAATCTTTTATTTTGGTTCTTCAACATATGGGATACAATTATTTAAGACTTTAATGTCCACATCTACTAATTCTATCACCTGTGTCATTTTAGGATTGATTTCAATTGATGGATTGTATTAATTATGGGTCTTTGCATGCCTGAAAAATGTCAACTAGATGCCAGACATTGACTTTTTTTCCTTGATAGGTGTCGGTATTTTTGTATTCCTATTAATAAATATTTGTGCACTTTGTTCTGGGACATAAATAGGTGATTCTCTCTCACATATAGGAGAGAGTTTAGAAACAATTGATCCTTTTAGGTATTATTTTATCAGTGAGCTGATTCTACCTAACAACAGTATTCTTCAGATCTAGGAAATTTTTTGCATTATTTGGTTATTTTCTTCTATCTGTCATTTTGGTCTGATCTTGTAACTGTTATCTTTCCTCTATTTTCTATCTTTGAACTTTTAACAAACTGGGAAATTTTTCTTGACTATCTTCTAATCCTTTGCCTATTGCTCTCTTTTGTTTATGCTGGTAATCCTAACTGCTGATATTCTAAGAATTACTTCTCCTTGTTCTCTGACCATTTTTTATGTGGGAATACTTTTCCCGTTTCACGGATGCACTTTCTCTCTTTGAAGATTATATAGTTTATGTGTGTGTGTAGGCTGGGTTTTTTCCCTGGCTGTTTCTTCTATATTCCTATTTTAGCCCCTGTTGTTTTGGACTCTTATGTTAAAGGTTTTTTATAGCTTTAAAAACTGTCCTCTCCTAAGCAAAACATAGGGGCAGAAGGAACCTCCTGAGGCCTAAGGAGATAAAGATATGGGCCCATCATAACTCACTAGATGTCAGAGAGAACTGGGTTAAGATAGCTACGGATCCTTTGCTGTCTACTTGCACAAAAAGTATTTTAAAAGTTAACTGGGAGATAAGTAAGCATTTTCATTAAAGATGGGTGTGGAGTATCCAAAAAAATTTCCCCAGGACACTCTGTTTATCCAGAGAAAAATCTTTCAGTCTCTGTCTGAGGCCTTTGACTCAATAAAAGCAGGACAGAAGAAGAGTTCAGTTTGTTATCTTTCTTGAATCTGCTTTTTTTATTCTATACCTCTTTCTGACTCCTCTGACAAGAATAAGGAGACTCTCATATTTAATTCTCCTTGAATAAATGTATATATTATTTTGTTTTCTCTTCTCCCAGAGGATGGAGTTCATGGCTATGGAATAAAGGAGGGGCCCCGAGGGCCTTCAAAACATCGTATATGTTGGTTGGTTGGTTTTTTTTAAGTAAAAAAAAAAAAGACACATTTTTCACTTTCACCAAGCACTTTATTGAATAATGTATTCAAAAAATTCATCATTTTGTTCTACTACTTTCTGCTATTTTTCAGGCAACTTCATAATTTCATCTTCCCAAAATTTTTTATCTTTTTGAGCAAAGAACTGATCCAGGTACCTTTTACAATCTTCCAGGGAATTGAAAACCTTTTCAATTAAGAGAATTTTGCAAAGACCGAAATAAATGGGACATCTGAAGGTGCAATGAGCGGTTAATACAGAGGATGAAACAGAACTTCCTGACCAAGCTTCAACAGTTTTTGTCTGCCCCAGATGGAAGATTATGCATTTTCTGTTGACTAACTCTGTACACTTTTCATCAAGTGCTGCTTTCAACTGGTCTAATCAGGAGCAGTATTTGTTGGATTTAGTAATTTGGTTTTCCAGAAGTAGCTCACAATAGAGGACTCCCTTCTAATCCCACCACATATACAACATCACCTTCTTTGAATGAAGACCAACCTCTAGTGTGGATGGTGGTGGTTCATTTTGCTTGCCCCACAATCTTCTATTTCAAACTCTTGTACAATATCCACTTTCACAATTTGTTTTAAAAATGAAATGCTTTAATTACATTTAAGTAAAGAATTCCATACAGAAATATGGTCAAGAAGGTTCTTTTCACTTAACTTATGTGGAACCCAAACATCAAAGCAAGTAACATAGCCAAGCTGGTGCAAATGATTTTCAACACTTGATTTGGATATTTTGAATATGTTGGCTATCTCCCACAAGATGCAATGTTGACTGTTCTCAATTAATGTCTCAATTTGATCACTAAAAACTTCAACTGATCTACAGGACCATGATCGTCCAGGAAGAAATCTCCAGGATGAAAGTTGACAAACCACTTTTGACATGTTTGATGAGTCACAGCACCTTCTCCATATACTACACAAATCTAATTTTTGCATTTCAGTTGCATTTTTACCTTTCTTTAAATAATAAAGCATAATATGCCAAAAATGTTGCTTCTTTCTTCCATTTTCAATATTAAAATGGCTACATAAAAATTCACCAATTTTGATAAGGTTTTTAAAATTTTTTTAAATAATTTATTTATTTAGTTGTTTATTTTTGGGTGAACTGGGTCTTTGTTGCTGTGCACAGCCGTCTCACTGTGCTGGCTTCTCTTGTCGGGGAGCACAGGCTCTAGGTGTGCAGACTTCAGTAGTTGTGGCTCGCACACTCCAGAGCGCTGGCTCAGTAGTTGTGACACACGTGAGACCTTCCTGGACCAGGGATGGAAACTGTGTCCCCTGCATTGGCAGGGAAACTCTTAACCACTGGACTACCAGACAAGCCCTTGAAAAGTTTTTTTTCAATGTATGCTGATATGACAGCTGTCACAATACAATCTAACACAACTGTTTCAAATGAAGTTAGAGATCACTAAGCACTGGTAAAGCCACTGTACAGGAAAAAAAAAACAAACTAACCCAATGAATATCGGCCAACCCAATAGATATTCAACTAATTCTCCCCCTTTCACCCTATGTATTACACAAACCGCCACTCCCCCACACACACTACTGTGTACCTATAAATCCTGAGCTTCTGAGATTTTTACAAAGGAAACTGGTTCACTTCTTATAAACATTCCCTTCCGCAAATGCTTAGGATTAATGTCTTCCTCTGTTCTGCTTAGTCAGTTAGCACTTCTCCACTTCACTCTTCCAAATATGTATTAAATCTCTTCTATACTACATTCTCTTTGCCCTTGTGATAGAAAAAAAAAAATTCTTTTTTTTCTATCATTTTAGTCGTTTCTGGGGAGGGATAGTAAACAGACTCATGTGGTCAATCTGCCATGTTTTACCAGTAGATTCTCCTAATAAGCTATGGTAGGAGGACAGGGCATATTGGTTGTGAAAAGGACCAGAGGGAAATGCAACTGTTAAGTCTAATATAAATTATGCTACCTTTACTGAAATGCAGTTACATCGCTCATAACTCATTTTCCACTAGGCAGTGAATAATCTCAGGTCATGCTCTCTACTTTTTCTATGTCCTTTGACTTCTAACCTGGTATCCTGCATACAGGAGGAAATTATTTATTAATCAACTATAAACTAAGAGGTGACTTTTTAAATTATCATTTATTTCGGCCGTTCTGGGTCTCTGCTGCAGTACACAAGATTATTTACGGTATGAGGGATCTTAGTTCTCTGACCAGGGCTTGAACCAGGCCTCCTGTATAGGGAGTGTGGAGTCTTATCCACTGGACCACCAAGGAAGTCCCAACAGATGACTTTTTATATGGCTCTGAACTGTTGACAGAAAAACATACAATTTCTTGCACTTTATAAAAGTATGTTTCTTCTCTTTAAAAAAACTGCTCAGCATTCTGCTTCTTAGTTGTGAGAAAAATGCTATTTTCTTATATGATCCTGATTACAGATGACTGGTCCAAGGTAGGCATTTATTCAAGCCACATCAGCCCTAGTATCCCACACACTCCAACCAATTAGATTGGTTCAGGGGTGAATTCCTAAGCTGAGTCAGACTCAGCAACTTTAAAATCAGTCTCTCACCAGTGAATAAAATAAATAAAGCTCAGGAACTATTGAGGGTTATATTTCCTAACACAAAGAGAAAAAAAAAACAGTCTGATAAGAGAAAGAAATAGTGATCAGCTACACAGAAAGGGGAAAAACAATATATACATAGCAAGAGAATTCTCAGGTCCTATTGTCTCTGAGACCCAGCCATATTTTTCAACTTGGGAATGCTGAAAAAGTTAGAGACAATTAATATAAAGTTTCTTATATATTAATATTAGGAGTATGGACTAATGAGTTTCAGGAAAGGAGAATAATTAAGCAGAACTTAAAAGCACAATACCCTAAACATCTGTGTGATTTGTTTTAATATAACACATAAACACAAACACTCCCTGTATGTTAGTAGTCCTAATAGGAGAAAAAAAGAATTTTAAAAAGTTATCTAAAACAAAAAGATACTGAAGCATGTTTCAAATCAAATATGCTGGAAGGTTATTTCTACATAAACAGAATCACTGTTTTATGACTCTGGAATCCAAGATCGAAAGGACCAACAACAAAAAACCCCACAATCATCTATCTACAGGATATCCACCCAGCAACTGGTCACTTGATGGGAAGTAATGGACCAGGGAAAGAAACTTCTTTTAATAAGACTGCACAATTTATTAGTATACTGGAGAAAAAGGGATTCTCAGAGCTATTTTCCAACTTCATGAGACAGTAGAACAAGCAGGCAGGCAGCAACCTTCAGCTGAGAGGTAGGAACCCCGAGTGATGTGCTGCACAAAAGGATCCTAAGTACGCCGCTACCACATCCTAGGAGGCAATACCTTGTAGGCTACATCTGAGCTAGAGTCTAAAACTAAAAAATCCTCCATTTCTTTAAAATGAAGACTTTAACAGAATCAGTGATTACCCCTTTGTTCTTCTGATCCAGAACAGCTTCAAACTGGTGACCTAATTTGTTCCATCAAGTATTAGAGTATTCTCTAGGAAACAGGCAGAGGTGTATGGACTATTACTAATCTCAGAATTACATTTTTTAGACCAGAAAGAATTATTTAGTTCTAAGCCTCTCATCTTCAAAATCAGCTAGAGGTAAAAGTACATACAGGTTGAATAATTAGATATGAAAATTGCTTTAGTTTATAAACACACATATCACTCAACACTAGCTAACTGAATAGAGTTTTTAAAGATGAGCAAAGACGATGACTCACTGCCATTTTCATTATCAAAACTACTCGACTTGTTAAGACCATTTCTCACCTGGACTACTGCAAAATCCTCCTAACTAGTCTCCAACTTCAGTCTTAGACCTCCAACAAAATCTATTTTCTAGACACTACTAGTCTTGCCTATGTAAGACAGAAATCAGGTTTTTCTGACCAGGTTTTTCCCCTGTTTAAAATTCTGTAATGGTTCCCCAGGAAACAGGGTAAAATGTGAGCTCTGTAGCATGGAATACAAGGCCCTTTATGACCTGCTCCCTGCTTACCTCTTTAGCCTCTTCTGCTATCTGAGTTTCCAGCATACATCATGCTATTATTTTCTCTCCTTCTCTGCTTTCAAATCACATTTGACTGTATTCAGCTCCACAAATGTGCTGTGATCTCCCCTGTACCTGGGCCACTGAAACGCTTTTCTAAGCCTAAGACACAGTTTTTAATTACCCAAATTCTCCTATTTTCACTTACTCATCCTTTAGTCATCAGCTGTAACATCACTTCTTTAGGAAGCCTTCCCAGAAATGACATTTTATTCTATCCTGATTATCACTTTCCACAGTTTGTAATTATATGTTGTAGTTTTTCATGAGTGCCATCATGACAGGGATACCATCTGCCTTGCTTATCAAGGAGTCTCTGATAACTCAGAGTGGATAAGATACATAATTAGCAGGGATGTTAAAAAAAAATTTATTCAGTCAAGTTGTTATATAAAAGGTATAATTTCTAATTTTCTTAATTTTTCCAATGACATTGATTAAAACCAATAATGAATAACTGCAGATACTCTAGAGTCTTTTTTAAATAAAAATACTAGCTGTCTGTTTAGTAAGGACAACAATAAGGGATATAAATTTGAGTAAAATAAAATTATTATCTCTAGATCAGGCTTTATATTAGAGCTGGCAAAGATCTTAAGGTCACTGTAATTTTTTAAAATAAAAAGTTTTTTTCCCTTTTATCCTTCTGTTTCAATATGATAGACCAAGCATATATTGTAGCTCTCCCCTCCTACACCAAACCTCTTAATTCATCATGGAACAAAATCTCCAAGGAATGCCCAAAGATGAAAAGCAATTAGCATAAAATTAGAGAGAGAAACAGCAGTTTATGTTGCAGGCATGAGAATGCAACTGCAGATAGATTTCTGTATTCACACACGCATGAAAGTGTGTACACATCCACATTCCTAACCCTCATTCCAATCCCTCAAGGCCCTGCCAGAGGTGTTAGCTTCCTGGGAGGCTGAGTTGGAAAGGGAGAAGAGCCCCAAGAGTAGGAGAAATCAAAGAGCACCCTACCCTCCAAACATTTCATCATTTTTTCTCTCAGTCTAATTGAAAATTACGCACTCCTAAATATCTCCCTATAAATGGGCTACACCAGGGACTCTAGATGTTCTATTCTCAACTACAAAGTGGAAAGCAATTCTCACCAACTTGCTTTACAAATTCAAGGCAATTCTAATCCAAGCATCAACAGGTTTTTTTTTTTTTTTTTTTTTTTAAAGTACATGATAAGCAAAGTGTAAAATTTATACAGAAAAGCAAAGAGTCAAAAGATCCTGAAGAACCACCTGGTACCAGATTTGCTCTATAAAGTATTAAGAACTATAAACTGTAACGATTAAGGCAGTATGGTATTAGTGTAGGTACAGACAAATGAGTCAATTCAATAAACAGAAGAAAACACAGAAACAGATCCTGGCATGGAAAGCTGACAGACGATGGCTAATACTGCAGGTCAGTGCAGAAATGATACAAATTTCAATAAATGATCTGGGACACTGGGTTAAAAAAAAAAAGTTAAAATAGATCTCCCTTTACAGGTACACAAAAATCAAACTCAGATAGTTCAAAAGTTTAAATTGTAAAACTTTTAGAAAAACCTAAGAAAATATCACTTCTAGTATGGCAAAAATTTCTTAAAACACAAAGTTAAAAAATGAATTGATTAATTTAACTACACCAAAATTAATAATCTATATTCATCATAAGATACCACTGAAAGGGCGAAAAGGCAGTTTGGAACCTGGAAAACTATATTTAATAACATAGTTGATGAAAGGTTAGTATATAGACTATAATGAATGTTGAAGAGAAACAATAGAAATCTGGACTAAAAGGTATGTCACAGAAAACACAAATGAGTAGTAAATTAACATATGAAGGACAATTTCCCAAGTCAGCAGGGAAATTCAGATTAAAACCACAATGAGATACCACTACACACCTCCCAAATTGGCAAAAATTAAATCCCGTAATACAAGAATCTGCAAGGATGTTCAACAATGGAACATATGTGTTCTGTGAATGAGAAAGGATATTTAAAAAAATACCCAAAACTTTAGAAAGTAATCTGTTAAACATAATTAAGTCAAACTCAGGAACACACACCCTTTAACCCAGCAATTTTACTGCTAAGTACTGAATATGTACCTCAGAGCCACCTTTAAATCTTCGGCCAGGACCCACACCAATACACTTTACATCCTGACTCAATGAACACACAACTGAAAAGCTTCATGCCACTTTTGCAGTTAACTCCATTTATACTCCGTTTCACTTAGTGTCATTCACTATATATATTTCATAACCCACTATTGCAGTGATTTTTAATATTAGATGCACATTAGAATTACCTGAGGTATTAAAAAAGTTAAAAGCAAAACCAAAACTGATGTCCAGGTAAGCTCGTGAAGACTGCTTCAGCTGATTTCTGATAAAATGCTCTGTTGCATTTATGTAAATGAATGTTCAATTTGCTCACAAGCCCTACCACACTACCATTTACCCAAAATGCTGGACCTTCCACACCTTCTCTTTCATTCTATACTCATCTTTTCCCCTTTCCAAGGCTGTCCCCAAATACCTTTTATCCTATTGTGAGCATTCTCCTATCCCAATTTTGCATTCTGCTCTCCACAGGCAAGTAATTTCTACCCTTTGAACAATTTCTATGGTACTAATCTCCACATATTTTTTTCTAACCTCTTTAATTATAAATACTGTGTTTACACTGCCATTTTTAGGTTTTCTTACTTACGTACTACTATGGAGGATTTAGTCCTCTCCAACACATCCTCTCTTTCTGCCTCTTCCCATGCTTCCTTTTTGGTTCATTTCCCAATTTCCCCCTTTAAGTTTCACTTCACTCAGTCTAAGCATGTACTTATTTCATTCTCAAACATGTCTAATACACATGCTACAACTTCTGCTGAATTAATTTTAAAAACATACTTTCATGAGGCTTTTCATTTACAAACACAAATGAAATCTTAAAAATAAGAGGAAATTCAGAGATACACATTAAAATGAACAGTTTTTCAACCGTTCAACAATTATATCCTGTCTGCATATCTAAATTCTCTAAGACTTGATTCCATATTAACTATATCACCTCATTCAACTTTTCACTGATTATGTGTTTTCAACTCAAATCAAATGTGTATTTATTATTATATACAAAGCACCGTTCTACCTCTCCATGTAAACTTCTACATACAAGTGGAAAAATATCTTTACGTCCACCTTACTGTCAGTGTCATACTGCCATGCTTACTATAATAAAGTAATCTCTAACCTTGATTCTAAAATCCGTCACCAGTTCATAATCCCCTGCGTGCATGCTAAGTCGCTTCAGTCGTGTCCAACTCTGTGTGACCCCATGGACTGCAGCCTGCCAAGCTCCTCTGTCCATGGGATTCTCCAGGCAAGAATACTAGAGTAGGCTGCCGTGCCCTCGTCCAGGGGATCTTCATGACCCAGGGATCAAACCCATGTCTCTTATGTCTCCTGCATTGGCAGGTGGGTTCTTTACCACGTGGGAAGCTACCCTTTACCACCTAGCGTCACCTGGGAAGTCCCCCCTCTCCAAATTCTAAAATCCATAAAGCTCTGAAAACCCAAAGTTATTCCCTTAGTTTGACACCAAAACAAACTTAGTGAATTCAACTTCTGTAGACAATTTACAGTCTTTAACCCATTATGCGTGACTAGACCAGTGGTTCTCAACTGAAGGCAACTTTGCCCCACTGGGGAATCTGGCAATGTCTGGAGAAATTTTCAGTTTTTACTACTGGGTAGGAGGTGCTACTTCTAACATCTAACACATAAAAGCTAGGAATGGTACTTAACATTCTGTAGTGCACGAGGCAGATCCTTGCAACAAAGCATTATTTTGCTCCCAAATGTCAAGCTTACTGAGGAAGAGAAACACTGGACTAGATTCTTGTTTATGGAAGATACATTAGTATGTTGATTACTGAGTGCTGCCTCAGAAGAATCTGAGGGTGTTATAGAACACATGATAAAAAGACATTATCAATATTACTTCAAAGTCAGAAAAACTCTTAATCCCAAACCAAAGCTAACTCCTGAGAATGCAGACAGGAGACTATAGACTCTATACTTCCATTCTTCTATTAAGTCTTTCTCAAATATCATGATTTCCATTAAAGCTGGGAAGCCAAGTCTTAGAAAATGAAGGAGTGGAGAAGAGAAATTCACTGGACCTAACAAGCAGGATGAGCAACAACTTTCATTTTATTCTTTTCTATTACAGTTTAAATAAAGTAGTCTTTCTTTTTTTGAGTGCACAGCGCAGCTTGCAGAAGTCTCAGTTTCCCAACCAGGTGAACTTGGCCCTCAGCAGTGAAAGTACACAGTCCTAACCACTGGCTCTCCAAGGAAGTCCCACACTAACCTTCCTAATAGTGCCCATTTACTACCATCAATTGTATGTTTATCATTCACACCATAAAAGATATCACCTTATTATACTTAACTAAAAAAACATCAAAACCAAAACACAGTAACTGAGACTCTTGAAACCACAGTAGCTATTTACCTTTCTCTGTGCTTGAAAATATAGAGATGATTTTATTCCTGGGTTTTTTTTCCTCTGGAACGGAAGGCAAAGGTTTCAAACTGTGATTGGCTGATAAAGGGTCTTTGCCTCCAGTGCTAAAAATAGTACTGCTCATTCGCACGGGGGGCGCCGGAGGCTTGTCTTCCAGTTCTCCGTTATCAGACATGATTCACAATTATGATACGGCCTGAAACAGACGGGCAAAATATACAGTTAACAAGGTAAAAAGTAGTATGGACAAGCACAAGACAGTAATAATTCCCTCCTCAATTTCAAATTTTAAAAAGTTATCCATTTAAAGTTGTAAAACAAGAGATGAAATTGGCTGCAATCAGGCAATCTTTCTTAACAAAGTTGGTAAATAGGGAGCTAAGAGAATCTTTGAAAAGTCATATCCTGTTAAGAGGACTAAGATAATTTTTGGAAAGCATGATGACACTGACGTATCAGAGAATATCAACTGAATAGTAAGAGTTAAGTGTTCCAATAAACAGACAGATAACATGGAGTCTTAAAAAAAAAAATTCAAGAAGACTATGTCCTGACTAGGCAATAATAGGATACATGTCTCTGACAGGTTCACTTCCAGAGCAGAGATAGAATGCTTGCTATTAATTAATAAACACCAACCAATAGCCTCCAAATCTGATTCATGTTCACTAGCCTTGTGGTTACAATTTAACCCCCAAACAAACTTTGGTAAAGCACCAGAACATGCCACTGGTACAGTATGTGGTTTCTCTGAAAATTCAAACATCTAACTACATATGTTAGTCCTTTGCAAGTCAGGAAACACTGACAGAATTAAATCCAGAGTTTGGCCAAACCCCAAGATTCTGTCATCCTATGATGCCCTGTCCAGGCCGTCTACTAACTCTCCTTATCCACAGGGCTAATAACGTGGAAATGTCAACTTTGTTTACACATACTTCTACACATCTATTTTATGTCTTTTTAAAAAAGTAGATTACACACATTTAAAACCAGCAGTAAAATAGAGGAGATGCTTGACTTATGAGTTCTGATACCAAACTGTATAGTTAGGAAATAACAAAATATCCTCCTAAACAAGATTTTAATTGGCAATTAGATCCTAATTTGAAAATAACACTACCTGATACATGTAAGCCAACAAAACTTTGTATGTGTACAATGAAAAGAATGCAATTGGTTTTAGATAAAATTAAAAATAATTTTAAAAAAATTTTATTTAGTCTAAAATGTTAGTATGTAAAGAAAAGTGATATAATTTGAGAGGAATTGAGGGATGAAGAATTATACCGAATTCCACTCCAAATTTTATAGCTTTTGTTTTCCTTGACAGGAGTAGGTCAAAGCACTACTGTATAATTTATATGTCATATAACAGTTATTTTCCAGCCTACAAAAGAGAAAGAAGGTAAAAGGGGAAAATAAACATTTCTGGAGGTAACCAGTTGGAGGAGAGAAAGACTGTCTAAAGTGAAATTCAACTACTGGTGATCAAAGAAATGAAGGTGCTATCTAAGAAGGCAGTGCAGATAACATACAGTCAGATGATTCTTCCAAACCAACTAGTCACATCCTGTGGATGACTTGATGAACTGATAAAACAAGACAGATGTTCAGCTTTGATGTGACCAAACATTAAGGCAAAACAGATTAACCCTAGAGTAGCTCATTTTTTTGCCTTTTTATACAAAAAAGGCAGTGTTGAAGATTGATGTTTTCAAACTATGGTGCTGGAAAAGTCTTAAATATCCCTTGAAAAGCAAGGAGATCATATCAGCCAATCTTTTTTTATTATTATTAATTTATTTATTTTAATTAGAGGCTAATTACTTTACAATATTGTAGTGGCTTTTGCCAAACATGGACATGAATCAGCCACGGGCTCACGTGTTCCCCATCCTGAACCCCCCTCCCACCTCCCTCCCCATCCCATCCTCCAGCGTCATTCCAGTGCACCAGCCCTGAGCACCCTGTCTCATGCATCGAGCCTGGACCGGCAATCTGCTTCACATATGATAATATACATGTTTCGATGCTACCCTCTCAAATCATCCCACCTTCGCCTTCCACAGAATCCAAAAGGCTGTTCTGTACATCTGTGTCTCTTTTGCTGTCTCGCATATAAAGGTCATCCTTACCATGTTTCTAAATTCCGTATATATGAGACAGTATACTGTACTGGTCAAACCAGCCAATCTTAAAGGAAATCAACCCCAAATATTCACTGGAAAGACTGATGCTGAAGCTGATGCTCCAATACTTTGGCCACCTAATGCAAACAGGTGACTCACTGGAAAAGACCCTGATGCTGGGGAAGATTGAGGGCAGGAGAAGGGGACAACAGAGGATGGCTGAATGGTATCACCAACTCAATGCACATGAACCTGGGCAAACTCTGGGAAATGGTGAGGGACAGGGAAGCCTGGCATGCTGTGGTCCGCGGGGTCGCGAAGAATCGGACCTAACTTGGCGACTGAACAACAAGCTTGCTTTTATCTTAGTCACTAGTTACAACATGGAAACTGCGCACTGAGATTCTGATTACACTGTGAATTGCTCCTACTTACACAGGTTAAATTTAAAACTCAGGATAATATAACAAAACTCCAAAATCCAGCTGCATGCGTTTATAGAAGAAAATGCACCAAAACATTAACAGTGATTATGAAGTAGTTTTCAAACTTGATTATAATCATCATAGCTATGGTTAAAAAAGGATCAATATAAAACTGAGCACAATAATTACTAACTGTAAACTGACTACAACTTCTATCCTTAAGACTGGCTCATAAATGGAACATGACTAAAAACTGACAATGCACCTTCAGCTGCATGCTGTCTGGTATTACGGTTATGAGCATAAGTGTGGAATCCGATTGCTTTGGTTGGAATCCTAGTTCTACCGTTTACTTAAGTGTGTGACCTTAGGTCTAAGCTGTGCTTCAGAGTCTCTTAGAGAAATGGCTGGTTCTAGGCCTAGACAGGGAAAATATCACACAAGATGAGTCTACTGTATCTTATACTGTCAAAAGATAAAGAAGTACTTATAAAGGATGAGGGCATGTCAAAAGGGCACAAGAAAGAGTTTCCCGAATACGAGAATACTGGAAGGCTTGGTGCAATAAAATCAATAAACTAGTATCAGATTATAATCCAAAGTATAAAATCAATATACATCATTCATATAGTCACAACAACCTGAATACATAAATAAAATGGGGGAGGGGCAAATCTTCCTTACAAAAGAATTCCAAGTAACATATAGATACAGTCCCTTCTAGGAGTTAGACCTTAACCTTCTGTTCCACCTGAGTGTAGGCTGGAGTTAGTGACTCGTTTCCAAAGAATAGAGTGTGGAAAGGAGAAAATAACACAGTGGAAAAATCTGGCATTAACCATGGGATCAAGGTTAAGATCACCAGTGATAAGTCACAAGGATATCACTCATCTCCTGAGCTAATGTGATGGGGAGCAAACTTCACCTCTGGTATTCTTCCCCAAACCCATAACTTTAGTCTAACCATGGGGGAAAATAATCAGATAAACCCAAATTAAGAGATATACTACAAAATTCCTAATCAATACTTCTCAAAACTGTCAAGGACATGAAAAACAAAGACAGACTTAGAAACTGTACTAGAACAGAGGAATCTAAGGAGACACGACACTGTGGGATCCTGGAATTGAAAAAAAAAAAAAAGGACATTAGTGGAAAAAACTGGTGAAGTTCAAGTAAAATCTAGAATTTACTTAATAATGTATCAGTATTGGCATCTTTGCTTTGAAATACATTTTATGTCTATGCAACATTAGTATCAAAGGAAGATGAGTGACAGTTATACAGGAAATTTACTATCTCTGTAATCTCTCTGTACATCTAAAATTATTCCAGAAGAACTCTATTTAAAAAGGAATAAATTAGTTCCTCAAAAAGTCAAATCCAGACTAACCTACCATATGACCTAGCAATTCCACTTCCAGTATCCACCTGAGAGAACTGAAAACACATGTCTGCACAGAAACGCGCACGTGAATGTTCACAGCAGCATCAATTATAAAAGCCAAGAGGAGAGAAAAACAAAACATTAACAGATGAACAGAAACAAAATGTATCTTACCTATATTACAAACAAAGGAATACTGTTCGGCCACAAAATGGAATCAAGTACTGACACACACTGTGCGCACTGTGCTTAGTCGCTCAGTGGTAGCCAGCTCTTTGAAACCCCATGGACTGTAGCCCACCAGGCTCCTCTGTCCATGGGGATTCCCCAGGCAAGAATACTGGAGTGGGTTGCCATGCCCTTCTCAAGGGTATCTTCCGAAACCAGGGATCAAAACTAGGTCTCCCACATTGCAGGTGGATTCTTTACCATCTGAGCCACCAGGGAAGCCCAAGAATACTGGAGTGGGAGGCCTATCTCTTCTCCAAGGGATCTTCCTGACCCAGGAATTGAACCAGGGTCTGCTGCACTGCAGATGGATTCTTTACCAGCTGAGCTACCAGGGAAGCCAATACATGCTACAACATGAAATAAACCTTGAAAACCATAAATGAAAAAAGCCAGACACAAAAAGATCACAAATTATATGATTCCATTTACATGAAATGTCCAGAACAGGGAAATCCAGAGAGATAGAGAGTATATTCAGAGAAGGCAATGGCACCCCACACCAGTACTCTTGCCTGGAAAATCCCATGGACAGAGGAGCCTGGTGGGCTGAAATCCATGGGGTCACTAAGAGTCGGACACAACTGAGCAACTTCATTTTCACTTTTCACTTTCATGCATTGACGAAGGAAATGGCAACCCACTTCAGTGTTCTGGCCTGGAGAATCCCAGGGATGGTGGAGGCTGGTACGCTGCCATCTATGGGGTTGCACAGAGTTGGACACGACTGAAGTGACTTAGCAGCAGCAGAGAGTATATTAGTGGATGCTAGGGTATGAGGGGAATGGGATGTGACTTTATGGGGAATGAAAATATTTTGGGATTAGACATTATAATGGTCACGCAACTTTATGAATATACTAAAACCACTGAATTGCACACTTTAAAGTGGTACATTTCAGATATGTAAATTATATCTCAATTTTAAAAAGGAGTTATTTACCTGATAAAGATTATGCAGAGTTCCGAAGAATAGCAAAGAGAGATAAGAAAGCCTTGTTAAGTGATCAATGCAAAGAAACAAGGGAAAACAACAGAACTGGAAAGATAAGATCTCTTCAAGGAAATCAGAGATACCAAGGGAACAGTTCATGCAAAGACTGGCACAATAAAGGACAGAAACAGCAAGGGCCTAACAGAATTAGAAGAAATTAAGAAGAGGTGCCAAGAATACACAGAGGAACTATACAAAAAAGGTCTTAATGACCCAGATAACCACAATGGTGTGATCACTCACCTAGAGCCAGACATCCTAGAGTGTGAAGTCAAGTGGGCCTTAGGAAGCATCACTATGAACAGAGCTAACGGAAGTGATGGATTTCCAGCTAAGCTATTTCAAATCTTAGAAGACGATGCTGTGAAAGTGATGCACTCTATATGTCAGCAAATTTGGCACTCACCAGCGGCCACAGGACTGGAAAAGGCCAGTTTTCATTCCAATCCCAAAGAAGGGCAATGCCAAAGAATATTCAAACTACTGCACAACTGTGTTCATTTTACATGCTAGCAAAGTAATGCTCAAAATCCTTCTAGCCAGGCTTCAACAGCATTTGAACCAAGAACTTCCAGATGTACAAGCTGGATTTAGAAAAGGCTGATGAACCAGAGATCAAATTGCCAACATCCACCAGATCACAGAAAAAGCAAGAGAATTTCAGAAAAACATCTACTTCTGCTTCACTGACTACACTAAAGCCTTTGACTACGTGGATCACAACAAACTGTGGAAAATTCTTAAAAAGATGAGACTACCAGATCACCTTACCTCCCCTCATGAGAAACCTGTATGCAGGCTAAGAAGCAACAGTCAGAACCAGACCTGGAACAATGGACTGGTTCCAAATTGTAAAAGGAGTATGCCAAGGTTTTGTCACCCTGTTTATTTAACTTATATGCAGAGTACATTGTATGAAATGCTGGGCTGGATGAAGCACAAGCTGGAATCAAGATGCCAGGAGAAATAACGATAACCTCAGATATGTAGATGACACCACTCTAAGGGCAGAAAGCAAAGAGGAATCACTTGATGAAGATTAAAGAGAGTAAGTTAGCTTAAAACTCAGCATTCAAAAAACGAAGATCATGGTTCCAGTCCCATCACTTCATGGCAAATAGATGGAGAAAAAATGGAAACAACAGCAGACTTTATTTTCCTGGGCTCCAAAATCACTCCAGATGGTGACTGGAGCCATGAAATTGAGACGGCTGCTCCTTGGAAGGAAAGCTATGACAAACTTAAACAGTGTATTAAAAAGCAGAGACATCACTCTGCCTACAAAGGTCCGTATAGTCAAAGCTATGGTTTTTCCAGTAGCCATTTACAGATGTGAGCTGGACCATAAAGAAGGCTGTACAAAAGGTACAAAGTGAAGTCGCTCAGTCGTGTCCAACTCTTTGCGATCCTATGGACTGTAACCTACCAGGCTCCTCCATCCATGGAATTTTCCAGGCAAGAGTACTGGAGTGGATTGCCATTTCCTTCTCCAGCGGATCTTCCCAAATCAGGGAATGAACCTGGGTCTCCCACATTGCAGGCAGATGCTTTTACCGTCTGAGTAGGCTGAGCACCGAAGAATTGATGCTTTCAAACTGTGGTGCTAGGGAAGACTGTTGAGAGTCCCTTGGACAGCAAGGATATCAAACCAGTCGATCCTAAAGGAAATCAACCCTGAACAGTCATTGGAAGGACTGACGCTGAAGTTCCAATACAGGCTACCTAATGCAATGAGCCAACTCCTTGGAAAAGAGCCTGATGCTGGGCCAGACTGAGGACATGAGGAGAAGGAGCAAAAGGGGATAAGATAGCTGGATGGCATCATCAACTCATACCAGGAGACAGTGAAGGACAGGGAAGCCTGGCATGCTGCAGTCCATGGGGTCGCAAAGAGTCAGACACGACTGAAAGACTGACCAATATAAATATTAATGTTATTCTTATTATGATATTATCTATAGGAGTCTATGCAAGAAGCTGGAGAAAAGAGGACTAAATTCTTCTCTAAGAGTTCATAATCTACCGGGAAAGAGCAGCACATATATAAGTTAGATTATATCTTTCACCGATATCTGTTTTTAATATATGAATATTAAAAACCACTCTGTTTCTTCAATGTAGCAGTTTTCCAACATTTTGGTCTCAAGATCACTTCAAACACTTAAAAATTAAAATTTTTTAAATTTTAAAATTTTTTAAAATTTTAAAAATTGCAAATCTCAATTTTTGTTTATGTGAGCTATAGCTGTCTATAGTCAAATGAGAAATTAAAATAAGTTATGTAAATACTTATTTCATTTAAATAACATTTTTATGAAAAATAACATTTTCCAAAAGAAAATATATAGAGAAAAGTGGCATTAGCGACCATTTCTGCAAATCTTTTAAGTGTCTGGCTTACTAGAAGACACTGGATTCTCATATCTGCTTCTGCATTCACTTTATTGTGTTATGGTTCAGTTGGAATATATAAAGAAAATCTGGTCTTACACAGATATGCAACTGGAAAGGAAGCTTTAATAGCTTTCAGAAAACTGTAAACATTCTTGATACTACACCAAACTCAACCTTCTTAAGGTTGTCTATGGACTCTGAAACCACAGAAATAAATTTTTTGTACCCTGTTACATTAAACTCATTGATTTTTCTTAAACTTTGAATGGATCTTTTTTTTCTTTTCTAATATGTATTTATTTGGCTGCAGCGGGTTTTAGTTGCGGCATACAGGATCTTTAGTTGCTGCATGTGGGATCTAGTTCCCTGACCAAGGATCAAACACAGACCCCCTGCATTGGGAGCTTGGAGTTTTAGCCACTGGACCACCAAAGAAGTCCCTGAATGGATCTTTTATCCATGCATGAATTTTGTAATGTCATGAATTAATTATCTGGAAAATACTGGCTCAATTATTATGATATTCCAATGTTAACACATTTGATTGTATAATAAAAACAAAATCACATTCATTAATATCACCACTGATCTTATCAGAAAAGTCTAGGTGTTAGGAAATTCTCAAATTCAAGAAAGTGAATACAAGCTTTCTAAAATTCTAACTTTCATTTGAAAATTTACGTTTTATCAATTCAGTTGCTCACTCATGTCCAATTCTTTGTGACCCCATAGACTACAGCATGCCAGGCTTCCCTGTCCATCACCAACTCCTGGAGCTTGCTCAAACTCATGTCCATTGAGTTGGTGATGCCATCGAACACCTCATCCTCTGTCATCCCCTTCTCCTCCTGCCTTCAATCTTTCCCAGCATCAGGGTCTTTTCCAATGAGTCAGTTCTTTTATCAGGTGGCCAAATTATTGGAGCTTCAGCTTCAGTCCTTCCAATGAATATTCAGAACTCATTTCCTTTATGATTGACTGGTTGGATCTCCTCGCAATCCAAGGGACTCTCAAGAGTCTTCTCCAACACCACAGTTCAAAAGCATCAATTCCTTGGCGCTCAGCTTTCTTGATGGTCCAACTCTCACATCCATACATGACTACTGGAAAATACAAAGCTTTGACTAGATGGACCTTTGTCAGCAAAGTAATGTCTCTGCTTTTTAATATGCTGTCTAGGTTGGTGGCTGCAGTCACTATCTGCAGTGATTTTGGAGCACACAACAAGAAAGTCTCTCACTGTTCCCATTCTTTTCCCATCTTTTTGCCATGAAATGATGAGACTGGATGCCATTATCTTTGTTTTCTGAACACTGAGTTTTTTTTTTCCCTCCCTTTTATTGTTTTTGTCATACAATGCCATGATATCACCATGGGTTTACATATGCTCCCCCTCCAGAAACCCCTCCCTCCCCCCTCCCTCCTCCCTCCCCCCCGGGAAATCTCGATGCACCAGCCCCGAGAATCAATCCTGGGCTGGCAATTGATTAGACATATGATAATTAACATGTTTCAATGCCATTCTCCCATATCATCCCACCCTTTCCCTCATTCACAGAGTCCACGAGTCTATTCTATACATCTGCGTTCCTTTTGCTGTCTCGAATGTTGGGTTCTCGTTACTGTCTTTCTAAATTCCATATATATGTGTTAATATACTGTATTGTTGTTTTTGCTTCTGGCTTACTTCACTCTGGATAATGGGCTCCAGTTCGGTCCATCTGAATAGAATACTGAGTTTTAAGCCAGCTTTTTCACCCTCCTCTTTCACTTCCATCAAGAGGCTCTTTAGTTCCTCTTCACTCTCTGCCATAAGAGTAGTGTCATCTGCATATCTGAGGTTATTAGTATTTCTCCAAGCAATCTTGATTCCAGCTTGTGCTTTATCTAGCCCAGCATCTCACATGATGTACTCTGCATATAAGTTAAATAAACAGGGTGAAAATACACAGCCTTGATGTACTCCTTTCCCAATTTGGAACCAGTCCATTGATCCATATTCAGTTCTAACTGTTGCTTCTTGACCTGCATACAGATTTCTCAGGAGGTAAATAAGGTGGTCTGGTATTCCCATCTCTTATTTAAGAATTTTTCACAGTTTGTTGTGATCCCACAGTCAAAGGCTTTGGTATAGTCAATAAAGCAGAAGTAGATGTTCTTCTGGAACTCTCTTGCTTTATATTCTGTCACATCATTCATTTTCAAGAAAATTTCTGCCAAATATCTAAGTCTGAACAACCAGAGTTGTTCAGTGGGTCTGTCATTCTTCCAAATAAAAACAGTGGCCCAGGAAAAAGGGCTCAGTAACATAAACGGTAAGACAACCATTTCGTATTTCATAAGAAGCTTATGCGTACTTCCCATTTTGCTAAACAAGATACTTTAAATGAATGAACTATGTTTTACCCACCACTGCTTTTGCATCATCAACACAAATGTCAATACTGTGTAAAAAGGCAAAGAATACTTTAGTATTATCATGAAAAAAAGTTTTGACTCACAGACCCCAAGGGTACCACGGACTACTCTTTGAGAACTGCTGCTTTAGAGTGTATCCCTGCTCCATACTTCACCCTCAGATTCCCCATTTTTTTCTGATGTGCTAACGAAGCAGCAGAAGACCCATATTTATTTCTTCTCATATTCTACAGAACACATTTTTGACATACGATAATGTAATCAATGGCTAGACTTTGAAGCTGGGGCACAAAAGCCTAATCAAATATTGAATACAGTTAAAAACCTATACATATGCAGTGGTAATTACTATACTGTTTTCTTGTAACAAAACTCAGAAAGACATTGATTGACCAAACTCAGGAAGCCTAACTGTCATTTATATGAAAACCACCACCACTAAACTCTAAAGCAAACAACCTTGAAAGTTAAAGTCGCTCAGTCGTGTCAGACTCTTTGTGACCCCATGGACTATACATATACAGTCCATGGAATTCTCCAGGCCAGAAAACTGGAGTGGGTAGCAGTTCCCTTCTCCAGGCGATCTTCCCAACCCAGGGATCAAACCCAGGTCTCCCACATTGCAGGCAGATTCTTTACCAGTTGAGCTACCAGAGAAGCCCTACAGCAAACAATGCTATCAAGGCACATTTCAGAACACAGCCCTTATATTTTGGGGCTGTTTGTGAAAAAACAACTTTCTTTACTGCTCTATTTTTAGTATTTTATGAGTAATTTTTAACATTTCCTGTACAAATTCAGTTCAATAAAACAAAAGAGGAGCTAATGTGCTGTTTCAGAACTTTCTTCTTTATTTACATTAGAAAGTTAAAAGAACTATGATGTAAGGAAATCTCAATTAACATGACACACCCTGTTAGGCAACACATGCTTAAACAGAATCTAAATTTTGAGTCACATATGTCCCTAATAAAATTATTCAAGATGACAAATACGATGTTGATAATTCTAAGTAGTATGCCTTATAAGTGATTAGATAGTAGTAAACAAAAGCATGACCCTTGATAAAACACTGATGACTCACTCTGCCACTAGCCTGGCTGAGGACTTGATCACGTCATCTCAGGATCTCTCTAAGGAATTTCTTGTCTTCAGCTGCTGTTCAGAGGAAGCAGTTAGAAGAAGCCCTAACTAGCTTCCCAGAGTTTCTTTACATTCAGTTTTTGTTTAGAGAAAGAAGTTAGAATTGGTTGACTAAAAATAACACATGGTAACACTCTTCCTGCCTTTATCTTCAGCAGTTACTAAACTGCCATGTAAGGCCATTTACTACCTAATCAATCTCATCTCATATGAATGCACATAAATCCTATGCTTCATGTTTCCCAAACACATCAAGACTTTCTTGTCCTAAATCAACTTTGAGTATACATTTCTCCATTCTTAAATCTTCTTTATCCTTTTCTCTTACATCCAAATGCTCAGTAAAAATTATTTCCCGTGTAAGGTCATGCTTGTTTGTCCCTGTTCAAAAAGATCCCTCACATCCTCTTAAAACAAGTTACACAGGAAAATAAATCCAGAGAGTATTAAAGTTGGACTGGAATTCATTTGGTTCATTTCCTTATTTTATTTGCGAAGATTCTGACTCACCAAAACGTAAGTAGTTTACCCAAAGTCACACAAATTTAATTATTAACAGAACTAGGACCAGAATTCAAGCTTACTAACAACATTATCTCACGTTTTTTTCTTAATTATATTAATATATCAGAACATTCTTTGGCAATAAATTACAACTGTGCATCATTAATTATTATTTCAAATGTGTTCCTACCCAAGACTTCAAGCAATTCAAAAGCAAAAGATTATACAGTCTCCTCCATCAGTGGTGCTAGGCACACTGAACAGCTACATGTGAAACAATGAAATTAGAACATTCTCTAACACCCAACATAAAAATGGATTAAAGAGCTAAATGTAAGACCAGATACTATAAGACTCTTAGAGGAAAAAATAGGCAGAACACTCTGACATAAACTGAGACAGTATCTTTTTGGATCCCACCTCCCAGAGGAACTAGAATAAAAGCAAAAATAAACAAATAGGGTTCTAATTAAATTTAAAAGCTTTTGCATAGCAAAAGAAACCATAAACAAAATGAAAAGACAACCTACAGATGGGAAAAAAATTTGCAAGAATGATGCAACTGACAAGGGATTCATCTCCAAAGTTTACAAACAGCCCATGAGCTCAATATCAAAAAACAAACAATCCAATCAAAAAATGGACAGGGGGGCTTCCCGAGTGGCTCAGTGGAAAAGAGTCTACCTGCCAATGCAGGAGACACGGGTTTGATTTCTAATTCAGGAAGATCCCACATGCCAAAGAAGCAACTAAGTCTGTATGCCACAACTACTGAGCCTATGCTCTAGAGCCTGGGAACTGCAATTCCTGAGCCCATGTGCCACAACTACTGAAGCCCCCATGCCCTTGAGCCCACGCTCTGCAAGAGGATAAGCCACCTCAATGAGGAGCCTGCCTGTGCACCACAACTAGGGGGTAGGCCCCACTCGTTGCAACTACAGAAAAGCCCATGCAGCAATGAAGACCCAGCATGGCCCAAAATAAATGAATAGGAGAATTTCTCGATGGTACAACAGTTACGACTCTGTGCTTCCATTGCAGGGGGCTCAGATTCAATCAATGGCTGGAGAACTAAGATCCTGTAAGCTATGTGGCCAAAAAAAAATGGGAGAGCAGAAGATCTATTCAACAAATACATATTTCTCCAAAGAAGATATAGATTATCAAGTGAATAGGAGAATTTCCTGACGGTACAACAGTTAGGACTCTGTGCTTCCACTGCAGGGGACTCAGATTCAATCAATGGTTGGAGAACTAAGATCCTGTAAGCTATGTGGCCAAAAAAAAATGGGAGAGCAGAAGATCTATTCAATAAATACATATTTCTCCAAAGAAGATATACAGATTTTCAAGAGGCCCAGGAAAAGATGCTCAACATTGCTAATTATTAGCGAAATGCAAATCAAAACTACAATGAGATATCTCTTCATACCACTCAGAATGGTCATCATCAATAAATGCTGGAAAGGATGTGGAGAAAGGGGAACCCTCCTATACTGTTTTGGGAATATAAATTGGTACAGCCACTATGGAAAACAGTGTGAAGAGTCCTTAAAAAACTAAAACTACCATGTGATCCAGTAATCCCACTCCTGGGCATGTATCTAGAGAAAATCTAGGTTTGAAAGGACACATGCAGCCCCGTGGTCACTACAGTTCTGTTTACAATAGTCAAGACATGGAAGCAACCCAAATGTCCATCGACAGATAAATAAAGAAGATGTGATACATATATACAAAGGAATATTACTCAATCATAAAAAGATGAAACAATGCCACTTGCAGCAACAGGGATAGACCTAGAGACTATTATACTAAATGAAGTAAGACAGACAAAGACAAATATCATTATCACTTGTATACGGAATCTAAAAAGATGATACAGATGTACTTATTTATGAAACAGTAACAGACTTACAGACACAGAAAACAAACTTGTGGTTACCAATGGGGAAAGGTGGGGAAGAAGGATAAATTAGGAGTTTGGGATTAACTCCAAATTTAATAAGTATATATACACACTACTATATAAAAATACATAATCAACAGAAAACTCTACTCAGTATTCTGTAATAACCTATATGGGAAAAGAACCTGAAAAAGAGTGGATACATATACATGTATAACTGAAACAGTTTGTTACACACCTGAAATTAACACAACATTGTAAATCAACTATATCCTAATATAAAATAAAAATTAAAGTTAAAAAGGAAGGGGTTATACTACTACTATTGCTGCTGCTGTTGCTCCTACTGCTATTACTACTATTCTATTTCCTTTAGTACAGATCCTCCCATGTATCAGATAATAATGTTTACTGATCTGTATTACTACACTGTCCCCAGATGAAATATTGTTTTTTCCGAACTTACTAGTCCTCGTATGAAACTTCATTAGATGACATATCAACTACCCTATATTAACAAAATATCTTTGGAAAGATGTATACTCTCCCCGAACAGCCAATTCATGGCCTTAGTCTTTAGTCCTTTTCCATAAAGCAGTGTATTTTTTTGTTTATTTCTTCTATTAACAGAGTCAAATGCCTAAAAAGCACCAAACGATGATGTGAAAAGGTTCTTTACGTATTATATTTTAGGAGAATCAATAAAATAAAAACATTTCATTATAAAACAGTGATTTACCAATGTTTTACTCCACCATTACTCAGAAATATATATATATTTTTAAAAGGGCAAAAAGATAAATAATGCCTCTCCAAATCCTTTCACTTTCTGCTACTTTCCAGTGAAAAACAAGTAGGCGAAACAAAAAGCATGCCCAAAACACACTGTACTCTTCTAACAGGATCATTGTTTAATTGTGACACAACTCAAAGATAAACAATTCCTCAATTGTCCACTGAAGGAGATGAGGGGAAGCTAAATACACAACAGAAACGAAAAAAGGAGTGGTGTCTGGAACCAGTCAGTCCAACTAGTAGAAATTACTAAATTTATTATAATTTACTCAGATTATCTATGGTACTCCAACTGCAAAATATATACCACTGGAAAATATGATTTTAAAAGCACAATTCTGCTTTAAATTTTTACTTACATTTTCTATAAATACCGAACAAACCTTAATTTTTTAATGCCTTATGAATGTAGTTATACAACACTATTTGATAAGATTTCTAACAACCTCTCAATAAGCTCTGAGAGTCCCAACATCACCGGCCTTTCTACCCTGTTCCCCTCCAAAAAAGCCTCAATATCTTTGGGAGCAAAAGCATTAATGAAAATATCCCAAATCACCTTAAGAGGACAACACAAACCGTGAAAGCAAAGTACATAAATCAGTCAGAAAGGAGTGTTTTCATTTGGTGGCCATGATCATAACACCAGGCCTATGTGTAGCAAAGTCAAAAAGGCAAGAGGGGAAGAGATGTAGAAAATAATTGGGGCACTGATAAAGAATAAAGGAAAAACAAAACAAACTTTGCCTGAAACTCAAATAAATACAGGGGCTGGATAACATGACAAATCTTTAAGTATGCATGGATAAGCTAGTTAAGATGAAAGGGATATTGCCATGCAGTGCAAAGCACAGTGAAACCAGGAACAAGAGAGTAAGCCATTTATCAAACCCATTATTTTAAGCGGAATTCTGACTAAAGTTCTACTTTGATGGTTGTCACAGGGAACAGGTGATAAAACCCAGAGCCTGCCAACACTGGAGTCCCTTCCACACAAGGCTAGGACCTAAAAGCTGTAATCTATATGAAATTAAATCAATATGTAGTAAATCCCTCTGCACAGAAGGGAACAAGGAAATCTCATGTATTCAGGTGCAGGGCAATGGGGAATCCCTAAAGAAAGCCTAGTAACAAAATGCACGTTTGTGGTCTGAAATCCATGAGACCTATGGTGGTGGTAGTTTAGTCACTAAGTAGTGTCCAACTCTTGCGACCCCGCAGACTGTAGCCCGCCAGGCTCCTCTGTCCATGGGATTTTCCAGGCAAGAATACTGGAGTGGATTGCCATTTCCTTCTCCAGGGGATCTTCCTGACCCAGGAATCGAACCTGGGTCTCCTGCATTGCAAGCAGATGAGACCTATGAGGTCTCCCCGAATCCAAAACAGGTTTAACTGAATGTGGCCATGTTGGCAGCACTCCCTGGTGAATGACAGAATCACATAAATACAAAGCCTCTTTGAGAGGAAACAACTTTAACACAGATCTCAAATAATACCCAAAAATCAAATTCTAAGGAAAAGGAGTAGCTCAAAGGAAAATTCAGAACACAACACACCATGACTGAGAACTAGCCAAAACACACTGGTGAAACAGATGTGAAATAATCTGACAAAGAATATGTGTAAGAAGCTCAAATATAAAAGCGGGGCGGCGGGGAGAGAGAAAGCAAACATGAAAAACAACCGTACAGAACTTCCAGTAAAAATTAAAACGACATTTGAAGTAAAGAGCAGCATGGACTCAGCAGAAGAGAGTTAGTGAAGTGGAAGATACATGTGAAGAAAGTACCTACACTGTAGTACAAACAGACAGACAGAGAGAAAACGTACAAGTAAAAGGAGTAGGCTAGATAACCTAAGATACATCTACTTGAAGTTCCAGAAGGAGATGACAGAATGAATGAGGAACTCACTCTCCACATAAATTAGGGCTGAGAACATTCCAGAGCAGATGAAGGACACAAATCTGTAAGTTTAAGAAACCTAATGAATCAAAAGCAGGATAAAATGCAATCCGGGCACAAAGTTAAGACATCATAGTGAAATTAAGATACAAAAGTTCAAAAAAAAAAAAAAAAGATACAAAAGTTCTTAATATTGGTCAGAGGAGAAAAAAGGATAAATCTCACAAAAGTGGCAGTTTTCAGCTTACTTTTAATACTAACAATGAAACCAAGAAGACATTGGAATATCCTCAATATCCTCAATGTATTGAGAGGAAAAGATGCCAACACAAACTGCAAATTTAACAAAACTACCTTTCAAGAATAAGGTTAAAATAAATACATTTTGAGAGACAGAAAATCTCCAAAAGATTGGAATCACTATATACTCTTAACCAAAATCAATTAAGTTCAAAATGAATAAGAAAAAGATAAACCAGGAGAAAACTTCATGAGTCTGGAAATTGAAAACACCTCTTAAAGACAGGGTTAAAAATAGAATGGCAATCAGAAAATACTAAGAATTGAACGAGAACGAAAAACTTGCAGGACTAGGATAAACAAAATGTGGTGCAGATAAGAGTATTATTTAGCTGTAAAAAGAGGTGAAATTTGATACATGCTCTAACAAGGATGAACTATGAACATATTAAGTAAAATAAGCCAGACAAAAGGACAAATACTGTAAAATTTCACTTATATGAGATATCTGTTTAGTCAAACTCAAAAAGAGACAGAAAGTAGAATAGAGCTCACCAAAGTCTGGGGTGGGGATTGTGAAACAGGGACTTATTGTTTAGTAAGGTAGTTTGTATTTGGGATAACAAAAAAGTGTTGGAAACGGACAGTGGTAATGGTCACTCAAGGCTGCAAATGTAGTCAATGCCAGTGAAGTATATACCTAAAAAACCCAAAATTTTATGTTAGGTATATTTTACCCCCGCCCCTACACACATATACCTTGCAGGATGTGATTAAAACATCTAATGACACAGTTTTGAATTTTTACTTTAAAAACAAACCAAAATTTAACGAGTTAAGCATCCAACCTAATGAGCAAAACAAAACCACAAACAAAAATAGCAAAATAAACCCTAAGCAGGAAGAAAATAATAATTAAGATAAAAGCAGAAATTGCTGAATAGAAGATTATTATACAATAGAGAAGATCAAAAAAGCTAAAAAGTTGTCTTAAACAAAACTAGTAAAGTACCTCTGGCAAAATTAACCAAGGAACAAAGAAAGCACAAATGAACACCAATAGGAATGAAAAGGGGTTCTATCAGTACTTCGTGAGAAGAGATCGCTAGGACCAACATTCCACTGTGTTCTGATTTATAATTTAAAAGACACACACACACACACACACGTAATCTGAACTTAGAGCACGGTTCTATTTTAAGCATAAGATACTTTTCACACAGTTTTAACACACACAAACTAGTAAAAATACAAATGAACATATATGCTAGGCTGTTACTGTTGTATTATCTATAACAGCAAAAGACTGGAAACATCTCAAACAGCCAGAAACAGGGGAGTGGTTGTATCTACTACAATATATCACACACTAAAGTTATCATGAAGCTGTAAAACTGAAGGAAGAAATCACTGTATACAATGCCATGGAGTAATCTCAGGATACACAACTGATGAAAATGCAAGATAAGGGAAAAATGTATGCATGGTATGCTACCACTTACCTAAGGGGGGGAAAGGTGTATCAATACACAAGCACATATACATGGCTATTGTTATTATTTTTAATGGAAAAAGAACCACGACTTATTAATGACTACTTTGCAGGAGGGCAAGAATAAAATGGAAGGGATTGAGTCAGAAGTTAGACTTCTCTGAATATATCATTTTGTATATTTTTTAATTTACATTAACAATTTTTATTACTGCTTATTCTTTTTTCTCCAATGCTCTGCTATGCTAGAAGAAACAAATGACAAGACTCTACAAACAGCAAACAAAATTATGATGAATTATTAGGATAAACACAAATTTAGCAAATTTGCAGGATAAAGAGGAATATACAAAATTCAACTGCCTTTGTGCACACTAAAAGCAGAAAATGAAATGAGAGGGGGAAAAGATACCATTTATAGTTTCATTAGGAAGTCTGAAGTTCCTAGGACAGAAATTTCTGAACATGGTGCCCCTGCTGTTCTCAGTACTCATTTCACAGCACCTGTAGGCCAAAAGACATTCCTAACAGGAGCGCTGATTTAGTAGTTAAGCCCAAACAACATCATTGGTACTCATCATTGAGTCATCCTAATAATTTAGTAACCTGAACACACATGAACTGAAAAACAAACAAACCTTCCCTTCTTTCGAATTCAGGTGCATAGAGAAACACGCACGACCTCTGAAGCCTCAGACCCCACTCTCACTCTCTTCCTGCTCCACACTGGTTTACTCACTTCTGATCTCAGCAACCATTTCATAAGGACAGACTTTATCAAATGCATTACAACCTAATGCTGAAAACTGTGCAACTTCCTAGAACTGGATGTTCACACTGTGTCTAACAGACGTCCACCGCTATTTCCCTCTAAAATTTAAAATATCCCACGGTACCTTTAAGCTCAGGGTGGTACCCCAGGACGCCATGTATAGGTTAGGAACTGTAGGCCTAGAAGCTTTACATAGAGCAAAAATGTACTAAAGACATGAAGACCTAAACACACTGTGAGATACTAATGGACATACATTTAAAGACTCAATAATGTACAAATGCCACATTTCCTCAAACTAATCTACAGATTCAAAGCAATCCTAATCAAAGTCCCAAAAGGGTTTTGTGAAAAGCTGGGCAGTTAATTCTAAAATCTACACTGAAGAGCAATAGCATAGCAAAGACTCTTCTGAAGAATAATGTGAAAGACTCTCCACGAAATGAAAAATCTCTATTAAAACAAAAAAAGGGATCTTCTACCAGATACCACACCACTTATGCATCTTTTTAAATCTTTTTATTTTGCCTTTCAAGGTGTCCTCACAAGCTGCTATCCCAACAACCAGCTCTATACTGGGTGTGGCCAACTTTTTCATGCAGGTACGACGTAACAACACCCCCCTTCACTCTGAGCTGCACAGTGCCATGGACAGCACGGCACCTCACACGTGCAATCCGGGAGTGCCGTGGAGTGAACCCATAACCAGGGGTGATGGCAACACAGAGATCGCACTGCCTTAGACCCTGTTTCTCATCCTCTTGGATGTTCCTGTGAATGACTTTATATAACTTCCTCAGGAACAATATAATGGAATGGAGCAACTAGGTACACTGTCATTCTGGCAGCCACTCCCTGTGTGCTTCACTTCCCTTTTCCCAGGTTTCCTAATGTAAAGAAAAGAAAGAATGTAAACAAGTAGAGGAAAACAACAGAACGCGAAAGACTAGAGATCTCTTGAAGAAAATTGGAAAATACCAACGGAACATTTCATGTAAAGACATACAAAAAAAGGGACAGAAATAGCAAGAATCTGACAAAAGCAGAAGAGACTAAGAAGAGACAGCACAAATACACAGAATCATACAAAAAAGGTCTTAATGACCTGGACAACCATAATGGTGTGGTCACTTACCTAGTCCGACATCCTGGAGTGTGAAGTCAAGAGGGACTAAGGAAGCATTACTACAAGCAAAGCTAGTACAGGTAATGGAATTCCAGCTGAGCTATTTCAAATCTTAGAAGATGATGCTGTTAAAGTGCTGCACTCAATATGCCAGCAAATTTGGAAGACTCAGCAGTGGTCACAGGACTGGAAAAGGTCAGTTTTCATCTAATCTCAAAGAAGGGCAATGTCAAAAAATGTCCAAACTATTGGAAAGCTGCACTCATTTCATATGCTAGCAAGGTAATGCTCAAATTCTAGCTAGGCTTCAATAGTATGTGAACTGAAAACTTCCAGATGTACAAGCTGGATTTAGAAAAGGCAGAGTAACCACAGATCAAATTGCTAACATCTGCTGGATCATAGAAAAGGCAAGGGAATTTCAGAAAAACATCTACTTCTGTTTCACTGGTTATGCTAAAGCCTTTGTTGTGGATCACAACAAACTGTGGAAAATTTTTAAAGAGATGGGAATACCAGACCACCTTACCTGCCTCCTGAGAAACCTGTACGCAAGCCAAGATGCAACAGTTAAAACTGGACATGGAACAATGAACTGGTTCCAAACTGGGATAGCAGTACATCAAGGTTGTACACTGTCACTCCCGCTTATTTAACTTCTATGCAGAGTACATCATGCGAAATGCCAGGCTGGATGAATCACAAGCTGGAATCAAGATTACTGGAAGAAATATCAATAACCTCAGATATTCAGAAGATACCATCCTAATGGCAGAAAGCAAAGAGAAACTAAAGAGCTTTTTGATGAGGGTGAAAGAGGAGAGTGAAAAGGCTGGCTTAAAACTCAACATTCCAAAAATGAAGATCATGGCCTCTGGTCCCATCACTTCATGGCAAATAGATGGGGAAACAATGGAAACAGTGACAGACTATTTTCTTAGGCTCCAAAATCACTGTGGACATTACTGTAGCCATGAAATTAAAAGACACTTGCTCCTTAGAAGAAAAGCTATGACAAACTTATAGATAGCACTGTCATAACTGCAAAAGACTGAAAACAATCCTTTGTTAGGCTGGGCTAGCCTACGCACTGGTAACAAACATATCCCAAATCTCAATGGTTTAACACATAAAAAATTTACTTCTAGTGGACACTAAGCTTGAGGAAGGTCATTCTTCTCCTTAAGGTGACTTACAGATCTAGGCTGCTACAATCTTTAGGCAAGCAACCACCAAAATAAGATGTTGAGGGTGCATTTGGGCTCATACAGTCTCAGTCTACAAGTGGCATGCCTTATTTCCCCTCTCTGGTTCAATAAATTAAAGGATAATCCTCAGACTGAGGTCAGCATCCTGCCCAATACTATGCTTTGATAGGGTCTGCTAAGTCCTGCTTCTCCTTGCTTTCACCTGAATAGGAATTTGCTTTTAAAGTCATCTTCAAATTATTTATCTTTAGAACTTTTTCCCTTATGAACACACTGGGCTGTAAGCTGTGCTATCCAATATAGGTGGGTCATACTGGCCACATACGGCTATTTCAATACAAATGAATTTAAATGAAATAAAAATAAAATTGTTTCTTAGTCACAATAGCCATACTAGACAGCAAAGATATAAGAACACTTTCATCACTGCAACAAGTTCAAATCAGACAGTCCTAAACATACAGAGGATGAGCGGTCAGACATTTCTTAAGTCAGAAATTCCTAAGTCCAATGTTGTATCTAAAAGGTATAAAACCTAAACTTACACTAATATTTTCTGAATTTTATCAAAAACAGGAACACAAACAATTCACTTTTGTATCAAGTTGGTTAAAAGACTAACAAGTCAATAGGAACTAGTCTGAATTTAGCAGTACAGGATAGTCCTCTGAAAACATGCCTAACATTATATATCCTAATCATTCATGAGCCAGTTGTTGGTTAACACAGAAGAGCTTTGTTTTCACTCTCTAGAATTACTAACTTTTAAAGTATAAATGCCAATAAACAGTGATATGGTGTTATAAAATCTTTACCTTTTAATGTGTATATATATATATAACTGGGTTATTCTGCTGTACATCTGAAATTAACACAACATTGTAAACCAACTATACCTCAATATAAAATCAAAATTAAATAAAAAAAAATAAAGTCCTTCTCTTTTGTGAGAATTCTGCAGTCTTTAGTATCTAGGGCAATTAACCCTCAAAGCTCAAAAAAGGCAAGATGTGCTTTTCAATTTGTTTTCTCAGATTAAGTCTGCTAGAACTTTATTCCTAAGAGCAACATTCATATGAAAATCTTTGCTCAAAGAGGAGAAAAGCACAATGGACTCCTAAGATACAACATTTCATCAGTGTGATTACAACAGAAAATCTCTTTCTCATGTCACTCAAAGAGCACAAATGTGATGTGCAGTAATTGTCTATTTGACAAACTTCTTAAAGAAGTTACATAGATAAATCTTATATAAACACCAAAGATAGAAAGTTTCTCAAAATGCTAGTTTATACAATTTAGCATTATTATAATCTCAAAGCCAACTTTTCTGTAACAAAGATACAAAAGCAGCTGTAAGCACCATCACAAAATTTTTCCTTCCTACTATATCCACCACCTAGCCATATTCCATCAAAGAATGAATACACTGTGCTTTTCCCTCCTTTATTTATAGACTATAGGCAAAACTACTTGTCCATATTCTAATTTTTATAAAATTAACATGTACTGTTTTTCTAATGAGGAAAAACAGTAAGTCATTTTCAACTACAAAAAAAAAACCCAACCCCAAACCATACTCATGTTATAAGAGCTCTTTCAAATAGTCACTCTTCCTTAACTGTCAAAACCTGATACAACCTCTACTCCTTCTCTGAGCTCCTACTGCACTGTTACCATTCCCATGCTGATTACTGCTGTAGAGTCTTTCAGTTCCAAATTCATCCTTTCACCTACTCTGAAAACACATCTGGGATCTCTTAAGTGTTTTTCCTTGACCGGTTGGCACGATGCTAAGCTTACACAGCAGAGGGCGCAGGAGAGACAATGCAGGAGAAAAGTTTTGTTTTGCTTCCTGGTTCTCGTGCCCTTGCTTCACAAGCTCCTCCAGCACCAGGCTTCTACATGGCAAGGTGGCCAGTAGCCAGAAACTTCCTCACACTTTCTTCTTGGGAGGTTTTGGAGTAGAGTTAGCACCTCCAACAAACAACTTTCCCTAGCATCCTGGGGAGCCGATGTCCAGCACATCCACCAGTACCGCATGTCATCACCTTCTCTGTAGTCCAAATGATCCACAGCCATGCTCTCCCTAACAAGGCCTGCACCTCCCTGTTCTGGGGGAAGGAGGGCTCTTCCCTAGGTTCTGAGATATCAGCCCTTGGGGTAGCGACTGCTCCTTACTTCTGTTATTCCTATGTTCTCTGGAGTTCTATTTACTTCTTACTAGCTAACCCCTCACTACTCCATTCTCCTGCCATTGTTAATAATTCTTTCCATGTTCAATTTACTGTCTCTGGTCTCTCCCCTGATTGGACCCAGAGTGACAGATACAGTCCTATTCATTAATTTGATACTTACATACTTCCTTGACTGTCAGTCAAGTGACTTCTAACTCCTCTTCTTTCTACAAGATGAATTCCTGGCTGCCAAGGAACACTTTTCATATTTCTCTGTATCAATCTGACATTGTGCAACATGATACTCTTCAATACAGAGGCAACAAGTAGTGTTTAAAACTACACTTTAAATGATTCATAAATGCTCTACATACCTTCATTAGTTCAAGGCCACTATAAACATTTTCTAATAACTCACTTTTTTTCAGGATTTTCACCACCGAAAGCATAAATAATCTGGATAGTATAATCAGTGTTCCTAGACTACAAGGTTTCAAAGTCAGGACCAGAGTGTGGACTTAGACCTTCCAGACCTTGTTTAAGACAGGAGATAAAGAACTGCTCATGTGCAAAGACTATTCATGTCTATAGGATCATAAAGGGGCTGAGCAGGAATTATGTTTATTTTTGTATAAATGTGAGCAAGGAGGTAAAAAAATTATGCTCAGAATAAGGATGTTACAGCCAGGTGACTATATACAAACAAATAAAATAAGTATGTTGGGATTTCAGAGTCACACAGTTGTACATCTATGAGGCTTTATGGTAAGCGTCTCCTCTGTGCTTCTGAACATGTAGCAGAAACCCCTCAACAAGAACAATATCATCGACACTGATGGGACTGCCTATGAGAAAGATTGAGAGAAGAACAGAAGGCTGCCTTGGCCCCAAACACAATTTGCCTTGTTATCTTTGGCTAAAACTGTACTCTCTGGGTTATCCCAATAAAATAACTAGCTTGTATAAAATCTGTACAGTGTTTATCTTCATCAAGCCTCAAAACCAGCTCTCTGCAGGATTAATTCAACAGCAAGTTAAAATTGATAACGATATCTGGAAGTGAGAAAATACAAGAATCAAGCAATTGCCTTGAATTCAAAATGGAAAAAATTGAACAACTTTTCACATGTCTTTGAGCAGTTTAAAGCATTACCTCTGGAAGAGTATTAGGTGGACTGGCTGCCTATTACCACTACTCAATGAAATACAAAAATTGAGAGCACATGTTTAGAAACTTTTAGAGAAATTTGGCAGAGTAATCTGCTGTTGACTCTAACAACAAAAAATGCAGCTTGCATTTTGTCTGTTTTTTCTTTCATTTTATGGTATATTACAAAAGTTATTAGTCCATTACAGAAAGTTCCTAAGAAGCACCAACCTAAAATACTCAATTCCTCACACAGAATGCTTTCTCAAAGGATCTGAAGATACACTAATGGCCGATAAGCACATGAAAAAATACTTGATATCATTAGTGATCAGAAAAATGCAAATTAAAACCATCTCACACATTAGGATGGCTATAATCAAAAGGCAGGAAAAAAGGAAGTTAGTGAGGATGGAGAGAAAATGGAATCCTCAAACACTGCTGGCAGGACTGCAAAATGGTGCAGTTGCTTTGTAAAACAATCTGGTAGCTCCTCAAAAGGTTAAACGTGGAGTTACTATATGACTCAGCAATTCTACTCCTATGTATACTCAAAAGAGATGAAACGGGAGTAATATTCAGCCATAAAAAGGAGTGAAGTACACATACATGCTATAATAGGGATGAACCTTGAAAGTAAAGTGAAGTGAAAACTCAGTGCTAAATGAAACTAGTCACAAAAGATCACGTATTACGTGATTCTTCTATATATCCAGAATAGACAAACTATGGACAGAAAATAGATTTGTGGTTGCCTGGGGTGAGGGAGTGCAGATTGGGGTAAAATCAGTGACTGTTATTGGGTATAAGATTTCTCCTTGCAGTAATGCAAATTAGACAGTGGCAATGGTTATATAACTTTGTGAATATCACTAAAAAAAAAAAAAGGCAATAAAAACCCATGGAGTCATACACCTTTCAAAGAGTGGATTTTATCATATACAAATTACATCTTATTTTTTAAAATTTAACGGAAAAGAAAGAAACCACAGAGAGGCAAATGTAGATGGAGAAAGCAAGAAGTACTGAAGAACGGGCAAAGGCAAAGAAGGAAGGTTTGCCTCTGGTGAAGAAGATATTTTAAAGACCATGTGGCCATCTCCTAGAGTATTTTGAGGATAAGTTGTTCTAAAATATGATCTGAAGGGCTGACACATCAGTGGAATAAATTACACAGCCTTTCAACAGGGCTTCCCTGACGGCTCAGTTGGTAAAGAATCCACCTGCAATGCAGGAGGGACCCCGGTTTGAGTCCTGGGTCAGGAAGATCCCCTTGAGAAGGGATAGGTTACCAGTACTTCTCCAGTAGTCTTGGGCTTCCCTTGTGGCTTAGCTGGTAAAGAATCCGCCTGCAATGCAGGAGACCTGGGTTCAATCGCTGTGTTGGGAAGATACCCTGGAGAAGGGAAAGGCTACCCACTCCAGTATTCTGGCCTGGAGAAGTCCATGGATTGTATAGTCCATGGGGTCACAAACAGTCAAACACGGGTGAGTGAACTGCACCCTCAACAGGACTACTTTGAAGTTATACTTTTTGCTGTAATCAGGAAAACAATAACTTCTAAAACTTCACAGCCACGTGTCCTACATTCTATGCTGCTGTTCTTCATATCTGGGAAAAAAAGATGGTTGGCAGTTTGAAACAATTAAGTGCTTTGATTTATTCTGCTAGTAAAATTTTTATCCAGTGAGACAGAAAAATATGGAAGTAAAAATGACTGGTTTACCATTTTTAAGAAATCAGCATTCTTGGAGGAAAACAATCTTTGAAAATCATTTGCTTTAGGATTTCGTAACACTACTGAAACAACCTAATTCTCAAAACTATCTGTGCTTCCCAAAACAGCTTCAAGACCAAGTCACTGCAGCCTATAACCTAACCATTATTTACTGTCCCCAAACCCACTCTCGGTATCTCCCAGTCTGTTCTTCGCAGCACAGGGAGCCATTTCAAAATGTATAAATTTTATAACTTCAGTCCTCTACTTTACAGCTTTTCAGCAGAATACTTAAAAGGAAGCCCACTAGTACATGCATGATCAAGCCTCAAATTTTCCAGACTCAATGTTCTGTAGACTTTCCCTCTACAGGCTTTAAGTTTTGTCTGTTCTTTCAGTTTCTCTGACAGACATCTCAGGCCTTCACACATGGCCTTTCTGGGAAATCTTATGTTCAGTCATCCAGTTTCCCTAGAATTGATGGAGTTATCCTGAGACACATGATTTTTGGCGCTAAACCCAGGAAAGCCCTGGGCAAACTGAGATGGAGTCTGTCATCCTTCTTTCTGTTCATCACCTCCACCTGTCCAACACCTGCTTTAAGCATTGGCCTAAAGGTCACTTTCTCAGGAAACCTTCTCTGATACTTCCTTACTCCCATGCCAGGCACATTAGTTCACTGCCTTAACATTCATCATAATGGATTTGCTGTAAAACTGTGCCTACCTTAAATAGGTTATAAACTCCACAAGCATGGATCCAGTGAGTATTTTATTGACCATTACATCACTAATACCTAGCACTGTGTGCAGTTCATGTGTCTCAGAGATGAGTACTTGTTGAGTGAAAAAAATCAATCAATGAAAGGTATATCTGAGGCTTTCCTGGTGGCTCAGTGGTAAAGAATCTGGCTGCCAATGCAGGAGACATGGGTTCGATCCCTGATCCAGGAAGATCCCACATGCCAAGAAGCAACTAACCCCATGTGCCACAACTAAGCCTGTGCCCTAGAACCCAGGAACTACATACAACTAGTGAGCCCGTGCACCGTAACTATTGAAGCCGAGGCACCCTAGAGACAGTGAACCACAGCAAGAAAAGCCACTCAGTGAGAAGCCCAGGCACCTCAGTTAGAGAGTAGTTCCACTTGAGAAAAGCCGACACAGTAATGAAGACCCAGCACAACCAAATAAGAAAAAAATAAGAATGTTTTTTTTGAGATGGCATCAGAGCAAAGTAGTCTTTGCAACCCCATGGACTGCAGCGCACCAGGCCCCTCAGTCCAAAGAATTCTTGAGGGAAGAATACTCGAGTGGGTAGCCATTCCCTTCTCTAGGGGATCTTCCTGACCCAGGTATCAAACCCAGGTCTCCTGTACTGCAGGCAGATTCTTTACCATCTGAGGCACCAGGGAAGCCCAATCTAGAAAGCTAAGATACTTAAATGCTCCATTTATCTTGATATTCACAACTGATAAAATTCATCCAAGCACCTCACCTTAACCACTACATATTCAAAATAAGATAGCAGGACACTAGTCTAAATTCTCATTGCTGCTAAGTTGCTTCAGTCGTGTCTGACTCTGTGCAGCCCACCAGACTCCGCCATTCCTGGGATTCTCCAGGCAAGAACACTGGAGTGGGTTGCCATTTCTTTCTCCAATGCATGAAAGTGCAAAGTGAAAGTGAAGTCGCTCAGTCGTGTCCGACTCTTGAGACCCCATGGACTGGAGCCTACCAGGCTCCTCTGTCCATGGGATTTTCCAAGCAAGAGTACTGGAGTGGGGTGCCATCACCTTCTCCGCTAAATTCTCATTACTCAATCTCTATTACAAGTTATTTCTCAGTTTACTACTAATCATATTCTTACCCAGAAGATGGAATTCTAGGCAACAAGAACAATAAGAATAATTTAGTTCATGAAACAAAAGGGCACACAGCATCCCTTAGGGGGAAATAAGCCTGCTGAGTGGGGCCAGAAAGTCACAGATGCTGGGCAATGGGGAGCACATGGAAATTCAAGAGGCTTGGTTTTAAGTGTTTTTTATTCTCATAACAAAAGTAGTACAAGGTCATTACAAAGAACCCAAACCAGAATAAAATTTAAAGAAAAACAATATCCATAATTACACTTCCCAGAAAGACCTATTTCTTTTTCCACATTTCACACTAGAAACAGGAAAATGACATGGTTTGAAGTCTAAGTCACTGAAATATTTATTTTGTGAACTACAATGTCTCAGATGTTAGAAATAAAGATAACTAAGATCTAGCCTCAGTTTCGAATTCACCATCAGTGGGAAAGAATAACAAAGGACTACTCAGCATCAAGATGATGGGGTAAGTGGAATGTGATGGAAGGGAGGACTCAGAGCTCCTGTTTACATGATTAGGTTAAGTAATTAGTAATTAGGCAAAGAAATCAAAACTGGCTTTTGAAGGATGAGAAGAACTTGCCACCCAAAAAAAGAGAGGAAGATCTCTGTAAACAGAGGAAGCAGAGTGTTAAGGAAACTTTGTAATCTAAATGTGATCCTCTTTTCTTTCTTCTTCCCCTGGGCCCTTCACCCAATCACAAAACTAGAAAAGTGAAACTATGACTAAGCATGAAAGAAGAGTGAGACAAAAAATGTTTCAAAACTGCCTATGAGGCAGTGAATGGAGAAGCAAGGAACAACAAATATACATTTTTTAAAGCAGTAAGAAGAAGCATGTTCAATAGTGTGAAGTCTAAATTTCCTCAAGTTTGGTCACAAACCCCAACAACAATTCAAAATGAAAAAGGAGGGGAGGGAAAATAAACACAGGTCATCCTTGACTTAAGATATGTATGCTGAAAATATCATTAAGTCGAAAATGCATTTAATACACCTAAATCTATCAAAGAACACCATAGCCTAAGCCTACCTTAAACATGCTTAAAACACATCAGTTGACAGCTGGGCAAATTCATCTAACATAAAGCCTATTTTATAACAATGCTGAATATTTTCTGTAGTTCACTGAATATTTTTCTTAAAAGTGGAAAAGAGAATGGTTTTAAGGGTACAGAATAGCTGTTAAGTATATGGTTATACCCTTGTGACTGGGTAGCTGACCGGGAGCTGCAGCTCACTCACGGCCTCTGCCCGGCGCCACCAGAGCACTGAATCCTGTCCTGCTAGCCCAGGCAAAGATCAAAATTCAAAGTATGATTTCTACTGAATGCATACCACTTTTACATCATAGTAAACTCAAAAACTCGTAAGTAGGGCAACTGGATGTGTATGAAAAGTGTTCAACTAGCTATCAAAAAGATGCAAATTGGAATAAGATCCTATTTTTCCTATAATCAGACCAAAAATTTATCAAAGATCTTATACTGAAAAATAAAGGTCAACTGCAGGCTGATTCTTTGATTCCTTAGGTAGTTGTCTAAGTTAAACAAAAACTTACTTCATATGTAAAGTAAGTTTTACTATACAAAACCAGCTTCTTATAGTAAAAAAACAGTATCAAATCAGATAGTAGTAGTCTATTCCAAATTTCCATTAAAACAATTTTGTTTGAAGTCTTAGCAGGCTTTCCACTGGCTTTAAGGTCACACAATCTTAACTAAGATCCATGACCCATCCATATTTGTTTCATAAGAGAGAGTTAAGATATAAAGATAGCTTGCTCATCTCTGCTAGCAGTCCTTTAATTTGGAGACCCAAAGTTTGCCTCAAAGAAACAAGCTAGTCAGTCATCCTTGGTAGGTCATTTCTTGCTAAATAGAGGGGAGTTCTGTGGCAGCTAGAGTTCCTTATCATCTCTTCTAATCTTTCTATATACATTTAGGAGACTGCCATGCAAGTTCCTGAAAACAAGTAACTTTCTATGTGTCTCTATGGATATAAAGTTCAGGTGGAGCTATAAAGGGCAAAAAAACCCCTGGATTCCCACATGGTTTCCTGAGAGGTGGATTTCACAAGCGAAGTGTTGTGTTGTGGGTACAAGATGAGAATCAGTTAGAGTCCTAAAAGAAGCACAGGCTAGAAATCAAGGTAGAGTAAGACCCTACCATCCTAGCCCAGAACTACCCTATTAGATGAATGCCAATTAACCACTGGGACTCAGGCTAGGAGCTGTGTATATTTATCCTTCAGCAACACACCTAAGAAGAGGTTTCAACCAGAACCCTAGCCAATTGAAGAGACAAGGACAATCAATCCCACAAACGTTTCCAATAAATGCCTGTCAGGTAATAGATAGCAGTTAACGTTCAAGTACGAACAAGCAGGGGATTTCCCTGGTGGTCCAGTGGCTAAGGCTTCACACTGTTTCCAGGCACAGGGGTTTGATCCCCTGGTCTGGGAACTAGATCCCAGATGTGGAAACTAAGACCCGGCACAGCCAAATAAATGCTGTTTATTGTTTAGTTGCTCAGTTGTGCCTGACTCTTCTTGTGACCCCAAAGACTCGAGCCGGCCAGACTCCTTTGTCCATGCAATTTCCCAGGCAAGAATATTAGAATGGGTTGCCATTTCCTTTTCCATGGGATCTTCCTGATCAAGGAATCGAACCTGAATCTCCTACATTAGCAGGTGGATTCTTTACCACTGAGCCACCTGGGAAACCTAATAAATCAGTAAATAAAAATAAGTATTTAAAAAAGAAAAAGGATGAATAAGCAGGAAAAAAAAAATCCAACACTGATCCCGACAATAATGCAGCACAAGAAATAGAGAAAATTACTTTTCATAAAAGTAGAATCTAACTTAGATTATACAACTTAGAATTAATTCAGGACACAGAATTAAGTTCTAAACACTGTTTGGCAAACTCCATGAAACAGGCATATATAAAGAGAAAAGACCAAGATGAAATGAGGGTAATTTAAGCAAAAAAAGGAATGGAGTAAACTTTTAAAAGATGCAAAGAAACCTTCAATAGCAGAAGTAAAGCTGACACTGGAGGTGATAAAGGAAAATCAAATGAGTGATAAAGACAAACATTTGAGAAGCTCACAGAAAAGACAGAAATGATAAGCTAACCTAATGGCTACAAGTGTTTCCAAGGAAGAAAACAGAACTAAAAATAACCAAAATTGTATGAAACTTCAGACATGTGCTGTGCTTAGCTGTTCATCCTGTCCAACTCTTTGTGACCCCATGACTGTAGCTATTCTGTCCATGGGGATTCTCCAGGCAAGAATTCGGGAGTGGGTTGCCATGTCCTCCTCCATGGAATCTTCCCAACCCAGGGATCAAACCCAGGTCTCCTGCACTGCAGGTGGATTCTTTACCATCTGAGCCACCAGCGAAGCCCAAAAATCCCGGAGTGGGTAGCCTATCCCTTCTCTAGGGGATCTTCCCAACCCAGGAATTGAACCAGGGTCTCCGGAATTGTAGGCAGATACTTTACCAGCTGAGATACCAGGGAAGCCCCGTAAACGCTATAAGAAGAGTGAATCTTGAAAATATGCTACGCGAAATAAGCAGTCACAAAAGGACAAATATTGTATGATTCTACTTATACGAATCATCTGGAAATGGCAAAATCGTAAGAGAAAGTAGATTAGAGACAGTCACGAGGGGTTGTAGATAGAGAGGAACAGAGGGTCAGCATTTAATGAGTGCAAAGATTCAGTTAGCAAAGATGAAAAATTCTGGAGATGGATGGTAATGATGGTTACACAATATAAGTGTACTCAATGCCAAAGAACTGCATACAGTTGACTCTGAACAGCTTGGGGGTTGGGGGCACAACCCTCCACACAGTCAAAAATCTGAGTATAACCCACAGTCCAGCCCTCCATAACATGGTTTCTCCAAATCCAAAGTTCCTCTGTATCTGCGGTTCTGCATCCTAGGATTCAACCAACCTTGAATAGTGCTGTACTATAGTATTTACTATTGAGAAAAAAATAACAGGCACAAGTGGACCTGAGCAATTCAAATTCATGTTGTAAATGAATTACATAGTTAAGATGATAACTTTACATTATGTATATTTCACAAAAATGTAGAAGCAATAGCAATCAGCCACTAAAAAACAGAAAGCATTAAAAAGTAACAGAAACACAGTCAATAAAATTATGACAATACACATAAATGTTTTCAGTATTTATTTTAGATTAAAACAAAATAAACTATTTTAGTAGTTCAGTAGTTATAATTCAAAAGAGCTACAACTAAAAGCTGCATGGAAAAAGTTGGCTAATAATTTACTGAACAAAGAATAACAGGACTGATACAAATTTAAGTAAAATAAAAGACTCAGAATAAATATGACAAATTTTTATTGATTAGGTGGAATGCAGACCTTTAGCAGTACAGAACTTAAACATGCATCAATAATATTACACCAAAAACATGATAAAAATCATCAGGGTTGAGACAAGATAAGCCACAGAGTAGGGGAAAATACTTGCAAAAGAAGCATCTGAAATAAAGATGTTTAGTCTCATACTTCATTAGGGAATTGCAAACTGAAAGCACTACACATCTATTAAAATGGTTAAAATCCGAAACAGGAGTAACATTAAATACTGATGAGGATTTGAGCAGCAGGAACTCTCATTCATTGCTGCTGGGAAAGCAAAATGGTTCAGTCACTTTGAAAGACAGTTTTAGCATATTCTTATGAAACTAAACACATTCTTACCATATAATACAGCGATCATTTTCCTTGCTATTTACTCTACTCAGCTGAAAACTTATACCCATGCAAAACCCAAACATGGAAGTTTATATAGCAGCTTTACTCATAACCACCAAAGGTGGAAGCAACCAAATAAACTGTGGCATATTCCAACAATGGAGTATTATTCAGCACAAAAAAGCAATGAGCTATTAAGCCATGAAAAAATAATGAATGAAACTCAAATGCATATTGCTAAGAGAAAGAAGCTGAAAAGGTTATATACTGTATAATCCAACTATATGACATTCTGGACAAGGCAAGACCATGGAGACAGTTAAAGCATCAGTAGTTGACAAGGATTAGCAAAAGAAGAGGGACAAATAAGAGGAGCACAGAGAATTTTAGGAGCTGAGAAACTATTCTATATGATACTGTAATGGTGGATACGTGGCATTTATCCACCATTTGTCAATACCCAATACTCATTATTAATGTATAATATTAAAAGTGAATCCTAATAAAGTAAATTATGAACTTTGATTGATAGTGATGTACAGTGGTTCATCAATCATAACAAATATATCACATAATGCATAATGATGGTTGGGGAAGCTAAGGGAGGGAGTAGATCAGGGTATATGAGAGCTCTCTGTACTTTTTTGGCTCAATTTTTCTATGAACCTAAAATGGTATAAAAGGAAGTCTATTAATTTTTTAAAAATAAAAATCATTAAAAAACCGGGCACTCTTTACTCAACAAACACATTCTTACTGCATACATACTCGTTCCAAGTTCTGAACAGAATAATAGCAAAGAAATAAACAAGTATATGAAAAAACAAATTCAGGTGGAAGTGCTATAAAGAAAAACACAAAGAGACAGAAGGTTAGATACTGAGCAGGGGCAGGGGAGGCTATTTTGGATGGCTGATCAGGTAAGGCTTCTTTAAAGCAATGATATGAAAGGAAGACAGGGACTTCCTTGGTGGTATAATGGATAAGAATCCACCTGCCAATGCCGGGGACATGGGTTCGATCCCTAGTCCAGGAAGATTCTACATGGCCCAGAGCAACAGGGCCTATGCACCGTAACTCCCAAGTCCGTGTGCACAAAGCCAATTCCAGGCAACAAGAGAAGTCACTGCAATGAGAAGCCCTCGCATTGCAATGAAGAGTAGACCTCACTTGCCACAACTGGAAAAAAACCTGCAGCAACAAAGACCCAGTGCAGCCAAAAATAAATAAATACATAAAATTTATAAAAAAAAAAAAAAAGGAAGACAGTATTCAGGCAGAAGAAACAAACATAAAGGCCTCAATATAAGTAAGCATCAGCTTTTCAGAAACAACGCTACCTCTCAGTCTTTGACAGCTTAAGATTAAAAACTTAATAAAGGCTAAGTCTTATAGTTAGTAAAAACTATCAATAAGGAGTAAGACAATTTGAATAAAGATCGACAGATACATGTGTGTATATAAACTATGTGCAAATAGAAAATGTTTTTTGTAAATTTTCAAAGAACATTTAGAAAATTGGGTTATCCTTTAAGTCACAAAGAAACCCTCAATAAACTCAAAAATATTTTAAAAAACCATAGTCACTGACAGTGAAAGAACATAAGAGTGATCAGAACTGTACCAAGTACCTCCTGAGTCAAAGAGGTAATCAAATTAGAACTACCAACTATTTGGAAAGCAACGAATACAAGAAAATCATTCAGAGGCATTTTAGAATGCAAAGTTGTACTCAGAGGCAAATTAAGAGCATTAAATGTTCTCATTAAATAAAAAAGAGATAGAGAGAACTAAGAATTTACTAAGTTAGAAAAGTGTAACAAAAAAAAGCAGGAACAAAATAAAAAGCAGAAGTTAGAAAATCAGAACACAGAAAATAAACAGAATGAATCTCAAAGTTTCTTATTAAAAAATTACTAAAACAACATTTGGCAAATCAAATTAAGAAAAATAACAAAATCACTAATAAATGATAGAGATGAACACCACATATTTTAATTATAAAAATTTACATATACCCATATAATAAATTTGAATATCTTAAAAAATATTAGATATGAATTTATCAAAGCTGATGCATGAGAGTAGGTAAGGATTTCTTCATAGACTACAGAAGTTTATATGGACTGTGTATTCTTCTGCTCTTTCAATAAATTCTGTACACTTGAGTAAGAGTGGGGTTTTGGTTCCTCATAATATAGGCCTTTGAGTATCTTGGGAATGTTATTAGCAAATTTATTTACATACTTTTATAAATAGTAAAAGAAAAACCTTACCATCACCTAAATAAGTGGTATAAAAATATTTGATATAATTCAGAAAACAACTCTTTTTAATAAAGAAGAAAATAAATAATAAGGAATTTTTATCTAAAACCAACAACTGTATTCATCCTTAACTGTAAAAATACCAGAGACATTCCAAGACGATTATCACCTCTCTTATTTAACTGTGTCTTGGAAATTCTGTTCAACATAATAAAAAGTTAAAATAAATACTATAACTATTGGAAATAAAGCAAAAATGACTATTATTTTTAGGTAAGACAAGGAACCTGAAAAACAAAAGTAAATAAAATTTTACTGAAATACAGAAAGATAATAAAAATAATCATGAACCCAAAAATCTAGTTATTTCTAGGGGTACAAACTACTGGGCGTAAGATAGGCTCAAGGATGTTTCATAAAACACACAGAATGTAGCTAATGTTTTATAATAACTGTGAATGGAAACTAACTTTCAAAATAGTGTAAAAAAATTTTAAAAGAGTACTAAAAAAAAATCTAGTTACTTCTGTAGATTTATCAGAAATAATAAACTTAAACCAAATCCACAAAAACAAAAGTATAATTTAAACAAGAAATGCAAATTTAAACTAATTTATTTGTCTAACAATAAACAAATTTAAGCAAATGTAATAATTTCATTAAGAATGATGGTTGTTTCAAGGACAACAGCAAAAAATGAGATTCACAAAGCTAGTGATAACACACATCAAACATTTCTGAAGCGTAACTTAATACTTTTAAATGTTTATACGCTTTTATTCAGTAATTCCATTCTAAGAAAATATTCTAAATAATCAGGGAAAAACACAAAGATATTCACCATAGAATTACGTGTATAAAATACTGGAATAAATTACACATTGGCCAATAGGAAAATAGTGAAATTAAGGCACAACTGTACAATAGAACATTAGGCAAACATTAAAAAATCATTTTTAAAAAGACTTTTTAAGGAGAACAGAAGGAAACTTTCAAGATTTAATGTTAAGTTTAAAAAAAAAATCAAGATAGCAAATTCCACAAAATATGATTCCAAAATTTCAGAAAAGTAAATTATGTACACATACAAGATATAAAGAAATATCAAAAAAACTTTATTCTTTTCAAACATTTAATAAGGAAGGTGAAAAAGTTCAGAAAGAATTTACAACATATACTTTATCAAACACCTGGCTATATTTTTACTATTATATCTGCCAATGTAACTTTTTATTCTTTAATAACCTGATCTTTAGAGAAACTGAAGTTGTGTCTAAAAGTTTTACTCCACCTTTTGTTGTTCATGTGGTTATTATGTAACATTTTTGCTTTATAGACCAAATCTCAAAATTAAAAAGCATAGGAATTAATTTTTTTTTTAATTTTTGGGCACACCATGCAGCTTTTGAGATCTGAGTTCCTCAACCAGGGGAAACACAGAAGAAACAGAGTCCTGACCACTGAATTGCCAGGGAACCCAAGAATAGGAATTAATTTTTTTTAAACTGAGATTATCCCTTAAAATGCACCTATGAAATAAGGATTAAAATAAAACCTCTATTTTCCCAGTATTAAATATTTACATGAAAAAAATATCACCTACAAGATAACAGTGTGATCAGAAACATGTTAGGAAGAACTCAGTAATGTAGGTTAAAAAAGCCCTGAAAGCATATGTATACACGTGCTGTGCTAAGTTGCTTCAGTCGTATCCGACTCTGCACGACCCTATTATGGACTGCAGCCCACCAGGCTTCTCTGTCCATGGGATTCTCCAGGCAAGAATACTGGAGTGGGTTTATGTGCGACCCCATATGGACTGCAGCCCGCCCTGTTCCTCTGTTCATGGGATTCTCCAGGCAAGAATACTGGAGTGGCCTCCTCCAGGGGATCTTCCCAACTCAGGGATCTAACCTGCACTGGAGGCGGGTTCTTTACCATTAGCACCACATATGTGTTTCAATTTTAACCAAAACTAGTTTCTTTGCACCTCTTTTTTGATTAGTTTCAATTGACAAAAATTAGGATATAACTCTCATTTCCAGATGAATAACTCATCCTTTCAGCACATTCCAAAGACAGATTATGGATCAATGTGTTAAGAAAACATATAAAAGCAATAAGAATATCTAAATCATACCAGAAATCAGGGAAGACTCCCAAAGAAAGCTATACTCAAAAGCTGAAATTTGAAGGCTGAGGATGAATTAGGTAGATGCCAAGAACTAGGAGCCAAAAGAGGGCATTTCCCCCTCCTTTTCATATGTGATGCTTACAGTAAAACTATTAAAATATTCCTCTCTGAATCCCTATCATATGACAAATTTTTACACCAACCTCAAAGTCCTGAAATATTTTCATTCCTATATTTTATTTCATTAGCCAAACTCTTACCCCACTCTGCATCAAAAAAATAAAAATAAAAATCCTGAAGAATTAAGATTCAAATAAAATTATTAAAGTACCAGAAGAAAATACAGAAGATTGTTTTTTGATAAAGGTAAAATGGAAAAGATACTAATAAACAAAGGATTAATATCTACTATGTGTAAAGAGCTTCTGCAATTCAATAAAGAAGTATAGATTAGTATAACCTTCTAGGAAGGCAATTTGACATCTATTAAAACTTAAAATGCACACTTAAGAATCCTTTTTATGCAAATACTTCTATACATATGCATGTGCACAAAAATATAAGTTCACTAAAGCTCCACGTTTAGCTCCCCAAAAGTGGAAATAACAAATAACCATAAATAATTAAAGTACAAGAAAAGAATAGAATATTGCATGACTATTAAAAACATGAGATATAAAAAGTACTGAGATGAAAAAGAATTTATAACAATTAGATTTTTTATTAAAAAAAAAAACAAGGTAAAATTACACACACACTTGTGCTTATTTCTAACTGCATCAAGAATATTGCTAACAGTGAGTACCTGTAAGGAATGCAACAAGAAAGTAAGGAAATTAATTTTCACATTTTACTCTAAGTAAGTAACTTGCTTCAATCTTTTGTAATAAGCACAAACTGACTCACTGGAAAAGACTGGGGAAGATTGAGGGCAGGAGAAGGGGATGACAGAGGTGAGATGGTTGGATGGCATCACCGACTCGATGGACATGGGTTTGGGTGGACTCCGGGAGTTGGTGATGGACAGGGAGGCCTGGCGTGCTGCGGTTCATGGGGTCGCAAAGAGTCGGACACGACTGAGCAACTGACCTGAACTGAACCGACTACCTTTGAAATTTAATTGTAAAATAAGGGGAAAAAAACTCACTATTCTAATTTGTTTTAATTATGGTGATCTCTAAGGGCTAAGTGATTTTTGTATAGTGATTTTTGCGCTGTTTCTTAATAGTTTACACTACTTTCTAAATTTTCTATGAGAAATACAACTATTTGAAAATCTGAGAAATATGTATTAAAGAAAAACCTGTATTTGATTTCATTGCTGAAACTTCTTTTTTTCCCTGAAAAGTAATTTTTAACAGTTATAGTCTCAAAAACCTGGTCCTGAGATTCCAACCACTTTCAGAAAGCAGTCTTAAATCTAAGTTTCTAGGTATAATATTTATTGCAGAAGCAATTAAGTATAAAACACATTTTAGAATGGAATATTAACTAACATTTATTAATCACATAAGCACAGCATTTGCTAAGTAATTTTCCCTGCATTATCTCATTTGCTCCAAATAGCCTTATGAAATTTGTATTACACTATTATTATTAATCCTCATCTTATAGATGGAAAAAGTCAAGTCTGAAAAGAATGTGTATCTTGCCCAGAGTCAAGTGTAAGAGCTAGGATTCAAACCCATGTCTCCAGCTCCTAACTACTTCTGATACCTGGAATGACAAGTACTAATGTACCTTAGAGATAATAGGCTAGACCTCTGCAATGTGGCCTGAATATTCAGACTGACTATTCTTATTCAGGTTAGTGATCCTAAAATGAAGAAGTGGTGACACTCAATTCTTATCACAGAAGAAAACAGTATTTTTCAAAAACAGGGGCTATTTTTTTTTTTTTTGCAGCTCTTTCTGTTTCTACCAAGGTTCAAGAAGGATACAAAGGACAACTCAGATTTGCAAGTAACTTAACACCCTCCTTGATTAGTCTGGAATTAGCCCTGTAACTAACTGGAAGAGCTTTTTAAAAACAAATTGATCAGAATCCCAAAGCCTTAAAGACTTGAAAACAAGGTACAGTTTCATATTTTAATCAAAAGTATAAAATTTAGAAAGCCAAAAGAAATGTTTTATATTCAACTACTAAAATAATCAATACAGACAGATTAAACATAGGAAGAATTTAACAACATCTACCCATTTTATCCCAAGCTATTTGAACAAGGTCTCTCTCTTTTAAAAAAAGAATAGAGAACTTCCCTGGTGGGCCAAGGGTAAAGAATCCACCTGCCAAGGCAGGGGACACAGGTTCCATCCCTGGTCCAGGAAGATTCCACATGCCTCAGGGCAACTAAGCCAGCAAGCCACAACTTCTGAAGACCCCATGCTCCTCAACAAGAGAAGCCATCCTAATGAGAAGCCTGCGTACCTCAAAAGAGAGTAGCCCCCACTCACTGAACTAGAGAAATCCCAAGTGCATCAAAGAAGACCCAGCACAGCCAAAAAAAAAAAATAATAACTGAAAGTTTATCCTAGCTACCTGAACAAGTTCCAAGTTTTCTCTTAAAAAAGCTGTAATTGAAAAGACACATACACCACTGCTAACCATGTCTGCTTGGAAATCTGCCCATCATAAAGACTAGAGAATCATACGAACCCCTATTCATTTGTTTGTAGACAGACTACAATTACAAACTTTATGAATTTGGGTTTGCAAGGTTAGCATTTAATGTCAAAAGTCCAGAAGAATAATTCTCAATAACTGTAAACTGGAATCAGGGCCCTAAGAGAAGCAGAATACCCAGAACTCTTCCTCAGTAAAAGTATCTGCTTATAGAAAGCACAGGCAGAGAAGCTGACATCAACACATCTACTTGCACACTCCAACATTTCTAGACCTTAACCCCTTCGGCCAAGAAGACCTCTCAATGAATTAAGGACAGCTGACGCTACCAAAATGACAGTTCTGAAAATACACTGAATTTAGGTCAACCTCTTTTACCAAAACCTGAAAGTGGGTTTAAGACCTACATAGGTTACAGGTCAGAAACATTTTAAGGTTCATTTTTCATAATGCAAATCTGTGTTTCTGGCTAGTTAAAAATAGAAAGATTTAAAAACTAAGGATTTAAGAGTTGCCTTAAATCAATATCCTTAAGAGAAGAACATGAACAAACTTTTCACTTATGTATTTTTCCATAGATATATACAAAATATATAGAAGGGATTATGAATGTGATTTACAAAAGCCACAGAGCTCCTGGAAAAGTTGACAAGTTCTAACCTGCTTTAAAAATTACTATTGCCTGTCTTCATCCCAATCTAACTTTATTTAATGTTATTCTTTTGAATAACCGTACAACAACAAAACCCCCAGAGCAAAGTCTTCTACATTTCAATATCCTGCCTACTTGCAAGAGCGGAAGAGTCAAACAGAGCAGGGGAAAAAACGTGACGTGAACCACCTTGATCCAAAACACAGCTCGTGGGAGTCTAATTTTAGGCCTAACCATTTTGATTGTCTTTTAACAGAGGTTGAAAAAGAAAACAAAACAACACAGATCACTTGTACAATAAATCTGAGATAACTAAACCAATAGGAGTTGGCATTATCTGGCAAGGAAGAAAGAAATCACGTTCGCACTGCCCAGAGTATTCCCATTAAAGATAAGACACAACCCGGCAACAACTGACGACAACGGCGATTGCCTTCCACTCTTCAGCTCCTGGATGACTCTATCTTTAAAGAATGAGTCAAAAGGTTGAGCCCACTGAGGAATATTCGACAACGTTTTGTGTGGACGTGCTGTTTTTAAAGAAAGCCAAACACGGTGGAAGCCAACCTTCACCTAAGTTACCTAAAGAAGCAAATATTCACCTCCGGGCGGAGGATCGAACAGGAAGCACGAGAAGACCCCAAAGTTCTGTTCTTAAGCGCAGGCCCTCAGACCCTCGGAAAACTATTCGTTTTCTACTGATGCGGGATATGGAAGAGATCAGAGACTGCAGTTTAGAAACGAATGAAGCGGCTCTAGACAATGTGCCTCGGCAAAGACGCTGTGAGAGCCAGAGGGAGGAGCTGGGACTCTGTAAGAGACAGGGGGGGAAAAGGAATAAACCCCGAAACGTTTCCTCGAACACTAAAGTCAAGGGAGAAAAGGCGGCTGAAACGCGAGGGAAGGGAGATCAACAGACGGCAGAGACGGTGGCGCGACAGGGTTCAGGGCAGGGCCGGGTCCAGGAAGAGTTAGACCTCCCCAGCCCAGCAAGCTTCCCATTTCAGGCTAGAGCCGGGGAAGAAAACAGCCCGAGGGCGCAGACAATGAGCCACCGCCCCGAGAGCTGCGGCTCCCGGCGCGCAGGTGGCGGCTTCCCGGGCCCGCGCGGGGCAGTGCAGCCGCCCCGGGCCGCTCGCGCCGGCCAGGCCGCGCAGAGGCGAGCAGGAAGGAGAGAGGCGGCCCGCGTCCCGGCCTGTCTGCACACTTACCCTGGGCGAGGGAAGGTCCCCGCCCCAGCGAGGAGCCTCCGGCCGAGCTCCCGGCGGGCTCCGGAGCCGCCCCGAGCGGGCGCGCGACGCGGGGCGGGGAGGGGAGGGCAGGGGAAGCGGGGCGGGAAGAGGGGCCGCGCTGGAGCGCAGCCGCTGCTACCGCTAGGCCGGGCGGCAGCCGAGCCCCGCGGGCGCCGGGAGGGGAGGGCAGGGAGCCTTCGGCAATGGCGACGGCCCAGGCCAGAGGGGAAGCGGAACAACCTCCGCCGCTGCGCGTGGCCACGACCCTGGGGGAGGGCGACGGCGGGGAGCGGAGAGGGGCGGGACCGCAGCCCGAGCTCCACTGGGCGGAGACGGGCACCACCTCCCGGAGGGCGCACTCGCGCGGGGCCTGCCGGGAGCTGTAGTTTGGCGATGTGGCCCACCTCTCTCTCCCACCTTTTTTTTGTGGGTTGTATGCTCTATATTGAGAGAGACCGCCAGTCCCTCGTGTAGTGCAGCATTGTCTCCAGTCAGGTCTGTGCCAACCAAAGATGCTGAAAGACGATTTTTGTTACATGAACCTGCTCCAGGACATGTGTTTCTGAGAATTCATCCACTATCCCTTTTGCTTTTTACCTACAACTCAATGTATTTTGGTGCTAATTAAGGCCTACCTCCTTGCAAATTAAGGCCTCTATGATTTATCCACAGAGGAGTTCCTCAATGTATTCATTCTGTTCAGTTCAGTCACTCAGTGATGTCAGACTCTGCAACCCCATGGACTGCAGCATGTCAGGAGCTTGCTCAAACTCAGGTCCATAGACTTGGTGATGCCATCCAACCATTGTTGTCTCTGTTGTCCCCTTCTCCTCCTGCCTTCAACCTTTCCCTGCATCAGGGTCTTTTCAGATGAGTCAGTTCTTTGCATCAGGTGGCTAAAGTCCTGGGAGTTTCAGCTTCAGCATCACTCTTTCCAATGAGTATTCAGGACTGATCTCCTTTGGGATTGACTGGTTTGATCTCCTTGCAGTACAAGGGACTCTCAAGAGTCAACTCCAACACCACAGTTCAAAAGCATCAATTCTTTGGCGCTCAGCTTTCTTTATGGTTCAACTCTCACGTCCATACATGACTGCTGGAAAAACCAAAGTCTTGACTAGATTCCTTGATGTATTCATTCAGTGTCTAATATGTACCAGTCACTCCTGGGTATCAGGGATACAAGAGTGACCATGAGTCACTTTGTGGAACTTACAAATATAAAAAACACAATAATTAAAATAGCAGTATCAGGTATGAGGGAAAAACTAGCATGATTACTATGGATAAGGTGGCCAGCGAAAGCATCTTCAAGGAGGTGACGTTTATGCTAAGAACTGAAAGAGAGAGCCATGAGATGCTTTCAGGAGCATTACAAGCAGAGGAAGGAAGAAAAGAACTTGCTAAAGTCAGTTAAAAAGGCCTGTGTAACTCAAGTTTAGTGCAAGAAGAGTAGCATAGTATAGCAAAACACTAGAGAAGACAAGATTCAGGTCAGGAAGGATCTTAAATGACATGGTAAGGAGGCTGGACTTTATTCCAAGAAGTTATTAAATTGTTGTAAGCAGGGAAGTGATATTACTTGGTTTATACTAGATTGCTACATGGAGAATGGAGTATTGAGATGCAAGAAGAGAAGGGAATGAATTAGGGAGGTATTAATTATGACTGATGCTAGAGTAATAGCAATGGAAATAGATATAGGAAGCCAAATTGTTCTTATTGATAGACGTAGAGAAAAAAAACTTAATTGATATGGAGAATATGAGAAAAGGGATTCAAGGAGCAATAAGGCACAGTGTTAGATAACTTGAAAAACAGTCCCATTATTAAATATACAAAATGCTGGAAAAAACAGAACATCCTTTCAAAGGCATAAGCTCAACCCAGTGCTCTGTGACAACCTAGAAGGGTGGCATGGAGTGGGAGATGGGAGCAGGGTTCAGGAGGGAGGGGACATATATATATATACCCATGGTTGATTCATGTTGATATATGGCAGAAGTCAACACAATATTATAAAGCAATCATCCTCCAATTAAAACAAAGAGAGAGGAATACCTCTGATGGGCTTCCAAACTTCACATTCAACCCAAAAAAGGAGCAAGAAACCAAAGTAGTAAACAAGTCAATGAAGCCTGTTGTGTTGTGTTGGGTTGGGTTGAAAGAATCTACTTACTTCAAATCTCTATGGTTTTCCTGGATTCGCAGGAGACAAGAGACCTAAGACAAGGCTATGAGCCTATAGATAAAGTTGGGACTATAATCTTGCACAAGGCTGGAAAACTCAGAGGACTATACCCTTTGAGAATAGACAAGGAGAAAAAATCCCCTGTACCAACCCAGGCCAATATGTGGATTTATTTTAGCCTAGACTTTGGCATCAAGGGGAAAAAAACTTTCCCTTTAGAATTCATAACCACAAATTTTCCCTCACAGAGGTCTGAAAGTTCAAATTTATAGTATCTACACTGTCCAGGAAACCTCAAGTCAAGTAAGCCTCCCAACCTGGTAACACTTGGAGGTCTAGAAGAAACAAATACATATCCTCATTGCACAGGGTCACTCTCAACACAGGACTGAAAGGATTTCCACAGATAAACAGGCTATCAAAAGGTACACATGAGCACCCAAAATAAAACTACAATACATCTGAGAAAATAAGCCAGGAATGAATCAATAGAAACCACAAAGAGAATAATGAAGCTCATGAAGTTTAGATTTTGGAATTATTTATTACAGAATATAACATAAATTTATTAAAATGATTAAGCAAAGTAAGACAGGAGCAAGAAACAAGATACTATTTTTAAAAAATCACCAAGCAACTTTGAAAAGGAGTCAAGTAAAACTTCTAGAAATAAAAAATATAACTGAAACCAAAGCGAATGTTTGGATTAAATAGTAGATTACACACAGTTGAAGAGAGAATTAATAGACTGGAAGACAGATCTAAAGAAATTACTGATAGCAACCTAAAGAGAAAGGAAACATGAAAGGAAAGTTGAGAGACATGGGGATAGATTGTGTGGGTATACCATATGCATAATGAGAAAAAGAGAAAAAACAAAAGAAGCAGTATATAATGAGATAATGGCTTAGAATTTTCCAGAATCGATTAAAGACAAGACCCTTCAGATTCAGGAAGCAAAGTGAATCACAAACAGGATAAGTAAAGGAAATCTCAAACACATCAAAGTGAAACTGCAGAATACCAAAGATAAAGAACCCAGAAATAAAATACACCCCCGGCAAAGAAACAACTATTAAATTTAGCATAGATTTCTCAACTGCAACAATGTGTGCCATCTGACAATGGAAAAATATTTTCAAACTACGGAAAGAAAGTAACTGAACTTAGAAGTACATACCTCGTTAAATTATTAGTAACAAAAGTGAGGGTGAAATAAATATATCATCAAACAAAAACAGAGATATCACAAACCACAGAGATGTTACAAACCAGAGAGACCTACTAAAGGAACATCTTATAAAGATACACTTCAGGAGGAAGGTAATCCCAGAAGTAAGGCACAAGAAGTCAGCTAGTTAAACCTACCAACGTATCATGGCCTAGGACAATCCTCTCTCTATATTTATTTCACTCTCTCACAGCCTACCAAATCTTATATTCCACTACCTGCCAGTAGTATATAAATTTGATGGATAAAACAGATAGGTGTGGGGCTTCCCAGGTGGCACAGTGGTAAAACATCTGTCTGCCAAGGCAGGAGATGCAGGAAACTCGGGTTCAATCCCTGGGTCAGGAAGATCCCCTGGAGAAGGAAGTGGCAACCCACTCCAGTATTCTTGCCTGGGAAGTCCCATGGACAGTGGAACCTGGCAGGCTCCATGGGGTCGCAATGAGTGGGACATGACCAAGCATGCATGCACAGATAGGGGTTAATCACATCACCTTACATCTTCACATCATATCAGTTGGAGAAGGCAATGACAACCCACTCCAGTACTCTCGCCTGGAATATCCCATGGATGGAGGAGCCTGGTAGGCTGCAGTCCATGGGGTTTTTTCACAGAGTCGGACACGACTGAAGTGACTTAGCAGCAGCAGCATATCAATTAGCATCAATTATCAAAATATAGATGAGTAACATGAGATGAATAGACTATTTGACTAGAGTAATCCTTAAACTCATTACATTCTGAAATTACAGCAGAAATAAATCTTCTCAGTTCCCAAGTCATGAATGTACTATCCTCCATTAGATCTTGCTAAATAATCTAAGTTCCTAGTAGAGTGGCTGAAAGGTACACAAACACAAAACAATCTCTACCCCACCACCACACTTACTTGAGGTAATCTTTGTTATTTTCACCCAGAGAACATTACATGATACTTTAAGAAAGTAAACCATACAAGTGGAACAATACTGGAACACAATGACCAGGAGAATAGTACCTGTTTTCTTTGCTATAAACAAAAAAGGCCATACACAGAATTATGAGAAACTGATTTAAAAAGTAAAGTGATAGTCATTTTTTAAAGTAATCCAAAGAAGACAATATGAAGAGTTCAAAATGCTCTGTTCCATCAAAGTGATATCATCTGTCAGCATTTATCAGGCAAAAAAAAACTCATATTAAACTATCTTCACTCACATTCACACGTTTGTTACACTTCTGAATATCCGTATAAATGAAAAAAATGGCTGAATCATATCCCAAGCTACCATTTCAAATATTAAATGAAACCAAAACATTTAAATACTGAGGAACTTGGCTTTGATGTGTAAAAGAAAATGACTATTACATACGTACACATACATAGAAACACACTTAAGAGGTTAAACAGTATCATGTTCCCCCACCTGGCTAACTGTATTCCAAAATGGTGTTAATGGTATTGAATTTTAACTAATATATAATTCTATTTAAATGCCACTATATTAATCCCAATGAGAAAAAAATACCTGGAAAACATGTTAACATGGCAAATTAGAAAATATTTATTCCCATTAAAAAACACCAGAATGTTTCAGGAAATTAACCAGTGATAGCATATATAAAGCATATAATATCCCATTATGCTATACAAAACATACCCTAGTTTACTGGCTTCTGTTTTGGAAGATGCTTGCCCTTTTATTTCTTAATTAGCTTATGCATTTGCTTTATTTTCTAATTTTTTCCAAAGAAAAACAATAAACCAAGACTTTTTGTTCTTAAAAAAAAATCACCTGAAGATTCAAATACTTTTGTAACTACACAACTTAGTAAAATATACTTTTTAACATTAGTACTTAACTCCATCAATCCTTTGCCAATTCATATATTCAAAACCAGTATTATAAAGAGAATGGAAAAGCTTCAAGGAGTAATCAATTTTTATATTAATTTCTTAGAAGTCCTACTTTAATGATTTTCTTTGAAACTGCACAAATTAATATTCTTATAAAACTAACACTTAAATAAACTCTGATTCATCCAAATTAGTCTTATTCATAACAATTTTCTCAACTTTTAGCAATAATTTGTCTCCAATAAAGCACTTATTTATAACCCAAATAAAGATTAAGTCACTTCTCATAAAATAATATTAATTTAACAGAATTAAGTTTCCTGTAATGTCCCTTGATGGCTGAGGATTATTAGAGGTCTCCACAATAGAGAACTGAATTTTGAAACTAGTTGAGAATGATCCAGAATTTCCTCTAGTAAACATAATATTAGCCATAAATGAAGACAAAAGGCAAAAGCAATGACATAATTCTAGAAGAACACTTCTAGTCACAAATGAATAGGTCTTATTTAGGTTTATGGACAAAGTCTTTAACTGCATAAAATTCATAAGGAAAAATGGCCATATCTGACAACAGCCACAAGGATCAAAGTAGAACACAGGATGGTAATGAGCAAAGTCACAGAACATACTAAAGAGGTATGTATGGTCAGTCCCACTGGAACTTGTAGAGTCAAATTCTTGTATACCTTGGGAGAGAGACAGAGAAGTTAGATACATTTAAGATTAACCTCCTAAGATGAAACCACTACTTCTTTGATTTTTAACTTAACTTTCTCTTTTTTCTTTTAAATACCTTTTGCCATTGCTATACTGCATGTAACACTATCTGAATGATTCTTTTAGATTCAACATTTCAGTTAATGTAACATAATCAGACTCATTAAGTTTTCTGCACTATGCAAGAGGCCCTCGTCAGTTACCTGTTTTATACAAAGTAGTGTATATATGTCAATCCCAATCTCCCAATTCATTCCACCCTCTCTAATAACCACCCCTGCTACCCATACACCCATTCTCTGCATCTGTGTATCTACTTCTGACCAAGTCAGTGTTAATGAGCTACTAATACTCAACTTAATAACTGAAAACAAGTTGGGAGGTTAAAACTCTAAAAATCACCTGCATCTGCCTAGATTTAGATTTATAATAACAATACTACTGTCTAGAAACTTAATCACAGTTGAAATGATACAACTTTACTGTTTTACTTTCCTTTGTTCACTTGTTCTATGTAATATAATGACGTGAACTAATTCATTTTATTGCTTAAAAATTAATAAAATGTTCTAAATATGGTGAAGTTTTAGATTAAATAAAATCAGATGGACACACCACTATTTTTTTTTTTTTTTGCCATTTCACACTTTTAAAAAGCACATCAACTACATTTAGCCCTGGATCAATGAGGCATGGGACTAACTCAATCTCCATGCCTGCAAATTAAATGATTCTATGACTACTGCCAACAGTAACATAGAAACAACATTAAAAACAAATACAAAACAGCTTCCTATGGTAGAATATAAAATTATCATCCCTTAAATGTGGCAGACACATTACAGAAGGAGTTTTATATGAGGATGCATGACCTAAAACAACACAAAATATTAACTTTGTTGTTGTTGTTTAGTTGCTCAGTCGTGTTCGACACTTTGCGACCCCACAGACTGTATCCCACCAGGCTCCTCTGTCCATGGGATTCTCCAGGCAAGAATACTGGAGTGGGTTGCCATTTCCTTCCCCCAAATATTAACTTACTGATTTATATTTCATACTGTTCCATTGGCAGATATCCTTACTGTTCAAAGCACAAGGAGCTGTCACTTCTGACTGAGCCCAGCATTTCAAGACTGGAAACTCTGAGAAAAAGTGGTAGAAAATCATATCAGAAAACTTGTATCTGAACTAGAAGCCAAGCCAGTCTTTCATGTTGGGATATGACTATTCAAACATTTTAATACACAATGTACATGACTTGGACACAGCTATCATGTGTTGTTTTATTTTAACAGCCTGTTCTAAGTGGATGCATAGAAAATTATAAAATTAAAAAGACTGTGAAGTTGAGCATGACTTCTTAACAAATCCCACTACACCAGGGGCAATTTTTTTTAACTTAAACTTTTCTTGAAGTATAACATATCTCAGAAAAATGAAGAGATCATAAACATACAACTATATGAATTTCCATAGACAAAATACAGCCATGGAAAGAACTCTCAGACCAAAAAAATGAACAATTCCAGAACCCAAATGCTCTCTTGGGAGGGGGCACTATTCCGAACTTTATTTAGGGTAAGTAAAAGGTAACCATTAAAAGAAACAGTAAACTAGGTTGGATGAACAAAGTTAACACAGTTGAATACTTTTTCACTTTTCTCATCATGAAACAGATGATGACAGCAAATGTGTGATTAAAAACTTCCTGTCAGTCTCTAGTAACAGTGCTACTGAATTCAGTAAACATTGTAATCAGCCCAAATTTGGAGACACAAAGAACCAAAATCTGAAAGGGACTTCCTAAAGTTTTGATTCTAGGAAGACTGAAAATGATGAGAGCAGTTTTTTTAATTTGCTGAAATCCACACATAAAAGGAGAACAATTCTACACAAAACCAATAACTCGTAGACAATTTTTACAACAAAACTAGGTGGTAAAGTATCCCTAAAGTACACGCAAGTGGGCACAAAGTACAAACAGCTACAATATCAGTATGCATGCAATCCTGCAATATCAGTATGAAGAATCAGAAAGCAGCAGAGGTATCAATGGCTGAAAAAAGAAACACACCACGCATTATATGCCCACTCATAAAAGAGCACAGCACCAGCTATAGTCTTATCAAAAGAATCAAACCTGAATCTGATCATGCCTCTCAAGCTAGCTACCAGTTTCCAAGTAATGAAGAAGTCAGACGAACTTCATAATGAGTATAGTCATCCAAACCTCAACAATGACAGGGTCTCAAATGACCCTGGTTCTTCAACAGATAAAATTTTCTTTAAAGAACAAAATAGAGGGGAAATCTGTAATTAATAGACTTAATGGAAATAACATTTTCTTAATGGGCAAGACTAAGCTATCGTGTCTAAGAATGTCCACTTGATAAAAGGATAAAAGAAACATAAGGAAGTGACTGAAAGTCAGGAGAGTGGGTTACTCTTACAGCAAAGGAGACTGGGACAGGACCTGTGGGGCTGCTGCTATTGATGACTGGCAAAGTTCTGTTTCTTGACCTGGGTGGTAGTTACATGGCTATTTCCCCTCTAACAAGTCACTAAACTATATATCTGTGAAGTTTTTCTATATCAGTGCTTTATTCTACAATCAAAAAGTTTAACAGAAAGAAAAAAGAAACATGACTTTGTTCACTGTCCTTGACTTACCACCATACCTTTACTTTTATTTCAACTCTCCAGAAAGATTTGTAACCCTTACCTTGGTCACAATACATCAATAAATCAGGGTTATGGACCACAATAAAAGTTTCTCCATCTTTACTATGTGGCCGATGATAGCGATAGTGCACAGGCAAAAAAGCTTGGAAACAATCAATGCACTGTGAATCTTGTCTAGCATAAATGAGAACTTCAGATTCCTTGGACAAATAGTTGGGAGCCTCTATATTAAAATTTTCTGAAACCATCACTGCCTGTCAAAAAGAATACAAATATTAGTCCAGAAGAAATGAATGAGGAAGATGTAAAAAAGAAAACCAGAAGACTGCTATATAGATGAACAAAAATGTCAAACACACCACCCCTTATAAACAATTTTCATTCCTCTTCCATCCTCAGTTTTAAGTAGAAAACACAAGATGTGATCTGTGTTTAATATAAGTTTACTAAAAGTAAACTGAGGAAATTATACTCTGAGATGTGAAATTTCCCCATAATAAAAATTTCTATGTAATTTCCTTATCAACCTTTGCTTTGGTAACAAAACAGGTACCAAGAAAAGAAACTTCAGGAATAAATACAGCATTATTCAATAAGCATGAAAACTATGATAAAAAACAGTTAACCCAGTACTGGGTTAAAATGATAGGTATCACTCTGGTAACTTCCTGTTCTTCAAAGAAGATGGTAGTGAGTAAGATAGAGCACTGCCGGCAGGAAGTCAAAGCAAAGGTCAGCACTCTTTTTCGGATACAAAGAGTTAATGGAAAAAATGGTAATGATGCTTTTAAAAAATATTATGGTAAAAAAAAATTTTAAATAAATGTTTCATGCCAAAAGTAAAAATTGCACGAGGCAGAAATTAGTCTTACATTATAAATGTATCCATATATACATATTTATTTATAAAACCACACATATACATACAAACACACACACAAATATGAACATTATATACATAATATGTGTGCATGTGTATACATACACACATGCAAGTTTTCTTCAGATTCACTTACACAAGGAGAAAAAAACCAGCATTAATTTCTACCCACCAGAGCTAGCATCCTAACTCTTCTATTTGACAGGGACACCAAGTGCTGTATTTTCACATGTTGTTTCTTCCCTGTTCATCACAGAAGTAACAGAACTTGCTAGCAAAGGTCAAAGAATCTTATGATTCATAAGGAACTTGAGAAGTGATCGATTTAAACCACTGTTCCAGTGAGAGTATTTTTCAAATATCCAACCACTGTTTTAATGCTTCCAATGATTGGAAGAAAGAATTTTATTATTTTAAGTCATCTCATTTAATGTACTGTTAAATTTATTCCCTTTTTATTAGCAGAAACTTGATTCTCTGACCCATAACAATTCACCAAATGTCCATGCTTACAATATTTGCAAATAATGTTATTTGTTTTAGTAAGGGTCCCTCATAACTTAGAAGGCAACCACCCTCCTCCATATGTTTTCTCCTCCCCAAAGAAATATGTACAGTTTTCTTGGTTTCTCAAGACATGGTTTTCCAAACCATTCATCGCATCAGTTGCCTTTTGAAATACTCAAGAAAAAATAGTAGCAATACTATCTTCTTAAATAAACTTTTTAGCAGCCTCATTTCAATGTGATATATATATATATAATTTTTTAAAACTAATAGACTTCATTTTTTAGAGCAATTTTAGGTACAGAAAAATTGAGCAGAAAATATAGCATTACCACATACTCCCCATCCCTCCCAAACACACTCACAGTTTTCTCTATTATTAAAATCAGTTTGGTACATTTGTTATAATTCATTAAGCCAATATTGATACATTATTATTAACTACAGTCTATAGGTTAAGTTAGGGTTCACTCTTTATGTTGTATAGCCTATGGATTTTGACAAATATAAAATGACACGTATCATACTGAATTGTTTCAATGACCCAGTGTTCTGCCTATTCATCCTTATATTTTTCATTTTAACTTTTTGCAGAAAACTTTTAAGTAACTCCCATCCAATTTATTCAAGTAATTGACTTTTCACTAATTAAATCCAGGGACTTATATTTATCTCTATTAAATTTTACCTTTCTGGCTATTGTCCATTTTTTCTAGGCTGTTGAGATTTAACTGAAATCCCAATCTGTCAACCATTTATGTAACATTTATGAACTTGATAAATATATCTTCTGTATTTTTATCTAAGTACAAAAATGTTGACCAAGAAGATTACTAGAGCAAATCTCTAAGAAATTTTACTAGAGACCTGCTAGAAGTTTATTAATGCACTCTCTTTGCATACAACTAGACATAAATCAAAATAACACATATTTTCTATCTTGTCAACAAAGATGTATAGAATGACCGGTATTAATAAAGGTAACTTTCTCTGAGTACCAATTAAGCTCAGTGGTTTATATGCATTCACTTTGTTAATTTTCACAAGATCTCTATCAGGTAGGAACTCTTAGGCCTGTTATATAAATGCATAAACAAAGTATCAGGGTAGATAAACAATATAGTAGCTAGTAAGAAGACGAGACAAGATTCAAAGCCAGGTCAAGGAGATTCCCCTATTCAATTAGGTTAAATAAGATAGCCAATATTTATCTAGTTGAAAATAAAGTATAATAAGTAGAACTAACACAAAGTATATTCCTGATTGTGCTATTTAGAATTTATGATGGCATTATGATCTTCAGCTTCTCTAATTAATGAGTTTTTGTTTACTGTCTTTTTTCCATATAAATAAAAATATGGAAACTTCCCCAAAATTGAGAATATTTTTAACATGAACTTAAACTAGAATATAATGAAAATGAGGCAAACTGCTCTAAATGGCATTTTGGTCTTCAGAGAGGGTTCTATTAGTCAAAGGGTTTATTTGGTGATGGTTCAAAAACTTTTATTGTGGGTATCTGAATCTCAGAAATCAGCCTTAGGGACTTCCCTGGTGGCCCAGTGGCTAAGACTCTGTGCTCCAAATGCAGGGGGCCAGAGTTTGATCCCTGGTCAAGGAACTGGATCCCACATGCCGCAACTAAGAGTTCGCACGCTGCAACTAAGACCCACTAGCTAACAGCCACCGGCCTATACTTTTTCATGACAACACTAAACCACACATATCAAAAACCACCTGAGCAAAGTTAAATGAATTAAGCAATAAAATTTTTGTACCATAACTATAACACTCAACAGATCTTTCTCCCCTAGACTAGAGCTCTATCAAAAAAATTCAAAACAACAACAAAAAAAATCTAAAACATTTCCCAATTAAGACACAGTAATTGGTATCTCTGAATAACTTATACAATCTAAAATTGTAAAACTATAAAAATGAAATGTATAACAATAAATACTTTTCTGACACAGGGATGTTAACTCTTTTTAATTATTTATGTATTTTTATTTTTGGTCACCCTGTCTTCATTGCTGTGTGCTAGTTTTCTCTTGTTGTGGAGAGTGGTGGCTACTCTTCGTTGCAGTAAGTGGGATTATTGTTGTGGAGGCTTCTTGTTGCGGCTTGGGGGCTCTAGAGCTCCAGTTTCAGTAGCTGTGATGCACAGGGTTAGCAGCTCTGAGGCATGTGGGATCTTCCTGGACTAGGGATTGAATCTGTGTCCTCTGCATTGGCAGGTAGATTCTTAACCACAGTACCATCAGGGAAGCCCTGGGATGTTAATTCTAACAGAACATATTTTTTTCTAATCAGTCTGGCTGAAGAGTTTATCACTTTTACTCATCTTAAACTACAAGTTTGGGGTTTTACCAGTTTTCCCTACTGTGTGTGTCTGTTTTCTATCTCATTAACTTCTGCTGTGACCTTCATTATTTCCATCCTTCTACTGTGGTTTCACATGCTAATCATAGATTAAGGAGGCTTAGCTGAAAACGTTAACTGAGATCTTCTTTCAAAATAAATAGGCATTTTAGTGCTACAGATTTCCCTCTAAACACAGTTTTAGCAGTATCCCATTAGTTCTGGTATATTACGTTTTCATTTTCATTCAGTTCAAAATACTTTATTTCCCTTCTGATTTCTTCTTTTGACCCATGGATTACTTAGAAGTATGTTAATTAGTTTCCAAATATTTGAAGATTTTCTAAAGATCTTTCTATCCTTTATTTCTAATTTAGTTCCTTTGCAGTCAAGAATATTCTTTATAAGACTTAAATTCTTCTAAATTTATTGAGGCTTGTTTTATAGCCTAGAATGATCTATCTTGATAAATACTGCATGTATACTTATAAAAGAACATGTATTCCACTGTTGTTGGGTGGAATTGCCCATAAATGTCAATTAGATCAGGGAGTTGGTTCATAGTTTTGTTCAAATCTTCCATATCCTTACCAACTTTCTGTCTACTCATTACATCAATTATTGAGAGAAGGGTATTGAAATCTCCAACTGTAAGTGTGAATTCATCTATTTCACCTTACAGTTCTACCAATTTTTCTTTGCATTTTGAATCTGTTATTAGTGACATAAATATTTAGAATTATTATTTCCTGCTGATTAGCTGATCCCTTTATCAAAATGGTGATAGTCTTTAGCACTTGTGACAATCTTTGCTCTTGAATCCCTTTGCCTAATAGTAATATAACCACATCAGCTTTCCTTTGATCAGTGTGAGCACATCTTATCTTTCATTTTAAAAGTTAAAGTTCATTTCTTATATGCAATATACAGTTAGGTCTTGATTTCTCATCCAATCTGAAAATCTCAGCCTTTTAATGGAGATATTTAGACATTTACATTTAATATGATTATTAATATGGTTAAGTTTAATTCATCTTGTTCTCTGTATCTTTATTTTTTGTTCCCTTTATCTTTTTTCTCTGCCTTCTGTCCAATAGACTGAATTTTTTTATAGTTCCATTTAATCTGCTGTGCTGGCATATTAACTACGACTCTGTTATTTTTGCAGTTACTTCAGAGTTTATAGTAAACATCTTTACTGTATCAGTCTACTTTCACCTTACATTTAGTATAACAACCTTACTAAAGTATATTTCATTTTTCACCTCCCAACCTTGTGATAGTGCTATCATACATTTTATTCTTTGACATGGTATGGATGCTAAACTACATTGTTGTTATTTTTTGTCAATTATCTTGGAAAAATTTACATAGTATGGAAAAAATCTTATTTTTACTCATGTAGTTATCATTTCAAGTGTTCTTCTTTCCTTGGTGTAGATAGATTTCATCTGGTATCATTTTCCTTCTGCCCGAAGGATCTCTTCTAACATTCCTAGTATTGGAGGTCTGATGGTGATGAATTCTTTCAACCTTTAGGTCTGAAAAAGTCTTTATTTCACCTTCACCTTGAAAGGTATTTTCACTGTATAAAGAATTCTAAATTCACAGATTTTTTTTTTCTTTCTATATTTTAAAGATGCTGCTGCTCCATTTTCTTGTTTGCATTATTTTTGACAAGAAGTCTGCTGTTATTCTTACCTTTGGTCCTCTGTATTTTATGTGGGTTTTTTTTTCCATCTTGATGCTTTTAAAATTTTCTCATTATCATTGTTTTAAACAATTTTATTATCTTGTACCTTGATATAGTTTCTTTCATATTTCTTGCACTTGAGCATCGTAGATATGTAAGTTTGTAGTTTCCATCAAATCTGAAATTTCCTCAGCCATTATTTCTTCAAATATTTTTTCCATCTCCATCTCTTTCTTCTCTCCTTGGGGATTTCCGTTACACCTCCCCTGCCCAGCTTTATTGAGATATGACATGTAACATTGTGTAGGTTTAAGGTATATAACATGAAGATCTGATATATGTATATTTTGAAAAATAATTACCATAATAACATTAGTTAAAATGTCCATCACCTCATACAGTTACCTTTCTGTGTGTATGCGTGGTGAGAACATTTAAGGTATACTCTCTTAGCGATAGTTTGCTAACTACAGTCACCATGCTATACTTTAGACTTTCGGAACTTAACTCATCTTATAACTAGAAGTTTGTACTTTCTGACTACCTTCACCCATTTCTCCTACATTCTCACCCCTGGCAATGACCAGTCTACTATCTGAGTTCAGTTTTTCTTATATTCCCCATATAAGTGAGATCATACAGTATTTGTCTTTCTTTGACTTATTTTATCTAGCATAATACTTTCAAAGTTCATGTGTTTTGTTGAAAATGGCAGAATTTCTTCCTTTTTTTTTTAATGTTTGCATAACATTCCACTGTGTGTGTCTCTGTGTATGGGTATGCATATACATGTGTATATACACACATACACACAAATACATAAAAATATATACACATTTATACATATCTCAGTTTCAGAAATATATATCTCACACTTTCTTTATCCATTCACCTATTGATGGATGCTTAGGCTGCGTCCATATCCTGGCTATTGTAAATAATGCTGTAATGAACATGAGGATGCCAGAATCTCTTAGATATAGCCCAATTAGACTTATGGTAGGTCACATGAAGTTGTTCCACAACTCACTAATGTTCTACTCACTTTTTACATTTCTTTTCTTTATCTGTTTTGTATTTTTGGTAGTTTCTATTGCTATGATTTCAAGTTCATTAATCTTTTCCTCTTCATTGATCTGCCATTAATTCCATCCAGAATATTTTCCATCTCATACTTTGTAGTCTTAATTTATAAAAGGTCAACTGTCCTTTCAAGTGTCTTCCATTTCTGTACTTACCTTTCTGAACATAAGGAAAAGAGCTATGATCAGCATTGACTGAATCATTTACCTCCTCATTATAGGTCATATTTTCCCACATCCTTGTAGCCTTGCAAAACTTTTATTAGAGTCAAGACATTTTGATCCTGTTGGGTACTAGATATTTCTGCATTCCTATAAATATTCTTGAGCTCTGTTTGTAGTGCTGTAAGGTTACTCGCAACTATCTGATTTTTGCAAGATCTTCGTTTTGAAATTTGTTAGGTAGGACTGAAGTAATGTTCACTCTAGGGCTTAGTATTTCCCACTACTCAGTTTTTTTGTTTACTCTATCCAAAGCCTAGTGAATTACAAGGATTTTCCCAGTTTGGTTGGTGGGAACAGGTACCACAACTAGACCTGTGTGAGACACTATTACTTCTAATTTTTTCATATAGTTCTTTCCCAGCATCAAGCAGTTTTCTCATATGCATGCATGCATTAATTAATACTCAACTCTGCATTCAGGGGAACCTCTGTGTATCTCTGAAATTTGTCTCTATGCAGTTCGCTCTTCCCTGATACACTGTTTGTGAATTCTAGTGACTCTGTGTGCATGCATGCTAAGTCACTTCAGTCGTGTCTGACTCTGTGCAACCCTATGGACTGTTCATGGGATTCTCCAGACAATACTGGAATGGGTTGCCATGCCATGCCTTCCTCCAGGGAATCTTTCCAACCCAGGGATCAAACCTGCACCTCTTATGTCTCCTGCATTGGCAGGCGGGTTCTTTACCACTAGTGTCACCTGGAAAGCACTTCTAGTGACTTTGGTCTTTCCCAAATCTTACCTTTATCTCCTTAACTCAAGAAGTCCACCAGGCTCTTTTTAGGTTCACACTCCCTGCACTACAGTCTGAACTCTCATGTAATAAACTAGAACAACTGAAGGGCTAACCTTATTTATTTCTCATCTCTAAGATTTCACTGCTTGATATTCAATTATTTTTTCCATTCTTTCTTATATTTTGTCTATTTCTTGGTTGTTTCAAGTGGAAAACAAATATGTTCCCTGTTCTTCAACTTCGCCAAGGCAGAAGTCCTAACACGTTTTGACTGAGTGAAACTTGCAATTTCAAAAACATTTCCATTTTGACCTATAAAATATCAATTTCTTATGTTTCAATCTAATATTATGCTGTTTCCAAAGAATGTGAGAGATTTTGATTAAAAATCTACATTGAAACTAGTTAAGATTTATTTTTATTTTCAAATTGCTCAGAAGCTATCATAAACTCCTTTAAAAACATTTTGTTGCCATATCATCTATGTAGTCAAAAATTTTTTCTTATCTAACAGAGTCAAGATATACAAGCATCAATCATTCCCTATGTATAAATTCTCTTCTATCTAGTTAAACTCACCAAATAATATCACATCTCATGACAAAGTTTCTCTGCACAAAGAACTGGGGCCACAGTCTCAACTCAGCTAGGCAGAAGAAAATAGCATCTAATATATCAGGAAATCAACTTCTAATTTACAAGTGAGACATCTATTTTTCTAGAAGTTCCCAAAATGGAAAAGTAAATTCACTTAAAAGATTTGTAATTACATATCAGAGAATTAGGAAGCAGAAAATCAAGATAAAGAGAAACCTGTCAAGCAATCTAAAGTGGAACCCTTTACCTATCTTATTTTCTCATTATAGGCAACCTGCACACATCCCTATCTCATCCCAACCATAGGTATGGGTATGTGGGCATGTGACTTCTTTTTGGGTACATATATATAAAAAATTCCACTTTCTTAAAACATGGTAGATCATTTTATTAAGTAAATTTAAATATGATTCCAATCCATGTCAGAACAAGCCAATAACTGTATTTAAATATGAAATGTACTTTTTTTGGAGCTGTACCATTCAGCTTGCAGGATCTTAATTCCCAGACCAGGGACTGAACCTGGGCCTTTGGCAGTGAACGTGTGGAGTCCTAACCACTGTACTGCCAGGGAATTCCCAAAACATATCATGTAAATATTAAAAACCCTCATTCATAATTCATGCTCAATGAAAAAAAGGAACAAATTAAAAAAAAAAAGGAATCTTCCCATATATGTATCTAAACTGCCATATATGTGAACATGTGTACCTAAACTGCCATAGAGACACAAAAACAGAAATAGGAAGAAATGGTAACTAGGAGTTAAAAATAGGTGAAAGCTTAGCATTGCACACTTTTTATACTCCCTGAATTATAAACCATGAGGATATAATTATCTAATCAAAAACAAATGTAAATAAAACAGGTAGAGAAATTGGACTAAATCACAATTAGAAGCAAACTACCATCCTAAATGACTCCAAGTGTATCCAAGTGTATTTTGCCTTTTTCAAATTCATATATAGAATGAACTAAAACAGTTTCCCAAAATTTCTTAATAGAAATCACTTGAATCATTAACAGATTTGGGGATCTGATATGATTTGCTAAATTAAGCTTTCTCAGAAAGACAATAATCTGCACCAAAAATACTCACTGGTGATTCTTATCAAAGTTAGGGAAACTCTTTAACTAAGGAGTAAGATTTATTTCCCAAAAGAACAACAACTTTGCAATTAGACAATCCTGGATTCACTTCTTGGCTTTTCCATTTACCTATGTGATCTGGGATAAGTTATTTGGACTCTTTGTGCCTGTTTCCTAACCTAGAAAATGGAATCTTTCCAAGGATGCTATAAAGATTAATCTATTTAAAGGATGTGGGACATAATCTTTCTTATAATGCTTAATTTTATCTTGCTTCCTAAAAAAAAAAATACCTGTTATATAGATATCCAATAAATATTTGTTTCCTTTCCTCCCATACTCAAATTATACAGATGTTGGGGTATATGTCAAATTTTAACTAAGTTGTTGTTGAAGCAGTATTTATTAACCACTAATCTTTTCAAAGACAAGCTTTAATATAAATGTCATTTTAGCTGACTTATTACAGACAAGTATGACAAGTTTCACTCACTTTTTAAAGAATATTCCCATCCTATCTTTTATATTCACTTAACAAAATGAATTAAAAAATACTACAATGTCATCTTATCTATTTTGCCTTAATCCAATTACAACATTCCTACAATAATTTCCCTCTCAAAAAAACCCTCTAACAGTTGTACCTCAGTTATGTTTCTCTCTTGTAATGAAGCCAACTCATACGGATCCACAAAAAGTCCTGTTGGGATGTACTGTTTAATTAAGAGTCGGCAGGTCTGTAAGTCCTCTATGCTTTCTCCAAATTTCACTTTTGTTAACAGGTCTCTGTAAGATAAGTATGTTTTCATAAATATCTTCATTCAATTTTTTTTCTTAAGAATTCATTCAATTTTTAAACAAGCTAATATAATATAACAAGCTTATATTTAAGTTAGTACAAATATTATATTTCAAATTAGTTTTTCAAAAGAAGATCATAAAGTTAAATGAAATATTTATATCACATCAAAATCAGTCATTAGATCTTTCATCAATTCATGTCATAGTCATAGTATAGTATTAGTGTGAAAATAGACAAACATCATTGGGAAAGGATGGAATCCAGAAACAGGCACACACTTTTTAAAAATAAAGGTGCCAATATAATTTGATGGGGAAAAGATTCTTTTCAACAAACAGTGCTGAAACAACTGTGTACCTATATAGAAAAAACTGAACTGTGACCTCTACCTCATACCATACTACAAGTATTAATCTAAAATAGGTTATAAACTTAAATGTAGAATTGTCTCAGCTTTCTGTCTGGAGGCTTATTTTGGACCAAGTGCAGAGAAGGCAGTCCAAAGCACGGTGGTTTTGCTTAAGTGAGAAAACAGGGATAGAAGATAAGGGAGGCTTAAGCAGCTAGAAGTCACAGCACTACATTCCCACTACTTCCCAGAGAGGAAGGAACTTTGTACAAAGAGTTCTAGAAGTCTGAATTGGAGTCCCCTTGAATTTTTATTGAATACTAAAATAAACATGAGTAAGACGCAACTCCACAAGACTGGACAAGGAATTACCAAGGAACTGAAAGATAAGAAATTCTGAAACTTCACAAAGACACTGCATTCCACCAACCAAAGGATAGAAACCAAAGAGTTCAGCAGAGATCCCACTGAGGTAGAAAGCAGAATGGCAGTTGCCAGGGGCAGGTGGCTGGGGGATGGGGATGAGGAGTGACTGTTAAGAGGTACAGATTTCAGTTCTGTAACATGAAGCGCGGTCTATGGATAGTTAGTAATAATGGTAACACAAAATGGGAATATCCTTAACGCCACTAAGGTGTACAATATAAAATGGTTAGGACAGCATATTTTATGTTACAGGTATTTTACCACAATTAAAATAAATAATAGTGTAAAAAAATATGACTGATCGGAGCAAAAGTAACAACAACATATGGTAGGTTTGTAACATAAGCAAAAAAACATAAAGTTAATTAATGAATGGCAAGAAGAGCATAAAGGGGAGGAGAAAGAAATGAACTATTCTGCTATAAGATTCATGCATTATTCATGGTATGAAACAGTGTTATCTGAAGGTAGTCTGTGATAAGTTAAAATTGTAAACCCTAAAGCAACTAATTTTTTAAAAATAGAAAGGTATAGTTAATAAGCCAAAAATGGAGATAAAATGGAATGATCAAAAAATATTCCATTTATCCAAAATAAGGTAAGAAAAAGATTAAATGGTATAAATAGAAAAAAATATAGAAAAGAAGTAGCAAGACGGGTAAATTTAAACCAAACCAACCAAATCTACATTAACATTACAAGTATATGGTCTAATCACTCCAGTTAAAATATAGAAATTGAGAGACTGGATGAAATCGCAACACTTAACTATATGCTGTCTACAAGAAATGGCAAATATAAACATAGACAAAAGTAGAAGGATGGAAAAAATGTATGCAAATATTAATAACAATACTATAGAGCGGCTATTAATACTGAAAAAGAAGACTTTAGGACAAGGAAAATTGCCATGGATAAAGAAGAATACTACACAAAAATAAAAGGGTCAATCACTAAGAAAATATAACAGGAAAATAAAATATAACAATAATTTATATATAAAATAAAACAATAATAAAATATAAAATATAACTGTGTGGACCCAATAACAGAGCTTCAAAGATTCCTGTATTTTACATCATAGTAAAAACTGGTAGCACTATAAGGATAAACAGACAAATCCATAATTACAGCAAAAGATTTTGATACCCTTATCTCAGTAATGGGTAGAACAAGTAAAGAGAAAATCAGTAAAGATACAGAAAACATGAACAACCTTGAATTGTTAGTTGATCTGACAATTATAGTAACAGAACATTCTAAGTGCAAAAGAAAAACTATATGCTGAACATTAAAAGAAGTCTCTAAAAGTTTAAAGAATTGAAATCAAGCAGAATATGGTCTCTTAACAACTTGGCATTAAATTGGGAATCAATAGGAGGAGGAGATACGGCCTCCTCCAAGCCACAGCCTCAGCCTCTCTTGTCCTTCAGACTATGCCTGGGATCTGCTGCCAGGTAGCCTTGGTCCCACAGACCTGCTTGTACGGGCTCAGGTTTCTTTACCTCCAGAAAGAAAAACTGACACACTGCAACCTGGAAATTAATGTAAGATACTGAAATTAGGGACTTGTTTCAAATTTGAACATGGTTAATTAAGGAGCAACAAAACCCAAGGGGTCAATACTGGAAATAAAATATGCCAGTTCAAACTAGTATTTCTGGGAGGGCCTGCTATTGGCAAATCAAGCGTGGTACTTCATTTTGTGAAGGACCAACTTCATGAATTTCAAGAGAGTACCACTAAGGCTGTTTTTCTAAGCTGCATGAAATATGGGACATGAGATACAACTGGTCAAGAATGATTATCACAGACTAGCAACAATTACTACAGAGGAGTACCGGCAGCCATTAGTTGCATCTGATACTGAAAATGAGGAGTCCTTTGCAAGAACAAAAAACTAGGTTAAATTACTTCAGAGGGAAGTGAGTCCTAACACTGTCATAACTTTACCAGGAAAGTAGGTTGATCTAGAAAAAATGGGCTGAGATTTCCAGGAAGTGCAATCCTGCTCAAATGACAAGGTATTCATGAAGACATCACCTCAAACAACAATGAATGTAAATAAAACGTTCACAGTAATAGCTAAAAAGTTGCCAAGGAATGAACTACAGAATCCAGGACCAAAAAGTTCTGCAAGAGCAAGAGCAGCAGACCTTAATGAACTCATTACAGTCTACCAGGGGTCAGTGGTAGGTAGAATATTCTTCTGCTTTCTAAATGTTAGCAGGGGAATTGGAGCATTAAGTAAGTTAAGTATGGCTTATAATAGAGTCAAGTTTCTAATACAGTATTAAGTGTTTTGAACTTCATTTTTAATAACATGCATGTGTAGGAGAGAATGAGAGCTGTGTGTTCACCTATCTCAGTGGCACATTAGGGGGAATCATTTCTCATCACCAGAGATATAGACAAGTGACTGGACCCACAGTGAACCAGAATCCACAGTTCTATGAAAAAGATCTGGAACACTCCAGAAACATTCTTTATTTAGAAGGAGAGTCTAAAGATACTTATACTTAGCCACAGTATTCAGGCTAACAGTAATTTTTCCTAGTGTCTATATTTAAAGTGTATGCTCCATATTGTACCAAATTATTCAAAAGAAAATAGTCCTGTATCTTCAAGGGGAAACAATGAACATCAATAGTATCTAAACTATAGCCAGATCTATTATTTTTTAAATGAAAACTCAAATGTAAACCCATCTTGTTTTAGGAATATGAAAAATGATAAATGCATTTAATGAATCATGTTCCCTTCAGACATGTGAGCTTATCAACAAAACTGAAATAAATCAGGTGTTTGTGATTCTGTTTAATCACTGCTGGCCATTACATAGGTTTTGTTGTTTAGTGGCAGAGAAGGAGCTTTTGCCCCCACTGGATATAAGTCAATACACTAACAATTATGAACATTCAAACTTATTTTAAAGTCCATCTTCATCTGTGCTGTAAGTAGAGTAATACATTGTAGTTTCCACGTTGTTCAGTTGCTAAGTCATGTCCGACTCTTTGCAATTCCATAAACTATAGAACTCCAGGTTTCCCTGTTGTTCACTATCTTCTGGAATTTGCTCAAACTCATGTCCACTGAATTAGTGATGTCATCCAACCATGTTTATTACTCTTCTGTAATACTTAAAGCTATTTCAAATCCTGAAAGATGATGCTGTGAAAGTGTTGGAGTCAATATGCCAGCAAATTTGGAAAACTCAGCAGTGGCCACAGGACTGGAAAAAGTCAGTTTTCATTCCAATCCCAAAGAAAGGCAATGCCAAAGAATGCTCAAACTACCACACAATTGCACTCATCTCACACTCTAGAAAAGTAATACTTAAAATCCTCCAAGCCAGGCTTCAGCAATATGTGAACCGTGAACTTCCAGATGTTCAAGCTGGTTTTAGAAAAGGCAGAGGAACCAGAGATCAAATTGCCAATATCCATTGGATAATCATAAAAGCAAGAGAGTTCCAGAAAAGCATATATTTCTGCTTTATTGACTATGCCAAAGCCTTTGACTGTGTGGATCACAATAAACTGTGGAAAATTCTGAAAGAGATGGGCATACCAGACCATCTGACCTGCCTCTTGAGAAACCTGTATGCAGGTCAGGAAGCAACAGTTAGAACTGGACATGGAACAACAGACTGGTTCCATATCGGGAAAGGAGTATGTCAAGGCTGCATATTGTCACCCTGCTTATCTAACTTATATGCAGAGTACATCATGAGAAATGCTGGACTGGAGGAAGCACAAGCTGGAATCAAGATTGCTGGGAGAAATATCAATAACCTCAGATATGCAGATGACACCACCCTTAGGCAGAAAATAGAGAAGAACTAAAGAGCCTCTTGATGAAAGTGAAAGAGGAGAGTGAAAAAGTTGGCTTAAAGCTCAACATTCAGAAAACTAAGATCATAGCATCCGGTCCCATCACTTCATGGCAGATAGATGAGAAAACAGTGGAAACAGTGGCAGACTTTATTTTTTTGGGCTCCAAAATCACTGCAGATGGTGATTGCAGCCATGAGATTAAAAGATGCTTACTCCTTGGAAGGAAAGTTATGACCAACATAGACAGCATATTAAAAAGCAGAGTCATTACTTTGCCAACAAAGGTCCATCTAGCCAAGGCTATGGTTTTCCCAGTGGTCATGTATGGATGTGAGAGTTGGGACTATAAAGAAAGCTGAGTGCCCAAGAATTGATGCTTTTGAACTGTGATGTTGGAGAAGACTCTTGAGAGTCCCTTGGACTGCAAGGAGATCCAACCAGTCCATCCTAAAGGAGATCAGTCCTGGATGTTCATTGGAAGGACTGATGTTGAAGCTGAAACTCCAATACTTTGGCCACCTAATGCAAAGAGCTGACTCATTTGAAAAGACCCTGATTTGGGGAAAGATTGAGGGCAGGAGGAGAAGGGGATGACAGAAGATGAGATGGTTGGATGGCATCACCGACTCAATGGACATGGGTTTATGGAGACTCCGGGAGTTGCTGATGAACAGAGGCCTAGCGTGCTGAGATTCATGGGGTCACAAAGAGTCAGACACAACTGAGCGACTGAACTGAACTGAATACTTAAAAGAGCTGCTTAAAAGCATCCACATGTATAGTTACTAAAACAGTTAAATTTTTTCCTTGTCTCCCCCTTTGAAAGGAAAGGGCTGTTTTAATATTTTACTGGAAAAAATTGAAGGAAGGAGGAGAAGGGGGTGGCAGAGATTGAGATAGTTGGATGGCATCACCAACTCAATGAGCATGAGTTTGAGCAAACTCAGAAGATAGTTTAGGACAAGGAAGCCTGTCATGCTGCAGTCCATGGAGTCGCAAAGAGTTGGACATGACTTAACGACTGAACAACAGTGAACATGCAACATCTTAACATCAGAAAAAACATATATTTTAAAAGACAGAGATCTTCAGGACCTTCTGCCAAGATGACATTCAACCAATCAACCAACTAAAACATATCGGATGTATTAGTTAAGCTTTATAAAGTTATTCACCTGTATTACCTTCCAGTTCACAGTCTTCATTTTGCTCACAAATAAAACACATAAATTTCTCCAAAAGACTTGTAGAAAACCAAATATACTACAACTATAGTATCCTCTGATCCACTTATCCAGTAACTCTATAAAAAAAAATAGAAAGTGGGGGGGGAGGGAAGAGGGAGGGGGGTTCCGGAGGGGAAGCATATGTAAACCCATGGTGATATCATGACAATGTATGGCAAAAACAATTAAAAAAATAAAAATAATAAAAAAAAAATAGAAAGTGAAAGTCGCTAAGTCATGTCTAACTCTTTGCCACCCCATGGACTATAAGTACACGGAATTCTACAGGCCAGAATACAGTTCCCAGAGACCAACAATTTCTATCCTGCACTCACAAACCACCGTTTTAGTAATCTGGCCTAGAATTCTGCCCAGAATCTAGAACAACTAATTTTCAGATTAACCAAAGATAAATTCAGCAATTGTTTAAGCAAGTTTTCCTACTTCAAAGAGATATAATTCATCCGAGAGGGGAAGACTCTAAATTCATTTACAGTCGTAAAGGCCCTTTTATACAATTTCCTACTACTACTAACTGCTTGATCTTTCCAAAGTGGGAATAAGTCTTCTTGACCAAGACAGAAATAAGAGGGACCACAAATTCTACCTTCTATGATATGTTAATATTTCCTTATCCAACCTCTCAGCAAGATGATACCTGCTATAAACATAACTAAAAACAAACCAAAAAAAAGCCTTTTTTTAAAAAAAACATGATTGTTGGCATTTTCTGAAGGTCTCAAATAACTGAGATTTCTAGTTTCTGAAGCTATTCTTGTGGGTTCTGTCACTCTTTGTCATTGCTTTTAATACTGCTTTTTATCCTCAGGACTTAGAAATGGACAGCTACTTTTGTTGTCCTGATAAGTCTCTTCAAGCACTTCTTTCTTCCTTTTTGGAATTAGTTATCTCTCATTCCTCTTGAAGATACATCCCAATTATGTTAAACAAAGAAGTTGTATATACTTGGCATAATCACCCTGATATTGCTTAAAATATATCTGGAACTCTATCAAAAACTTCCTTTCAGAAGTGAATTCTCTCCCAAAAGCAGTTTTATACTTTATAGTTACATCTCTTCTTTGAAACTATATTGCCCAGATTGATCACCTATCTCAATGACTAATAATAAAAGCTAACATTTCCTGAGTATGTGCTATGGGACAAGCACTACATTAAGGAACTTGCCACATATTCTCTGATCTAATCTTCACAACCCAAATAAGGAAATACTTTCATTATCTAATTTCATCAGTAAGGTAACAAAGACTTAAGTAACTTGACTAAGGGCACAAATATACTAAATAATAGAGCTACATTGTTAGTCCAAATTTATTTGAATTAAAAACAAGCAAACAAACAGAAAAACCAAGTTGTTTCTACTATACCTCCTAGCCATTCACATGTAGAGTAAAGTTGAAGAATGAGGAGAGTGAGGTGTTTTAGTTTAAGGTGATGTATAAAATGAAGGGATTTAAAAAATAAATGTATCAGAATTTATAAATCGAATATCTGAGAAGAACTTCCAAGTAACCACTTTGAGAGGCTTTAAAGTTTGGGAATCTCTTACGGAACAGCTTCCACAACTTTTTACCACTCTTTTAAATATCTTCAATATCGGCAATATTCATTTTTGAGAATAGTTTCTATTTTGGAAATAGTTTGGGCTTTGGAAACAAGTTTTGTAAATCAGAAATAGTGACTTAAGGTGGTATCTTAGTACATGAGACTGTGGCTTTGGAGTATGATAGTCCTAAATTTGTATCAGAGCTCTACCACTCTAAACTCTACTTGAAGTCCCTGAGACCTAGTTCCCTCATCTGAATGACAAGAAAAGTATCATCTACCTTACAACCATTGTGCAGATTAAATGGAGTATGTATATATCAGTTCAGTTCAGTTCAGTCACTCAGTTGTGTCTGACTCTTTGCCACCCCATGAACTGCAGCACGCCAGGCCTCCCTGTCCATCACCAACTCCTGGAGCGCACTCAAACCCATGTCCATCGAGTCGGTGATGCCATCCAACCATTTCATCCTCTGTCTTCCCCTTTTCTTCCTACCCTCAATCCTTCCCAGCATCAGGGTCTTTTTCAATGAGTCCACTCTTCACACGAGGTGGCCAAAGTATTGGAGTTTCAGCTTCAACATCAGTCCTTCCAATGAACTAGGACTAATCTCCTTTAGGATGGACTGGTTGGATCTCCTTGCAGTCCAAGGGACTCTCAAGAGTCTTCTCCAATACCACAGTTCAAAAGCATCAATTCTTCGGCACTCAGCTTTTTTCACCGTCCAACTCTCACATCCATACATAACTACTGGAAAAACCATAGCCTTGACTAGACGGACCTTTGTTGGCAAAGTAATGTCTCTGCTTTTCAATATGCTATCCAGGTTGGCCATAACTTTCCTTCCAAGGAGTAAGCATCTTTTGATTTCATGGCTGCAATCACCATCTGCAGTGATTTTGGAGCCCAAAAAATAAAGTCTGACACTTTTTCCACTGTTTCCCCATCTATTTCCCATGAAGTAATGGGACCAGATGCCATGATCTTAGTTTTCTTAATGTTGAGCCTTAAGCCAACTTTTTCACTCTTTCACTTTCAGCAAGAGGCTTTTTAGTTCCGCTTCACTTTCTGCCATAAGGGTGGTGTCATCTGCATATCTGAGGTTGTTGATATTTCTCCCAGCAATCTTGATTCCAGCTTGTGCTTCTTCTAGCCCAGCGTTTCTCATGATGTACTCTGCATATAAGTTAAATAAGCAGGCTGACAATATACAGCCTTGATGTACTCCTTTTTCCTATTTGGAACCAGTCTGTTGTTCCATGTCCAGTTCTAACTACTGCTTCCTGACCTGCATACAGGTTTCTCAAGAGGCAGGTCCGATGGTCTGGTATTCCCACCTCTTGAAGAATTTTCCAGTTTATTGTGATCTGCACAGTCAAAGACTTTGGCATAGTCAATAAAGCAGAAGTAGATGTTTTTCTGGAACTCTCTTGCTTTTTCGATGATCCGATGGATATTGGCAATTTGATCTCTGGTTCCTCTGCCTTTTCTAAAACCAGCTTGAACATCTGGAAGTTCACAGTTCATATATTGCTGAAGCCTGGCTTGGAGAATTTTGAGCATTACTTTACTAGCATGTGAAATCAGCGCAATTGTGCGGTAGTTTGAGCATTCTTTGGCATTGCCTTTCTTTGGGATAGGAATGTAAACTGACCTTTTCTAGTCCTGTGGCCATTGCTGAGTTTTCCAAATTTGCTGGCATATTGAGTGCAGCACTTTCACAGCGTCATCTTTTAGGATTTGAAATAGCTCAACTGGAATTCCATCACCTCCACTGGCCTTGTTCATAGTGATGCTTTCTAAGGCCCACCTGACTTCACTTTCCAGGATGTCTAGCTCTAGCTAAGTGTGAGCGATCACACCATCATGATTATCTGAGTTGTGAAGATATTTTTTGTACAGTTCTTCTGTGTACTCTCGCCATTGCTTCTTAATATCTTCTGCTTCTGTTAGGTACGCACCATTTCTGTCCTTTATCGAGCCCCTCTTTGCATGAAATGTTCCCTTGGTATCTCTAATTTTCTTGAAGAGATCTCTAGTCTTTCCCATTCTGTTGTTTCCCTCTATTTCTTTGCATTGATTGCTAAGGAAGGCTTTGTTATCTCTCCTTGCTATTATTTGGAATTCTGCATTCAGATGGGAATATCTTTCCTTTTCTCCTTTGCTTTTCGCTTCTCTTCTTTTCACAGCTATTTGTAAAGCCCCCTCAGACAGCCATTTTGCTTTTTTGCATTTCTTTTTCTTGGGGATGGTCTTAATCCCTGTCTCCTGAACAATGTCACAAACCTCCGTCCATAGTTCATTGGGCACTCTATCAGATTTAGTCCCTTAAATCTATTTCTCACTTACAGTGTATAATTACAAGGGATTTGATTAAGGTCATACCTGAATGGTCTAGTGGTCTTCCCTACTTTCTTCAATTTCAGTCGGAATTTGGCAATAAGAAGTTCATGATCCAAGCCACAGTCAGCTCCTGGTCTTATTTTTGCTGACTGTATAGAGCTTCTCCATCTTTGGCTGCAAAGAATATAATCAATCTGATTTCGGTGTTGACCATCTGGTGCTGTCTATGTGTAGAGTCTTCTCTTGTGTTGTTGGAAGAGGGTGTTTGCTATGACCAGTGCATTCTCTTGGCAAAACGCTATTAGCTTTCCCCTGCTTCATTATGTACCCCAAAGCCAAATTTGCCTGTTACTCCAGGTGTGTCCTGACTTCCTACTTTTGCATGTATATATAGCTTCTGTCTATTTAAATAAATAATAGATATGTACAGTAAATTATAAATGTTTATTTTCTCTTCTCCACTGTTATTTTAATCATTGTTTCAAACTATGAACCACTTATCCATCAGTTATAACTTTAAGAATGCAAGTAATTTTTTTCAGTTTATCCATTTTTCAGCTAACAATTTTTGGTTTCAAATTACATGAAATTGTATTTTGACATAAGTCAATGGGCAACTTACCTGTGAAAACCATCTTTCAAAACTTCTTGTCTCAAAATAATTTCAGAACAAGTGGCCCTTATGCCTATAAGAATGAAAAGTTTTTTTTAAATAAAATAAGCACTCAATGAAAGAATATTTAAATAAATAGAAAATAATTATTTGAGTAGAATTTAATTGATTGGAAAATCTAACCTAAAACAAAACAAACACCCTTAAAACTTAAGCAATTTGTGCTACATATAAATCTATTTCTAGTGTAGCAAAGGGGTTCAAAGCCTTGACTTTGGTGTTAGATTGGCTAATTTCAAACAACCGTCTGTCACTTAATAGCTGTGTGACATTGAAGAAGATAGTTTCTCTCTTTGCTAGTTGTCATGAGAATTTAATATGAGAAGCACTTGGAACAGGGTCAACCACAGAGTACCCACTTTGTATAAGTGTTTGTTATTTTTACTACTTTATTCAGGTGATCACTGGACAACAAAAAGAATAGAATGGTGAAAGAACCAGGACACCTCAATTTTAATCCTAGCTCACTGAAACTGAATATCAGATACAAATTGGCAACTTCTATATTCTATCATCCACAAGTAGAAAAAAGAAGGTACATTTATGCAGTGTTCAGACACTGAGAGGGTTTAAAGAAAAAAAAAAAACTGGAGGCTTCTCAAAGGTTCAAAGGGTTCTTCTATAAACTTAGAAATCTCACTAATCTGACTCCATGCAGAACTTAGACATTAAAACTGTTACTCAGTGTCAGTTTCATAAGATTTAAAAATTCAGCTACTAACGATTACCAAATCAGCCCAAGAACCTTGCTATGGAATTTTACTCCATTTTGAAAAGCTGGAAATGTGTGAGAACATTAAAACAAACACACAGAAAAACCATACACTATTGTATGTTGTGAATTCCATTAGATGTATTCCTGAGAAGACCCCCCAAAAATCAAGTGGAAAGGAAACATTTGAAATATACCAGAGAGGGAAGGAAGGGGGAAACTATGAAAGATAACATTTATTAAATAATACTTATATGACAGATTCTCTACTTGAGGTTTTCACATGTATTTTAACTTTCATGATCTAGAGAAACAGGCCAGCAAAATTACTGCCATTTGTATACAGGAGTAGTGAAGCCACTCAGTCGTGTCTGACTCTGTGACTCCAAGGACTGTAGCCTACCAGGCTCCTCTGTCCATGGGATTTTCCAGGCAAGAATACTGCAATGGGTTGCCATTTCCTTCTCCAATACAGGAGTAAACTCTGACATAAATACTAACTATCTAGGTCATACAAGTAGGTAAGTCACTGATTAGAAGTAAGATTTGCCTGACTTTTAAAGCCTAAGGTATTTCAGCTCTTCTTGCTATTTAATGAAATCCTTAATTACTTTGGAGAAGCATATATCATCCTTTCCCAAACAAATAACTTACAGAATATCTCTTGCAAAAATTCAGACATTTCTTCAATATTTAATTTTAACAGAGGTGGGGGAAAGGTTTATATCTGCCTATAAATTAAATTAGAAAAAAGGTCAGATTAACAGGCTTAAATTCTATGGAATGTAGACTAGAGAGTGGTAAATTTCATTTATCTTGGGATGATAGAAAAGCTAATTTACAAACAGTATAGCAAATATGAGATACTAGATTATTTATGATTTTTTTAGGCAAAGGTACCATTTTCAAAATGAATTTGTTGCATCTGAATTCACTTTCAAGAATTTTACTCTTAAATTTTACTTTGTTTTTTGTGGCCTGAATTGGCTCTGGAAATTGACCCCCTTTACAAATTGCTGTAAAGTCTTTAGTTATCAATAAGCCCAGCTGTTTGAAAATTATTTTTGGCCTAATAATTCCATCTTCAAATAAATTTGAAAATCTAATACATAAACATACAAAAGCAGAACTGCAGATTCTGCTAATCTAATCAAATGCTAATCTAATATCCTGGTTTTAAAGACAGTTTCCGTACTGGTTTTCCTGGTGCATATGTACTGACTTTTCTTTCCCTATCAAACTTTACCACTTTCCTGTAACTACTACTGCACTTACCCATGTCCCCTACTACACTGCAAGCTCCACGAGGACTGGATTCACAGCACCTAGCCCAGCACTTCTTCCCACGAACCTGAGCACAAAGAAGTCAATCGACTCGCTCGCCCAGCCCGGAGTCATAAAGAAACCCTAGCCCAATCCAGTCTATTATCAAACATGTTTAAATTAGTCGTCCTCCCCCTTCCACGCTCCCCGAGTGTAGGTATTCTAGATTGGGGTTCTCACACTTCATAGGTCACTTAGACTTTGTTGGGCCGGCAGTGGTCAGAAGCTTCATGTATCCCAAGAGCACCGCAAAATACTTCACGGCTGTACTTCACAACGTTTTAGTAATAGTGCTGCCAGTCCCTCCTCAGGGACCAACCAGGACTGGTCACAAAGAACGAAGGCGGGGGCGGTGAGAGATGCAGGAACTGGCAGCCTTTGTTTTTAACCTCCTGCTACTCACCCTACAGTTCTAGGGTCGCGAGAAGCACGTTTGCAAAGGGAGGAACTGAGAGGTCTCGGGAACCTCGAGTGCTCCCCACCCTCGCAGACCTTATACCAAGGCCCCACTCCCGAGGCCCAGCTCCGCCCCTTACCGGCGACGAAGTGGGTGTTGCTGAATGCTGAGGCTGGCGAGCAGGTGAACCCAGCCGCCTCCCAGAGAAGCAGCCAGGCCACTGCCCTGACGGCCACCGCTGGGGCAGCCAGGACGCCAGAGAACGCGCGCCCCAGAAGAGCACGCGGGGATAAAGTGCGATCGGAGGAGCGTGCGCAAGGTTCAGACAGCTCCTAGAGCGCAGTCACGGAGTCTGGGACCCGGAAGGAAGATTCGCGGCGCGAAGACCCGCGGTCCCGCAGTTTCCCGGCTCCCCGCGCGTAAACGTTCCAGGGTAGCTGTAGGCCGTCGCCCCGCCCCACCGTCGCCCCGCCCACCGTCGCCTCTCGCCCCGCCCCCTCGCCCTCACGGTAGGGGGCGGAGCGAGGAGTTGCGCAAGCGCGGTGACGTGCCCTAGGGCTGTTGCTCTGGGGAACAGCTCCCTAGACCCCCGAGTCTGACACTGAACCCCGCACGCTGTCCTGGGAACCGCCTAGCCGAGCTCCCAGCATCCTCCTCCACTTCCAGGTATATGCCTATGCGATCTTCCTACCGGAGTATTCACCCTACAGTCACGTCTGCGAAGCTGTGGCTGTCGTCTTTTTCTGCAGCGCCCGGCTTCGCCTGGCCATAAAGTGAAGTTAAGTGCTCCTAGGTGCGCTACGGTTGGTGGACAGGTTTTAGACGTTGACCTGCAGAAGATGCATTTTCTGTACTTCTCTATGGGTAAGAAAGTCAGCCTTGCACTAGTGGGGGGCATGGATAGGGAGAGGATCGTCTACCTGATGGCAAAATCCGTACATTCTTAGATGCTGTGGGCGATGCTTGGCAAGATATGCCAGTCATTGATCCCTGGGGAGAAAATAATTAATGTCTAGAAGAAAAACTTGGTAAATGTGTCGTCTGTCTTCATGAATTGAATATGTAAGCAAACCTGGAGAGTATCAGGTGCAGACTGGAGCAGAACGGAGGGCCCTAGGACGGAGGTCTCAAAGATGACAGATGTCAGAGCTCAATCCCTTCAGCCGTGTCCGACTCTGCGATCCCATGGACTGTAGCCCGTCAGGTTCCTCTGTCCATGGGCTAGTCCAGGCAAGAATACTGGAGTGGGTTGCCATTTCCTTCTCCAGGGAATATTCCCGATCCAGGGATCGAACCCGTGTCTCCTGTGTCTTTGTCTTTGGCATTGGCAGGCAGGTTCTTTACCACTAGTGCCACCTGGATACTACCTTAAATTCAATATAGCAATATAAGCATGCTGTTAAGAAATATAGAGATAGATTTTGGAAGAAACATTTAAAAGAATTGAAACTGATTATGTATGGAAAGGGGAAGGGGAGAGGACAGCAGTTTTTTGTTATGAGCCTCATAAAATTATGTTCCATTTTAAACAGAATACAAACAATACTTTAGTAAAAATAAAAGTTTAATTTTAAAAAGAAAGAAAAGAGTGTAGTCATAAAACTTCATTCTTGAGCATCACTTGTGTGCATTATTTATTAATACAGTCACTTGAGTGTGTGGAATTTATATTGTGCTCACTAGGATCTTCTAGAAAGTTTACTAACAAATTTTGGTGAGGCAAACTGGGAGAAGTATTTGTTTAAAAAAAAAGGAAAGAGATGGAGAAGAAAGAGGAGGAGAAGGAAAAGAAGAAAGAGGGGATGGGATGGGATCACTGCATCAAATCAGAGACGGAACACAATAATTTGACAAAGCTGTTCCTTATATATGATCCATTTCCCAAGAGTAAAAAGTCTCAGTCCAACAGTAAGAGCTGAATAATATAGATTATGGTATATCCATAGAACAAAACATTTGCAGTAATAATATAAGTTTGCATTTTAGAAAGACATTTAAAGACAAAATTACATAGGTTGTTAAATTTAAAAGACAGGACATAGAAAAGAATGAAATAATGCCATTTGAAGCAACATGGATGGACCTAGAGATTATCATACTAAGTGAAGTAAGAAAGAGAAAGACAAATACCATATAATACAGTGTATGTGAAATCTAAAGTATAACACAAATGAACTTATCTACAAAACAGAAACAGACTCAGACATAGAGAACGAACTTGTGGTGGCCAAGAGGGAGGGGGTTTGGGGGAGAGATGGGTTGGAAGTTTGAGATTAGCAAACTGTCATATATAGAATGGATAATAAGGTCCTACTGTATAGCACAAGAAACTATATTCAATATCCTGTGATAAAGCATAATGAAAAGAATATAAAAAAGAATTTATATGTGTATATATGTTTATAGCTGAGTCACTTTGCTATATAGCAAAAATTAACTCAACATTGTAAATCTACTGTACTTCAGCAAAATTAATTTTTTTTAAAATTTAAAAGGCAGGAAATAGTATGTATTGATATAAAAACATACTAAAACTATGCCTAGAAAAAAGACTGGAAGGAATCAGGGATGATTATTATTTTGTATGTTTCTTCCTCCCCCATCCCCACTCTACAATAAACATCTATTAAGTAACTCTGTTTCTATTGTGATTCTCTGGCAGAACTGAATTTATGAAGGTATCATCCCTTTGCTACTTTACCTCTAGGTTCTTTGACATTTGTAAATCTTCCTGAGAATACCATAATCACATTTAAAGCATTCCCTATAATTAAGTATATTTTTGCATTGAGAGCAGGGAAGAAGGAATGGAAGATACTAACCTTTAAAATGACTTTTTCTTATAACTGAAAAAAACATCATGTAGGGAGACAAATAAGTTGAAATAAAAGCCATATATACTTTATTGCCTTGAAAATGTGAAGGCTGATTCTGCATCAGGCCTGCCTCTTTGATCAGACTTCTAGACTGTCAACACTTAGAGAATGTACAGGGACTGTGTCTTCTTTTAATACACTAAATCAAATAATGGAATACCTAATCCAGATATTGTGTTGGGGATACTGTGGTGAATTTTGGACAAATTTCCTGCCCTCAAGGAGTATATGGAATTGAAAGGAATAAATAAGGAGTTACCAAAAACTCAATGAGGAAAAAAAAGCAAAAAAACCTCAATGGACTTCCCTGCCAGTTCAGTGGTTAAGAATCTGCCTTCTAATGTAGGAGATGCAAGTTTCCCCCTGGTCAGGGAACTTAAGAGCCTACATACCCGTGCATTGCAGCTAAGAGAGGCCCAGACACTGCAATGAAGACTCAGTGCAGCGAACAAAACAAGGGAACACCTCCAAGAGTAGAATGATGGGGGAAGTACAGGAGGGGGAGGTCTGGTCTGGGGAACCTCTCAGGACATCATGTATTTAAAAGATTTACAAAGCTTTTAGTACCTTGACACTGAGGGTGCTTATACACAGTTGTTTAATTGGTAAACAAAAAAAGATCTTGTAGGTTGATTCTTGGGCTGAGTTAGGGGTTCCTACACAGCCTTTGGTTAAAAAGTACAGTGCTCTAAGAGATCCAAACTGAATTGCATTTTAGGCTCATGTGTGAACCAGCCTACATCCCTGAATGAACCAGGGATTCTCCAGATTAGGGATAACCCAGGGCCAAACTGAACTTTCAAGATAGCTCTTGAAATACTGAGCTTGAACTGACCATGTATCTCCAGAACTGGACTAGAGCCAGATTTACCAGGGAGGAAAAGCAGGGAGGGATGTGATTTACCCAACACTGAACTTTTTTTCCCCTTTAGCAGGAAGTCATTATGTGACTAACACATTGTCATCAGATTTCCTCTGATTTACCGTGAGGTATATGTGAGAATGATGTGCACTGCCAAAAAATGTGGGATTAGGTTCCAGCCTCCGGCTATTATCTTAATCTACGAGAATGAAATGAAGGGGAAAAGTCGCCAGCGCATTATGCCAGTCCGAAACTTTTCCAAGTATTCAGGTATCTTATGTTTTATCTTGCCTCTTATCATAAATGTTATCTGAGTCAGTTTATAAGAACGGTTTGAGTCTCATGTAATGGAGTGATATGGCCTTCAGTTAGACCAAGGTTCAAGTCATGACTGTCAGGGTGGGTGTGTAAATTTGGCTAAATTACTTAATCTTGGTGAGCATCTATTTCGTAATCTGTTAAAGGAAATTGATAATTCACCCTTTCAGGTCAGCAGTGTGGGTTAAATGAGATAGCATTATTCAATAATATTAATTCCCTTCTCCTCCTCCAAATGTGTTTTTTAATTTGTAACCTTGATATTTCCTTAGTACCAATTCTAATATCTAAAGCTGTAATACTAACTTTTTCTTCTCAGACATTTTCTTCAGTTGGAAGTACTTAACATCTCCTCAAAGTGATTATAAGTTACAGAAATAAAAAATACATCTATCCTTCCCCCATCACACTCAAAGCTGGATGTAAAGAAATAGGTCTGTAACTTAATTCATTCCCAAAAGTCACTTAACTACTTGACTATAATGATAGGTAATGCTGTCAGTAATTTGTGGGGCTTCAGTAGTCTGTGGTGTTGTGTGTAGTATAATAGTTTTGTTTCTCACCCCTAGATTGCAGCAGAGCTGCTGAACAATTAAAGAATAATCCACGACACAAGGGTTACCTGGAACAGGTATCCCTGAAGCAATTAGAGAAGTTATTCAGCTTTTTACGAGGTAACTTGTGGGGGCAGAGTCTGGCAGAAACAATGGAACAGATTCAGCGGGAAACAACCATTGATCCTGAGGAAGACCTGAACAAACTAGATGACAAGGAACTTGCCAAAAGGAAGAGCATCATGGATGAACTTTTTGAGAAAAATCAGAAGAAGAAGGATGATCCAAATTTTGTCTACGATATTGAAGTAGAGTTCCCACAGGATGAACAGTTACAGTCCTGTGGCTGGGACACAGAGTCAGCTGAAGAGTTCTGATAACCAAAAACTGGAAAAAAAAAATTATTGAGTAGTAGAAAATGCATATTTCTACAAGACCATAGATTGATTGTAGAAAAATGTGTAAAGAACACTGTACATGTTAGATCACATTTGGATTGACAGTGTTATTTTTCCAAATCAGGATATGTATAGCATCTATTATGTAGGTGCATGTGAATATAGGAAAACAAAATATAGGGATCTGCCTTTAAGGATGAACAGCTAATTGAAAGATAAGTCTAGTTGGAAGATAAGTCAAAAGCTTGTGAAAAGCTAATTTAATTATATTAGGCAGCAAAAATATTAGTTCCAAATGCTTGATAAAGGCTCAAGAGGATCAGAACCTAGATGACCATAGGGTAGAATAGTCAAGAAGGACTTTGTCCTTCAGTGGTAAAATGGTATTTTGCTGACCCTTGAGATGGTAGTATTTGGATAGAAGCTTAGGTAGAATTCCTGATTAGAGAAACTGGGAGAAAAAAAAGAGGGATGTTGCGGGGGATTGGGAAAGACATAGGAATTAGAACATTTTATTTGAGGAACAGTAAGCAAATTATGATGTGATAATATTGGAGGACATGATGATTACTAGGGGATTATCCTGTATATATTGTCTTTATATGTATTTAACTCCGGAGTAGATGAGAACCCCTGTAGAATGCTCTGTAACTGCAAATGGATATAATTCAATGCACAGCAGGGTAATTCTGGCCTCTCTCCCTGCCCTAGTATCAGGAAATATATACTCAAGACATTCTGAAACCTGAACCTCTTCTCATAAATAAGAAGTTTGTTCATAAAATGGGAAATCTACCCATAATAAGTGAATATAAGTACTGCCAGTTTAGGCCTATTCATGAGTTTGTATCTACAAAGAGAAGATCTTGTATACGGTATATATGTACAGATACATCTTTCTTCATATTAGAATATTATTTCATTGGTAGAAATCTGTTTTCTGCAAGGAAATTAGTACTCATTAAATAAAGTTGTAAAAATTACTCTTTCTACCTGTCCATCTGAACTCTCTTTAGCATTAAAAGCCTCATTAAAAAGATCATTCTTATGGTGGTATCACCAAGGATTTAAGATGGCCATGTCTCAAATGATTATTGGCCAAAGGTAGCAAAAGAATTTTCAGAGCTGGAGATCCTACCGTAACTGCGTATTACTTCACTGTGTAGATAAATAGGATCTACTTCAAAAGTTGGCCTTGGGTTATTTTCACCTTTCACTATTACGAACAGTACCACAGTAAATAACCTTGTACATTCTCCATCTTGCAGAACTGTAAATAACGCCTGGAGGGGGATTGTGGGGGTTTGTGCATCCGGAATTGTAACAGATACTGCTAGATTGTCTGCCAAAGAGTTCCGTTCATTCATTCAGTACTTAAAGAGCACCTACAACATGCTGAACCTCTACTGTTCAAGAGTCTGTGGGTACAGCGTTTCATAAACTTTACAGTCTGCTTGGAGGAGAGAGACAATAAACATACATAGAATAGTGTCATATAATGACTGCTCAGAGCTAAAAAACAGGGTAAAAAGAGAATGATGGTATGGGTGGCACTGTTTTTGACAGGGACTTCAGAGAAGGCCTCACTGAAGAGGTGACATTTGAGCGAAGGCTTGAAGAAGATAAGGAAAAATTGATGTGCATATCAGGGGTAGTGGAAAATGGGAAGTACATAGGTCCCCAAGGCTGGAGTATGCTTGATATATTTGAGGAAGAGTAAAGAGGCCAATGTGGCTAAAACAGATTGAACAAAAGAAAAATGGTAGATGAGGTAGAGTGTATTTTACCAATACACAGTAAGTACATTTGTAGTAAGGTTGTAGCAATGTAAACTATCAGCAGTACATAAGAGTACCTATTTTCCCCACATGCTCATCGAAAGAGTTATCAAACTTGATCTTTGTCAATTTTATAATTTAAAAATGGTATCTCCATAGTTTTAATTTGCACTGCTTTTATTATGAGTGAGACTGAGTGACTTCATACACTATAAGATAAGCTTTTTTTAATGAAATAAAAAATGTTATATCCTTCACTCATTTTTCTGTTGGATTATGGTCTCTTTCTTATGGATTTGTAAAAAGTTATTTATCAAGGAAAGTAGTCCATGATCTATGATATGAATTGCAGACATTTCCACCTTGTCATATGTTTTTTTTCACTTTGTTTATATTTTTTTCCAGAAAGAATTTTTCAAGTCCAATTCATCAATATTTGTCTGTATGCTTCTGCATTTTGTGTCATATTTAAAAAGGATTTTTTCACTCCAAGACTTTTTGTTTTAATCCCATGATTTTTTCTATACAGGAATTAATTTTGCTGTAAAATATGAGATTACTTTTTTCCAGGTGCCTATCCAACTATACCAACACCATTATCTAGTGAATTACTTATCTTTCCCTACACTGACTTGAAATGCATCCTTTATCATACTCTAGGGGCTTCCCAGGTGGTGCAGTGGTAAAGAATCCACCTGCTAAAACAGGAGACACAAGAGATGTGCGCTCGATCCCTGGGTCCGGAAGATCCCTTGGAGGAAAAAATGGTAACCCACTCCAGTATTCTTACCTGGAAAATCCTCTGGATGGAGGAACCTGGCAGGATAGAGTCCATGGGGTCACAAAGAGTCAGACACGACTGGGTGACTGAGCATACACATCTTATACTAAGTTTTCATATGTATCAAAATATCTTTTGATTATGTTACTGCCTCACATTTCCCAATCCACGTTTTGGGTTTTTTTATGCTTGTAGGGCACATCTCCTATGTTCACTAAATTAAGAGCATTAGAAAAATACAAAATGAGCCACAACTTTTACCTTCGAGTTGTTAACATAGTTCAACCAAAGCAACAAATCTAACACATGTGCAACAGAGGACTGTAACTAGGGCAGAAGGGGGAGATCATATAAGCTGAATAGTTACAGGTTTTTTCCTTCATGTATCTTGTTCGAAGCTAATTCTTCTGCTGAGTTCTTTTAAGTGTTTTTCCATTATAAAGTTAATGCATATTCATTATCTTAAATTTTTAGACAAATACCAGAATGTCAAAGTGAAACAGGAATATTTTTCCCTCACTTTCTCTCAGTTCCCACTCTGCAGAGAAATCAGCTTTCCTAGATGGCTCTGGATTCCATCTTCTCTTATGAGCAGGCTTCATCAATTATTCTCTCTCTCTCTGCCTCTGTCTTTCTAATTTTCAGCTTCATTCTCTTCTGGGTTTCTCTGTAGTCTGTAAACATACACAAACCTCCAACATGTTAAAAGAAGACATATCGCCTTGTCTCTCTTTATCTAATACAGTATGTATCCAAATTTTAGCTCATTTAGCTTGTTAAATAAATCTAACCCCCATCCCAGTCCCCTTTAGTGCTGATCTGGCTCTAATCTTACTGTAGACTGGTCCATTTTGACTGGTGTGATACTTCATTGTAGCTTTGATTTGCATTTCTCTAATAATTTGTGATGTTAAGCATCTTTTCAAGTGCTTTTTGACCACCTGTCTTCTCTGGAGAAATGTCTTTTTAGATCTTCTGCTCATTTATTCTTATTGGGTTTATTTTTTGATACGCATGAGCTTTCCCTTTCCTTTAAAGCTGCCCCTTTCCAAATGTCTTGAGGAACTTCCACAGAGTAAATATTCAAAAAGTGTATATTGCATGAATGAATTTACTCCATCCTTTCTCCAGCCTTTTTGAATCTCCATCTCTATTTGAGTTTGATGAAATTTTGCACTTACCTTTGACCCTTCTTGTTCATTCTTAGAACACTGTACTAACACTGCAATGAACTGTAGATATTGATTCTGTTCCATCTCCTATTTTTTAAACAGCTTTACTGAGTTATAACTTATTTATTTCAATATGCATACCACAGGATTCACTTGTTTTTTTGGTTTGTGGGAAATAAGATCCCTCTACACAGCACGTGGGATCTTATTTCCTTGACCAGGGATTGAACCCATGCCCCCTGCAGTGGAAGCATGGATTCTTTTTTTTTTTAATATTTTATTTTATTTATTTATTTTTATTAGTTTTGCCAAACAATGACATGATATCACCATGGGTTTACATTACATATGTTCCCCCTCAAGAACCCCCCTCCCTCCTCCCTCCCCCCAGGAAATCTCATTGCACCAGCCCCGAGCATCAATCCTGGGCTGGCGATTGATTAGACATATGATAATTAACATGTTTCAATGCCATTCTCCCATATCATCCCACCCTTTCCCTCATCCACAGAGTCCACAAGTCTATTCTATACATCTGCGTTCCTTTTGCTGTCTCGCATGCTGGGTTCTCGTTACCGTCTTTCTAAATTCCATATATATGCGTTAATATACTGTATTGTTGTTTTTTGCTTCCGACTTGCTTCACTCTGGATAATGGGCTCCAGTTTCGTCCATCTGAGTAGAACTGATTCAAATGAATTTTTTTTTAATGCTGAGTAATATTCCATTGTGTATATGTACCACAGCTTTCTTATCCATTCATCAGTTGATGGGCATCTAGGTTGCTTCCATGTCCTGGCTATTGTAAATAAAGCAGCATGGATTCTTAATTGTTGGACCACCAAGGAAGTCCCAAAATTCACCTGTTTTTAAGTCCACAAAATCAGATATTTTGATGACATGTTTATGAAAATCTTTTGCTCATTTAAAAACTGGATTGTCCCTCTTATTATTGAGTTGTAAGAGCTCTTTATATATGCTGAATACAAGTTCTTTTTCAGATATAGGACCTACAGATATTTTTCTGTGGATTCTTTAAAGTGTTATCACTGTTGTCTTTGAAACACAAAACTTAAAAGTTTCAATGAGGTCAAATATATCAGTTTTTTTCTTTTATAGGTTTTATTTTTGGTGTCAGTTCTAAGAACTCTGCCTAACCTAAGTGTTATGAACTGAATGATTCTGTTCTTTCAGAATTAATTTGTTGAAACTCTACCCCTCAATATGATGATATTAGGAGGTGGGGCCTTTGGGGGAGGTGATAAGGATTAGATGAAGCTTTCAGGAATGGATTAGTGACCTGAAGAGTCAGAAGAGAGCTTGCTCTGCTCTGTTCTCCACCATGTGAAGATATTACAAGAAGTTGACAGTCTGCAAACTGGAGGAGGATTCTCCCCAGAAACTGAACATTCTGGCACCCTGATCTTGGACAATGTATACAATGAAGTATCACACCAGTCAAAATGGACCAGTCAAAAAATCTACAAACAATAAGTGCTGGAGAAGACTTGGAGAAAAGGAAACCCTCTAGCACCGCTGGTGGGAATGCAAATTGGCACAGCCACTAAGGGAGGTTTCTTAAAAAACTAAAAATAGAGCTACCATGTGATCCTGCAATCCCATTGCTGGGCACATATCTAAAGAAAACCCTAAATCGAAAAGGTATGTGCACCCCAATGTTCATTGCAGCACTATCTACAATAGCCAGAATATGAAAGCAACCTAAATGTCCATCAACAGAGGAATGGAAGATGTGATACATATATGCAATGGATTATTTCTCAGCCATAAGAAAGAATGAAACAATGCCATTTGCAGCAACATGAATGGACCTAGAGACTGTCATATTGAGTGAAGTAAGTTAGAGAAAGACAAATATATGGTGTTGCTTTTATGTGAAATCTAAAAAAAAAAGTGCAAATGAATGTATTAAAAAAACAGAAAGAGAGTCACAGATGTAGGGAAAAACTTTCGGTTACTTGGGGGAAAGCGGATGGGGGGAGGATAAATTAAGAATTTGGAATTGACATATATATGCTATTATATACAAAATAGATAACTAATAAGGACCTACCACATAGCACAGGGAACTCTGCTCAATACTCTGTCATGACCTATATGGGAAAATTAAAAGAGTGGATACATATATGTTTAACTGACTCACTTTGCTGTGCATCTGAAACTAACACAACATGGTAAATCAACTATAATCCAATAAAAAATTTAAAAAATAAAGGAAAGGGAAGACTAAGAGAGAAGACTAGTGATAGAGCATTTATGATACCAGGGGCAGATTCATGATTTCAGTCTTCTTAATGAGCCAGGCAGAGCCATCGGATTATAGTGAGACTGAGGAGAAGCTGGGATAAGAGTGAGGAGTTGGGGTGAAGATGAAAGGCGAGCATGTCGATGAAAATAAGTAATCCATAATCCATCTAAGAAAGAAATGGAAAAATTTATTTGAACCAAACAGGGTTATAACCTGGGAGACAGTCTCTCAGAGAGATCTGAGAACTATTTGGAAGAGTAAGGGGGGCAGGTTAGTATACATCTAATTTTGGTGAAGCGGGTATCTTTTGCCCTGAATTCCTTTCAAGGAGTGCTGTAGGTCAGCAACTGCAGTGGTTAAGGACTTGATTCTTGAACTTGACAGTGGGCAACATTCTTTATTTTTTGATCACTTCCCTTTCAGTCTTAATTTTTTTTAATATATTTTATTTATTTATTTTATTTGGTTGAATTGAGTCTTAGTTTCAGCATGTGAGATCTAGTTCCCTGACCAAGGATCGAACGCAGACCCCCTCCATTGGGAGCACAGAATCTTAGCCACTGGTCCACCCAGGAAATCCCCAGTCCTAATTTTAATCAAGATTTGGGAGGCATTTTGTGACCAATTCATTCTAGGAAGCTAGGAATGCTCATTCCCAGGTTGGGTGAGGATTTCCTCGATATGCTCCTCCAAGTGTTATTACTGGACTAGGCCCTGTTAACGAAATAGCCAAAAGCCTCTGGATTGCCCGTCTTTTAGTCTATTATGGTCCAGAGAATGGCTCCCTCTTGTTACTTCTTCCCATATCTAGAGCTACACTATTATAATCACTGGTCTTATAGGACTATATATTTGGTCAGTCATTTCAGGTCACTTGGGCATCATTTTTATCTGAGGCTGTCACACACTTGCTAATGCAAGAAATAATAATCTTGTAATATAGGCAGAATACAAATAATATAGCTAGTATCATTAATAATGTCACAAGTAAGTAATTTAGCTAACAACTTCCATGAGGTAGGATCCAGTAACTCCCTAGGTTATCTAACCAGTCTGTTCTGCATCAATCACTATTTTTTATTTTTAATATTAATTTGTTTATTGAAGTATAGTTGACTTACAATGTTGGTTTATTTTCAGGTATACGGCAAAGTGCACGGATTTTTTTTCAGATTCTTTCCCCATATAGCTTATTACAAAATATTGAGTATAGTTCCCTGACCAATCACTATTTTTAAGGGAAATAATATATTGGCATAGAACATAAAATTCACTGAAGATGTCTCACATAGAAGGCAAGTGTGGGGCCAACATGACCCCTTACAGGACTGAGAAAGAAATGTTATCTTCTAAGGAGTTATATGGCTGGCAGTAGAAGGAAAGAAAATGATCTTTATGGTTGAGCAGGTACTTCTGCCATGGGGGAGGTCTGGTTAACACTTAATGCAGATGCATAATTCATACTAGAGGGGAGAGAGGAAGCCCAAAAGACAGAGAAAAAAATTGTTTAATTTTTTCTTGTCTTGCCTCAAAATGTGATTTCTTATTTTATTAGAAAGAAGGAGCTTTGTTCAGTTGGAAGGGTCAGGTTGGATGTGGTCAACAGAGATGGAAAAAGTAGACTGTGGGGAGTTTCATGAAAACCTACAATCCAAGGGTCACAAACTGAAAATGATCTCCCCTATCCACACCTCCTCTCTCCTAGAAACAAACTAACAAAAGAACTTTTCCTTGTCAAGTCTACAAGAGTGTAATGGCTGAACAACCAATCAACATTCAAGTTCAAAATGTTTAGCCTTTATGTCTATAAAGTCCTCTCAATGGTTCACCATTTCATACTCTAAAAGATACAGTTATATAGCAGATTATCTACTCAATATCCTTTCACTTCTTTCATTTCCTGCAGAGGCTCAGTACTGTCTGTTCAGATATCATCCTTCCCACACAAGTCTCAGGTCTAGAGGCAAACCCAGTTAGGTCTCAGTAAATTCCAGTGATTCCATTTCATTGTCAATGACTGGTTTAAAGATGGGCATCTCACCCACTTCTAGCCAATGAGAGATGAAGTGGGGTCTATGAGGACCTGAGAGAAAGGCTTTTGCTATTTTTTGGAGAAAAGAAGTCTCCTCTGTTTCTCTGGATACGGTTGTATCTGAAAATGACACCTGGAAACTGCAGTTACTTTGTAGCTGGCCTGAGGATGATGCTGATCCTAATGAGGACAGAACAAAGAGAAGCACAGAAAGATGGAGACAGAGCCCTGGTGTACTGCAAATAGAGCCTGTCCTACCTTTGGACATTTTGTCACATAAAATAACAAATTTGCCCATTTTTAAGCCAATGTATAAGGGGAATTTCTCTTTTTTTACCCCCAGCCCCAAATTCCTGTTAACAACAGAACAAACCTCTTCCATTGGCCTCTTTCCTTTCTGGACCCGGTAGGGACCATGTGTGTTTTAAGCAAAGACCCAAAGATCTCTGGAAGAGATTGATACAGTGGACAGAGTAAAGTACAAGAGACTGAGGAAGGTAGGCAACTGGCAAGGGCAGCGCAAAGCCGTGGACTTTGGAATCTAAGGCTGGGTGGAGTCCTGTGGAGCCTGGGGGAAGCTGAGTCAAGTAGGAGGGGCTGGGCAGTGAAAAGTACTAGAAAGGGTGGCATCAGAAGGGAGGTCTGACAAGTTGTGACAGGTATGCTTGGGAGAAAACAATAGAGCAGTTGGGTTAGAGAAGGGAAATGCTGAGCTAAAAGGTCTCTGAAGTTTAGTAAGTCCCAGTGATGATGAGAGCCAGTATCTGAACTTTACAGACCAAGACTGATAGAGACAGAAGTCCACAAAATCAAAAAAGCCTTGTGAAACTAAGGAGTCGGGAGGAGCAGTAGCTCAGATGTTGAAAGATCCTGGGAACACTGACTGATAAGGGACAACAGGGAGAAGGAACTCGGCCAGATCCTAAAATCATTTGCATAGGTATGAAATGCTTACTATGGTTTTGGGCAGTTGCATTAATAATTTGAAGAAGAAAATGTAAAAGGATAGAATTAATATTATATGTTTAGAAAGAGGGAGAGAAAAGGTACAGAGGACAAAAGTGATAAACGATTAGAGCGTTAGATTTTTTTAAGTCAGAAAAAAAGTTCCTATATGTGTTCCACCGAAGGAAATAAAACAAAAACAAAACAAACAAAAAATTGGCAGTGTGTGTTCAAGACAGAGTTTTCTTTAAATTGAATGAGTGATCCTTGTTCCTAACCTAGATACATGTGATCATGGACCCAGGAATCTTTGCGTTTCTGGTAGGAACTCTTAGGTTGGCAAATTCCACTAGGGCTGCCATCTTGACCTTGGGACAGTGAAATTACCACGTGCCTCAGTGCTGAAAAGGAAATCTTAACTACAGCCAAGCATTTGTCATCACAGTTATTAAATATTTGTTGATTCCACTGTTCCTCTTTCCTGTTATTAGGCACTGGGTACCACATAATTTTCATATTTGGGGTCTGATGGATTCTTCAATGAAAAGAAACTTAGAGGCATCCATTATTTCTGATAATGGACCGTAACAAAATAGATAAATTAAAATCCTAATGTAACATTCAAGTTCATTTTATCCAAAACCTTTAAACTCTCTTCTCATTTTACCTCTTTATCCTCCATTCTATACCAAACACGTTCACTCTGAAATTAAAATTGTCAAATAATAACAAAAGAAATCTTGTGAGATTTACATTTTTTCTCTCTCATGTCCACTGTTTAATATTTGAAAAATAAGCACACACTTCAAAACAGGGAAAAGACTAACATGAGAAATACATATAAACTTATATATATATATGAAAAAACTTGTTACGAAAAATTATCCAAAACTTAAAATAAGGCAAAACATGAGAGCCAAATGTTTTTGCAATATTATACTATAGCATTGTTTAAAATCTTTTCTAAAAATTGTTTAATTTTCTAGGACAATGTATCTGTGTTTGAGGTTTATTATTTGATTAGAATCCAGACACTATTAACTTGAAAATTTCTGCCCACTAGAGAAGATAACCTATAGATTTGTTTGCCTATAGGACATTAACCACTTTTGTATCTTCTAACCTAGCCATCTTATCCTAACATTTTCTGTGAAAACCTATGAACATTTAGTCCCTCAAAATATTTTTGGAACCAGCTTTACCACCTTAGTGGTGCCCTTCATCAATGAGTTAATAAGTGTGAGCATATCTTCATCTTATATTGGTTGTGAGAATTATGTTTTTAAAAATTTGAAAAATTATACTTTGACATCTGATAGCCCATATGATAAAAGGATTCACATATTTTTAGAATATCTTTTGAGGCATGCTTTTGATATAATGGGCTGACATTTTTTAAACTTTCAGATTTGACATTTCCACCTATGGGAGGAGTTGGAACAGGAGGCAGGAAAAAGTGGAAAGTTTGAGGCAAAAACAAAAGAGGCCGAGTTTAGAAGTTAGACAACTAATAAAACAATTGCCATATGAGGGGTCACCCCTCTGTGGGCCCCAGCAGGCTCAAGCAAGCGAGTGGTGTCACTATCTTTCCGCCCTCATCTCTGAGCAGACCCACCCTCGCACTGCCTAATTGACCAGTGGGACACCAGAACAAGAGGGCTGGGGGCAGCAATCTGGTGGGAAAGGTAGCGATGGGTAGGAGTAACAGCTAGGAGAATTGTCTTGACGATGCATGACAAACATACTGAGCACTGTACAGGCCCTCGGCTGTACATATAGAGAGAGGCACCTTGGCCCTGCCATTCCCCAAACCATAGTTTGACTCCAAGGGAACTAGGAGGTCCAACTAGTGCTGCTAAAACTAAAACTAAAACCCCCACTACCATCAGAGGGTGGTATAGTAGCTTTGACTTGGCCCTGGAAGGATGTTAGCAGCATTTTCTTAAAATTTAAACAATGTGCCTATGTCTACATCCAGGGTGAGTGCGGAGTGAGCCTTACTCAGCCTTTTTTTTTTTTTTTTTTTTTTTACCTAGGAACACTGCATTTTTTTTTTTTAATTATTGTTTTAGCCATACATTGTTATGATATCACCATGGGTTTACATATGCTTCCCCTCCGGGTCCCCCCTCCCTCCTCCCTCCCCCCCGGGAAATCTCGCTGCACCAGTCCCGAGCATCAATCCTGGGCTGGCGATTGATTAGACACATGACAATTAACATGCTTCAATGCCCTTCTCCCATCTCATCCCACCCTTACCCTCATCAACAAAGTCCACAAGTCTATTCTATACATCTGCGTTCCTTTTGTTGTCTCCCATGTTGGGTTCTCATTACTGTCTTTCTAAATTCCATATATATGTGTTTTAATACATTGTTTTTAAATAATCTTTTCAAATTGCTAGGTTTTCTCTGTTATATTTAGATTCATTCATTTTAAACACTTAGTATGTGCCCAGCACTATTCTAGGTAACAAGTACAGAGGAGAACAAGGCAGACAGGACCCTGCTTTTATGGAGCTTACATTTCAGTGGAGAGAAATAAGTAAATAAGAAAAGTATCATGTGATCTTGATCATGCTGTGCAGATCAATTAAAGTAGGGTGACACGAGGATAATCTTTCACTTAATCATTACTTCCTCCTGCAGAATCTAAAAAGACAAGGGGGAAAATTCTATCAGCCTGATAAAGCCACAAATGCAGATTTCAAGATCATGTAACTAAAACACCCATATGACCAAGCCACATTTTATAGCATTATATGCTCGATAAATTTTATTTTTATAATTCATCTTTTTTTTCCACCTGTTTTCAATGTTCATCCATTCTTATGTTTGACTTCATTTTCTTCAAAAGGCTAATGAGATGTCACTCTCTGAGGAAGGACCCCAGAGTTATTTTTTCTTCTCACCTTCCTTTAGTCCACAGCCTTTCAGCCATAGCTGAGCCCAAACCTTCCCCTAAGACAACAGAGTGGAGCTTCCGTAACTTGCATGCATAGAAGCAGCTGCAAGGCCAGTAGTCGCTGAGACTGATAACTGAATAAGATCTTCATTTTCCTCCCTTCCCCTTAGTTCCCTCCTTTGTAACATGCAGTATTAATATCTCTGTCCACTGGGCCAGTATAAAGATGAAAGATTAAATAAGATAGTGTACTCAATAAATGGAAGTTTAAAAAAAAATTGTCTCTTACCTCCACCTCTCACCTAAGCCCCAGATACATGTTAGCAGTCTTCCCGATGTACAAAATTAACTCTAAAATCCAAGGCAACTAAGGCTGGGAAGTAATAGCCATTGAGAAACAGAATCAAGATTTTATAATATTTTTCATGACTGGACTAAAACCAACAGGATGAAATACTGAGGAGCTAAAAGTAAAGTCCAGCACTTACATTAAGAAATGTCAGCTTGCAAGAGCACAGGATGAGAAAGAATTCACTTAATAGAAATTAATGTGAAACAGAGGGAGTTTCATAGATAGCAAATTCAGTATGAAGAGACTGGAGAGTGGCTGCCAAGGGAGCTAATGTAATCACACACTGCACTAATGAGGCTTAATGTCCAGACCAAGGGGAGGACCGGCCCTCATGCACACTGCCCAAGCCAGATCCTGTCTGGAGCCGCAGTCTCTTCCAGGAGTCTCATCTTAAAGGAGACATCGACAAATTGGAGCATGTCCCACGGGGAGTGACCATGTCACAAGAGAATCTATTGGAAGACGTGATGAGGTTTTTGCCTGGAAAAGAGAGGATGCTCTCAATGAACATTTATTTAATGACCTTTCATGTGGAAGAATGTAGCAAGATTTCCAGAGGGAAAAATAAGGCACACTGGATGGAAGTTTAGGGAGCAATTCTCACCTCAATAAAAGGAAGAACTTTCTGAGGATCAAAGCATCTAGCAATAGGATGGATGGCTTTGTGAAGTAGTGATCTGGCTGATCCTGAAAGCAATCTGACAAGGCTCTGGATAGGAGGTTAATCAGACCAGTGTTTCTCACACTGCTCTCTATGGAGTATCATCCTTGGCAGCTGGGGTTGGGGAGGGGGGGGCGGGTGGCAGGGAATGATAATTGTTCCCAGGAGACTGAAAAGAAGGCGACCGAGGACTTAAACTGAACTCTCAGTCAAACCACAGCAGCTCAGTCCTTATGTTTTTAAGTTTAACCCATTTCCGAGTTCCTCTTGAGACATTTCTTAGAACTCTTCTACTAAAACCAAATTTTGAAAACCATTGGAGATGATGGCTTTGTACATGGAAGAATGGACTGGTTCCAAATTGGGAAGGGAGTATGTCAAGGCTGTATATTGTCACTCTGCTACTTATATGCAGAGTATATCATGTGAAATGCTGGACTGGATGAAGCACAAGCTGGAATCAAGATTGCCAGGAGAACTATCAATAACTTCAGATATGCAGATGACACCCCCTTATGGCAGAAAGCAAAAAGGAACTGAAGAACCTCTTGATGAAAGTGAAAGGAGAGTGATAAAGCTGGCTTAAAACTCAGCATTCTAAACACAAAGATCATGACATCCAGTCCCATCTTTTCATAGCAAATAGATGGGGAAACAGTGGAGATAGTGACAGACTTTATTTTCCTGGGCTCCAAAATCACTGCAGATGGTGACTGCGGCCATGAAATTAAAAGATGCTTGCTTCTTGGAAGAAAAGCTATGACAAACCTAGTTCAGTTTAGTTCAGTTCAATTGCTCAGTTGTGTCCGACTCTTTGCGACCCCATGAACCACAGCACGCCAGGCCTTCCTGTCCATCACCAACTCCCAAGTCCACCCAAACCCATGACCATCGAGACAGTGATGCTAACCAGCCATCTCATCCTCTGTCTTCCTCTTCTCCTCCTGCCTCCAATCCTTCCCAGCATCAGGGTCTTTTCCAATGAGTCAACTCTTTGCATGAGGTGGCCAAAGTATTGGAGTTTTAGCTTCAACATCAGTCCTTCCAATGAACACCCAGGACTGATCTCCTTCAGGATGGACTTGTTGGATCACTTTGCAGTCCAAGGGACTCTCAAGAGTCTTCTCCGACACCACAGTTCAAAAACATCAATTCTTCAGCACTCTGCCTTTCTCACTGTCCAACTCTCACATCCATACATGACTACTGGGAAAAGCCATGGGCTTGACTAGATGAATCTTTGTTGGCAAAGTAATGTCTCTGCTTTTTAATATGCTATCCAGGTTGGCCATAACTTTCCTTCCAAGGAGTAGGTGTCTTTTGATTTCATGGCTGCAATCACAATCTGCAGTGATTTTGGAGCCCAAAAAAATAAAGTCTGACACTTTTTCCACTGTTTCCCCATCTATTTGCCATGAAGTGATGGGACCAGATGCCATGATCTTAGTTTTCTTAATGTTGAGCCTTAAGCCAACTTTTTCACTCTCCTCTTTTACTTTCAGCAAGAGGCTTTTTAGTTCCACTTCACTTTCTGCCATAAGGGTGGTGTCATCTGCATATCTGAGGTTATCGATATTTCTCCCAGCAATCTTGATTCCAGCTTGGGCTCCTTCCAGCCCAGCGTTTCTCATGATGTACTCTGCATGTAAGTTAAATAAGCAGGCTGACAATATACAGCCTTGACATACTCCTTTTCCTATTTGGAACCAGTCTGTTGTTTCATGTCCAGTTCTAACTGTTGCTTCCTGACCTGCATACAGATTTCTCAGGAGGCAGGTAAGTTGGTCTGGTATTCCCATCTCTTTTAGAATTTCCCACAGTTTGTTGCGATCCACACAGTCAAAGGCTTCAGCCTAGTCAATGAAGCAGAAATAGATATTCTTCTGGATTCTCTTGCTTTTTCCATAATCCAACGGATGTCGGCAATTTGATCTCTGGTTCCTCTGCCTGTTCTCAATCCAGCTTGAACACCTGGAAGTTCTTGGTTCACATACTGTTGAAGCCAAGCTTGGAGAATTTTGAGAATTACTTTGCTAGCGTGTGAGATGAGTGCAATTGTGTAGTAGTTGGAACATTCTTTGGCATTGCCTTTCTTTGGGATTGGAATGAAAACTGACCTTTTTCAGTCCTGTGGCCACTGCTGAGTTTTCCAAATTTGCTGCCATATTGCGTGCAGCACTTTCACAGCATCATCTTTTAGGATTTGAAATTGAAGTTCAGCTGGAATTCCATCACCTCCACTAGCTTTGTTTGTAGTGATGCTTCCTAAGGCCCACTTTACTTCACATTCCAAGATGTCTGGCTCTAGGTGAATGATCACACCATTGTGGTTATCTGGGTCATTAAGATCTTTTTTTTGTATAGTTCTTCTGCGTATTCTTGCCACCTCTTCTTAATATCTTCTGCTTCTATTAGGTCCATATTGTTTTTGTCCTTTATTGTGTCCATCTTTGCATGACATGTTCCCTTGGTATCTCTAACTTCCTTGAAGAGATCTATAGTCTTTCCCATTCTATTGTTTTCTTCTATTGCTTTGCATTGATCACTGAGGAAGACTTTCTTATCTCTTCTTGCTGTTCTTTGGAATGCTGCATTCAACTGGATATATCTTTCTTTTTCTCCTTTGCCTTTAGCTTCTCTTCTTTTCTCGCTATTTGTAAGGCCTCTTCAGACAAACATTTTGCCTTTTTGCATTTCTTCTTGGGGATGGTCTTGATCACTGCCTCCTGTACAATGTCACAAACCTCCATTTATAGTTCTTCAGGCACTTTGTTTATCAGATCTAATCCCTTGAATCTATTTGTCACTTCCACTGTATAATCATAAGGGATTTGATTTAGGTCATACCTGAATGGGTGGTGGTTTACCCTACTTTCTTCAATTTAAGTCTGAATTTGGCAATAAGGAGTTCATGATCTGAGCCACAATCAGCTCCTGGTCTTGTTTTTGCTAACTGTATAGAGCTTCTCCATCTTTGACTGCAAAGAATATAATCAATCTGATTTCAGTATTGACCATCTGGTGATGTCCACTTGTAGAGTCTTCTCTTCTGTTGTTGGAAGAGGGTGTTTGCTATGTGAAATAAGCAGGGTAATATCTAGGGCTGGATACTTAGCATTAACCTTTAAGCTTTCATCATATGCCCCCTCCCATTTTTGGCTTGTCTCTTCCCACAGGTCTTCCGTCTTGCCTCCTCCATCAGTATCCACCTCTGTCAAGGAGGAGAAAGTTCCTGGGGCCAAGTTTCAGACAGAAATCTAGCCCTAAACATTGGTGCTTCTCCTGCCCCAGCAGGCCCTCCAGGAGACACGGTACCGGCACAGGCCCTTAATGGAGAGCTCGCCCCTTCCTGCTAGCTGAGTTTCCCTGCCACCCCAGGTTTGAGTTCTTTCCTCCCTACTCAAACCTCCTTGTTACCATCATTTATATCAAGGCTTCCCAAATAAGTCTACTCTTAATAGTTATCATAAAAGGTTGAGCAGCTTTTAAAAGTATAGACTCAGTCACTCCTCAAATCTGAATCAGAATCTCTCAGGGTGACTCACTAGAAAAGACCCTGATGCTGGGAAAGATTGAGGGCAGGAGGAGACAGGGATGACAGAGGATGAGATAGTTGGATGGCATCACCGACTTGATGGACGTGAGTTTGAGCAAACTCTGGGAGATAGTGAAGGACAGAGAAGCTTGGCGTGCTGCAGTTCGTGGGATCTCAAAGAGTCAGACATGACCTTAGCAATTGAACAACGACAACAGGGTGAGGATCTAGGAATCTGTATTTAGAACAGGTTTCCCCAGGCACCCCAGTTGGGAACCACTGGTCTCAACCATCACTTTGGCAGGGAGCCCATCTTACCTTGTGTGATTACTGTCTTATTTATGCATCCCATCTTAAAGTGAAGGACAACGTGTCACTTGGATTTGTTCCTCCACTTCCTACCACCAGGTCAACATTGTAGCAACTGACAGGGGGTGAAGCCTGAGCAGACCTGGAGTCCCCTCTAGCTGGTTTACTTCTCCCAAGACTTTCAGTGGCAAAAGTCTCCTCTTTGCTATTGTGCATGCCTGCTCAGTAGTGTCTGACACTTTGAGGTGACCCCACTGGTTCTCAAACTTCTGAGTAAATTAGACTCCTCTGCAGGGCTTGTTAATACAGACTGGGGAAGGGCCACTGCCCTTAGGGTTTGTGACTCAGGAGGTCTGCAACGGGGTCTAAGAATTTCATTTCTAACCAGTTCCCCAGGCTGCATTTTGAGAAATACTGCACTAGACTCTTGCTTTCTTTTGTTCTTGGTATTCCTGCTTCTAATCTTCGTTCCCTTTCATTCATATGAATTCTAGTATATCCCATAGTGTCTCTCTGCTTATAGGCCTCTCCTCTGATAACCACATTATTTCTATAAGATTCAGGTATATGATGGCCTTCTCTTTCAAATCTACCCACACTCCCTGGTTCTGTGGCCCAGGGGTTCACCCTTGCAAGGATGTTCTGCTCTTAGAAGGCATTCCTGCTGAAGAAATTCAGAGAAAGGAAGTTATTAGTATAGGCCGCAGCAATTGGGAAAGTTTCACAAAAGCAGTTAGATTTCAATTCATCTTCAAAGGGAGAGGAAAGAGCATTTCTGACACGGGAGCCCTATCACCAGTGACCCCTGAAAGCAGGTGCCTGTACTGGGATGATGCTGAGGAAACAGACTCACCCTGAAACATACACCTCTTCCATGTCATGGGAAGGCATCCTGTCAGTTTCCACATCTATTACAATTTATCAAGTGCCATCAACAACACTGGAGGCAAAGTGACATTGATTTTGTTATTTCAGGTTATTGACACGTTCAGGAACTCTAAGGGTAACAGAGATGCATGGCCCAGGCAGAGTGGGCATCACTGTCAAGGGAATGAGCATATTTGCTCCTAAGGCCCAGGAGAGTTAATTCCACTTCTTCTTTCTGTGGAAAATGACCCCCACCCCTGTAGGGTTTGGCAAGAACTAACCTGAGGAAGAAGCTTTGCTCAATAGGAAATGAGCTATGATGGTGAAATGAGGAAGCTTCAACTTGTTGGTTTTGAATTACAAAAAGAAAAGAATGAGTAAAAAGGGAACATAATAATGGAGAATTGAAAACAAACCAAATATAGATCAGGAAGCCATGGGTTAAGTGAACTGTAGCGTGTCCAAGCTTTAGCACATTGGGAAGCCCATAGGAACAAGGAGGTAGACTAGGGATCTGGAAATAACTCCCAGCTGCATAGTTAAGGGAGAAAAACCAGTTTCCAAGTATATTATATTCCCATGACTTTAAAAAAAATCTGTTAATTCTTAAAGGATCATCACACATTAACTTTAATCATTGCCTATGGAGAGAGAACTGAAGTTTGAGAGTTGTTGTTTAGTTGCTAAGTTATGTCCAGAAGAGCTTAAGTGAGATATTTTTTAGCTTTAAAAAATAAATATCTGAATGGTTTGATTTTTACATGTAATTTTAAATTTTACTTTTATTCTTTGGCCATGCTGTGTGGCCCTCAGCAGTCAGAATGTGGAGTCCCAACCACTGGACCATCAGGGAGTTCCCATGTTCTAAGTGTTTTAGGCCTATTAACTTATTTAATCCTCCTAATAAGCCTATTTTATAGATAGGGTTAGTGAGGCACAGGGCAGTTAAATAGCCTACCCAAGGACACCCAAGAAATACATGAGAGAGCTAGGATTTGAACTGAGGTCACCTGGCTACAGAATTTGTGCATTAAACCACCTCACTTCTGTCTCTCAGTGGACCATGTTGGGCCATTGGATGTTAACCATAACTGTAAAATAATCCCAGTTTAAAAAACAAACCATATGCATAGAAAAAAATGAAATTCAAGTCTCTAAAGTTATCCTTTGAACATTAATCCAAAGATTCACTCTGAATTTCCAGCTCAGATGGGATAATTCAAGTGTGAATTAAGTGATTTCAGAAAGGAAAGCCTTGCCTCTCCCTCTATCCCAAACTGCTGGCTAATATTTCTTAAACAAGGACAAAATGTTTTTACTACCCTATTTGGTTTAACATGCAAATATCTCTGGACAAGATATAACTATCTTGGATTTAATTGAGTTAATTTAATTGAGTTGATCTCCGAGTTAATAATAATTAAGGTGTAAACTGCCCAAAGATAAATACAATAAAGGATAAAATTGGTAGAGACCTAGTAGATGCTGAAGAGATGGGAAGAAACACAGAAGAACTGTATAAAAACAATCTTAATGAACTAGATTACTATGATGGTGTGGTTAGTCACTCACGCAGAGCCAGACATTCTGGAGTGTAACGTCAAGAAGGCCTTAAGAAGCACAGCTGTTAATAAAGCTAGTGAATGCAATGAAATTCCAGCAGAACTATTCAAATCCCTAAAGGAGGATGCCATCAAAATTTCGCATTCATTACATCAGCAAATCTGGAAGACTCAGCAGTGGCCACAACTGGAAAAGGTCAATCCTCATCCCAATTCCCAAGAAGGGTGGTACCAAAGAATATTCAAACCATCAGACAATTGCACTCATCTCCCAAGCTAGTAGAGTCATGCTTAAAATCTTGCATGTTAGGCTTCGGCATTACGTGAACCAAGAACCTCCAGATGTCCAAGCTGGATTTAGAAAAAGAAGCAGAACTAGAGATCAAATTGCCAACATTCACTGGGTTTTAGAGAAAACAAGGAATTTCAGAAAAGCATCTATCTCCTTTTTATTGATTACACTAAAACCTTTGTCTGTGTGGATTATGGCAAACTGTGGAAAATTCTTGAAGAAATGGGAATACCAGACCATCTTACCTGCCTCCTGAGAAACCTGTATGCCAGTCAAGAAGAAACAGTTAGAACCCTGTATGGAACAACTGCTTGGTTCAAGGTTGGGAAAGGAGCATGATAGGGCTATCTGCTGTCACCCTGTTTGTTTAACTTATACGCTGAGCACATCATGAGAAATGCCAGGCTGGATGAGTTACAAGTCAGAATCAAGATAGGCGGGACAAACATCAACAACCTCAGATTTATGGATGATACCACTCTAATGGCAGAAAGCAAAGAGGAGCTAAAGAGCCTCTTGATGAGGGTGAAGGAGGATAGTGAAAGAGCTGGCTTAAGGCTAAATATTAAAAAAGTAAGGTCATGGCATCCGGCCCATTACTGCACAGCAAATAGAAGAGGAAAACTTGGAAGTAGTGACAGATTTCCTCTTCTTGGGCTCCAAAATCACTGTGAATGGTGACCGTAGCCATGAGATCAGAAGACAATTACTTCTTGGCAGGAAAACAATGACAAACCTAGACAATGTGTTGAAAAGCAGAGACATTAGTCTGCTGACAAAGGTCTGTAGAGTCAAGGCTATGGTCTTCCTAGTGGTCACATACTGTTGTGAGAGCTGGACTATAAACAAGGCAGTGTGCCTTTGAAATGGGTTCTGGAGAAGACTCCTGAAAGTCCTTTGGACGCCAAGGAGATCAAACCAGTCATATTTAAGGGAGATCAACACTGAATATTCACCAGAAGGACCGATGCTGAAGCTGAACCTCCAGTATTTTGGTAATCTGATGCATGCAGACGACTCATTGGAAAAGTTCCTGATGCTGGGAAAGATTGAGGGCAGAAGGAGAAGAGGGCATCAGAGGATGGGCTGGGTGGACGGCATCACCAATGCAATGAACTTGCACTTGGGCAAACTCTGGGAGATGGTGAGGGACAGGAAGGCCTGGAGTGCTGCAGTCCATGGGGTTGCAAAGAGTCAGACATGATGGGGTGACTGAACAACAACAACAAGGTATAAATAGCAATTATACACAAATAGTAGCTTGTGATAGGGAAAGGAAAAATGGAGGAAGGAGACTGCTTGAGAGCACCATAGAGTTCTTATGAGGAAAGCTGGAGGTGGCAGGTTATAAACTAGCTATGAATGACATTGCTTTACAGTGGTACAGGTCTTACCATTTATAAGCACTTGCCCATGCATTTTACACATTTGATCCTTTGTAGAGCTAGGGAAGATAGACATACTCATTTTACAGATAAGAAAATCAAGTCTCCAGAATATTGTGGTTTGGTTTCTTAGCAATTTGGAGCTGGAACCCAAAACTCACAATTCTCCTTCCAGGACTCTTGAATCACATCCAAATATTGATGCCTCAGCTACATCACAACCTTATTCAGAGACAGGCTGGAGCCAGCATCAGTGAACAAGTGTAGCAAACAAAAGATCTAGATATTAAGGGTAGCAACTGGCCCCGGCCGGGATCCACTGAGGGATGTCCAGGTGGGACGACAGAGCAGGAGCTCTGGTCAACCAAGAGATGATGTGAGGGTGCCCAGTCACAAGCTGGAGGAAGGCCCAGGGACTAGCCCCAAGTCAGCTGAGGAGCAGGATGAGTTGACTTTGGCATCGATCTGCCAGGACTTCACTCCCACTACACCCCATTTCTAGGATCTTCCTAGAAATGCTTTTCACTTCTTTCTTTTCTTCCCTCTCCCAGTCCAATTCCAAGCTCATATTACTAACAGTCATAAAAAGTGGGAAAATGCAAGATATTTTTTTTTAAAAATAAATTTGTTTTTTCAATGGAGTTGGATTAATAATCCTATTCCTTTGGGCTCCAATTACAAGTCCTACTAATTATTTGAGCTTCTTTCCCTTTTATAATTAAGATGGTTGAAGCACCATAAATCAATTGCTTCACTTCTTAATTAAATCCAATTAATCTATTTAGTGCTTCATTCAATTTTGAATTATTTTCAAATTTTCTCTACTTGCTTAGTACCAGAAGTTTTGATATTTAAATGACCTCCAGCTGGATTTTGTATATATCCCACAGCTCTGATTCTGTGGTCACATCTCCTAAAAAGGCCATTATAAAGACATAAGACCTTATGGATATGCCCCCAAAATCCTTGTGATCTGGAGGAGAAGGAAAAGTACAAATAAATAAAAATATACTACAGTCTATCCAGGGTAATTGGATGATTTCTGAAACTTCCTTCAGTGTGTGATTGTACTAATCGTAATATAAAGAGGGGAAAGGCACTGAGGAGGCAAGAAAACTAGCAATTAAAAAGCTACCATGCGTTACCAGGACGACATCTCATGGTTTTTAGTCTTGTTTTAGTTTTCCATATTTAATTTTTGTCCTTACCACATCCCACAGAGTTCTAAACATCGCCACCAGGGGGCAGGAGTGTGCCAATGTCAGATGTTTGAACCTGCTGGTTTAGATTTCCTTGCACAGAATTTCCTTGGGAAAGAATTACTGTTAAACTAAGGCATAGAGAAGTAAAAAGTAGGCAACTGAGCATTACATGCGTGGCAGAAGTAGGATTTGAACATAGATTTTGGTAATCCATCCTGTAGGGTCTAAGAAGCCACTGCTCACCTGAGTTTGTGTCTTTGATATCCACATTTTCCCCCACAGGTTTACAACCCCTTTTTATCAAAGGCAATACATTAAGAAAAGTTTAAACGATGTTACTGTAACTGCCTCTCTTCTTCCTATTTTTCCCTCACTTACTCCTAATTTTTGTCATCCACAATCCTTTCATCCCTGGGTCTAATGGCAAATAGAGAGCTTTGTTTCCTTTTGCCCACCTTGACGTTTATGTTCCTCAATTAAGAAATCACTTTTGTGACAGCTTCTGTTCTGTTGTCTGTCATTTACTTTAAACGCTTCAGCAGAACCACAGTAATATAAACATGCGTCAAGTACACTGGATTTACAAGCCTGGGATGGCCAGATGTCCAAATCGGGAATGTTCTCTCCAGGGGCACTGGGCAAAGCTTCTTATGAAATACTTCCCATGGTCCTGGTCCAGTTCACACCAGAGGCTTCGTTAACTAGCATAATGGGTGTTCTACATGTTTCCCTAGTGACACTAGTAGTCACCCAAGAGGTGCGGATTCTCTGGAAACACTGAAGGGCATCCTTGCTATTGCACGCTCAGGGTCACAGGCAGGTGGCCCAAACCCTGTAGAATGGCGTTCTGGGCTTGTCTCCTACATGGTTCTGTAATCTAGCCACTGACTCAGAAGAGTCTTGGCCCTTTGAGTTTGAAGAGTTGGCAGCTGAACACTCATAGGAGACTCGTTTCATTTGTTTCAAGTGAAATGGAGTTCTTAAAGGACAATGACCTGGGGCATCATGAAGTGCACGGAACAAGTTTTAAGACGGGTTTCTAAGCCTGCCTGATAATAACCATTATGTGTGTGTGGCCAAGTTTGGGCTGAGACTTGCTTTCATGGTCTCAGCAATGCTATGGGTCAGGAGACCTATGGACCTCATCTGTTATCCACCAAACAGGCCCTCATAATTATAAACAACCCCACTGCCTTAGGTTGGTTCACTATGTTTTGCTTACACCCTGCTTTGGAGGAAATCCCCTCAGCAAATATATCCGCATCTCTTAGGACTTCCCTGGTGGCTCTGATGGTAAAGCGTCTGCCTACAATGCGGGAAACCAGATTCAATCCCTGGCTTGGGAAGATCCCCTGGAGAAGGCAATGGCACCCCACTCCAGCATTCTTGCTTGGAAAATCCCATGGACGGAGGAGTGTGGTCGGCTACAGTCCTTGGGGTCACAGGGAGTAGGCCACGACTGAGCAACTTCACCTTCTTTCCTTCTTGCATGAGGGAAAAGTACAGGGGGGAAGGACTGTCGCCTACATCGCTTCTCCACACATTCACCACTCACTGGAGGAAAGATCTTTCCTTCCTTTCTGTTATTCACAGGCCTGTTTCCTACAGCTCCTTTCTTTGTTTGTTTTAAACTTTCTCACAGGCAGTAGCATGTGTGTTCATAAGCCCCTTGGCAAGTTTTTCCTAAGCTAGTTTGTAACACTGGCAATTCACTTTTTGAAAAAATGTTTCTACCAATGTCTGAAGCAATAGTTTCTTGTATTATATAAAATATTACACAAGGTAGAACTGAAAAGAAAATAAATGTATTTAGTCCTTAGAGGGTGCCTATTTTTACACTTTTCTTTCTTGGTAAGGCGATGTCTGTGGACTCTAAGGAAATCCTGAAGAGTCAACTCAAAAATTAGGACACCGCCCCCTCAACATGTGTCTCCACATTCACTGCTTTGGTCCACAGTTTCATTAACTGTTTTCTACATTGTTATTGTTGTCTGGATCGGCTACTGTTGTTCTACTATTTTATGGAAGTGTAGCAAAGTGCATCAATTTAAAATGTACAGTTCAGGGAATTCCCTGGTGGTCCAGTGGCTAAGACTATACTCCCAACACAGAAGGAACAGGTTTGATCCCTGGTCAGGGAACCACATGGCATGGCCCCAAATTTTTTTTTTTGTAATGTACAGTTCAATGGATATTTACGTATGTATGCATCCAGGTAATACCACCAAGAAGGGGGTATAGTACATCTCCGGTACCCCAGAAGGCTCCTTCTCTTATGTCCCTTCCTTGATGATACCCAGTCCCCAGAAGTTACAACCACTCTGACTTCTGCTGCCATAGAGTGTTTCTATCTTGTTTCAAATATAATGGAATCAAACAGTATATACTCTTTAGCGTGAAGTTTCTCTGCTCAACAAAGGGAAGTGAAATTAGTCCACTGTGGCATCTAATAGCAATTTACTCATGTTTTTGTGTGGTATTTATGAACATATCACACTTTGGTAACTCAGCCCTCTGGAGTTGTTGCTTGTGTTCGGCTATTATGAGTAAAACTGCTAGAAATGTTCTTGCACTCGTCCTCTGGTGGACCCGTTTTCCTTGGAGACAGTTCAGAAAGTACTCACACCCTCCCACACCCAAGTTGTTTCCCCTTGTTAAAACTAAGAAACCAACATTGGTATGTTACTATTAAACTTCAGATTCACATTTTACCAGATTTTTTTCATTAATTAATGACCTTTGTTTCAGTATCTGTCCTAGGATACCATATTGCGTTTAGTTATTAGTTTCTCAGTCTTTCCTTGTTTTTCATGACCTTGACAGTTTTGAGGAGTACTGGTCAAGAATTTTGTAGAAAGTCCCTCAAGTATTTTTTTTTCTTGTAATTAGACTGAGATTATGGGTTTTTGAAAAGAATATCATAAGGCAATGTACCCATCCCATCACATCATATCAGGAGTGCATAATATTCACATAACATCTCTGGTGATGTTAATTTTGACTGCCTGGTTAAAGTAATATCTGCAGGGTCTCTCCATTATAAAACCGCTCTTTCCTCCTCACACTCTACTCCTTGGAAGCTAGTCACTAAGTGCAGCCCACACTCAAAAGCAAGGGTAATGGGAGGAGGCTAAGCCTCACTTCCTAGAGTGGGGAGCGTCTACATGCATTATTTGGACTTCTGCATTTGTCTCTTCTTCTCCCTTATTTATTTATTTAACCATTTCTTTATTTTAGTGTGGACAGATACAGAACAAAACAGGGAATGATAAAAAGAATGAAATAATGCCATTTGCAGCGACATGGAAGGACCTAAGGAATGTCACTGAGTGAAGTAAGTCAGACAGAGAAGGAGAAATAGTATGTGACATCCCTTACACGTACTAAAGGGATCTAAATGCAAATGGACTTACTTACAGAACAGAAACAGGCTCACAGACTTTGAGGAGGAGCTTATGGTTGCTGGGGGGAGGTATGGGGGAAACAGATAGTTAGGGAGTTTGGGATGGCCATGTACGTCTTGCTGTATTTAAAATGTGTAATCAACAAGGACCTACCTTACAGCACGTGGAACGCCGTCGCTCAGTGTTATGTGGCAGCCTGGATGGGCAGGGAGTTTGGGGGAGAATGGATACATGTATTTGTATGACTGGGTCCCTTTGCTGTTCACCTCCAACTATTATGACATTGCTTGGTAATCGGCTATACCACAGTACAATAAAAAAAGGGTTTTTAGAAATGAAAAGCAAAAAAAGAATGGATTTGAAAGTCAAGCAGCTGACTGGCCCTAGAGCTCAAGCCAATATTACTTAACTTGATCTCTAGTTTCTCTGAGATTCTGAGGCTCAAAGCCTGACTTGAAGAGGGTTTTTAAAAAGTAATTAATTAATTAACTTAGCTTCACTGGGTCTTAGCTGTGGCACGTGGATCTTTGATCTTTGTTGTAGCATGAGAACTCTCTTGTGGCATGTGGGATCTAGTTCCCTGACCAAGGATAGAACCTGGGCCTCCTGCATTGGGAGTGTGGAGTCTTAGGCACAGGACCACCAGGGAAGTCCCCTGAAGTGTCTTTTGGATCACTGGATCTGTGACAGATTGATGTTCTGTGTCACCCAGCTTTGAGATCAAGAATAGAAAGGGCCATTGTGTAGATTTATACTAGGTGACAAATGCATGGTTGACACAGGAACAGAAACTGCTCTCCCGGGAGCACATTAAATTAAGAAAATTGAAGACCCAGAAAAGAGCTTCTGTTACACATATGCCACACTCTTTCATAAATGCCCAAAAGAGCACGGAGTACCTCAGTCCTATTTTAATCAGAGTAATTCAGTACTCAGCTTTCCAGTATATTGAGGAGAGTCAGAAACAGTGGAGGGTCTGGGGAATGGAGAAGAAGGAAAGTAATTATAAGAGAAACCAAGGAGAAGAAAAATAGCTTTATCTGTATTCCCAGTGGCTTCCCTGGTGGCTCAGATGGTAAAGAATCTGCCTGGAGACCTAGGTTTGATCTGTGGGTCAGGTAGGTTTCCTTGGAGAAGGGAATGGCTACCCTCTCCAGTACTCTTGCCTGGAGAATTCCATGGACAGAGAAGCCTGGTGGGCTACGGTCCGTGGGGTCGCAAAGAGTCAGACACAACTGACACTTTACAGGGACAAGTAGTGCCTGGTACATGGAAGGAGTTCAGTAAATATTTGCCAAATGAATGAATGAATGTCTTAGGGCTGTGGGCTTGTTCTCTCATCATAGAACACTGGAGGACGTGGAACAAAAAGCCAGGTGTTTCCCTGCCTTTGGGCTTGAAATAAGTCCCAAGGAACTGAGTAAATGTTCTTAAAAGTTAACAAACCTGAAAGGGCTACAATGTTGAAATCATAGGAGAGACACTGAGCTGTAATTCGCTGATTAGGACATCAGATTTGAGGATGTAGGGCTGGGATGATGCAGCTGGTTTTTTTAAGCTCTAGTTGACTGATACCAAGAAACCCGTGGGCAGTTCACCAGCAAAGCACCGCCTTGTCATGCTCAGTAACTTCTAACCTTCCCCTTGCCCTGTCCTTCTGTTACTGTCAGTTGGTTTATGGCAGAGGGGAATTCCAGCCCATTTTAGGGGCATTAAGAGGGAGGTTCCTGACTTCTATCCCTTAGGTGCATCCTGGGACTCTGATGAAAATGGTAGATCTGAAATACACCAGTCTCAGAGGGTTACTGGCTCATGAATGGATTATGAGCTGGCTAAAACCTTTGCAGACAACAGACAAAAAGATCCATGTATGTGTCCTCACAAGTCTGGCAGCTCACAGTTCTACACAACAGGATCACGGTGATTCATTATCATCTTTGGGCATTCAGCAAACCAGGCACCTCCAAGTTGCTCTGTTTCTTAACAAGGCTGACCCCTCCACTATTCTTTAGAATTTTATCAATTAACATTTTACTTATAAATACTTATAAGACCTGCCTACTTCACCCAGAATGCTGAACAGAAAGCTCCTGAGAATCATGAAGTGCTAGATCTGTAAGTCACTGAAGAAATTATCTAGTTCAGCCTCCTTAGTTTGTTGGTGGGGAGGACGAAATCCAAGAAGGAGATGTGTGCCTTAAGGGTGAGCATCCAGTTAGAAGTCAAGCATAACCTCCCAGTTAAGGCTCTTTGTTCCTCCAATGCTGCTCTACAACCTTGGGCAACCGCAGAGTAGATCCTATAACCAGACCTAAGACTGTCCTACCTTCCTACCTAACAAAGCTCAGGAACTGATAATGGAAAGATTTATCATCAAATGGTAGCTTTTTATGTTTTAGAAAATTATCTATGCAGAAAAGAGCATCTTGGGATTGGGAAAAAGCAGATGGCCCATGAAAGATAGAAATTGTTAGCCAATGAGGACTCAAAGGAGCAGGACCATTCAACCGGTAACACTCCCTAATTTGATACAAGCTTCCGAAAGAAGCTCTACTCAGTTACCTCAAAGAAGGTGCTGAGCACTGCCATCTGGCACCAGAAATTAAGCAGAATCTAGAATTCAATATTGAAACCAAGTCTTATGAGAACCTACTAGTTTCTGCTAACAACGCAAACTTAAATTGTCCTCTGAAAATGAACAAACCTCACAGGCATGAAAGTTCAGACACCAGTTAAGTCTTAACAAACAAGCCATGCACCATCTTGGTTACCATGCAACAGGATCATAACTCCCTAAATGATTCAGTGATTAGAACTGTGAGCAAAATACAAAAATAAACAGTAAGTTCCACATTTTTCAAGGGCACAGAGATTTACATTTGTGCGGCAAAGAATCCACGTTGGAAAACTAAGCCCCTCAAAGGAAGTAAAATTTGGTCATGAACTCACAAAAATACATCCAAGAAAAGCACCTGAAAATGAAAGAAATGGAGAAGAAGGATGAGTAGGTGCAAACTGGAGAGAAAAAGATTGAATAAATCAGGAAGGGAAGAGATGATAAATTCAGGCAACCAGAATTCAATTTCAGCCACCAGAGGCTGAACTTCTCACATAATTAAAGAAGTATCAGTCATAGTCTTCCTTTGAGGCCTGAGAGGCAAATTGCACCTTATTTACAAGATCTTAAATGCTAAAAGGGGGAGAGTACTCAAGTTAACAGCTATCAAAATGAAAAAAAAAAAATACAATCGTTCCAAAAGTTTTCACCAACGGTCTGAATAAACTAAAAATGTTCAAGGAAAGATGTTCTGCCTCTGGAAAGAGGGAGAGCTAAAATACCAAGAGAAAATTCAATCGCTGTGGAAACCCCTCTCCAACTTGAAAGCCTCAGTAAAATTACCTGTAGCCAAAAGTAAATAAAGCATATTTTTAATAGATTTTCATTCTCTTCACAATACAGGACTGTATTGCAGGGACTGACTTCGTAAGGGTCAGTTTTTATGACTAGTACTTTTTTAAATACGCTGACCCAGTTTAGTTATTTCTTTTCTTTTTTTGGCTGCAGGACATGTGGGACCTCAGTTCCTTAACCAGGGATTGAATTCATATTGGAAGCACAGTGTCTTTTTTTTTTTAATTATTTATTTATTTAATTATCTGGGGCTCTGCTGGATCTTTGTTGCTGCTCAGGCTTTTTTCTAGTGGGGATGAGTAGGGGCTCTTCTCTAGCTGCAGTGTGAGGGCTTCTCATTCCTGTGGCTTCTCTTGTTGCAGAGCATGGGCTCCAGGGCATGTGGTCTCAGTATTTGTGGCTCCCAGGCTCAATAGTTGTGGCCCACAGGCTTCTGTTGCTTATGTCGCTCCGAGGCATGTGGGATCCTCTCCGATCAGGGATCCAACCCATTTCTCTCGCAATGGGGGGTGGTCTTTACCGCTGAGCCATCACGGAAGCCCAGCACAGTGTCTTAACCACTCGACCACCAGAGAAGTCCCCCAGTTTCTTCTTCGTAAACACATTCCTAATGCCAACAGTTCTTTCATCACAGAATGCAATTATTTTTACAAATTCAAATATTTTATTCTTCCTCTTTTAATCTTTTTTCTGTAATTAATTTGCTCTATTGACAATATTTCCACTTAACTGTCTTATACTTTGGTACATTTTTTACTGTCGTACTAAGCTTTTTTTTTTATTCCTTTAACATTTACAAAATTGTGATATCTCATTCTTTTTCCATTTTTGGACTCTCTTTTTGTCCTATGTGTAATTTCTTTATTTATTTATCCCCGCATACATATTCAAATGGCATTAAAGCTTAGGTAAAACTGGAACTCAGGTAAAGACTTATGTCTCTCTGCCTTATCTTGGGTAATTAGTTTCTCTAGATTCATTAAACAGATGATTTTCAAAAGTACAATAAGGTATTACCTCTCACTGGTCAGAATGGCCATCATCAGAAAGTTTACAAATAATAAATGCTGGACAGAGTGTGGAATAAAGGGAACCATCCTGTATTGTTGGTGGGAATGTAAATTGCTACAGCCACTGTGGAAAACAGTATGGAGCTTCCTTAAAAAACTAAAACTAGAATTACCATATGATCCAGCTATCCCTCTCCTGGGAAAATACCTGGACAAAACTCTTATTCTAAAAGATACATTCATCCCAATATTCAGTGAGGCACTGTCTACAATAGCTAAGACATGGAAACAACCTAAGTGTTCATCGACAGATGAACGGATAAAGAAGATGTAGTATATATATGCAATGGAATATTACTCGGCATAAAAAGAGTGAAATAATGCCATTTGCAGCCTCATGGGTGGAGATGATCAAACTGAGTGAAATAAGTCATACAAAGACAAATATCATATGACATCACTTATATGGATCTAAAAAATTATGCAAATGAATTTAATTTACAAAACAGAAACAGACTCACAGGCTTAGAAAACAAATTTACGGTTACTGAAGGGGAAAAGTAGAGGGGGAGGGATAAACTAGGAGGTTGGGATTAACATATGCATACTATACATATAGTAGATAATCAACAAGGGCCTACTGTACAACACAAGGGACTCTACTCAATATTCTGTAATAACCTATATGGGAAAAGAATCTAAAACAGAATAGATATATGTATACATATAACTGAATCACTTTGTTGCACACTTGAAACTAACACAATATTGTGAATCAACTATACTCCAATATAAAATTTAAAAATTTTTAATAAATAAATTGATTTTGCTCAACAATCTGCCATGCCTCATATGCTGCATTATATTTTCATTTTTATCCAAACCACATTATGTAACCATTTTTGCAATTAATGACAATTTTTATCTCAAAACTGAAAAAGGAAAGAAAGCTTGATTCAGCCTGTCATAGTGCTCCCCACACCCTGCAGAGCCAGCTGATGGAGCTGGGCACATCTCCTTCTGCAAACCTACTGCACTAGTTTGTTATTTAATACATGTGTAAAGTTTTTCTGCAGGATATGATACATATCCCAAGAATATCTGATAGTCTTCCATAAAAATTGGTGAAGAACATAATTTACATACTGTTGGAACTTCTGGTAAAGAAAAATGAAATAATAAAACAGTATCTTTAGAAACACAGCTGGATGTAGCCAAAACAAAAAAGAATCTAGGATGATGCTAGCAACATCTGTGCTCTTGACTTTGTCTCCACCTACCAGGTAGTCCATATTTGCCTGTTAGGAGAACTATAGGAAATGAAGTTGGGGATGCAAAACTTACTTTTCTTTCAAGGGGAGAAAGCATACCCTGTTGTAAAAGTTAGAAAACTGGAGGGAGTTTCCCTTTCTAATCGACTGTTATGATCAAAGCGGAGTTTTTGTTGTTATCTCTCTTTTGAAGGAAGGATGTACTCTGATATGAAACACAGCAACAGAGGAAGATAATAATGTTAAAGAAATCTAGTTCAAGAAAGTTAGGGTTGGCTTGAAAAGTTTGAGAGAAGTTTCTTGCACATTCTCAAAATCTTAGGAGAGGTGACAGATTGCAGTTTGACAACAGTCTCCTGAAAATATCATCTAAGAAGAAGGCATAGGGAAGGTACATGCCAAACCAAATTTCAAATGGGATAAAATTGGCATTTTGAAGAATAGAAGACAAAAGTTGGCCACTGAAAAGTAAGGCAAGGGTAGGCTATTTTATTAAGTGGTAAGTTATGTGGTGATATAAATAAATATTTACATTGATTATGGTCCTATAAATAGATAAATATGTAAATATATGGCAGCCTGTTGGTACCACCTGTGTGTTTCACCCCAGGGACCAGTATGTTATTTCAGCTAAATCTCATCAAGTGTTTCATAGACAGTTAAGAGCTCATAGTAGCAAAATAAATCAGAATCTGATATTTAAATGATTCTTTCCAACCCTGCAAAACTTTGGGGGAGAGCTTCACAAATAGAAGGATTTTAAGGGCATTAGGCAAGGGTAAGTACGTTACTCATGCTCTTTTGGGGGGCTCCAAAATCACTGTAGATGGTGATTGCAGCCATGAAATTAAAAAGTGCTTACTCCTTGGAAGGAAAGTTATGACCAACTTAGCATATTAAAAAGCAGAGAAATTACTTTGCCAACAAAGGTCCATCTACTCAAGGCTATGGTTTTTCCAATGGTCATGTATGGATGTAAGAGTTGAACTATAAAGAAAGCTGAGTGCCAAAGAATTGATGCTTTTGAACTGTGGTGTTGGAGAAGAATCCTGAGAGTCCCTTGGACTGCAAGGAGATCCAACAAGTCCATCCTAAAGGAGATCAGTCTTGGGTGTTCATTGGAAGGACTGATGCTGAAGCTGAAACTCCAATACTTTGGCCACCTGATGCAAAGAGCTGACTGATTTGAAAAGACCCTGGTGCTGGGAAAGATTGAGGGCAGGAGGAGAAGGGGACGACAGAGGATGAGATGACTGGATGGCATCACCGACTCAGTGGACATGAGTTTGGGTGGGCTCCATGAGTTGGTGATGGACAGGGAGGCCTGGCATGCTGTGGTTCATGGGGCTGCAAAGGGTCATCACAACTGAGTGACTGAACTGAACTGAATTGAAATACATTACTTTTGGCAGTATTCCTCTGTACAGATTTCCTTATTCTTCCTTTTAAGATTTCCTTTGTCATCTATCCTGTTGTTTCTCAAAAATGTCCTTTTTCTGGAGAGAGATTATTTCCTGGATCTGGATTGACTTGAGAAGCAGCTGAGGATGTGACCTGACTGCAACATCTCAAGGAAAAAGTGAGCTGTGCTCCCTCCCAGAGGCTGGCATTCCTGACCGACCCAGAAGAGCTCCACACTCCCCCACCCCCCTTTCCCCTTTTTCTTTATTTCTTACTTGCATTTTGCCACACTGGTAAGACAACAGGAAGCACTGGGCTTCCTCCCAGGGCATTCAACTGAAGGGATGTGCTCACCACATTAATAACAGTAGCCGGAAAAGAAACACACCCACCCTTCAGAAAGCATGACCCTCCCCCTCACTCTCCGTTCCCGCCTCATGTGGCCCCACTTCCCCTTGGAGCCTCAGAGCCTCCATCAGGGTTGTACCATGGAGGCCAGTCCAGTTTTCAAGCCAATTTTATCCCCATGAAAATTTGGTTTGGCCATATACCTGCCCCATGCCCACCTTCCTGGTGATGTTTTTTTTGGAGCTCTGCGGCAAAGACAATCTTCAAACTGGCTTCTGCTAATGCCACTTCTCCAAAGATTTTGAAACTTCTTCTCTCAGTTTCAGAAACACGTGTGATGCTGTTGTCTAAACTTATTAAGCATGAATCATTGTCACACTGACTCAACGGGTATCAGTATTGCTATGCATGTTCTTATATGAAAAATTGTTTGTTGTGTTGTCCTTTATAAGCCAACATCCATGAAATAAGAAGGGGGGGTGGATTTTTAGTTACAAACTTGGTGTGTCCAGTGATGTGTTACATATTACTGAAGTTTGGAGTCTAGTTTCCTTATTTTCTGTATGAAGGGTTCTGAAGTTAGGGAGAGTGTGAGACTGAGTGCGTGAGGAATGAATGCCCTTGGTCCCACAGGACCAAGAAGACCCAAAAAGATGCTGAGGACAGTCATTGCACCCACATGAAGATGGAACAATTAAAATAATAGCCATGGCTAGAATATGAGTGAAAGACACAAGCAGATCTTGGGCGTAGTCCCTGAAGACAGTTTTTAAGGAGCCCTAAGAAGTATAATTTGAACAGAGACTTCATCTGGAATGTGGAGTCTGTGCATTGCAGTCTTTCCTGGGATTTAGCTGGCTCTCATCTACCACTCCTGGTAACTAACACTAAGACCAAGAATTGCCTGAGCTCTCAGATGTCCCGAGTGAATGGGTCAGTGTCTTAAGAATTCGTAAGTCTCTAAGTGAGTACCATGTCCACTGATGTTTCACCTAATCTTTCTTCTCAGAGAAAATGCATCTATAGATGTTGGACTCTGCATTTGAAGAACTTGGTTATCCCAGAAACAGTCTCTGCCCTGGATCAGTTAGTTTCCCTGGTCAGTCCCCTCAGCCAACACGAATCTTGAAAATCATGGTGAAAACTAGAATCCTTTTGCATCAGCCTTTTGTCTTGATTGTTGAGTGGGAAGATGCTGCATGAGTGAAAGAGGAAGGAATTGAAAGAGATTCCTGTGTTGTCAATTACCTCCAAGCTCTCACCAAACCATCCTGATGCCTTTAGAACAGCCTCAGAAGGATAGGTGACCTTCTACTACTCTGGAGTTTCTCACCTCTGTACCATATGAACCTTTCCACGTTTGCCATTTTATCAGCAAACATGTGCTATTCAGTAATCACTAGCTGCCTACTGATTGTTATTAGGTTGACAGTTAAATGTCTCTGTGCTGCACTGTGCTTAGTCTCTCAGTCATGCCCAACTCTTTGCAACCCTATGGACTGTAGCCCGTCAGGCTCCTCTGTCCATGGGATTCTCCAGGCAAGAATACTGGAGTGGGTTACCATGCCCTCCTCCAGGGGATCTTTCTAACCCAGGGATGGAACCCAGGTCTCTCCCACATTGCAGGCAGATTCTTTACCAGTTGAGCTACCAGAGAAGTCCAAAGTGTCTCTTAACTTCCTACAGTCTAGGGTTTTCCCAAATTAAATGCAATATTCCATATAAAGCACTTAGAACAAAATAAAGGCTTGGTAATTGTTGATGAGATGGAGTAGAAGACAAGGCTGGTTAGTGATGAGTAATTCTTTCTTTTCCTTATAATACTTTCCACCTACCTATTGTCTGTTTCCTTTGGCCCCATGCCATCATATTCTCCACAGTTTTAGAGAAGGTCTCCAAGGCAGGAATCTTCTCTCTAATTGGGCTACATTTGAATATGCATGCTTAGTCGTGTCCTACTTTCTGCAACCCCATGGACTGTAGACCACCAGGCTCCTCTGTTCATGGGATTGCCCAGCAAGAATACTGGAGTAGGTTGCCATTTCTTCCTCCAGGGGATCTTCCCAACCCAGGGTTCGAGCTCACATCTCCTACATCTCCTGCATTGGCATGCAGATTCTTTACCACTGAACCACCTGAGAATCCCACGTTTGAATGTACTGCTTATAATATGATGAGAAGTGGCATCTTACTCATGTCCAGCTTCTTCCGATGTCTACTCATAATGAATCAGAGGTACAATCATTTCTGGAGGATTTGCCTTTATACTTCTGACTGCATTCTTAGCTGTCTGTGGTTCCCTGATACACCCAAGTACCAGAATTTGTTGAGCTCAGTATTACTGAATAAACAACCAATGCACTCAGGGTCCCAGAAGGAACCAGATGGGTAAATGTAGTAATTGCATTCAAACAGGGGTAACTCTAGAAGGATTTATAAAGAGACTGTTTACAAAGGGGTGGGAAGGGAAAGGCAAACCACAAGAGATAATGCAATTACACAGGGCTGGTAATTCCAGAGCCCCCTGTTCCTAGGCCCAGCCAGGAGAAACCCATGATGTGAGTGGCTCCGAGAACCCCAAGGTAGAGGTCTGTGTGGAAGGGAGCACCTTGAGAGGAATGTGACCTGTGGTTGTGAGTACAGCCAGTTTGAGACAAATCCAGAAGAAGCAGTCAGGAAAATGAACACTCTGACCTCTATTGCCTCTTTCTCTCTGGTCTACCAAGGCTCCTTCTCAGCCAAAGACAATCAGATATGCCCTCCCAGAGGACAAGGGAGCCTTCTGAGGTCTGCCTCCTGAGGCAGGATAGAGAAGTGTGGAGGATGATTCTGGTGGAAGAAATGGAAGAAACAGGGCACATTACAGAGATAAAAGCAGGTCATGCATGGATTAACAGTGACCAAAGATGCCAGTTGTATGAACCAATGATTAGAATTTATCCAATTTATTTCAACTGGGGTCCTTGAAAAAAATCAGTGGATCCCTAATAACTTGTTTTAGGCTTCTAGAAAAATCTTAAACTTTTGTGACTGGATTTTCAAAATCTGAATCACTGTTACTTTTACTAACAGTCCAAATGCTGATATTATTTATCTTTGATTCTGACTAGTCTCTTGTCTGACTATTCCAGCTTGTGGCATCTGGGGGTGGCCTCTCATCTCTACCCACTGAGGAAGCATCACTAGGTGCTCTCTCTGGCCGTATGGGAGGCTCCAGGCAGACATCATGCTGATCTCCCCAGGGAACTCTAGGGACAGGCTCTGTGGGTCCCCACCTCTGGCACCCCAAGAGAGGACATCAGAGTGTACTCTTCTCCTGCAGATGGGGGCAAGGGTGGGCAAAGGAGGACAAAGGCACAGAATTAACTGGAGAAACAGCTCAGGACTGGAGGCAGAAATCCCCCTGCTCTTACCACTCTTTCTTTTTTATTATTGGTGTTTAATTGCTTTGGAATGTGTTCATTTCTGCTATACAACAAAGTGAATCAGCTATAAGTGTGTGTGTGTGTGTGTGTGTGTGTGTGTGTATGTGTGTATCCATCCTTCCTCTTGAGTTTCCCTCCCACCCCTACCCTCCCTTACCACTCTTCTTAACACAAGGAAAGAAAAGAAATTTGGAAAATAGCCTTTGGACCCTAGTGATGGACTAACAGACTAAGAAAAGTTTACAGCCTTCTGAAGTTCCTGCCACAGGCAGGGGTAGGTAGGGCTCTGTCCTAATGTCTTCTCAGTTTGCCATTCCGCAAGGCTGGCCCCTGAGAACAGGTAGAGAGGGTGGTGAGCGATATGGTGTGACTGGAGGGACTTCAAAAGGCCTGCATGATGCCAAACTATCTCCCTTGCTGGCATGAGGGTCTGTCTGGAGTTTTCATCATTAGAGTCATTTCTTTTTGCAAAGAATTTGCTTCAAGAAGTCCTCTGCTAAAATGTACACCCTGCTTAAAAGGGTGTGGAACACTTATCTGTCTTTCTCTTCGGTCTTCTCAGGATCTAACTTCCCTTCCTGTTCTAAGAATGCCACCCTTTATGATTATTTACAGGAAGCAGAGCCCGCCTTCTATTGCCAGGGCAGGTGCATGGGAGCTAAGCAGGTCCAGTTGCTCCAGACTATGTGTCTGGAGCTAGTGACCCAGGATAGCAGAATATGGGAGAGCACTTGTTTTGGCAGTAGCGGGCAGCAGTGGCGGTGAGCCTTGTGCCAGTGGCCCTGTCCTGAGCTAGCAGTGGCAGCCTCACAAACTCTGATGTCCAGAGGTAGGGAGAGGCTGCAGTCATGTCCTCACAACTAGTTTACGCCACGATTTGGGCTCTGGTTGTCACTGCTGTGTCACATCCCCTGTTCCTGACCATTTTAAAGTCTGTTCTTCAGCCTTCCCAGAGTCTAGCGCTTCACAGGGTCCTTTTACTAAATCCTCATGCGGCTTAAATCACACAGAGCCATCCTTAGTTGGAGGAAACTAAGAACACTGGCTGACACAAGGGGTGACACATTAACTCAAGAGACGCCTTCTAGGCACCAGCCACAGATAGATTCGTGTGTCTCATTAGCTAATTGCCACCTTGGGAAACAGCAGGATGGCAGGAAAGAGTTTTTATTGGTGGGGGAAGAGTCTGGGGTCTTATGGGCATCAGCTGATGGGGTTTGCCCAGAACAACACTGGGCAGACACTCCAAGGCAAACTGAGGGACAGATATCCCTGGGGCTAGGCTAGAGCAGTGCAGGATGGAGAGAGATGCGATGACAGGAAGGATGAAGGCACAATGAGGGCAATAGCTAACACAGGCTGACATGTATGCTACTGAGTGTGACACTTGCTGAAATGGCCTTGTTTATACTTGTAGAGCATCCAAGGGAAGTTTCAGCTTTGTCAAAGTAAGACCACTGTTTTTTTAATCGCTTTGATTTGCCTAAACATTTCTGCTGACATTTAGCCCTCACGGTAATAGTAATCAACTTGTGGGATTTCTATTCTCTCCCCACCTCCACACCCCCACCGACCTTTATTTAATAAGCAGGGATAACAAGGCAAGGACAGCTTTCTCTCAACTACTGAAAAGGCTGTGTCTTTATGAACTTTTCCCCAGAGAGGAGCAGAGAAACTGTTCACCGTGGGGAGGAAGGGGGAAAGGAAACTAGGAATGTAGAGAGTCCAGATATTGAACATCTGCTAGGAACATTTCGTGGGTTTTGTGGAGAGTAGGAGTGTTCACAAGCTGATAGAATTCCCTCCTTTCTGCATTCCTGTCTATCTTCCCTCAAAACAAGGACTGTGCCAGGTATTTGGTTACTACCTGAAGGAACCCAGAGCCCCCCAGTTACTGTTCTCTTAACTTTTCCATGGAAGGGTCATGTTTGCCTGCTGGAGACTCTGGGCATGAACCCAGGGGACCCAGAGAGGACCCTGTTGAAGGCCCACTCTGGCTACAGTGGCAAAGCAAATGAAGACAGGGGGCAAGAGGTCCCAACTCTGAGTCCCCAGCTTGGTTCTGAAAGACTCATCCTTGGGGAACCCTCAGAACACTGAATCTCTCCATCCACAGAATGAGATTTGAACTCCTGGAGGTGTTTTTGCTGCAGGGAAGCAAGGAATCTCTTCCCTTTCTCACCAGCTCCAGGGATGTCACCAAAGGAAGGGCACAAACATAACCTGTGTGAAACTACCAAAAAAAAAAAAAAAACATTAAGGAAAGAAAAAACAGAAGTTGAATTTGATTTTAAAAATATTTATAAGACACATTTTTTTATTTTCACAGAATGTCACTTAATAAATATTTTACCAAGATGGTTGAGGGTATACCACAGTGAAGGAGGAAGAACCTGGGACAACTAAGGGATGGAAACATTTTAAACTTTAATTTAAACCTCAGTTCATCAGATCTGTCTTCTGCATCAGATCTTGAAACTCAGCAGAGAAGGTGCCCTTACATGCACAGCCCAAAGTTCTAACGCGGGCATGTGAGAACATAGTCGGGGTCAGTATATGGAGGACCAGTGGCAGCGGCTCTTGATGACCTGAAGCAGGGGCTTCCTGAACGTGAGGAAGGTGATGGTGCAGGCCACCAGCAGGGTGAGGCAGCTGGGAAGGATAAGCACGAGGTACAGCAGGCCCATGTCCACCCGCTCCCACTTACAGACCTGAGGAATGCCGGCAGGCAGCTCCCTCAGGTGAATGACCTTGGAGGAGAGGTTGCAAGTGACCATGGCCAAGTCGGCGACAACGTGCAGGCGCTGAAGGGCCCCCCAGTCCTCCACCCCACAGCAGTCATACGGATTCTGACTGAGGTAGACGGTCCGCAGGCTTCCTGCGAGCTGCTCAGACACTGCCCTCTGGGGAAGGGCCGTGAGCAAGTTTCTGCGGAGATCCAGGGTCTGTAGGGCCAGGCTGCCCCTGAACCTTGGGAAACGCGTCAAGGCATTTCCTGACAGGTCCAAGCTCCTCAGGTTCTCAAATGCAGAGAAGTCCAACTCTGTGAAGCTGGAAGTGAGGCCCACGTTCCTGAGAGACAGGACCTGTAACGTGGGGGCAACCTCCCAGAGAGGGGCAATGCTTCCATTCAGAACCCCCCAGTTTCCAGACAGGTCTAAGTGGGTGAGGGCAGTGCCCTGAAATGAGCAGTCTTGTAGTGCCTCCAGCCCACAGCCCTCCAGGGACAGGCTCTGCAAAGATGCCACGTTTCTGAAATCCACACAGCCAGGGGTGCCCCTGGGGTCCAAGCCCGCAGGAAGGGGACAAAGTGAGATCTGATTATGGCTCATGTCAACTGTAGCGAGGTTCCTGGCATTGGCAAAAAGGCCAGTGGGGACACCCAGGAGCTGGTTGGAGCTCAGGTTGAAGGACCGGAGGCTCCTCAGGCAGCCAGGGAGCCCCGGAGCCAAGCGCAGCTCAGACAGCTGGTTCTGACTCAGGTCCAACTCCACGAGTGCCCCTGGTGGCTCATGCTCCCGGATGTGGAGCGTCATCAGGCAGTTTTGTTTGAGGTTCAGGTGGGAGAGGGAAGACATTTTCTTAAGGAAACCATCTGGCAGGTACTGGAACTGGTTCTGGCTCATATCCAGGAAGCGGAGGCCAGAGAGGTCACTGGATGCGAACTCCTCCCAGAGGTTGACAGTGGTGATGTTGGTCACGTTGCCATCCACCAGGAGGAATTGGGCCACCATCTCCTGTGGCGAGGAGGTGTTGTACAGGTCCCTGTAGAAGCCCATGTTGTTGTCCCTCAGCAGTAGCGTGTGCAACTTGCTATACTGGGGCAGGAGGGGAAAGAACAGCAGCTGATTGTGAGAGAGGTCCAGGGTCTCCAGCTCAAAGGCAGCCTCTCCCCCAGATGCCAGGAACCACTCCAGGACGTTGTAGCTGACATTAAGGGACCACAGCTGGGTGAGGCTGAAATCCACAAGGCATGGGAGATTGTTATAGGCCAGGTTGAGGTGTCTCAGCTCCGTCAGGCCATCAAAAGCACCACCCTCAATCTCAAAGATGTAGTTCCTCTGCAAATCCAACTCCCTGAGGTGGCCCAGGCCCTCAAAGACGGACTCATCGAGCCTCATAATGATGTTCCTCGCCAGGGACACAGACTCCAGTGAAGACAGGTTCTGGAGCATGAGAGCCGCCATGTCTTCAGTCAGGGAGTTCCCTGACAAGTCCAGCACGCGCAGACCGCGCAGGCCGTGGAGGGCGGCCGCTGTTTCCTTGTAGCTCTCGGAGAGGGAGTTGTCAGGCAGCGCCAGGCTGCGCAGGCAGGCCTGCTCCTGAAAGGCAATGAGGCTGATGCGCTCCAGGTAGCAGTCGTGCAGACTAAGGCTCTCCAGGAAAGGGTAACGCTGCAGCGAGTTGTTCCCCAGGGTCCTGAGAGGGTTGGCATCCAGGAGGAGCGTCCGGGACAAGGGTGGGAGATCGCTGGGCACTGAAGCAAGGTTCCGCCCTCGACAGTCAGCCACTCCATCCAACTAGGTCCAGAAACACAATGGTCAGGGGGGCAGGGGACCTCTGAGGTGGGGGCATACGTACAGAAATAGAGTTCACATCAAACTGCTCACTTAAGGCTCCAGGCCTCACTCAGAACACACAGTGTTTGAGAAGATTGGAGCGCCTGTCCTCAAGTGCTGAGTGCTGACATTTGCTCTTACAGTTTGGTTTTAACTACAGAAAGGGACTGAGGATCGGGTCTCTACCTGAGTTTGAATCCCTCCTCTTCCCTTTGTTCCCTATGTGACCTTGAGCAAGTAATTTATCCTAAATCTGATATATCTTTGGGAAAATGGAAATAAAGTTATTTAGCTCAGTTGGTAAAGAATCTGCCTGCAATGCAGGAGACCAGGGTTTGATCCCTGGGTCGGGAAGATCCCCTGGAGATGGAGATGGCAACCCACTCCAGTATTCTTGTCTGGAAAATCCCATGGACAGAGGAGCCTGGGGGCTACAGTCCATGGGTTCGCAAGAATAGGACACGACTTAGTGACTAAACCGCAGTACCTACTTCAGAGGACTTTAGTGAGATTAGGCAAGAGGTTACACAGTGCCTGGCACTCAGTGGAACTGTTAATACAAACAGTGTCTATTGCATTGTTAATGCTATGATCTTAAGATATGTGTTTTTAACAGGGACGCTGCTCAAGAAATAGCAGGGCTGTGGCACTCTCATTTCACCCAAAGAAATTTTGCCGAGGAGGCTCCTCTACACTCATAGCTGATAAATATTACAGCTCAAGAGGACTTGAGAGCTCATCACCCTGAATCCTACAGAGAAGTAAAGGGGGTTCTGGAGAGGACAAGTGGAGAGCCAATGGCAGCGGTGAGATTAGAGCCCGGTGCTCTCACTGCCAGATTCAGTGCTGTTCCTGAGCCCAGTGGCATTCCTTCCCATAGATTGGTCGGTAGGACAAGGTTTGTGATTGCCTACAATTGTGGACCCAATCCCGGGGAGAAGAATCTGAGAGAGAGGAAAAAGCACCACTTTGAAGAGGGATGGAATCGGGAGGGAGGGGGAAGAGGGGGATCTGGAAGGGGAACACATGTATACCCATGGCAGATTCATGTCAATGTATGGCAAAACCAACACAATAATGTAAAGAAAAAAATAATAAAAATAAATATATATATAAAAAAAGAATCTTGGCTCTGTTACTTACTAGCTTTGGACTCTGGGCAAGGAATTAACCTCTTAGAGCCCCAAGTTCTTTATTTGATTATTAAAATAAACCTTCTCATAATTAAACATGGATACACTATAGAAATATACAGAATTAAACTATTCAGTAACCTCAGTCTCTCCTTCAAAGAAATGCCATTATCTTTCTGTTACATCTCCTTTGGACTCTTTCCAAAGATATTATCTAACTTCAAAAAAAATTTTTTTGCAACATGGATGGACCTAGATATTATCATACTAAGTGAAGTAAGTCAGTAAGAGAAAGACAAATATCACATGATATTGCTTAGATGTAGAATCTTTAAAAAAGAAAAGGATACAAATGAACTTCTATACAAAACAGAAACAGACCCGCAGACATAGAAAACAAACTTACAGTTATCAAGGAAAGGTGTAGGGACAGATAAATTAGAAGTTTTGGATTAACATAAATACACTGTTGTATGCAAAATAATAACCAACAAGGACTTACTATATAGCACAAAGAACTAGCCTCAATACTTTGTTATAACCTACAAAAGTCTGAAAAAGAATATATATATATATATATATATATATCTGAATCATTTCACTGTACATCTGAAACTAATACAACATTGTAAATCAGCTATGCTTCAATTTAAAAAATAAAATTAAAAATAAATTTTAATGAGACTGCATTCTACAAACTATTCAGTAATTGACTTCCCCTACCCCCATTAATAAAATGTGATAGACATATTGCCTTGGCAATAAAAATAAATTTGATCACATTATTTTTGCAACTGTATATTACTTCACTGCATGAAGAGCACAGTGGTTGAGAACCAGATCTCAAGGATCAGCCCACTGATTCTGCTTTCTATCAAACATGTGAACTTAGGCTGGTACCTAACCAGTCAAGACCTTCATTACATACCTGTAAAATGGAAATTGTACTTGTAATTTTCTCATAGGTTTGCTTTGAGGATTCAGTGTGATTGTCTATGTAAAGCACTTAACACAGAACCTGCCACATAAATGCTTAATAAATGTTACCTAGACTGATTATTAGCATGCTCTAATTAATTAACCTCCAGTTGTTGAGCATTTGAGTTATTTGTAATTTCCAAATCAACATTAGGGTGAATTGGTCTAGTTCCTTCTATATCTCACACCCCAAAAAGTCTCTGGAGTTTTGATTGAGATTGCATTATAATCACAGAGTAACCTGGGAGGAAACTGGCGTCTTTACAAAATTGAATCTCCCCATGCAAAAACAAGATGTATTTCTTTATTTGAGTAAGTGTTGGTTTTTCCCCCTGCAGGGACTAAAGAATACTGTGATTAGGTGCTTTCCTCAAGCTCTGAGACCCTGTTTCACCAGAGTTGCTGCAGTTGTGGGGGACCCATCTCTGCAATTCCTGCAGCCCCAATGACGTGTTGCAAAAAGATCACATGGCCATCAGAGCCCAAGAAAGCTTACTATGTCCACTTGGCAATAATGTCACATAACTAATGCAAAGAAGGCCTTTGGAGGGTGCCTGCACTTTCAAATCCTCAACCTTCAATTCAAAAAAGCATAGGAAATCCACTCTTTGATCTCACAGGTAACCGAGTCCCTACCAGGCTGCAGGGAGGGAGTCTCCTGCTTTATTCCCTCCTCCTATGCCTGGTAACTCCTGAATTCGCTATTGTGATGTTAACCTTTCATTGCCTCTGTAAGAGAATAATGGATGTCTGTATAGCAGAGACTAACAACAACAATAACAGCAAATAGAACACATAGCACTGAGCACATACGAGGCACAGTTCTGAATGCTTTACATACAGTAACTCATTTAGTCATCACTGAAGTCCAGTGTTATGGTATTACTGGTTGGTACTATTATTACCTACACGTCTTATGGGTGAGGAAACTGAAGCACAGATTGGCTCAGTGTCACCAGCTAGTAAGTGGTGGGGCTGGGGTTTAAACCTGTTCTGACTCATAACCCCTACCCTCTGCGTGCATGCGTGCTAAGTCGCTTCAGTCGTGTCTGACTCTTTGCAACGCTATGGACCGTAGCCTGCCAGGTTTCTGTGTCTATAGTATTCTCCAGGCAAGAATACTGGAGTGGGTTGCCATGCCCTCCTCCAGGGGATCTTCCAGACTCAGGGATCGAACCTGCATCTCTTACATCTCCTGCATTGGCAGGTGAGTTCTTTTACCGCGAGAGCCACCTGGGAAGCCCAGGGTTTAAACCTGGTCTGGCTCATAACCCCTACCCTCTACTGCAGTCTCTTTCAGCGTAGTGGTTAGGGGTTACTAAAAGTGGTTAAGAACCATGACCAGCTGGGTTTTTAAGATTCATCAGCTTGAAAAATACATTTTTTAATGTATTAACCCTGACTACTTCCCAGATGGCGCTAGCAGTAAAAGAACTTGCCTGCCAATGCAGGAGACATAAGAGATGCAGGTTCGATCCCTGGATTGGGAAGATCCCCTGGAGGGGGGCACAGCAACCCACTCCAGTATTCTTGCCTAGAGAATCCCATGGACAGAGGAGCCTGGAGGACCACGGTCCATAGTGTTGCAAAGAGTTGGACATGACTAAAACAACTTAGCATACAGGCACACATTAATCCTGGAATCCAATTTGTCTTCCCAGTGCCTAGTACATAACGTGTGTGTGTGTGTGTGTGTGTGTGTGTGTGTGTGTGTGTGTGTGTTAGTTGTGTAGTCATGTCTGACTCTTTGCAACCCCATAGACCGCAGCCCACCAGGCCCCTGGCTCAAGGAATATTCATTAACTGTATGTTTCTCAAGCAGACTTTTGACACCACTGAGTTACAGGCAAAGGAGAAACTTTCTAGAGAGTGCTCAGTTGTTAGGATTCAAGTCTGCTTCCATATATAGGCTGAAAGCCCAGGAAAAGGTAAACCACAGAAGCTCAGGTATCTCTCCCCGGACTGTCATAAGCCTGAGCGGGGTGGGTATGTTGCTGTGCAGGGCAGCGTGGGCAGCATGCTCTTCAGTACAGCTGGTTAAGAATTCACTGCTGGCTCACACACAGGCTCTGAGGTAGGGCTTCTCCAAATTTAATATGCCCCACCCAGAGACTCTGATACCATTAGTGAAGCTCCATCATCCAGATTCTTAACAAGGTGTTTTAAAAGTTTCAGGTAGCTGCCCTTGGTCTGCCTCTGAGATCACCTGTCCTCAGCAAGTATGAGAAAGGTGGGACAGGGCCTTTCCCAGGCATCATCTTTACCTTTTGTTAAAGAGAAACTTGCACACGGCATCGTGGTAAGAAGGTACAGAGTGATTCAGACTCATTCATTCCCTCCCCTCCTTGATCGACAGTCCATCAGCTTTCGAACTGGACCCAACCTCATCAGGACAGGAGCAACAGACAACTTGGGCACCCAGGAAAACTCACCAACTCACAGCCCCCTTGCGAAGCTGCTGTGACCATTCGACTCTGGTGCCTCCATTCCACTGTCAAGAAGTGAAAACCCAGGCAGAGCCAGAGGGGCAGTAACTCCATCTCAAGTGCAGCACTGTGGACAGAGCGCAAGGAAGGAGCTGGTAAGAGAAGGACATCCCAGAGGGCTGCTGTGCCCTCCTTGTAGAAAAAGCCAGTTCCCACTATGTCCGCTCTTGGAGGCCCACAGCTATGGGAGGTGGAAACCACAGATTATTCAAATACCTCAAGTTAGCCAGCACATTTAACCTTTCACTGCAACTCTCAACAAGAACTCATTTTCATTTTGCCTCTACCATTTGGTGGGCAGGTGGCTGAACCTGAAACTCCCAAGAGTCCAGAAACAGAAGAGAAAAGCAAATGTTTTGAGGAACCAGGTCTCAGGTCACCTAGAGTTTGCCATGTCTTGTAGTTGTAGTTCTGTTGAAATGTTCCTCTCAAAGCTCAAATCTGCCTGATGCATTGCCTGAACTCCATAAATTTTTGATGAATAAATGAATGAAAGAATAGTGAACTGTGATTGAAATATTAATTATAGCCTCTGGTCTCATAGAGTTACTAATTGTTGTGTTGACATGAAGCTTTTAGAAAGAGTAGATCTCATTGATTAACTCATTTGAATACAGACCTTTGAAAACAAGATTTTGATATTTTTGCCTGCATAGGGGAAAAGCCTGAGGGAAAAATGAAAAAAGCAATCTTCAAATATAACAAGGACTATGATGAAGTGTGGTTACTGGCTCTCTTACCCAACCAGTGAGCACACAACAGAAGTCATGAGGAGGTATAAAATTGTACACATACCAATAGAATTTAGATATTCAGATGACACCACCCTTATGGCAGAAAATGAAGAACTAAAGAGCCTCTTGATGAAAGTGAAAGAGGAGAGTGAAACAGTTGGCTTAAAGCTCAACATTCAGAAAACTAAGATCATGGCATCTGGTCCCATCATTTCATGGCAAATAGATGGAGAAACAGTGGAAACAGTGGCTGACTTTATTTTGGGGGGCTCCAAAATTACTGCAGATGGTGACTGCAGCCGTGAAATTAAAAGATGCTTACTCCTTGGAAGGAAAGTTATGGCCAACTTAGACAGCATATTAAAAAGCAGAGACATTACTTTGTCAACAAAGGTCCATCTAGTCAAGGCTATGGTTTTTCCAGTTGTCATGTATGGATGTAAGAGTTGGACTATAAAGAAAGCTAAGCGCCGAAGAATTGATGCTTTTGAACTGTGGTGTTGGAGAAGACTCTTGAGAGTCCCCTGGACTGCAAGGAGATCCAACAAGTCCATCTTAAAGGAAATCAGTCCTGGGTGTTCATTGGAAGGACGGATGTTGAAGCTCAAACTCCAATATTTTGGCCACCTGATGCGAAGAGCTGACTCATTTGAAAAGATCCTGATGTTAGGAAAGATTGAAGACAGGAAGAGAAGGGGACGACAGAGGATGAAATGGTTATATGGCATCACCGACTCAATGGACATGAGTTTGGGTAAACTCACATGAGTTGGTGATGAACAGGGAGGCCTGGCATGCTGCAGTTCATGAGGTCATAAAGAGTTGGACATGACTGAGAGACTGAACTGAACTGAATAGAATTTAGAAACAAAGAGAAACCATAATGGAAATGTAATATACCCTCCACCATCACATTTTTACAGGGTCAAAGATGAAAAGGCCAAAGACAGTAATAGGCATTCAAGATCAACTTAGTTGCCAGGCTGGAAGTAGCCTGCAGACTCCCCTCCTTGAGTTTCAGGATGAGTAACCAGGGTAATTTCTTACCCGGGAGGTGCTGTTGAGTTGACTGTCTTCTTGTTGGGAGAGTTTACAGCCGGGTGGCATCCCCTCCCAGCTCTGCATTCCTCAGAATCCGAAGTAATTTCTTGGCCCCAGCATTTCCCCTGCCCCATCCTTTTCTTGACATCTACCCAGGAAGGACCATAGGACCTGTTCTTGAGTCTCCTGGGCCAGCAGTTCCAGTGCTACCATGAACCTCCTCCCCTATTCTATGGGACCCACAGACCTTTCTGCCTGACACATCTAGCCATCTTGGGCCCCTTCCTCTTTCCCTTTCTTCGAATAAGTTTACACATCTCTACGGCTAATTTTAACATTCTGGTCAGATTTGAATACTCACCAGTGAAAACAGACTGACAGAAAAGCTAAGTGAAACCAGGTAAGTCAGCTTTAACCTTCACTTCAGGTCAGGCCAGCTCCCCTTACCAGAGAGGGAACCTCCAATTCAGAATTCATCCATATTTGCCAGACACTGGGAGTCCCCTTCCCAGACTCACTTCCGCTTCTGCACTTGTGCAGGAATTATTACCTCATGGCATATACAGGGCACAGATGGCAAAAACTGAGCCATATGGGCTGCTCTCCTCAGTAAACTTCCAATACTCACCACACACGCACACAAGGTGAGATCACTGCCTACCTTGAGAGAAGGTTGCCAAACTTAGCAAATTACAAGATGCCATTTGAACGTCAGACATACAACAGAAAACTTTTTTAAAAATTTGCCAGCTTTAATGTTTCTTTTCTTTCTTTTTCTTTTTTTTCTGGCTGTGCTGCATGGCTTATGGGATCTTAGTTCCTTGACCCAGGGATCAAATCCAGGCCTCCACAGTGAAAAGTGCTGAGTCCTAACCACTGGACTGCCAGGGAATTCCCCAAACAAGTTTTGAGTGTAAATATGTCCTGTGCAATATTTGGGACATACTTATATTAAAAAAAAAATCACTGACACTCAAATTTCACTGTATCCTCTATTTTATTGAAGAGAGGGAGGTGGGAACCATGGACGTCCTTCCTCCTCACCCTCTCTGTCAGACTTGGGATGGTACATGCTGCTGTGACTTTCTAGAACCCTGTAGACCGATATCAAGTTCAGATGTGTTCAGCAAGGGTACAGGAGTATAACTCTGCAGACTGGAATGTCAAATAGGCCCGGTGTCAGTTATGCCCAGACTGTAACTTTAATTTCTGGATCAACAAGAAAATCTTTGCAAATTTAAAGCATATTTTCTCCTAAACTCAGCCAACCAGCCCAGAAAGCCTCTTGCTGTACTCTCTGGGCACTCTATCTTTCATGAGGCAGCACAGGAAGATTGTAGGATTTGGAACCAGACAGACCAGGGTGTGAATTCTGGTTCCAGTATTCGTTATCTGTCCCTGAGCCATTCATATGAAGTCTCTGAAATTCAGCTAATCCTGCTATAACACAGAGATAATAACTACTCAGAATTTTTATGAGAATCAAATAGTATATATGACAGTACTTCAACTATGAAGGTACTTAATAACATAATTATTATTTATGAGTTCTTAATACCTATAGGCTGGTTGAGTAGTTATTACTCCTGTGTGTAATCTCCAAGGTTATTTAACAGCTACAGAAAAAGGGGAAAGAATGAATAATTTGGTTGGAAGAATGAATAAATCATTCTATCAACTAAAAGTGTAAAAGATATGTGCAAAGGTTGGATTACAAATTCTGCATTAATAAATTCCAGAATAAATTTATTTGAACAGAAACAAAAAAGGCTAATCCCAGTAACAGAGGAGAGCTATTTGTCCTCACAGCCATGGTTTACCCTCCCCAGCTCAGCTCTCGTTCGCTGGGGGCTGACTTCTGAGGGCTCTGTATGTCAGCTGGTCTCCAGCTGGTCTGGTTACTGGAAGGTTAGTTAGAAGGTAGAAGGAAGAGAAAATCCATGGTATTTCTCTCCCGCCCTCTCTGCCTGGGACTGAGAAGTTCTTAAGCTTTTTCTGGTGACTCCCAGGCTCTGGTAACTTCCTTCCTCTATCCTCCCTCTATCCTCCCACCTAGGGAAGGTGGCAGCTTCCTGGGGTTGCTAATCTCTGGGTTAACTGTCTGTTCTCTGGTTGGCATCTCAGCCTCTTCCATCATGTGTACCCAATTTCCTGCATTAAATTTCCTCTGTTTTTAAATAATCTGTGTGTTTCTGTTTCCTGGTTGGAGCCTGACTAATACAGTGATGTAAGTGAGGATGGGCTTGGAACAATACTAAACAAAAAGGTAGGCAATGACTGAGAAAAGCAATAAAAGGCTTTCAAAATAATAATCTTTTAGGTTGAAAAGCACTCTTCCTGGAGCATGTAGCTGCAAAAGCCTTCCTCAGAGCCATGGTACAGTGAATTGTGTGTGCTCAACTGTGTCCGACTTCTTGCTAACTCATGAGCTGCAGCCAGGCTCCTCTGCCTATGGGGTTTCCCAGGCAAGAATACTGGAGCAGGTTGCCATTTCCTACTGCCAGGGATCGTCCCTACTCTGGGATCAAAACTGCATTCCGGGTTCTTTACCACTGAGCCACCTGGAAAGCCCAAGGCACAGTGAAGAATACAAGATAAACAATTGAATGCAAAATCTTCATCGGAAAATCCCATGAACCCTCTTCTGGGTACACAGGACTGCCTCTCTCCACCCACACGTAAGTGAGGACCACTCAACAGTTTCTCCAATTGAATGAGAGCATCTATGCATAAGCATGTTTTTTTAAAAAAATAACCATCCCACTTTATTCCGGTCTGATAACTTCTGAAAAATACATCCATTTTAAAATCAAATGTTTCTCATCTTAGATACATTTTTGGTGGAGAAAAAAGAAGTCAACGAAGAACAATTATGATGGAAGGTACACATGACATATGATGTTAATAATTTAAATGAAGTAACCTGGAACCTCCCCTCATTATATTAAAGGGGCTTGGATCAAGGGTGCCTATTTCATGGGCTTGAAACACAGTGGGAACCATAGAGTAATACAAAAGAACTGCAAATCAACCCATGTTCCAAGTAGAGCTTGGTAAGTACCATGTTTCCTCCTGGTCTGGGTGACCACTGGGAAAGTATCCAATATAAGACCTGAGATCCTGACATGAGAAGCAGATGGCATTAACAGAATCTACTTGCATCTGTTCTTAAATCAGATAATGAAGTTGAAGAGTTTTTCCCAAGTGTGGAAGCAGAAAATGCTAAATCCCATTCCTTTTTATATAGTGGTGGCTCAGTCAGTAAAGAATCTGTCTGCAGTGTGGGTTCAATCCCTGGGTTGGGAAGACCCCCTGGAGGAGGGCATGGCAACCCATTCCAGTATTCTTGCCTGGAGAATCCCTACGGACTAAGGAGCCTGGAGGGTTGTGGTCCATGGGGTCACAGAGGTGGACATGACTGAGCAACTAGACACACATGGAAGATTGCCGGGAGAAATACCAATAACCTCAGATATGCAGATGACACCACCCTTATGGCAGAAAGTGAAGAAGAATTAAAGAGCCTCTTGATGAAGGTGAAAGAGAGTGAAAAAGCTGGCTTAAAACTCAGTATTCAAAAAACAAAGATCATGGCAACTGGTCCCATCACTTCATGGCATGGTGAAACAATGGAAACAGTGACAGACTATTTTCTTGGGCTCCAAAATCACTGTAGATGGTGACTGCAGCCATGAAATTAAAAGACGCTTGCTCCTTGGAAGAAAAGCTGTGACCAACCTAGATAGCACATTAAAAAGCAGAGACATTAATTTGCCAACAAGAACCTGTCTAGACAAAGCTATGGTTTTTCCAGTAGTCATGTATGGATGTAAGAGTTGGACTATAAAGAAGGCTGAGAACCAAAGAATTGATGCTTTTGAACTGTGGTGTTGGAGAACACTCTCGAGAGTTCCTTGGACTGAAAGGAGATTAAACCAGTCAATTATAAAAGAAATCAACCCTGAATCAGTCATTGGAAGGACTGATGCTGAAGCTCCAATACTTTGGCCACCTGATACGCGAACAGCTGATTCATTGGAAATGACTCTGATGCTGGGAAAGATTGAAGGCAGGAGAAGGGGACGACAGAGGATAAGATGATTGGATGGCATCACTGACTCAATGGACATGAGTTTGACCAAGCTCCGGGAGATGGTGACAGAAAGGGAAGCCTGGTGTGCTGCAGTCCATGGGGTCACAAAGAGTCAGACATGACTGAGCGACTGAACAACAAATAAGTCCTATATTCATTTATTCAGCTAATGATTTCTATAATCTCTCTATTATCTTTTATCCTGTCATAGTTATCATGGATATAACTAAAGTCAGAGATTGTGCATTTCTTTTTAGTGAAAAGTTTTGAAGGGACAAGATGCCATTGACCTAGATGTGGGTAGGAGACAAGATTCTATACTGTCTGTAACATGTCTGACTTGGAGATATTAAGATTATAAATCTTACCTCATGTGTGAGGCCCTCTTAGTGTTGCATTTATATTTTTTCTCTATCTTCTATCTATTCTGTTTGTGTCATCACAAAATGTCCTTCCTGGTTCCTCTTTAAAAAGTCCTTGAAATATATATAGGACCTCAAATGCTTAGTGGCATCCCTTACACAACCATTCATCTTGAGACTATGTTTTCTAATCAGATATCGTAAAAACTTGTTGATTCAACCCCACATTCATCCCTTGTCTGTAAAGAATATTCCTTTATTTAGACAGAAGACAATTGGCTTTTTGTCTGGTTTTTCTTTTTACAGATCTGGTCATCATAAATAAGTGGTGAAAATAAATTTATTTCATAAAACAACATGCACTAAGACTGTATTCTGAAACTAACAGTGAGGAGGAAGAATGTGTATCAGCTGCAAAAACTCCTACTTTAGAAATTATGCTGGTTTGTTTTTCCTGTTTCTACAAAACAATAGGGAGAAGCTTCTGCTTCATTGAGCCAAGTGAGGTGACAGGAGACTGACTGGATGGCCCCATGGGCTGTGTGGAATGAGGGGAAGGGATGGAAACATTTACTCCTTTTGGAAGGAGCATCCTGATCCTGCCAGCAGTGGCTGGGCTGTAAGCTGGGGCAGTGCTTCCTTTTTCATCATCATGACTACATCAGTACGAGGGTCAGAATTGCCTGGATGGAAGAAGACTGTCACATACAGGCCAAGGAGTGGCTCCTGTCCAGGAGACATGGGTAACTCTTTTGCAATGGACAGGGAAGAAAAGATAAGTGACACCTTTTGACTGGTCTCTGCTTCTTGAATTCCTGAAATTTCCATCTCTATCATCAAAAGAATCAAAATATAGGATGGCAGCAGTGTCCCTGTTTTTGTCAGGTCCTCTGACAAACACTGGAGAGGCAAATGGCAATCCACTCCAGTATTCATGCTGGAAAACCCCATGGACAAAGGAACCTGGTGGGCTACAGCCCATAGGGTTGCAAAGAGTCAGACATAACTTAGCAACTAGACAGCTGACAAACACAAATGTACACTATTTTTTTTTTTCCAAACGGATGTAGGTTTCCCTGTATTAATAAAATACAAGGTCTTTTAAGGTGTATTGATTCCAACCAGCTTTCTGTTGCTATGTAATGTCTTAATCAGCAGATAGTAAAACACAGCCATCAGGTAAGGGTTGATCTATAGGTATTTTTGTGCATATAAAGGTCTCCGCATACTCAAAGTTTGGGAATACTGAGGAATAACTCTGGGCTTCCCTGGTGGCTCAAACAGCAAAGAATCCACCTGCCAATGCAGAAGATGCATCCCTGGGTGGGAAAGATCCCCTGGAGAAGAGAATGGCTACGCACTCCAGTATTCTTGCCTGGAGAATCCCATGGACAGAGGAGGCTGGTGGGCTACAGTCCATGGGGTCACAAAGAATCAGACAGGACTGAGCAACACACACACACACACACACACACACACACACACACACACACACACACGGAGTAATTCTGACCCTAGCTTTGGGTTTGCTTTGTGGGTGTTTTCTGCTTCGTTTTCACAAAGGATCCTGGATTTCTAGTATTCAGGGGCACCCTGAACATCACCTCCTCACTCTCTCACCTTCCCACCCTCTCCAGCTGCTGCTACTACTATTAGCAGCTGTCACCAGGGCTGAGACTACAACCTCTTTGCTAAGGGCACTATTAGCAAGTGCTAAGAGTGTTATCCATACGTTAGCACGTAATTGAGAATTTTCTCTGCAAAATAATCGGATAAGCTAAAAAAGGCTTTAAAGAAAGAGGTTTGTAGGTGAAAGTGGAGAACTCTCAGGGGTACTTGGTGTTAGAAGCAAATATTTATAGATTGGTTGGGGGGGACGAGGAGCAGAATCTCTAGAAGCAGAGTTGGCACAAGTGTGGGGTGTAAACGTAGGACGGTGACATCCCAGAACACAAAAGGCACAGGTGCTAGGGAGAGGACTCCACAGCAAGGGAGTCCGCCTTTGTTTAAAAATAAAAGAGCAAATCCCACTTGGGATCCTGGGAGAAAGGGAAGGGCAGCTGGTCACAGACCACAGAGAATAGATAATGAAGAACAGAAACCCCAGTCTATGACCACTTCAAATAATTCCTACTACCAAGAAGTATTTGAATGCCTCAGGCAAGCAGCTCTAGTCTCTGAGTCTCCACAAAAAAAAAAAAATCTCATCTGTCTCCAGATGGTCATATTTAGCATCTCCCCTGATGAGACCACCTGCATCCTGAGTCTCCAGGTGTCATGCTTCCGGAAACAAAGTCCCACCTCCGTAGTACCCTTACCAAAAATTGTTTGCCCTGAGCCCAGTCAAAACGAAACAATTAGAAAGATACAGACTGTAAGCTGTCTCACCAGACAAATGGCTTTGACTCTTTTAAAAAAGTCAGTTTTAAAAAACAAAGAAAGGCAGGAGAGGGAAGAGGTCTGATTACCAGTGACTAAGAAACATAATACAGTCAAATGTAATGCATGTAACTTGAGTGGATTTCGGATTTTTTAAAAATCTCTAAAAGAAAAATTTGAGACAATTGGGGATATTTATGTGTGTACTAAATGAAGTCTTTTTAGATAGTATTACGTACAGATGATATTACAGATTATTGCTAACTTTCTTAGGTACAATAATGATGCTGTGGTTATGTACAAAAATGTCTTATTCTTAGGAAATGCGTGCTGAAATATTTGGGGGTGAAATTTCACAATGTCTACAATTTGTGTAATCTTCCTTCAAACGGCTCAACACACAGAGAGAATTAAAGCAAATTACTACCAACTAGAAAATTTAGCATTGTACTTTCTTTTAACTTTCCTGTAAATTTCATATGTTTCAAAATGTTTTTTTAAAGAAGAAAATGAAATAAAGGTGGGAGTTCCTAAAGGGAGTGCGATAATGGTAATCTTTTGTCCCCAAATTTCCAGGAACGTACATTTTCCAAAAGTTCTTCTCAGAAAGGTACTCAGGAAACATTTGTTAAGCTTAAAATGTGTTACACATAAACCTTTAAAATATCCTGAAAATTCTAACACTTTGACATTTGAATCAGAGCTTCCAGACAGCACCTCTCTCTCATACCTGAAAGGGGTAGAGAGGTTTTAGATCACGTGGTCTGCCTGTGGTTCAAGAGACATGGTTGATGTACTACTGTAACTTCCACTGTCCAGGTAAATAGCTCTTCCCACCACAACCACAGTCCCTCTGGAGGGGCAGTTCTCAGAAGAAGCCTGTGAGCTCACCACTGTCTGCACCTCTACCAAGCTGACAGCATCTGGCCCAGGGAGATCAATCCTTACAGGAGTGATCTCAGTGCAGAGAGACAAAGCAAAGAATGAGGTAACTGGCAGTGAAACTGGAGCTAAGAGGCACAGAGAGACAGTGGAGCTGAATCTTGAGGGATCTGCCATGAGGAAGCAGTAGGAGCTAGAGGACAAGGCACAGAAAAAACAGAACAGGACAGAAAAGAATGAGACAGCCAACGGAGAGAAGAGATCAGAGAAGACATTAGGAAGAATGACGAGAATGCACAGGCTGGGAGAGAGAGTGGAGAGAATGGCTCAAGGCTGCCTCTCTGGTTCCTGGTGTTTCTTGGAAATCACTGGGCTCATTTCCAAGCTCCATGGTGTTCCACGGCAGTACCTCACCACCATCACCACTTGCATAGGCTGGCCCACATACTGCATGATGGCAATGAAAAGAACCTAACTAAAACAGGACTTGTGCTCTTTGGTAAGCTTAAACAAAACTGAATGTAATATTATAAAAAGCACATTCAAGTGACTGAAATCTGAATGCAAGAATGTAGTTTTCAAAGTGCATCCTACAGACAAGAATCACAAGGGATGGTAAAACTAAACAGTGAAATTTTGTTGGGAAACAAGATATTAATATATGCCAAATGCCTCCTTAACCAAATGATCGAAATACTATATGGGCCTTACTGGGGTACTTGGTAAAATTTGAATATAGACAACATTTGAAATAATAGAATTATATCAGTGTTAATTTACTGGGCTTCCTCTGTGGCTCAGCTGTAAAGAATCCACCCACCAATGCAGGAGGCGTGGCTTCCATCTCTGGGTCAGGAAGATCCCCTGGAGAAAGGAGGCAACCCACTCCAGTATTTTTGCCCAGGAAATCCCATGGACAGGGGAGTCTGGTGGTCTATCTGAGGTTGCACAAGAGTTGGACACAACTAAGCAACTACACAACAATGTCAATTTACCAAATTTTGATCACTGTCCTCTGGTTATGTAAGTCTATCCTTGCTCTTAGGAAATATATAATGAATTATTTAGAAGTAAAGAGCATGATGTCTACAACATTACTAATGTTCCAATTTCTCCTCATTCTCACCAACGCTGGTCATTTTCTGTCATTTTTATTATAGCCATCCTAGCATATGAAGTGTATCTCTTTGTTGCCTTGATTTGCATTTCTCCGATGACAAGTAATGTTGAGCATTTTTCACGTGTTTACTGACCATTTCTATGTCTTTGGAGAAATATCCAAAATGTGGACCTTTACATCCAAAGATTTTTAAATTTTGATCTTGAAATTACATGTAAAAGCATATGCGGAATAGTTATAAAAAGTAAAGGCCCAGTTGTATCTTTGATCAAATTAATTCATTCCTATATTTTGTAAAGAATATTGACTCATTAAAAAAGAACATGCAAATTGAGGATTGGAGCAAAAGGGCCTTTAGAAGTGAGATGTGTGAATTCAGACCTCATGATTTGTTTCTCTGGCTTCCTCTCTTAATAATGAATTTGTTAACAGAAAATAAACTTATGGTTACCATTAGGGGACAGATGGAACAGGTTCTAAGCCTGGCTCTCATCTTGGGTACATCACTCAATTTCCTGGCCTCAATATTCTCCCAGTGAAATGGGAATGGCTGTGCTGCAAGGTTATTACTGTATTAAGACAACTTTTATAACAAAGTTGAAAAAATAGTTTTTGTCATCCTTATAGTATCCTCATTCCCGGAGGCTGTCCACCTGCCTGGGCTTAAACACAACCAAGGGGGCAGCTCCCTGTTTTGTGGGCAGCTGGTTGTACTATTGGGGCCCCTTTGCACTTGCTTCTGGGACCTGGATCCCACTCTGAGCCTGGACACATAAGTGAGGAGCTGCATCATTTGAATTTAGTCACTGACCACACTTTTGAGAGAACTGTAGCTTTCTGAAGGGACTGCCCCGCAGTGGGTAGGAGGTGAGAATACTCAGACCAGAAAGATAAAATGATGTGGACAAGGTGCCAGAGGGAACGCAAAGCAGTGGTTTCCAAGCACTGGTTTAAAATTGAGATCTCTTTTTCCTACTCAGAGCCTAGCCCACCTGGTCGGTCAGCCTCCATAGCGGCTCCTGTGAGAAGAATCTTCGTCTGGGAAGGGCTCCCTCCAATTGGAGGGAGGCTGGAGGCCACAGACGCTCTTCTTCCTTTGGGCTCTTGCTTTGGCAATTCCAGGCAGCCAGGGTGTGGAGAGTGCTACTCTGCGGACTTCCATCTCCTCAGGGCTACAAACGAATCAACCAGCTTCCCTGTGTGGTCAGCGTCAGCCTTTGGAACCAAGAGAAGTCAGTGTGCTCCATCCCGTCCCACAGCCACAGGCTGCATCTGGCCACAGGTCTTAAAAAATGCAAATCTGCTCCTCCTGGGGGTACCTTGCTATCACACGGCTGGAGGTATCACCTTTGTGTAGAGAGACCCATACTCTCTCTCTCTGATAGGCATCTAACCAATAATGTATTTGTTTCAAACTTGTCACTTCCGTTCAATATCACAGGTTTGTTCTCTCTGATCACCTCACTCTTGTGGTGGCTCTGGCTGACAATAATAACTGCCTTGCTGATCTCACAGGGTTTTGTCAAGACTGAATGAGAGAATGTGTGTGTGTGACAAGGCTCTGTCAGTAAGGAAATGTTGTGGACTTCACTAACAAGGTAATGTCAGGTTGAAGCAAAGGCAGAGTTCCTCTGTACAAACAGGGAGCTGGTGTTAAATAACATAGAGGGGCTGCAATACCTTCTCCCTTCCCTGTGAGCTGCAGGGTATGGGCCTTGGGACATTCAGGGGAGACATCACCCAGACTCTGTGGGAGATTATGCACGAAAGGGGTTACAGGTGATAATTGAAGCTTATTGCTCAGAGTGGAAATATATCACTCCCACTCAACCACTGACCTTAGTTCCCTTGAGAAAGAGCACACTTCAGGAATGAAATGATACGGATTCCTGATAACTGACCAGCTCAATGGGACAGTATTCAAGCTCCCAGAGCATCTTCCAGGCTATTAGCTGTAATAACTAAGGCTTATGGAGTGCTCACTTTAGAATAAGTGCTCTACATAAAATAATCTTCACAAATCCTAGCAAGTAAATGTTCTCTTCCTCACTTTAGACTTGGTAAATTGAGGCTTTCATAGGTTTGGGACAGCTAGAGAATGTCAGAGATGCAATTCAAACTTAGTCTGTGAGACCAGCAAAACTCAGTGTCAATGCCACAAGCCCCAGCCATCCTGGAATATCCTTGACTAACTTACACACTGTTTCCTCGTGGGAAAGGCCCTTTTTCAGGTCTTCGCCAACTGCTGAACTCCTATTCATTCTTCAGGAACCAATATAGGTGTCACCTCCTCATTATATCCTAACAGTTCAGATGCATAATGATCTAATAATTCAAATAATATGATACTATATTATGGATAGTTATAACTCCTATGGAAGTTTTAAATTATTTGGTTTTTATATTTATGAAAAGGAATGTGGGCAGTTATTAAATATTAATAGTAATTTCTCCAAATTTTTATTATGAAAAATTTTAACATAGGGCAAAGTTGAAAAAACTTTAACAGTGATCACTGGTATACCCACCACCTATATGCTAATACTAACATTTTACTATACCTGCTTTTTCCCTGGAAGACGAAATGACAATCCACTCCAGTATTTCTGCCTGGAGAATCCCATGGACAGAGGAGCCTGACGGAGTCAGACACAACTGAGCAGCTGAGCACACATGCTTGTTCTTAATCATATATCCATCCATCTACCCATCCTTCTATCCATCCTGCAAGCCATCTTATTTTTTGATTCATTTCAAAATAGATTGCAATCATCAGTACACCTCCCCCTAAATACTTCAGAATGCATAACAAGTGATTTAACCTTAAAAAACATTCCTATTTTTCGTCTTCTGGGTCAATTTAATTACTTTAATCTCAATTTAATTGAGATTGCAAAGTCAGCTGTTTTATTTGGAACAAAAGTTTCTGTCTTGTAAGAAGAAAAAAAAGATTTGATAATCACAGCCTCAGTGTTCTCAGCCAGAATTAGGAGGAAAGCAGCTCATCCTAAACAGTGAATGACTGATATCCTCTTTAATGCACTGCTGTTTAATAGATATTTATATAAGTAATAATTAAATGTTCATGGCACAGCTTCAGGACAGTATGGGAGATAATTTTGCCCTTTTCAAAATCCCTCAAATTATACTAGCAAGGTGGGCCTCCTGCTCTAAGGCTAATAATATTTTTTCTCTCTTAACACTTATTTGAATTCCAAGAGGATTGAAAGTAATGTGATTTTTTTAACCCTTTCATCAAAAAAATAATGATTTTAGGGAATTTTTGGATAAAGCAAAACAATTGGATTATGACTTGTTGCATGTATGCGTGTTCAATCATGTACAACTCTTTGTGACCCATAGACTGTAGCCCGCCAGGCTCCCCTGTCCATGGAATTTTTCAGGCAAGAGTACTGGAGTGGGTAATCATTTCCTACTCCAGGATAACTTAATGTTATTGATTAATAATAACAGCACTTGAGGTTTCAAAGGCTTCTTATAGATATTTGATCTCATTTAATACTTGAAACAGTTCTACAGAGTAGGAATTATTAGCTCCATTTTTATTGTGGTAAAATGTACATACAATTCACCATTTTAACATTTTTGAGTGTACATTCGGTAGAATTAAACTCATTTACACTGCTGTGCAATCTCACCATTATCCTTCTCCAGAGGTTTTTCATCATCCCAAAGTGAAATTCTATCCCATCAAACAATAGCTCCCCCTTCTTCCCTCTCAGCCCATGGTAACCACTATTCTTTCTCTATACATTTGCCTATTCCAGGTACCTCATATAAGTGGAATTATATATTAGTCATGTTTGTCCTTTTCTTCCTGAATTATTTCATTTAGGACAATAGTTTCAAGGTCCCTTCATGTTATAGCCTGCATCAGAAATTCATTCCTTTTTGTGACTGAGTAATAGATAGATGGATCGCATTTTGTTCCCCCATTAATCCATCAATGGACATTTGGGTTGTTTCTACCTTTTGGCAATTGTGAATAATGCTGCTATGAACATTAGTGCACAAATATCTATAGTAGAGTCATGGTTTATTATTCCCATTTTACAAATAAGAAATCTAAGGTTCAAAAGGGCTTCCCTGGTGGCTCAGCTGGTGAAGAATCCACCTGCAATGCTGGAAACCTGGGTTGGGAAGATTCCCTGCAGAAGGGAACAGCTACCTAGTCCAGTATTCTGGCCTGGAGAATTCCATAAACTGTATAGTCCATGGGGGTCACAAAGAGTCAGACACAACTGAATGACTTTTACTCTCAAGATTCCAAAAGGCCAAAGTGAATTGCTTAAGTCTCATAGCTTGTAGACAGTGAAGCTAAAACTAGAGGTGAGTACTTCCCTGGCAGCCCAATGGTTACAACTCCGAGCTTCCAATGTAGGGAACACAGGTTCGATCCCTGGTAAGGCAACTGAGACCCCACAAGCTGCTCAGCACAGTCCCAAAACAAAACCAAATCAGAGCTGAGTTCTGGCCCAGATAGGAGGTACAGGATGTGCACCTGTTTGGGAAGAATATATATTGGGGGAACGTTCAGCTGGGTTACACAGGTAAGTATTTGTTGGTAAAGAGATGTCCATGAGTCCCCACTCCAGCTTCCTGGCTGTCCTCTTAGAACTCCCAGCTCCCTTTCCCCCATGATCCAGCAACCAAGGAGGTAACATCTGACCTGGGGTTGGGGAGGTCCCAGGATCCTGCCTCTAAGGACAATTGGTTAGTACCTGTACCTATGGTGTTTGATATTCTGAATAGTACTCTCGAGTGTTCACGTAGCCAAGGTCTTCTCTGCGGATGCGGTACCTTGTCAATGCCATGGTGTGTACCTATGACAAAGATGAGAGCCTCTGGAGGTTCTGCAAAAAGAGCTATAGAAAACCTAAAAGAAACTGAGGGTTTAGAAGGAAATAAGAAGACACTAATATTAGCAAAAACTGGGTCAGTTTAGGGACCCAACGATGGAGAAGGAAATGGCAACCCACTCCAGTATTCTTGCCTGGAGAATCCCAGGGACAGAGGAACTTGGTGGGCTGCCGTCTATGGGATTGCACAGAGTCAAACACAACTGAAGTGACTTAGCAGCAGCAGCGGGGACCCAAGGAAGGGCACAAGAACCTAGAAAAAGAGAAAGGTCATAGAGAGAGCCCCATGAGGAAGACTCAGGGTGTCAGGCTGAGCAGTGATGGGGAGACCATCAACCTGTCGGAAGGTGAAGGAGGTGGCCCAGGGCCAAGCATGGAAAGACTCACTTTCCCTGACCCTGCAGGCTGAGGGAGGGAGCTTAGCCTTGGCATTTGGTAGGACCACTGAGGGGAGACGCTGGAAAGGCAGAAGAGACCTGAGGGATTGTGGCTGGGCCAAACTAAGAGTGTAATAGGGACAACCAAGAGAAGCCAGTGTCCAGCCTGGCTGAAAGATAACAACATGAGGTTATGTGAGAGTGTAATGTGCACCCAAGGTGGTCCCCTGCAGGGCACTGTGGGTGCTGGGCTGTCTCAGACACTTAGGTCCCGCTTGAGAGCGTCAGGGTGGGAAAACAGAGCCCCAAGGGTTACCTTGTGAAGAAAAATCCCCTCCCTATTCTCTTCTTTCTTGGAAGGGACAACAGAAAGATCTTGGGGTACAGAGCACAGCATGTGACCATGGTGACCTTGTGGGTTAAGGCTGGAGGTGGGGAGTCCCTGGGTCTTCAGAGGGCTTTGTGGCTATGTTTAGCCATCACTGGCACCAGTCTTGGTCTTCATGCCCACCTTGCTAGTGAGACACACTCCAAGGTTCCACTTCCTCCTTTAAGCCCTCTGCTCAGTCTAAAATCACTCACGCATTAAAATGAGAAGACACGTGTGGTTTGGTCTCAGCCCCTGATTCCATTCACTCTGGAAACCAGTTGGTTTTGTCTACCCACATTCATTTCTCATTCTGGTAACAGCTCCTCAATTCCCCTTTGAGGAAATCACCTCTTGTTTTCTTTTCTTTCTTGCTTTTATTTTTAAAAATGTTTTATTTGTGGTAATATACACTAACATAAAATTTACCACCTGAACCATTTTTAAGTGCAGAAATTTTTAGTGTTAAGTACATTTACATTGCTGTGCAACCAACCCCCTTCCTCTCTTAAAAATCTATGTTCCTTTGGGTCTGGCCTCAACTCAAGGCTCCAAAGTGAGGACTATGAACAAAGCTGGGCCCATCAGAGCTGCCTAATTCCTTAACCACAATGATTGGTTTATAAAACGTATAACACAGATGCCAAGCCCAAGAGAATCAATCCAAAGATTTGTGCTAGTACTACTAGAAAAGAGGCTTTCTCTTCCCACTTCAGATGCCAAACTGATAGGAATTAAGCTTAAAGCTTCAGGCAGCCATCTTTGCCAACAACTTTAGGATCTGCCTAATAATGAAGCCTACACAGAGGAAAGCAAAGCTGAGGAATGGAGATAGAAGGATTCCTGGCAATGTTTGAGCACCCAGATCCAGCCATGCCTGAAGCTATTCCCCACAGACTTTTTCATTATTGGAAACAATAAATCCTCTTTTTTTTTTTTTTCTGAAACCAAGCTCAGTTGGGTTTTTGTCAACTGCAACTAAACAACCCTAAACTCAAGTTGACAGTTGCTCATGAGGCTTGATAAAATCAATGTTCTTTTCCCCTCTTCTCACCTCTCTGAGCTTTCAGAGATCATCACCTAACCTAGACTAGAATCTCCCACATATTAAACATATGACATTTATTACATTTATTTGATGACAAGGTTGAGAAGAAGAAGAATGTAGGAGGGAGAATGAGTGTAACAAGGAACAATATTTGTCACTAATGTGCAGCTACATCAGTGAGCATCCTTGAGCATATAAGCATGTTCCAAGAAAGATAATGTTTTTCGATCTTGGGTGAAAGCCCACCCTCTCCTAATGTTTGTGGTTACAGTGTGGATCTGAGCACGATGTGAAGTACACCTAGTGTTCCATCCAAGAGTCTAGCTCACACTTGGTGATGTGGATGCACACTACAGCCAGAACACAGATTACAATCAGTACTGGCATCACATTTTTGAAAGAATCACAAAGACTAGAGATAGACAGATCAACATATTCCTAACACAGGCCCCAAGACAATTACCAAGAGACTCCTGCTTTTGGATAATGGGTTTAAGGACTCTATGGGATCGGGTTCACATGGGTTTTCATGAAGTTCCCATGAGGGCACCCATTAGATAAGATCACCTTCTTTGTGAAAGAAAGAGGTTGTGGGTTTTGTTAAACCTAAACACAAGAGTTGAGGTCCCCCACCTTATGATTCTATAATCCCCTCTAGGAACTCTCAGACATACATGTACAAACCTACGTGGTATGTGAGGAAAATAATAAGCCTCAGGGCTATACAACCCAGTAAACCATCAACAACCACAGAAATACAGCCAGTAGGTGAAGGGGGCATGGAAGGCCCCAGTTCAAGGCCAACTCTATGAACTGGATGATTCGCCAATCCAGATTGCTAATAAGGTGTACCCAGCATGGAAGAAACTTCCATTGGAGTCCCTTCACCCCCTCATACCCCCTCGGGAATTGCACCACCCTAAACCAGCCCTATCCGGGGGTTGCACCCCTGGGACCCTGCCTCAGCCTTCTGCAATCCCAGCCACCCTTGGGCATGTGGTCACCTCCCCTCAGGGGTGCAGTGAACTGGCAGCCCATTCTCAGGGCAGCCTGCAGCCCACTCGGTGGTTCCGTACTTCTGTCAGTTCCTAAGGGCTGGGGGATATATGCTGACCCTTCCAGAATGCAGCCCACCTGGAGACGCCGTGAGGGCTACAGAAGAGCACTGGACACGAGTCAGAGAGGCCTGGAGTCGAGTCTCTGGGCTGTAGGAATCTCCCATGGACACACACACTCCGTGAGGAAAGGGTTTTGCCTGTCTTCACAGCTCTATCCCCACCCAACACCTTGAACTAGAACTAGCGGGCACATGAGTATGTCGTTGTTCATCAATCTCCCGGTCTTCATCTATGAAATCGTAGTTCTCAGTCCACGTTGTGGGGCAGGAAAGGCAGGCTCAGTGTTCACAGCCCAGGCTCATTACATCCAGTCATCCAGCCCAGGGAGGAAGCATTATTGTTCCCATTTGGCAGATGATGACACTGAGGGTCGGGAATTCTCCCCATAGAGCCAGGAATCAAACCCAGGTCTGACTTTGAAGCCCTCGCTGTTTCCACCACACCATGCCACCCCTAAGTCTCCCAGAGAAGGCATTTCCACCTCCACCCAGAGCCATAGCCCCCAAACAGAACTGGTGGAGCTTGGATGCAGCAAGCCACAACTTCCTGTCAGCCCCCCACTGTGGGCCACGGACGCTTGACCTCCTACCTCCCAACCTGGTCCGAGCCTCCCGCCTCCGGAGGGGCCGCGGCCGCCCGCCGGGTGGGGAGACCGCCCCGCAGGAAATACTCACGGCTCCCGCAGGCCCAGGCGGCTCCGCGGGGCGCATCCTCTCCCGGGACTCCGGCCTCCTCCTCGACAGCAGCCGAACGCGGGGCTGAGCTGCCGCCTCTCTCTGGGGTATCAGATTATTTTAGCTCTTGCGGAAGGAACTGACGGAAACTGAAGTCACATGGAGAACGAGCCGCTCAGCAACTCAGCACTCGCAGAGAGCAGGCATCTTAGAGGGAACTGCCGCCGCGGGGGGGTGGGGGGGATGTCGAGGGGGATGGGAGAGCGGGAGGGCGGGCAGGAGGGCGGGAGGCAGTGGCCCCGGACTACCTGCCGATTAGCCGAGAAGGTAAGGTATTTGTATGGTCTCCCAATCGTGCTAACCGAGGCTCCTCGGGCTTTCGAGATTTTGAGGGGTTGGGAGCTAGGGGCCCCTGCCTACAAGTTCTGCTGACCCAGAAACTTCTTCAAGGTTATGTCCAAGGGTCAAGCTAGGGCAGATTTTGAGAATGGGTAGGATACACGTTTCCCAAGTGGGAGAGAATCATCCACCCAGGTCATCTTTACTTGACTCCAGCATATCAAAAAAAAAAAAAGAAAGAAATGAAATGAAATGGAAGTTGCCTTGTGGAAGACAGGCAAGGTGCCCTGAACTTCTTGGACGAATTTTTTCGTGCCCAGTGTGTACAAAATTGCCAAGAATTCAAAAGAATAATTGAATTCGTAACAGTCACCATCAAAGGGGTGTGCCAGGCACTATGCTAAGAGCTTACTGTGCATTATCCCTTGTTCTCCAAAAGCTTACCTACCATCTAGTGGAGAAGGCAAAATATTCACAGTGTCTGTTGCATGCGGAATGAGTAATGCAAAGAAGCACACTTGGGGAGTTAGAGCCAGGATCTCCAGTTCTGCTCTTTTCTGTCAGATCTGGAGTGTAGAAATGCCCTTGAGGGCTGGCTCGCATCTCTTGTAGCCTCCCGATTTGTGATTCTGTATTGCAGTTGTCAGCATGCCCATTCTAAGAGAACAGAAGCAAGTCCTTCCTGCCCCAGACATCCAGTAAATTGTCTCTGCTCCCTAAAATGTTCACTTGTGATGGTAATAAATGATAACACCAGTGAAAAAACTGAATAAAAGTCGAGTTGTCACTAAGATTGTCTTTTAGGCGTTTTTCTTCTCATGATATACACATTTTCTACTCGCATATCTTTTGTGTCTACCAATCTGTTTATTATTTCTAAATTGTGATTCCTAGCTTTCATGCATTGGAGAAGGAAATGGCAACCCACTCCAGTGTTCTCACCTGGAGAATCCCAGGGCCGGCGGAGCCTGGTGGGCTGCAGTCTACAGGGTCGCACAGAGTCGGACACGACTGAGCGACTTCGCAGCAGCAGCAGCAGCTCCAAGATTCTCTCCTAGGAGAGAAGCAGCATGGTTCTCTCAGATATGTTCTCAGACATATTTTCTAACTGTCTATTGGTCAATGTCCCAGAGTGGCCAAAACACAATGTGCCCTAAAGTGAGCTCATCCTCTGGCCTAGCTGGTTTCTCTCCCTGTTTGGCTGTCACTGTTTATGGTATGCCTCCATCCCTCGCAGGCTCCACCCCCTCACATTCAATTGGTCACTCATCCCCACTGAGTCTAACTCAAAAATGTTTCTTGAATCCAAACCTACTGGGAATCCTTGATAACAGTGCCCTGGGGCGAGACCTCTTTAACTCACATCTGCATCATTTCAGTAGCTTCTTAAACTAGGATCCCTGCCTCCAAAGTAGATTCCACCCAGAAGCTAGGGGCATCCTTCTAAAATATATATTGGGTCATCTCACTCTCTGCTTACAGCCCTTTCGTGGCTTGCCATTGCCTCTTACCTGGATCAGCAGCTTAAAACCAGGTTCAGTATGTTCAGGGTTCCTAAGGACTGTCTTGTGGGATTCTGGGCACTCGATCCCCTCCCTATCTGCAGCAATCCCACTTTTAAATATTTTATACAGTGAGGTTCTCTAGAGACTTTCTTTTGAGAAAGGCAGCTGCTACCCCTCAAAAGAACTTAGAAAACCAATGATCCTGATGGATGTGTGGAGACAAGCCAGTTTGTTGGCAAATAACACCACAGCTCTCCCTTTAATCTAGCCGCAAGCTGGCTCAGCAGGAAGACCTATAAGACCAATGCTGATGTGCAGCTGGAAATGAACATTTTTCATGCCAGCAAGGCTGTAACCCTGACTGTGCAGCGCAGGATTCTCCAGAGTGAATGGGTGCTCTGGGGCCCTCCGCACCATGCTGCTTCCTCCAGAACACAACCCATGCTGCATCCAGCACTGGCCTGGCCAAGCACATCTCTCCATGGGATGGTGAGAGTCTGGGGGACCATGTACCTTTTTCTTTGAACCTGCTCCTTGTGTCATGGCATTTGTACCCATTGCCCACCCAACCATAACAAAGACAAGTTCAGTGTCAAGCAGTACACAGGTTCTCCAAGGAGATCTAGGTGAAAGCAAGGAGCTGGGCAGTTCCCAGCTGGAGGACAAAGTCCAGATGCCTCTTTCAGTCCGATCTTGTCTCCAGATTCTTATCACTGTTACCTCCCACACTTCAACACATGATCCACAGTGGGTTTCAACCCTAAACACAGAGCAAATGCTCCCCACTATGTACTCCCTTCATCAGAGGGTTCCCTTGCTTGGAACAACCTCCCAACCACACCCCCTCCAACCTTCCCCATCTCAAAAGCACAATTTGAGCTCCTCTCCTCTGTGAAGCTTCCACCTCTTCCTCTGAACACATAGTCCCAAGTGTTACATGTGTCTACAATATCCATCGGCTTCATGATACTTCTTTATTGTGAATTTAGGATTTCTGTCTTGTTTCCCCAACTTCACTACAAACTCCTTGAGACAGGGGTCATAGGTTATTCCAAAAAGTATATGCCCAATGCATAGAAAGGGGCTCCATGAATATTTGCGTAATGAAGGAAAGAAGAAAGGAAAGCAATAAACTTACCATGTTGATTCTCTACACACTGCCTTCTGAGGGTTTCTTGTTTCCCCCTTCTTTGTTAAACTAAGCTTCATAATAATGTCACTGGTAGAACTCTGCAGTCTTCCAAAGAGATGAAAGGAACTCTGGCTTCTTCTCTCCCTTCCCACTGCTTTTTCAGACGCTACCCAGATACTATTCAAGACTTGGGGGCAGGGGGCAGGGTGGAGAGACCTACAGCAGAGACTGTGAAAGGAGACACATCTGCGTTGGGGTCAAGTGTTCAAAGGAGTCAGTGGAAGAAATGGGGCCAGCTTCCCTCTTGTAGATGTGTCTATGGGAGCAGAGAACAATCCAGTGTGCCCAGCAGTGGAGCGGCTGGGTCCTCCTCTGAAACTGGCAGCTCATCCCAGGCCCAAGTCTTAGTCACCTCACTCTCACGTGTGGTGTTTCCCATTCAGCCTTGGGTTCTCCACTCTTGGCCACAGACAGCACAGCCACTCCATCCTGGCCTTTCACCTTGGTGACTGGGCCTGGCCAAGCAGTGAACTAGTGCCTCTCCTACTTCTCCTGGCCTCAGCACATGACAGGGAGGGGATTTCCTTTGGGGCCTTAACTGGGAATTATTCTCTTGCCCCATGTCAGCTGGCTGCTGCGGGAGAGTCTTTGGTAGTTTCATTTCCCTCATTTGGAATGTAGTTTTTAAGAACCAAAAATCAAAAACAGAAAGAAGAGAGGCCACCACCCACACTGGTACCACTCAACACCTCATGATGCAAGTCCTGGAAGAGGTTAGGGGTGAAAGCAAAGACTGAAGGCAAGTGAGGCTGACTTGGCTGAGGGTCCTTCTGGGCACGTTTTACTGCTGTTCTCTAACCTTCTGGGCAAGGGGGTGGATCTCCAGTCCTGAGATCAGTTCCTCATGCTTCCTGTTGCCCAGGAAAGTGGGAATTTAATCAGTTCACAAAACTCTCCCCGGATAACAAGCTCATGGCCTCCCCCAGTCACTAATTCCAGTGGCTGATGTCTGGGGGCACACTGCCTCTTGCTTTTCTGGAAACACTGACCATATCAACATATGATAAAGATTTCATATTGTACAAAGATAACAAAATGCTTACAGAAGTATAATGTCAGTGCCAGTGCGGAGCCAGTAGTAAGACATTGAGAGAGAGGGGCACACACAGCCAACTATGGTCCAGTTCAGGGCAGAATGGAGGAGAGTCATGGAAAAACAGGAATGAGGTGCTGGGAGAGTCATGGGAGGAAGAGATTTCAAGGAAAGCTTTCTAGAAGAGGTGGCCTCTGAACTGAATCCCTGAGAGACAGGACCTGCCAGGAAGTCAAAGAGCGAAGAAGAGATAAGGAAGATGATAATTAGATGATGAGACAAGGCCAGGTCAAGGAGAGACTAGAAGTGGCGATGATATCTCCTGTGTTCTCACAGGACTTTGTTCATGGTTCTGTCAAGTGCTGCGCAGGGGGCTTCATCATTTACACACCACAGTCTGCCTTTGCCCCAGGGCACTGAGCCCTGGCAGACTGAGACTAGGTTTATTCACATTTTTATGTTTCCCCAGCAATACCTAGTCTAGCCTCTAGTAGGTACTCAGTGAAGGTTTCTTTCTTTCTTTTTTTTTTTAATTGGTTTTGCCATACAATGACATGATATCGCCATGGGTGTACATATGCTCTCCCTCCAGAACCCCCCTCCCTCCTCCCTCCGACTCCCTCCCCCCGGGAAATCTCGGTGCAGCAGCCCCGAGCAACAATCCTGGGCTGGCGATTGATTTCACATATGATACTTAACATGTTTCAATGCCATTCTCCCAAATCATCCCACCTCTGCCCTCATCCACAGAGTCCACGAGTCTGTTCTATAAGTGAATTAAGCTTAGAGCAGTTGGAGAATTTGAGGACTTGGGAAACATGCTGGTTACTGAGAAATAATTTTTTCATCATTGACAAATCTAAATCCCCGTCTTTACCATGGGCTCTTGGCCCTGCACGATCTGGTCACTTCTCTGCTCCCATGTATTTCATATCACTTTCCTCATCGTTTACTCCACTCAAAGCACGAAGTCATCCTTGCAGTCCATTTAAACCAAGCAAGCTTCTGCCTTTGCCACTTTTCTCTTTTCTAGGTCCAGAATGCTCTCCTCCTCCCCTAGATATCTAAATAGTTCACCCCTTAACTTCCTTGCAGCCTCTGCTCAAATGTCACCTCCCTCAAAGAGGCCTTCCCTGATTATACCATCTAAAATGGCACACACACCCTCCATCACTTTCCCCTCACTTAACATTTTTTTCAGAATATTTTTTATTCATGTCAGTGCCTAATATCTTATTATATATTTACTTGCCAATTATCTGCCTCCCCAAATAGACTGTGTGCTTCTAAGGAAAAAAAATTTGTTTCCTAGCTATTGTATCCCAGTGTCTAGAACAGAGCCTGATACGTACTGGGTGCTTACAAGTTTATGTTGACTATATGAATGAATGAAAGAACAATCTTAAAAAGAACAGTTGTGGCAGAGTCATGGGGTCAGGAGGCAGGTTGCCACATGTTGGTTAATTAGAGACAAGGCATGAAAATAAGCCCAGGGAGAGACAAATGCTCTTTCAAGAATTAAGGTCACACATAGAAAATAAACTTCTTGTTACCAAAGGGGAAAGAATGGTGGAGGAATAAATTATGAGTTTGGAATTAATATATATATACACACTACTGTATATAAAATAGATAAACAACAAGAACATACTGTATAGCACAGGGAACTACATTCAATATGTTGTAATAATCTATGGTGGAAAAGAATCTGAAAAAGAATAGATACATATAATATGGAAATTGAAAAATGATACAAATGGACCTATTTACAAAACAGATTCACAGACAGAGAACAGATTTACAGCTATCAAAGGGAATAACCGGGGCGTGGGGGGAAATAAATTAGGAGTCTGGGATTAACATGTACAAACTACTACAGATAAAATAGGTAAACAACAAGGACCTACTTTATAGCATGGGGAACTATACTCAAGTATCTTGTAATAACCAATAATGGAAAAGAATCTGAAAAAGAATTTATATACGTATATATAATTGAATCCCTTTGTTGTACAACTGATACTAACACAACATTGTAAACTAACTATACTTCAATTTTAAAAAGAAAAAATATATATATACATATAAAACTGAATCACTGTCCTGATACCTGAAACTAACACAACATTGTAAATTAACTATACTTCAATAAAAACAAATTAAATTTTAAAAGAATTAAGGTCATAAAGGGAAGGATCAGTATGTGAACACCTTTGATAAACTGTGATGATGTGCCATATAAATATATCTATTTCCTTGGCAGAACAGGCTAGGGAGAGATGAGTGGAGATGGGATCAAGTCTCTAAGAGGGGGTTAACCTTGGCAGAGTGGTGAACCCTCTGCACGTGGCAGATATTAAGGCAATGTGACAGGGAGAGGGAGAGACAGGCCCAGGACTGTGGATCGTCCTTGCTCGTAAGAACCCACTTGTGAAATGGTGGGCAACATGTGGGAGACCGGCCTGCACTGCTGCAGAGTGGCAGTGGGCAACCCTCACCAGGTGGAGGAGAAGGGCACCTTGACACGAAGCCCACAGTCACAGCTACCTTCCACCCAGGTACATACACTGTCCATCAGCGACTCCATCAGGTTGCTACTAATGGTCTCAATTTACCAAAAAGAAAATTGGGCTCAGATTGATCGCACAGTAGAGAATGTCAGTACCAAATTGTTTTTAGTAATAGCTATGGTTTTGGTTTGTTTTAAATTTCTGATTATAAAAGTATTACATAGATGCTGAAAAGGCTAAAAAGAAAAAGATCAACCACAGAGACAGCTCACTGTTAACATGGTGTATTGCAGGTCAAGCATATTTTCATGAATGTGCTATATGCTTTTTAAAAAATCAATGTTGAGGGCTTCCTTGGTGCCTCAGTGGTAAAGAATCCACCTGCCAATGCAGGAGACACGGGTTGGATCCCTGATCCAGGAAGATCCCACATGCCGTGGAGCAACATAAGAATCTTGGCCACAACTATTGAACCTGTGCCCTAGAGCCCGGGAACCACAACTACTGAAACCTGTGTGCCTAGAGCCTGTGCTCTGCAACAAGAGAAGCCACCGAAATGAGAAGCCCCCATTCGCTGCACCTAGAGAAAAGCCTGAGCAGCAGCAAGGATCTAGCACAGCCAAAAATAAATAAATAAACATTTTTAAAAAGTTGAAGTCAGATTCCACATGCTCTTTTGTAAGTTTACATACATAATCTGTAACAATACATTGGAGATGCGTTCCTATGTCCCTAAATTTTCATGGACATGATTTTGATTAGCTCTATATTATTGTCACTTGGATTATCCAGTTCTATTCAGTTAATTATGTAGTTCTATTTTGTATGGCATTATAGTACATAAAATTTGGGGACCAGAAGTGTTTCAAAAATCACAATTTTTCATGGTTACATGGTATATATACCATATATTACATAATTCCTCCAATGGGATCTAAAACTACATCCTAAAATCAACACTAACATTTTGGCCACAAACCTAAGTAAGTATTCACATTAAGTGGACAAAAGATGAAGTGAACCAAATAGGCTTTTCTCGGTTCAGGCCAGGTTTTGCAACCAAGTGAGTTTGTGTTAAATTCACCAAAAGGCCTCTAATTTTCAGAGCTTTTTGGATTTCAGAATTGTTCACCTGGACCAGACTTGAAGCTGGCGGGTCCCACAGCATGGCCATGTTTCCCAACAGCTGTGACATTCTAGAATGGCAGCAGGATGAAAGACAGCCATAAGGCAAGGTTCTGGAGGCAAAAGAAGCGAAAAGGTGAGGTGGGTTTCCTGGGTCAGGGAGGGCTGCACGCCTGGAGGTAGAAGCAGGGTCCTGAGGATCCTGCGGAGGCGTGCCCGGAGGAGAAGGCCTGGGTGACTGATATGGGAGAGGCCTTGGCAGTGAGGCAGGCGCAAACTGTCAGAGTGCGGGTCCACAGCCCCTCAGGACATTGCTCATCCACCCACCCCCAGAAGCTCTGCATGTCAGTGATGACCACAAAAGAGCCCCCGGTCTCCTGAGACTCTGGGAGGAAGAGCAGAGGGGTGGAGGCTTGGAAGCAGCGGCTGTGGAGAAGCAGCGCTAGCTTGTCGATTTGATGGAGGCCGAGGGCAGAGGGCCCCGTTCTCCTTCCTGTGCTGGCGTCAAGTGTGGTTTGCTGTCAAGTGGTGGCAGGTTTAGCCACAGTCAAGGCAGATAGCGGGGCGAGGCCCTCTGAGAGTGAGAGCAAGAGGCCCTGAATCTGACAGGTTGTTTGCTAGAGCTGCTTTCAGCAGGGGAGCAGAGTGAATGGTGGGGACTGGGGTTCTGGGTGGTGCAAGGCATGCTGGGAAGTGTGAGTTTTAATTGGCAGTTGGGCAGTTTAGCCACAAGCCGGGGGCAGGGCGGGGTCGACAGAGTCGGGTCAGGGAGCATAGGGAGGCTGGTAAGACGGAAACAGGGTGGAGTGACCTTTTTTTTTCCCTCACCCCATCAAACCAGAGGAACCCTGACCTAACCGACCAACTGTTATCAGGCTGGCAATGAGTTCAGGAGCTGGTTATAGAGCCTTTGCCACTCTGAAGGAGTCTCTCCCTCTCCATCGCTTCTTGCCACAGTTACCAACCTCAGTCGCACCAGTGAGGCAGTTCCTACACACATCTTGCAAATTCCCTCCTACAGGACTCTCCTCTCCTCTGCCAGGTTATCATCACTACCTTATTGGGGATTTCACTAATGATCACCTCCTCAAAACCTGTCCCAATTAATCCTCCCCTATCCAGTGTACTATCTCTACTTATGTAAAACGCCTCTAATTCCTCTGGAAGTCAGATTCCCAGGTAACAGAATTACCCAAACACAGCAGAAAGCTGTCTCCAAGCCCAGACATCTCATTCATGGGAGAAGCTGAGCACTCTGGGCCTCTGCCTAGAGTAATCAATCATAAATATTTACAGCTCTGAGAACAGAAGTGATAGCAGAGAGAGTAAGAAAAAAGATATACATGAATATATAAGGGCATGCTCTTCAAAGTGCCTTTTAGGTCTCTCTGATAACGTCACCTTGCCTTTTCAAAAATATTTATGTATTTATTTTTGCCTGTGCTGGGTCTTCATTGCTTCATTTCTCTAGTTGCAGCGAAGGGGGACTACTCTCTAGTTGTGGTGTGAGAGCTTCTCTTGTGGATCACGGGCTCTAGGGCCTGCGGGCTTCAGTAGTTGCAGCGAGTGGACTAGGTAGTTGTGGCTCTCAAGCTCTAGATCACAGGATCAATAGCACAGGCTTAGCTGCTCCTGTGGGATGAGGGATAGTCCCAGACCAGGGATTGAACCTGTGCCTCCTGCATTGGCAGGCAGATTCTTTACCACTGAGCCACCAGTGGCTTGCCTTTTACTATAGATCAGACAACTCTGCATGGATCTATAAACCCATGAAAGCTCCTCTGTATCACAGTGAACCTCAGTCATTGATGCCCATAAGAAGGCTCAAAGCCATCAAGAACAGAGTAACATATAAAGAATTCTTGAAGTGAAGCGAAGTTGCTCAGTCGTTTCTGACTCTGAGACCCCATGGACTGTAGCCAAGACTCCTCTGTCCATGGAATTTTCCAGGCAAGAGGACTGGGGTGGGTTGCCATTTCCTTCTCCAGGGGATCTTCCAGCTCAGTAATTAAAAGACAAAAATCCAATTATAAAATGGGCAAAGGATATGAACATACATTTCTCCAGAAGATAAACAAATGGGTGGTAAGCACGAGAAGACACTCAACATCATTTGTTATCAGGGAAATGTAACTCATTTCCACAATCAGATACCACTTCACATCCACAAAGATGGCTAAAACGAAAACAGACAAATAACAAGTCCTGGCAAAGATGGAGAGAAATCAGGACCCTTACACACCACCAATGAGAATGTAAACTGATGCAGAAACTTTGGTTGACAGCTCCTCTTAGAGTTAGCATAAGTAACTGAAAGTTGCTCAGTCGTGTTCGACTCTTTGCAACCCTGTGGACTACACAGCCCATGGAATTCTCCAGGCCAGAATACTGGAGTAGGTAGCCTTTCCCTTCTCCAGGGGACCTTCCCAACCCAGGAATTGAACTCAGGGATCGAACTCAGGTCTCCCACATGGCAGGCAGATTCTTTACCAACAGAGCTATCAGGGAAATCAGCTATTTCATTCTTAAGGACTCCCCCAGAATGCAAACATAAGTCCACAATAAACCCTCATACAGATATTCATCACAGCATTGTTCATGGTAGTCATTAAGTGGGAACAACCCAAATATCCACTGAGGGATAAATGAATAAACAAAATACAATATATCCACACAATGAAATGCTGTGTTCTGTGTTCACTCAGTCACATCTGACTGAGACTCTATGGACTCTGGCCGGTCAGACTCCTCTGCCATGGAATTTCCAAGCAAGAATACAGGAGTGGGGTGCCATTTCCTGCTCCACAGGACTTTCCCAACCCAGAGATTAAACACAAGTCTCTTGTGTCTCCTGCATTGGCAGGCAGATTTTTTACCATAGAGCCACCTGGGAAGCCCCCAATGCAATGCTACTCGCCATAAAAAAGAATGAAGTACTGATTCATGCTACAACATGAATGAACCTTGAAAGCATTATACAAAGTGAAAGAAATCACTCATGAAAGACCACATATGATGATTCTTTTTATGTTAAATGACCAGAATAGGCAAATCTATAGAAACAGAAAGACTAGTAGTTACCTAAGTCTGGGGATTTGGGGAAAGTTGAGGAGAGACTGCTAATGGGTATGGAGTTTCCTTTTGAAATGATGACAGTGTCCTAAAATAGTTTGTGGTGATGGTTGCACAACTCTGTTAATATGCTTTTAAAAAGACATTGAATCATATATTTAATATGTGTTTAGTATATGAGTGATGCTGGGCTTCCCAGGTGGCTCATTGGTAAAGAGTCTTCATGCCAATGCAGCACACGCAGTTTCCATCCCCGGGTCAGGAAGATCCCCTGGAGAAGGAAATGGCAACCCAATCCAGTATTCTTGAGAGGGAAACCCCATGGAGAGAAGAGGCTGGCGGGCTACAGTCAATGGGGTCGCAAAAGAGTCAGACGTGACTTAGTGACTAAACAACAACAAAAATATGAGTCATAGCTCAACAGATCTTTTACATAAAATAAATAAAACTAGGGGAAAAAAAACCAGAATCTATAGTCTCCATTTCTTGTATAAGAATCTTGTATGACTTAAGATTTTTTAGGAAATTCCCTGGCAGTCCCATAGTCAGGATTCAATGTTTAACCTGCCACAGCCCAGGTTCAGTCCCTGGTTAGGGAATTAAGATCCTGCTGGCTGCACAGTGGGGAAAAAACCAAAAAAATTAGCCTGGACCTTGTGTGTACAGATGGCATCATCTGGAACTTGAGAAGCTACAGGAAGGTATCGGAGGCCTGACAATGGCCAAGAAAAAACTAGGAGGGCAGAAGTCCAGGAATGTATTCCATATAACCAGTCAAAAAACCTTTAAGGTAAAAATAAAGCAAAACCAGTTACCACTAACCTTAAGGAGATAAACACTGTAAATGATGAAAATGTTAACAGAGTGAACAAATCTTTTGTAAACATACAACAGGAACTTGCAAACTTCTCAGAAGGCCTTTCCCTTGAACCTCTGCAGAAATAGCTGATTTCTCAGCAGTGTCATGAAAACGTACTAGTTAATGCTGATGAAGCTACAAGATTAATGCCTCAGTTATAATACACTGGTAAGGCATCAAAAAGATGAATAAATTAAATGTTTTATACAAAAAAATCAGAATTTTAAAAATTAATGCTTAAATCACTACTTTCCAGTTATCTGGAAAATACATTTATGTAAAACACCGTGTTTCCTGACTACTGCACTCTAAAGCAGATGGGATATAAGAGCAAATATCAACATCTTAAGTCTTGAAAAGATTATACTAAGTGACAGAGTGACAGAAAATTTTAACCATACTTTCTTGAATTTGAGCATAGCTTCCCTTTGTAGCTTTTGAATGTTTCATATATATATATATATGATATATATTTAGCTTTTCAGAGTAAAAAGATTTCAATATTATTGAACTCTCGCTTTAAAACGTTTATTTTTTTTAATTTTATTTATTTTATAAATTTTATTTCTTTTTGACTGTAATGGGTCTTCGATGCTGCATGGGCTTTTTTCTAGTTGTGATGAGCAGGAGCTGCTCTTCTTGCTTCTTGTTGCAGTGGCCTCTCTGTTGCAGTCACAGGCTCTGAGGTTCGCAGGCTCAGTAGTTACGGATCCCAGGCTCTAGAGCACAGGCTGAGTGGTTGTGGCGCATGGGCTTATTGCTTCACAGCATATGGAAGGCTGATTCTTTACCACTGAGTCATCAGGGAAGCCCTAATACCTGTTTAAATGTTTTAAAGATTTTGAAGTTGTAGATTTCTTATTTAAAATACAATTATTTGGGAATTCCCTGGAAGCCCAGTGGTCAGGACTTTGTGCTTCTAATGCTGAGGCCCAGGTTTAGTTCCTGGTTGGGGAGCTAAGATCCCACAAGAAGATCATGAATTTATATAATGACATTATTGCCGTTAATTATTACATTGTAAGTATAATGTAAAGACAAATATGAGTATACAAATACATATACGTTTATATAACTTAAATATGTAAATTAATTATATATTTCAGAACACATTGGGCAGCTGATATTCCTTGTTAAAGAGAAAGGAGTCTTCATCCTTTTGAGAGCAGAAATAACTCCCTTTTTCTGTTTGGAAAAAAGAGGATTCTGCACCTAGAACTTGGTTCTGTAATAGTCAATATTTGCTGGGCTATTTTTGAGGAGTGCTTAGTATCCAAACTCCCTTTCTGTTTAGGGGAACCTTTTCTTGCATGGTCTTGGTAGGAAACAGAGCCATATCCCTTGAAAATTAGAACGCAACTTCACAGTCCAGGCTCAATCATCTGTATTTGCACCAAGAACCATGAGTCTGGAGCAAGTGATGTAAAGAAGCTAACTGTTCCAGGGGTGGCAGCCGCAGCTCGTGGTGTCTGCAGCAGTAGCGGCCACAGTGCCGGAGACAGGGTTCTGCAGCTGCAGTGATGCAGCCTTCCAACCAGGCTGTCCCCATGGCATGACCGTGGCTGTGGTTACAGCTGCCCACCTTGCTCTGGTGCTGCCCATTTGCTCTTCTGGATGGCCAGCCTTCACATTCGCATCCACTTTCGATCCTTCCAAGAACTTCGTTCCTGCTCAACTGAGTCAAAATCAGTTTCTATTGCCTGCAGTCAGGAACTCTAACTCATTTTCCAAATGGGAAAAGAAAATACAGAAAAACTCTTGAAGTTGAAAAAGGTGATGGCCAGAGAGAAGCAGAGGCATAAAGGAGACATCGGGGCTTCAGTGATGGCTCAGTTGTTGAAGAATATCCCTGCAATGCAGGAGAGCTTGGTTTGATTCCTGGGTCAGGAAGATTCACTGGAGAAGAGATAGGCTACCCACTCCAGTTTCTTGGGCTTCACTTGTGGCTCAGCTGATAAAGAATCTGCCTGCAATGCGGAAGACCTGGGTTCAATCCGTGGGTTGGGAAGATCCTCTGGAGAAGGGAATGGCAACCTACTACAGTAGTCTTTCCTGGAAAATTCCATGAACAGAGGAGCCTGGTGGGCTACAGTTCAGGGGGTTGCAAAGAGTCAGACACAACTGAGTGACTAACAACCAACAAGGAGATATTGGGATTTGGAAAAGTAAAATAGGCTTTTTTCTGGAATTAGCATAAAGCAGTGATAGCGACAAGTCTTGTTAGAGTAAGACATTACCTGTAGCTATGAGCAAAGCTGCTGAATTCCCAGGGAAACCAGGACTGCAATTCAATTGGCACAAGTCAAAAATTATAACCCACCATCCTAGAAGGATGTCATTCAGGTGACGTGCTGTGCTGCTCTGGGTTGCTCAGTTGTGTCTGACTCTGCGACCCCATGGACTGTAGCCTACTAGCCTCCTCTGTCCACAGGAATTCTCCAGGCAAGAATACTGGAGTGGGTAGCCATGCCCTCCTCCAGGGGATCTTCCCAACCCAGGGATTGAACCCAGGTCTCCCTCATTGCAGGTGGATTCTGTACTGTCTAAGCCACCAGGGAAGCCCAAGAGTACAGAGTGAGCAGCCTATCCCTTTTCCAGGGGATCTTCCCGACCCAGAAATTGAACCAGGGTCTCCTGCATTGCAGACGGATTCTTTACCAGCTGAGCTACCCAGGAAGCCCCACCCAAAGAACAGAGTGACAGAATTATTTTCAGAGGCAGTAGTGTTTTTTATTCTGAGATAATGTTTTTTGGTAGGTATACTTTAAGATAAGTTAGACCTGGAAACACATAAAAGAACAGGAGTAAAATGTAGGCTCCAAACTTGATAATATACAGGAAAAATTGAAATATTGAACCATGTAAAAAATATAGTAAAAAATTAATAACCAATAAATTTTTATAGGTGAAATAATATGAAACCAAATTTTAAAAATAAGAATTGAAAGAGCTAGTTTATGATTATGTGATAGAAATGTTTATAGTTTGGGTTATAATTACAACTTAAGCTATCCTGAAACTACAATTCTATATAAGTTTAATAACAAATACTATAATTGGAATTGTTAACAGAAAAATAACACTCTCTAATATACTCTCTATAGTGGTCTATAGGTTAAATTTGGTAACACTGAATTAAGGCCATTTCAATGAAATGATACTTTTTTTTATCTTAGGATCCCTTCAATCATACAGATTGGCTGAATATAATTAATAGAAGTTTGTAAAAGAAACAGATTCATTTATTTATTATAATTTATTTTAATTGGAGGCTAATTACATTACAATATTGTAGTGGGTTTTGCCATACATTGACATGAATCAGCCACAGGTGTACATGTGTTCCCCATCCTGAACCCCACTCCCACCTCCCTCCCCATCCCATCCCTCAGGGTCATCCCAGTACACCAGCCCTGAGCACCTTGTCTCATGCATCAAACCTAGACTGGCGATCTGTTTCACATCTGATAATATACATGTTTCAGTGCTATTTTCTCAAATCATCCCACCCTCGTCTTCTCCCACAGAGTCCAAAAGACTGTTCTATAAATCTGTGTCTCTATTGGTGTCTCGCATACAGGGTCATTGTTACCATCTTTCTAAATTCCATATATATGCGTTAGTATACTGTTTTGGTGTTTTTCGTTCTGACTTACTTCACTCTGTATAATAGGCTCCAGTTTCATCCACCTCATTAGAACTGATTCAAATGTATTCTTTTTAATGGCTGAGTAATATTCCATTGTGTATATGTACCAAGGCTCTCTTATCCATTCGTCTGCTGATGGACATCTAGGTTGCTTCCATGTCCTGGCTATTATAAACAGTGCTGTGATGAACACTGGGTTACACGTGTCTCTTTCAATTCTGGTTTCTTCGGTGTGTATGCCCAGCAGTGGGATTCCTGGGTCACATGGCAGTTCTATTTCCACTTTTTAAAGGAATCTGCACACTGTTCTCCATCGTGGCTGTACTAGTTTGCATTCCCACCAACAGTGTAAGAGGGTTCCCTTTTCTCCACATCCTCTCCAGCATTTATTGTTTGTAGACTTTTGGATAGCAGCCATTCTGACCTGCATGAGACGGTACCTCGTGGTGGTTTTGAATTGCATTTCTCTGATAATGAATGATGTTGAGCATCTTTTCATGTGTTTGTTAGCCATCTGTATGTCTTCTTTGGAGAAATGTCTCTTTAGTTCTTTGGCCCACTTTTTTGATTGGGTCATTTATTTTTCTGGAATGGAGCTGCAGGAGTCTCTTGTATATTTTTGAGATTAATTCCCTCTCAGTTGCTTCCTTTGCTACTATTTCCCCCATTCTGAAGGCTGCCTGTAAAAGAAACAGACTCATCCAGGCTTGTTCCATGTTAGGTTATCAGTTGTTGCTTCCTCATTTGTTGATTATAACGGTAGCTACTTTGTAGAATTGTTCTGAGAAAACTAATAAGTTAATGCTGCAAGCCCTCAGAACAAAGCTGGATGTATTTTAAGAACGCAGTAACTGTTAGTTGTTTTTATTATGATTATTGGGTTTTTACTTGAGGGTAAAGTCAGATATACTTTCAGTGGCTATGGAAAGGAAAGCAGGCTTGGGCAGCAGTTTAATTGAAACAAGATAGCTTAAAAAACCCCAAAGGTGAGGCATTCCAAAAGATGACCTAAATTTAGAAAAAAGTTAAATAAAAAGAGCAGAAATGTTTAAAGGAGCGTGTGCATGTATGTGCTCAGTTTTGTCTGACTCTGCGACCTCATGGACTATAGCCCACCAGGCTCCGCTGTCCAGGGAATTTTCCAGGTAAGAGTACTGGAATAGGTGGCCATTTCCTTCTCCGGGGGTTAAAAGGAGGATCCACAGGAGATAAACTTTCTGCTTAGAAACCCATCACCAACTGCAGACGGCCCCCAAAGGTGTGCCACCATTATCCTTCTGCCAGCAAAGTCTGTAATGAGTGCAAAATGGCCCATGGGCAGAGGGAGCAAAGGTATTTAAGAAAGCCCCTCTGAGTGACTTGTGAGTGGAGAGGATGCGGACATCCTGGGAGGAACCCAAGGAACCCTGTTTGGTAACCCTAGTAAGGGCTTTACTAAGGAAAACTCAACAATCAAGAGGGTACTGGGTTGTAGGTCACAAGGACCAAAAGCTGAGGGTGGATGGATGGGAGAGATCCAGAAAGGATGTTGTGGTGGAAATTACCACAGCTCCCACAACAGATGCAGGAAATGGAGCAAAGCCTCTCCGCGGCACAAAAACGGCGTGGAGGCGGGGAGATGCTGACAGGAGCTCTTCCTCAGGCTAGGTGGAAGTCCACACAGCTCAAACTAGACTGGGCAATATGCACTTTTAACCCGGGACAGAATGTAGGCTCTGGAGTCAGACTTCGGCACCTGCCAGGTAGATGAACCTGAGCAAGGTATTTAGTTTCTCTGGGCCTCAGTTTCCTCCTAGGAAAGGTGTCTTGCACACATCAAGAGCTCAATAGACCTTAGCTAATATTATTGCTTGCTGACAATTTCATCTTCCAAAGAGCAGAGGAAGTAATAAGGGGAACTGCCACTCTGAACCTAAATTTGGCCAAAAGGAGGAATTGGTTGGCAGAGTGGAAGTGACAGGAACCTTGGGAAAGAGCAACTGTGTCTTCTTGAAGTTTGTGATAGAGAAATGCTAGGACACTGTTAAATGTGTTCCCCAGATTCTAACAATTAATTGTTTTTCCATTTCCATGGCTTGAAACTTGATAAAGATGCTCAAGAATTTGGTATCTTCTTAAGAACATCTCCTTTTACCTGTGAATTCTCAAATCAGTGAAAAGGGAGAAGGAACTTAAAGAGATCACACAGTTACATATGTATGTTTGTTTATTTGATTGTAAGAGAAAGTAAGCCTAAGATGGACAGGGCAGAGCAGAAACAATGATGAGCCCAAGAAGGTGGAACAACTGCCTAATGTGCTTTTGAGAAAGTGAAAGCCTCTCGTGAATTGAGGCCTATAAAGGGCTTCATAAAGTCATATTCGAAGCAAAAAAGGGATACGATATTTGTGGTCAATGTTGTCATGTTGGTGGGTGACAGAGAGAAAGAGGAACTCAATTTGTATTTTGCTTCTGTTTTCTGTGTCACAGGGAATGTTCTTAGAACAGAAAGACCCAGAGGAAAAGTTTATCCGAGGTGAAAGGGAAAATTGTAAAAGACACCCCCAGTGTTTCTCTATGAATTCCAAGAATCTAACCAGACAAATTACTTTTCAGAGTTTTTGGAGACTTCCAGTTGAATTCTCCTTTAGGCATTGTCTAAATGACAAACCTCTGGAGACAGAGACTTATTACAATTTTCAAAACAGTGAGCAAATTCACTTCCACACATCACAGCCACTGAATTTATTGCCAGTCCCAGAACCAAAATGGAATATTAATGAGATGGCTCATGGGCACCTCAAAAAGGCAGTCATCACTAGGACTATTTCTGTCCCTGCCATTTTGTCCCCAAGGAGGTTTTTCAATACTAGCAATTCAAATAAATAATACCAATATTGGTTAATTTTCATCAGGAATGTGTTTTCTGGAACAAACACAGCCAAATCTATTTAATTTCTTGATCATCTTTCTATGACACTCACTTGAAACATTTACATTTTTAATCTTTATTCAACTGAAATATTTTTCACTACAATTAATTCTTTTATCCGACTGCCAGTGCAGGGGACACAGGTTCAATCCCTGGTCGGGGAGGATCCCACATGCGGGGGAGCAGCTAAGCCCGTGCACCACAACTACTGAGCCTCTGCTATAGAGCCCAGGAACCACAAATACTGAAGCCTGCACACCTAGAGCCTGTGTTCTGCTGCAAGAGAAGCTACCGAACTGAGAAGCCTGGGGACAGCAATGAAGAGTAGCCCCCACTCACCATGACTAGAGAAAAGCCTGTATAGCAACAAAGACCCAGTGCAGCCAAATAAATAAATAAATAATTTTAAAAGGATCGGTTATTTTTCATTTAAATTTTAAAATTTAGTTTTGTCGGGGAGGGAATCGGGAGGGAGGAGGGAGGGGGGTTCTGCAGGGGGAGCATATGTAAACCCATGGCAGTTTCATGTCATTGTATGGCAAAACCAACACAATAAAGTAAAGAAAATTAAAAAAATAAATAAATAAAATAAAATAAAATTTAGTTTTGTCTCATTTATTGGTTTCTTTATCTGTATCAAGTCTATATCAAATTTTACTAAAATATCTGCCTTGTTCAGTGACATGGTGATTGTCCCCCCACCCCCCATCCACTTCCTGATTCCTGGTGTGTACCCCAACTTTTGTCTGGGAACCATATATCCACCAGCCAATCCAGGGGATGTGAGAAAAGCTAACTCCATCCCTGGCTTAAGAAAGGACTATGGCTCAAGTCAGGGCTCATCAGCAAAATCTCAACTCCAGTGAACTGTTGAGGGGGTAAGATGTGACTTAATTCAGGTCAGTGAAGTTGGAAAAAGACTTTTGGTGGGGTGTTCGGGAAAGCAGTTCTCTTCTCTTCCATTGAAGAGTGTGATATGAAGATGTGAAGCTGGGAAGCACTGCAGCCCTTTTGTTGCCATGAGGTAGAATCCTGGCTGAGGGCTAAGCCACCACATAGAGGAGGACAGGACCTATAGGCCTCCATGGAAATCAAATGGAAGCCCTGATTAAATTATATCTAAATGAGCTAGTTATGGATTTTACTATTATACAAGCCATTAAATGCCCTTCCACTGCCCCTTTTTAGCCAGTTCAGTTGAACTTTCTGGTCCTTGCAACAGAAAATGCTTTAACTGATACACCCACTGTGGATTTTCCTTTATGGCCATTGTTTCTATCAAGTCCAGATTTTCTTACTCAAATTTTACAGGCCTTAATTTCATCTAGAAGATTTTTATTTTTTAATTTTTAGGTAAAAACAAATTTCTAAATGTTTCAGTATAAGCAGTTGTCTGTTTCACTTTCTGTTGATTGTGTCTACCAGAGATATTCATAATGAATTAGATAATAAGTTAAAGATAATTTTGGAGAAGGCAATGGCAACCCACTCCAGTATTCTTGCCTGGAGAATCCTGTGGATGGAGGAGCCTGATGGGTTGCTCTCCATAGGGTCTCACAGAGTCGGACATGACTGAAGCGACTAAGCATGCATGCATGCATAAAGATAATTTATATGTACTTCTTAGCTAATCCATGAGGGTACTGCAAGCAATGAATTAGAAAGGAGAGAGACACACAGAGAGAGAAAGATTGCTGCAGGCATAATGTAAGAACCTAAATGTATACTTTATTAAAAGGGATTTGGATATGGTATTTGAGGTTGGGGATAGAAGACTAAGTAACTATTCAGAACTTCAGCACCCCTGAAACCTAAGACTATGATTCTATGAAGGTTAAACTGCAAAGTGAAACATCTAGGGAAGGATTCATTACTAGGTGGGCAATACCACCAGCTGTTCTGGCTAAGGGCTTCTGCTGTACAATATCTTTGTGTGATTAGAAGAGATTCACAGTCCAAAGGTTAAAACAGAAATGGGATTTCAGCCTCCACTCCTCCCCTCTGCTCAGTGTTCTTTTGCAGGGAGCCAGCACAACTATTTGGTGTGGTCCTCAGCTTGGCAGAGACTTTGGCCCCTGGGCCATGTGACTAGGAGCCCCAGCTGAGGGATCCAAAGTCTCAGGGTGATCAGTCTGCTCCCTGAAGGATTATATGCTGAGAACAAAGCAATGACTGGCCAAGTAAGCTGGTTCAGGCCTCTAAAGAGCTGGGCAAGGATGAAGAGACCCAAGCACTAGTCTGATAGTCCGAAAAGTGTGTCCAGTGCTCCAGGATGAAATCAGAGAATGGCTCCAAGGAGAGAGTCTGCTAGCAGCAACCAAGAAGGGATGTGTCCACTGCTGCTCTGCCTGGAAGACCAACCCTATCATCCCAACTTCATCCTGACTACCTAGGCTGCTTCTCTGCATGTTTCTTACCAGTCTCTGCCCTAATTCAGTCTCTGTGTCTTCTGCAGCTAGATCAAAATGAGGAGGTGCCCTGCCTCTCCAAGAGCTGGGAGGTGCCTGGTAGCTGGGATCCTTGCAAGAGTTGTGAAGCAAGGCAATGCCATTCTCTCAAACACCACGAGAACTTCAGACGGCTGGTGGGTCCTCAAGGGACTCTTAATGCTCCTTATGCTACACATATCTCTCATAGTCCGGAGAAGCCTGTGGACTTCTCAGAATCATGTGTATGCATGTATTTAACTTTTTAACTGAGGTACAGTTGACTTACAATGTTGTGTTAGCTTCTGCTGTTTGTTGTTTGTTTTGGTTGCTAAGTTGTATCTGACTCTTTCGGCGATCCCATAGACTGTCACCAGCCAGGCACCTTTGTCCATGGGATTTTCCAGGCAAGAACAGTGAATGGGTTGCCATTTCCTACTCCATATTATACCATCTATTGTGGCAACAGTAGTGTCTTGGCCCAATATGTTCTCTTTGTTTGCCTGCACCGGGCAACACGTTGTTCCCCATCCAGGGATCAAACCTGTACCCCCAGCAATGGAAGTGCAGAGTCTTAACCACTGGACTGCCTGGAAAATGCTTGACAAATATGTTCTTAAAGAGCCTTTAATGCCTCTCATTCTCTGTCCTGTACACTTGTCATATTATAAACAGAATTAAAGTTATTGTTTCCTAAATGGGTTACCAGCCATTTGCTACACTGAAACCTAAATCTAACAATCAATTTTCTTACCACTAATATGGTTTCACACAATCTTCCCACAGAATTATTCCCATTAGTTTGACATTTTATTACCTAAAAAATTTAATATCAATTTCACTATTTGCTCACTATTTTTATACCCTCCTCCAGATAATTTACACAAGCATTTTAAAGTACAGTGTCATCACTCAGTCATGTCTGACTCTGTGACCCTATGAACTGTAGCCCCCTCAGGCTCCTCTGTCCATGGGATTCTCCAGGCAAGAATACTGGACTGGATTGCCATTCCCTTCCCCAGAGATTGAACCTGGATCTTCCTACCCAGGGATTGAACCCAGGTGTCCCACATTGCAGGCAGATTCTTTACCATCTGAGCCACCAGGGAAGCCACATTTAAAGTATAACCTGGAATAATTGGGATTATTTTAATTTTTGTGATAAAAACTGGCTTAAGCAACAAGGGAAATTTATTGATTCATATACTCAAAAAGGGGGCTCCCCTGGTAGCTCAGATGGTTAAGAATCTGCCTGCAATTTAGGAGACCTGGGTTCAACTCCTGGGTCAGGAAGATCCCCTAGAGAAGGGAATGTCAATTCCCTCCAGTATTCTTGCCTAGAGAATCCCATGGACAGAGTGAGGCAAATCTGGACCCAGGTGCTCAAACAATGCTTTCAAAAGTCTGTCTTTCCACACACAGATGACCAGTAGGCACATGAAAAGATGCTCAACATCACTAATTATTAGAGAAATGCAAATCAAAACTACAAGGAGTTACCACCTCACACTGGTCAGAATGGCCATCATTAAAGTTTTCAATTAATAAATACTGCAGAGGATGTGGAGAAAAGGGCACCCTCTTACAAAGTTGGTGGGAATGCAAATTGGTGCAGTCACTATGGAAAACCATAGGGAGATCCCTCAGAAGACTAGAAATAGAATTACCATACAGTTCGGCAATCCCAATCCTGGGAATATACTCAAACAAAACTAATTCGAAAAGATGCATGCCCTCTGTGTTCATAGCAGCACCTGTTCATGATAGCCAAAACATGGAAACAACCTAAACGCCATTGACAGATGAAGGGATAAAGAAGATGTGGTACATATACAGAATGGAATATGTATATTCTATTTTTCAGCATAAAAAAGAACGAAATAATGCCATTTGTAGCAACATGGATGAAATTAGAGATTATCATACTAAGTGAAGTAAGTAAAAAAGAGAAAGACAAATGTTATATAACATGACTTATACGTGGAATCTAAAATATGTCACAAGTGAACCTATCTATAAAACAGACTCATAGACATAGAGAACAGACTTGTGGTTGCCAAGAGGAAGGAGGGAGAGAGATGAAAGCACTAGGAGCTTGGGGTTGGTGGATGCAAACTATTACATTTAGAATAGATGAACAACAAGACCTTAATGTATAGTTCAGTCATATCCAACTCTTTGTGACCCATGGACTATAGCCCTCCAGGCTCCTCTGTCCATGGAATTCTCCAGGCAAGAATACTGGAATGGGTAGCCATTCCATTTTCCATGAGATCTTCCCGAACCAGGGATCAAACCTGGGTCACCTGCACTGCAGGCAGATTCTTTACCACCTGAGCCACCAGGGAAGCCCCAATGTACAGCATGCTGCTGCTGCTGCTGCTAAGTCACTTCAGTCATGTCTGACTCTTTGTGACCCCATGGACTGTAGCCCCCATGGGGTTGCAAAGAGTCTGACATGACTGAGCGACTTTCACTTTCATATATTATATTGGGGAAGGAAATGGCAACCTACTCCAGTATTCCTACCTGAAAAATTCCCTGGACAAAGAAGCCTGGTGGGCTACAGTCCATGGTCACAAAGAGTCAGACACAACTGAGCAACCGAGCACATACACACACACATCCAAAATATACAAAGAACTCCTAAAACTCTACAACAAAAAAACAAATAATCTGATTAAAAAATAGGCAAAGGACTTGAATAGACATTCCTCCAAAGGAGACATACAAATGACCAACAAGCATGTGAAAAAAGTGTTTTTTATCACTAATCATCAAGGAAATGCAAATCAAAACCATGTAACATCTCACATCCATCAAGGTGGCTTTATCGAATAAACAGAAAACAAGGGTTGGCAAGGGTGTGAGGATATTGAAACCCTTGAACTCTGTAGGTGGGAATGTAAAATAGTACAGTCACTATGGAAAACAGCTTGTCAAAAAATTAAAAATAAAATTACATAGATCTGGGGACTTCCCTGGTGGTCCAGTAGCTAAGACTCCATGCTCCCAATGTGTGGGGCCCAGGTTCAAACCCTGCTCGAGGAACTAAGATCCCATGTGCTGCAACTAAACATCCCACATGCTACAATGAAGATGGAAGATATCGCTGGAAGACCCAGCACAGCCAAATAAATAAATATCTTCTTAAAAAAAAAAAGAATTACATAGATCCGACATTACCACTTTGGCTATATAGGGAAAATAATTGAAAGCAGGGTCCCTAAAAGATACCAGTACACCCATATTCTTAGCAGTATTAGTCACAATAGCCCAAAGGTAGAAGGAACCAAGGATCCATAGACAGATTAATAACACGATACATTCTACATGACATGCCTCATATGGATGAACCTGGAAAACATCAAGCTAAGTGAAATAAGCCAGTCACAGAAAGACAACTACTATATGATTTCACTCATATGAGGAATTTAAAGTAGTCAAACTCATAGAAACAGAAAGTAGAATGGTGGTTACCAGGGGCTGCAGGGAGGGAAAAATGTGGAGTTGTTTACTGGTTACAGGGTTTCAGATTTGCAAGATGAAAAAGTTCTGGTAAGGGATGGTGGTGATGGTTGCACAACAGTGAGAATATATGTAACACTACTGAACTGTGTTACACATATGACAGGGCTTCCCTGAATACATGTAACACCAGGGCATCCCTGGTGGCTCACGGTAACGAGAACCCAACATGCGAGACAGCAAAAGGAACGCAGATGTATAGAATAGACTCGTGGACTTTGTGGATGAGGGTAAGGGTGGGATGATATGGGAGAAGGGCATTGAAGCATGTTAATTTTCATATGTCTAATCAATCACCAGCCCAGGAATGATGCTCGGGGCTGGTGCAGCGAGATTTCCCGGGGGGGGGGAGGGAAGAGGGAGGGGGGTTCCGGAGGGGAAGCATATGTAAACCCATGGTGATATCATGACAATGTATGGCAAAAACAATTAAAAAAAATAAAAAAAAAAAAAAAAAGAATCTGCCTGCAAAGATCCCTGGGTTGGGAAGACCCCCTGGGGGAGGGCATGACAACCCACTCCAGTATTATTGCCTGGAGAATCCCCATGGACACAGAAGCCTGATGGGCTCCAGTCCATGGGGTTGCAAAGACTTGGACACAACTGAGCAACTAAGCACAACTGAACCATACTCAAAAAAGTGATTAAGATGGTAAATTTTACGTTGTATGTCTTTTATTACAATCAAACTTTTTTTAAAAAAAAAAGAAGTTCGAAGCTAGAAGAAACCTTAGAGATCTTTTTGTTCAGACTCTTTATTTTACACATAGGAAAACTGAGGGCTTGAGTGTTAAGTGTTTATACAAGGACAGTACACAGTAACAGAGATGGAAGGAACCTTCATCCATCCTCGCCCTGCCTTTTCTTTCTCTAATCAGTTGTGATTTTTAAAATGCACATCATTTGACATTTATATAATGCTACAAATGCAGAAACCATACAGATTTCTTTCTCATCACAAAATGGAAAAAACACAATGACGGGGTCAACACCTAATCCATGTGGTAATCTTAGCATCGTTAATAGTAGAACAAGCAGACACGTCTCCCCACGTGAGGCAACACCAAGACCCAGCATCATCAAGGGTATATCCATGCTAAAAATGTTTAGCTTGAATTGAATCAAGCCCTAAAATCTAACTTACCATTTATAGGAAATAAAGGGGGTAGAAGAATCAGCGAGAACACTGTAACAAGGAAGCAGTCAGATAAATCCAGAAGTTCCCTTCCACTGCAGCTTGGATTGAGTATCAGACAATATCAGGAATTATAATTAATTTTGTTGGGCATTATGTTTCGATTTCAGCTCTGCAGGAAATTACTTTTATGTGTTAAAGATATATATATTATGTCATAGGATGTCGCTTATATGTGGAATTTTTAAAAAATGAACTAACATACAAAACATAAATAGACCCATGGACCCAGAAAACAAACCTGTGGTTAGCAAAGGTGAAAGAAATGGGAGTGTAAGTTAGGACTTTGGGATTCACATACGTCTGTGGTAGTTTAGTCACTACTTAGTGCCTGACCCTTTTGTGACCCCATGGACTGCAGCCTGCCAGGCTCCTCTGTCCATAGAATTTCCCACGCAAGAATACTAGAGTGGATTGCCACTTCCTTCTCCAGGGGATCTGCCCAAAGCACGGATTGAACCCACAGCTCCTGTGTCTCCTGCATTGTAGGTGGATTCTTTACTACTGAGCCACCTGGGAAGCCCTACCATGTGTATACTTCTATATATACATATGTATATTACTACAGATCACCAATAAGGACTGACTGTATAGCACAGAGAACTAGACTCAATATTTCATAACAATCAATGAGGAAAAAGAACCTGAAAAGGAATATATATATATATATATATACATACATGAAACTGAATCACTCTGTTGTACACCTGAAACTAACACAACATTGTAAATCAACTATTTACTTCAATTTTTAAAATTTATTAAAAATAAAATAAAGTTATTGTTCCACTGTTTTTAAAAAAGATATATACTGAAGTACTTTGGGGCAGAATGTAATGATGTCTTAAAATATACTTTTAAATATTTTAGTAAAAATTAGTAAAGTGAACTGAACAGGAAAATATTCTGGCAGCAGACACTGAGCACACAGAGGGGAGCAAAGACCGTAGGTCAAGGTCACAGTAAACATCAAGTCTCCTCGGCGAGGAAAGGGACCACCAACGGCATTGTTCTCAGCATTTCCTTCCTGCTTAGGTTCCAGCCTGGATGCCCTTTGGACTGTTAGTTTCTGAGAAACTGATGTCTTTATCAGGACGTCCCCTGCGGCTTCAGACTGGAGGGTAAGGCAACTGAAGGGGTCTCCCATGGAGGGAGGAGAGAAGTCCTGGCAGGCAGGAGGGGATGCTGGAGGAGGCAGATTTCAACTGGATGAAAGGCAAAAATAGAGCTGATTCCTTGGGAAAGCAGCAAAATTCCCATCTTTGGAAGCATCAAACACAGGCTGGAAGACTTGGGTGTGCTAGCCTGGATGTTTTCTACAGTCTCTTTCAGCCTCATATGCCAGGACTCAGGGAAAGGAGAGAAGGGTCTGGAAGTGGTGAGGACAGAACGGCTGCAGGGAAGGGAGCCTGGACCAGGCACTGACTGCTCTGGGCCTCGAGCTAATTCTCTGGCTTCCCTCCTGGGACACTGCTTCTCAGGGCTGCTTCCTGTCTCTCACAATCTGGAGAAGCTAATTTCCTTCAGTGGCTGATCTCATTTGATAAGAAAGGGAGGGGAGCCGAAGCCAAGCCATCATAAGGCATTTCTTGAGCAGAAACAGGGAGCTCAGTCTTGACAGCTTCTACCCCCTACCTGGTCAGTCTCCAAAGGAGGGAGGACTAGGAGAGAAGCTGCAAGCCAAATTACTACCATATTTGTTCTGAGCTTTGCAAATACTCCATGTAAAATTGGCAAAGCACAGTGACCAGCATATTTCCTAATTCTGATGAGGACAGAATAGTACAGTTCAGCCCAACACACCAGACCCCAGGGTCGCTCTGTGCTGGGCTTAGATGGAGTGTAAAGATGACTGTATGCTTTTCCTTCCCTTGAAGTATTCAAAACCTTCAATGGCAGAAAAAGGCAATAAATAAATAAATAAATACAAATAAGAACTCACTGTAAAATATACTTGATTCTGAATTTCCGGGAGAGAATATGGAAACATGGAATCTCCCCAGAAATACTTAACCAACAGATTGTATGCTGTATTCATTCTTATCCATCTGGGGTAGTTTAGATGCAACCTCGGGTGAGGGTGAGGGAAATGGCCTAAGACCATTGACCCTTTGGTGATCCTGTCCAGACCCAGAATTCTAGAGGCAGATCTTCCTATCAGTTTCCCTAGGCCCAAGATAAAAAAGACACTCTTCCTCTCACAGAGGGCTAAAACCCAAGTCTCCAGAAATAATCCCACTGGGTTCTGTCCTGACTTGTCTCTCAGTAGCCCTGGAGCCCTCAAGAATCCAGTGTGTCCCAATACCAGATTCTGTGCCCATGAAACAGAAGGCAAAGTGCTTTCATAACAAATAATGTTTTGGAAGCATTCTATTGTTTATAAAACCTTTTCGTATCACTATCTTACTTGACTATCTCAACTCTGTAAGGTAGTTATAGAGAGTACTATCAATATCCATTTGCAGATGAGAAAGCTGAGGCTTCAAGGTCAGTGACTTGCCCCAAACCACACAGCAGTGCAGTCAAGCATATGGCTTGTGTCCTGGTTCCATGTGCTTTCTACTGCACCGCACCACCTCCACTGTGATAAGCCAGGGTGGCCATGCTGTGTAAGAAAAAGAAAGAAAGTGAAGTTGCTCAGTCGCTCCTCCGTCCATGGGATTTTCCAGGCAAGTGTACTGGAGTGGGTTGCCATTTCCTTCTCCAGAGGATCTTCCCCACCCAGGGATGGAACCTGGGTCTCCTGCATTGTAGGCAGACGCTTCACCATCTGAGCCGCCAGGGAAGTCACGCTGTGTAAAGGCACTGCAACTGTGGATTGGGGGAAAACACTGAGAAGGTATTAGGATCGTGGTCTTTTGGGACCTTTGCAAAACTGTCCCCCATCACGGTGCCTTGACCCCTAACTCCACAAGTTCTGCCCCCAGGTATTCCTTCCCCCCATGGCGTGCAGGTGTAGGCCATTACAGGCCAGATTGCAAGGGTTATGCCTCTGTTCTCACCCTTTCCAGGCAGAGGATCACAAGTGAATGGGACAGGACGATGTGTGAGACAGTGCCAGTGGCCCTTGATCAGAGGTAATTGGAGTCTCTAATCTAATCTGAAAATGATGCCTCTGGAGAGGCAAGCAGCTCAGGAAGCCAGCCAGGTTGCTCCTCCCTCACGCTGTATCTCTTCTTCCCAGAGAGACCCGGTATCAAGGAAGTATCTAAATGGACCCATAAAGCATGGTGGTGGGAAACTGGAGGAAAGAATGGAAAAGGAAAGCTGGAGGGATTAGAACTTTCATTAGCAAAAGCAGTGGACAGAATTAGGAGAAAGGGATTAAAAAACAAACAAAAAAGGTCCTCAAAAGTATTGAGAGCATCCTCCTCCCTCTAGAAGAAAAGATTCTGTTAGCTTTACAGAAAAGACTGTTTGTGGCTCAACCCACCACAGGCTGTGGGTTTAGCTCTGAAATGGGACAAGGAACTAGTTAACTTTTTCCACTCTATATGGGTTTCCTTCTGTGAGCTCCTCCCCACAGGGCACCCCACACCACCCTACCCTTCCCTGAGAATCTGAAGTGTAGCGCTGCTGCCCCCTGGTGGGAGAATCCTACAAACCCAGGGAGCCAGGTGCCTTTGGGGGATGGCCCCTTTCCACACCCAGGGCGGAAGAGGGAACTCTAAGGAGCAGACAACAAAACGGAGTATTTTAATGCAGAGTGACACTAAAAATCAATTTTTGTGGGAAATATCTGAAACATCTGACTTAGAATCAGCATATAGGCCTGGAAAAAGAGGTTAAAAGAAGACTAACAACTATGTAGATCATTGCTTTCATGTTGCTGCTAAGTCGCTTCAGTCGTCGACTCTGTGTGACCCCATAGACGGCAGCCCACCGGGCTCCCCCGTCTCTGGGATTCTCCAGGCAAGAACACTGGAGTGGGTTGCCAATTGCTTTCATAAATAATATCAATAATTGACTTAAAAAAATAAATAAGGAGATCAAGGTTGAACAAGGAAGAGAGTACTGAAATGAGACAGAAAGTTTTCGGTGAGCCTAGGCTACCAATCTTCTCCCTTTGGGCTATTTGAAATATATTAACCTTCCTAGACCACAGTGTAGTACTTCCTAGACCACAAAGTAGGGTTAAAACTCAACATTCAGAAAACTAAGATCATGGCATCCGGTCCCATCATTTCATGGCAAATAGATGCGGAAACGATGGAAACAGTTGACAGACTTTATTTTGGGGGGGCTCCAAAATCACTGCAGATGGCAATTGCAGCCATGAAATTAAAAGACACTTGCTTCTTGGAAGAAAAACTATGACCAATCTAGATAGCATACTAAAAAGCAGAGACATTACTCTGCCAACAAAGGTCTGTCTAGTCAAAGCTATGGTTTTTCCAGTAGTCATGTATGGATGTGAGAGTTGGACTATAAAGAAAGCTGAGTGCCGAAGAATTGATGCTTTTGAACTGTGGTGTTGGAGAAGACTCTTGAGAGTTCCTTGAACTACAAGAAGATCCAACCAATCCATCCTAAAGGAGATCAGTCCTGAATATTCATTGGAAGGACTGATGCTGAAGCTGAAACTCCAGTACTTTGGCCACCTGATGCAAAGAACTGACTCACTAGAAAAGACCCTGATGCTGGGAAAGATTGAAGGCAGGAGGAGAAAGGAACAATAGAGGATGAGATAGTTGTATGGCATCACTGACTTGATGGACATGAGTTTGAGCAAGCTCGGGGAGTTGGTGATGGCCAAGGAAGCCTGGCGCTGCAGTCCATGGGGTCACAAAGAGTCAGACACGACTGGGCAACTGATCTGATTGACAGAGAGCACAGTGTTTATAGTGTTTTTTGGCCGAAAAACATCTTCAAAGACTACATTGCTAAGAGAGTAATGTTCAAAATCTTCAACTCACCTTCTCTCACATTTTATTCCAAAGTCCACAGATTATCCCCATCCCACCTTTCCAGCCTTGCCTCCCACTAGACTTCAATGCACAGGTTGTGCTCCCTTCAAACTGAACTCCTCACTGCTCCCAAACCCTCCCTCTTTCCTTCCCATTGTCATTTCACTGTCAGGGCCTCTCTCCTATCCTTCCCACTACTCATCTAGCTCTGTGAATAATGTGCATTACACAAATACAAAACTAAGAAATAAAAACTGGCAAAAATAAAACAAGAACAGATGTGTCTTTAAAAAGTCAATAACTTCTTCATTATGTTTTATGTCTTTTGAATTTTGTACAATGTGCCTATGCTGCATATTCAAACAAATTAATTCAATGGCTTTTTTCTTAATCAGAAAAAAATAGATTAGAAATATTGGAAATATACTCTTTATTCTATGACTTTACAAATTTAACAAACAGGAGCACAAAAAGAAAGTTTGGTAATTAAAATATGACAGAGTAAACACTACAAAAAACACTTTTTAAGTAAAAGAAAGGAACAGCAGCCAAGTGACATAGAGAATAGTTCGAGTCTCTAATCCCATCTCTTAAAAAAATCTCATAAGAAAATAATTGAGAGAATTTTGAAGAAGAAATTTTGCAAATTAATTCATGTGTATATACTCATGATAAAGAATGAAGTTGGGCTGCTACCTTATACCCTAAACAAAAATTATCTCCAAATGACCATAGACCTAAATGTAAAACCTAAAACTAAGACTCTTAGAAAAAAAAAGGAATAAATCTTTATGACCTTTGATTAGGCAATGGTTTCTCAAATATGACACCAAAACTGCAACTGACAAATAAGAAATAGATAAATTTGACTTCATCAAGTTAAAAAATGTTGTACTTCAATAGGGCACCATTATTCCAGGGTATATAAAGAACCTCTACATTTCAACAATTAAAAGACAAATTTTCTTATTGAAAAATGGGCAAATAATTTGAATAGACATTTCTCTAAAGATCTTGTATAAGTATATGTAAGTATGTAAAAAGATACTCAACATTAGTCAAAAACCACAAATTACACTTCATACCCACTAGGATAGATATAATTTTTAAAAAGAAAAAAAAAAGAACAAGCATTTGTGAGGATTTGGAGAAACTGTAACCCTCATACATTACTAGTAGGAATATTAAAATGGTGCGGTCACTGTGGAAAACAGTTTGGTCTTTCCTTGAAAATTTATACATAGAGTTACTGCATTATCCAGCAATTCTATTCCTAGGGAATGCCACTGAAGGAAATTGAAAGCATATTTTCATGCATAGGTTTGTCTAAAAATATGGATACAAATGTTCCTAACAGCATTAGTAGTAACAGCCAAAAAGTAAAGACCAAAATGTCTTTCAACTGATGAATGAACAAACAAATGTAGTATAGATATGTGGAATATTATACAGCCATAAAAAGGAATGAAATTTGACACACGCTACAACATGGATGAACCTTGAAAAAATTATGCTAAGTGAAAGAGGTGAGACAGAAAAAGTCACATATCACATGATTTAATTTATTTGTAATGTCCAGAATAGGTAAACATATCAAGATAGAAAGTAGGTTATTGGTTGCTAGGGAACTGGGGAAGGGAGGAATAGGGAATGACTGCTGATGGGTATGGGGTTTCTTTTTGCTGTGTTGAAAATATTCTGTGCTTAGATAGTGGTGATGATTATATAGCTTTGTGAATAAACTAAAAACCACTGAATTGTATACTTTGGTGAATTTAATGGTATGTGAATTATATCTCAATAAAGCTATAAAATAGTTGAAAATTTTTTAGAATTGAAGAAAAATATGAGTCTTCATGTGAAATGTACATAATGAGTATCAAGCAAGATAAGTAAAAATAAATTCACATCTGGTTACATCGAAGTGAAATTGTACAATAATAAGTATAAAGAAAAAGTTTCAATAGCCATCATGGAAGTACAGATTAGCTATAGAGAAGAGACAATTAGACTGACAGCAAATTTCTTATCATGCCAGACAACAATGGAGTAATATTTTCAAAGCACTAAGGAGAAGGAATTGCTAACTTAGAATTTGTTTCACTAGTCAAATTCATTGAAGCATTAGGGCAAAATGAAGACATTTTCTAGACATTCAAAGATAAAGAGTGTCTCAGTAAAAGACACCTGTTGAGTGCCCAGATACTGGCTTCTAAATGTCATTCTCTGCTAAAAGAACCAGGCTTCTTGATAAAACAATTGATTTTTGTCTGGAAAAGTGCCAGAGGAGCCTAGGACATTTTATTATGCTAGAAATTTATTTCATGTAAAAAAGATGACATATGGGTATTTCTCTGGTGGTCCAGTGGCTAAGACTCCATGCTCCCAATGCAGAGGGCCAGGTTCGATCTCTGGTCATGGAAGTAGATCCCACATGCCACAATGAAAGCTGAAGACATGGCGTGATGCAACTAAGACAGACAGCAGCCAAATAAAAATTTTTTTAAATGTATAAGGTTACCCTTTGCAGTATATTTGTAATAAAAGACTGGAAATAAACTAAATGTTCATCAGTAACGATTGGAAAAATAAATGATGGGTCCTTCATACAATGGATACCACAAATTTGTGTGAAAGAAGTCTGCATGGGGATGCAGAGTGATAGGTCTGGAACTAGCCTGCTTAGACCAGAGCCAGACTCTACCATACCCCAGATCTGTGACCTTGAGCAAGTATTTAAACTCTCCGTTGCCTCAATTTCTTTATCTAAAACAGGGATAATAACATTACTTATCTCATAAGATGGTTCTAAGCTAGCTGAAAACGAGTTCATCATAGATAAATCAAAAGAATTCCTATAAACCCATAGTAACCAATGAAAAAATATAATGAAGGAACTAATTACATTCTCAATTTTAAAAGACAAACACCTTATGTAAGGTATATAATATAAAGAAAGAATATTTCTTTCCTACTAGTAAGATTTCCATCCATTTGAAAGGAGCTCTACTGGTTAAAAAACACTCCTAATTACTCTGCCTCTTTACTTATTTTGCCTCTTGGAGTATTAAGTGTTATTAAGCAGTAAATTTAGGAAGAATAATCTGGACATGCTAGGTTCAGTTCTGTTTTTCTTATTCTTGGGGAGCAAATTGCTGACAGTGTCCTGTACATAGCTATATCTATGAGATCTTTTGTATAAACCTTTTGAATGCTTACTAATATTTAGTACCAAGAACTTGACTATCTGATCTAAAACTATATTCTCTTACCTGGTTTCCATCAGTGAAACGTAGTATTTTTTGTCTCCTAAGTATTACTCCTTCATTTCTCAATTTTTTCCAAATCCAAATGGAAAACCCTATATAATTATCATACCCTCAAAGATAATACTGAAGGTCATAAAAGATGACAAGATATACCATGATCATGGATGAGAATACACTTTATCATAAAGATTTTTTAATATTAGTTCTTCCCTAATATGTTAATTAAACATGTATATTGATTTATATTTTCTAACATCACAATAGAATTTTCAGGTAACTTAACAGGTTAGATGTAACATTTACATGGAAGAACAAAGGACCAAGAAAAACCAAAACAATTTTTAAAAATCACAAGGTTAAGGAACTTACTCTTTCAAAAATGAAGATTGGCAATAAAGTAAGAATAACTACTAGTATATGGTATTAGCCTATTGTAGAGATATAAACCAAAGGAATAGAAGAGGGAGCCCTCAAACTCATTATGTATGTATGAAAACTTGGTAAGTGATGAAGGAGATATTATTGAAAATCAGTGGAAGAAAGCATAAGGTATTTAACAAATAGGATGAGGATAATAAGTTAATCATTTTTTAATAATAAAATTCTTACTTTCTCCAAAACAAAAAATTCTCAATAAAGACATATATTAAAAATATTAAAACACTCTTTCTTCCTTTGAATTACAGATGTGGACAAGAAGTCTGAAAATTTCTTTTCTGTCTTTCATAGCCTTTGATGCACATTTGTCACAATGTTGTCAACCAATACCTTCCCCGTGTCAGGAGTCCTATGTTTAACAAGCCTTCGGGGCCAGAGGTGTAACATAGAGAGAGAAAAACCAACCATCTACTGGATGACTGCTGTGAGCCTCTTTCAGGTAGCCTACCAATAAGCAGGCTCTCAGAGAGGACCACAAAGCCTGGTCTACAAATTTTCTGAATTATTGGACTGTTTTTGATGCATTACTCATCCCAGCAAGGCTAAAATCTTAATTATAAAGACCGCTTGCTCAGATGATTCTGATTCCTCCGTACTCCCCTGTAAATGTGTGAGGTCCCAGGAAGTGTGTGGTCCCTTTCCTGTACACAATTCATAGTGTGTCCAGCTGTGCCTGGCCCGAGCACACTTCCTCAGGGAATGGTCAGCGTCTGTGGTGCCACATGCATGATCTGCATTCCCTTGTACCTGCAGGGGGAAACATGCCTGTACCATTATCTGTGGGGTTTGACCCTGACCGCTTGATAAACAGAAATATTGCTAGTGAGAGTAAATTGGGCCAAATGTTTTGATAATTAATTAGGCAATACCTAACAAAGATGAAGATGAGTATAACCTATAGAATGCCATTTCCAGCAATATATTCTAGATCGACTATAGCATATGTACAGAACGCACTCAAGCTTTGTTTGTAATAATAAAAAATTGGAAATAACCCAAACATCCATCAACAGAAGAATGAATATATTGTAGTATATTTGTAAGATGAATATTGTAATCTAAAATGAGTTAACATCTCTATGTTTAGGTATGGATAAATCATAAGGATATAACATTAAAGAAGGATGTAAACAGTATTATTATATGTATGTACATACATATATAGTTTTTAAATATGCAAACCAATGCTAAACTTTCATAGAATCATGTATATGTAGATATGTATAAAAATAAACATGGGAATGAGAAGTGTTAGATTCTGGAAAGGAAAGGACAAATCACAGGCAAGGGAGTACAGGGGCTTCAACTGTATCTATAATATTTTGTCTCTGGGGAAAAATTATCTTAAGCACATATGGCAAAATGTTAAGATTTGTTAAAGCTAAACAGTGGGTGTTTGTTGTTCTTCTTTTTATTATTCTGCTTATTTCAAAAATGTCAAAATTACGCAGGAATAGTCATAGGATAGAGAAAGCTCCAAGCATGTGCCTGCAGAAAAGTGTGTGGGAATCAGTGGAGTCGCAGAAGCCTGAGGATTCGGAGAAATGAATTTAACATTGGTTGGAAGCTATTCATCAGAAAGGAGAAGGTTCAAAACAGTATTGTATCAAGATCTGAACTCACCTCATCCCATGGGTGCAAGAGATCTACAACTACATATGGAATAATTCACTCAGTAGGAGATCTGAAAACTGGATGAATAGAACTTATACAACAAAGGCTAAAATGTCAGCATCAAGACAGGTCATAGAAGCAAAGAGATGGGCTCATCAAGGGAAAATGCACACCCCAGCTGCAGTGATCCTCACTCAGAGGGATCACAAGGTATGAATCTTTTCCCCAAGGAGCAAGGGATTGTAGCTCCACATCAACCCTTAGATCCTACATTGGAGAGAAAGTCAGTCAAGTACCCCAAACACTTGGCTTTGAAAAACCAGTGGAGAATATGTCCAGGAAAACTATAGAAATGGAGGTAATGGGAAACCCACTTTTCTCCTGGTTTTTATTTAATTGAAGTATAGTTGATTTACAGTGTTAATTATTGCTATACAGCAAAGTGATTCAGTTATACAAATATATACACATTATTTTTAAAGTATTCTCTTCTATTATATCAAAGGATATTGAATGTATTTCTCTGTGCTATATAATAGGACCTCGTTGTTCACCTATTCTATTTATAAAAGCTTACATCTGCTAATCCTAACCTCCCACTCCACCTCTCCCCCAACCCCCCTCCCACTTGGCAACCACCAGTGTGGACAGTTCATGTGTGTGCTCAGTCATGTCTGACTGTTTGTGACCACATGGACTGCAGCCCACCAGGCTCCTCTGTCTGTGGAATTTTCCAGGCAAGAATACTGGAGTGGATTGCCATTTCCTTCTCCAGGGATCTTCCTGACACAGGGATCAAACTTGCATCTCCTGTGGCTGTTGCATCAGCAGGCAGGTTCTTTACCACTGAGGCACATGAGAAGCCCTCCAATCTGGAAAACCCATTTTTAAAGGGCTCATGTACAGACTGTATCTGAAAAATAGTGCAAAATTACCAGATTGAAAATCACATGGACCATAGGTGATGGGGGTTCCACTTACTAATCTGTAAATTAGTGTAGCCACTATGGAAAATAGTATGGAAATTCGTCAAAAAATTAGGAATAGAACTACTGTATGACCCAGCTATTCCATTTCTGGATATTTATCTGAAGAACATGAAAACACAAATTTGAAAAGACATGAAAGTTGCTCAGTCATGTCCAACTCTTTGCAACTCCATGGACTGTAGCTCCCCTCTGCTCCCAGCCTCCTTTGTCTATGGAATTCTCCACGCAAGAATACTGTAGTGAGTAGCCATTCCCTTCTCCAGGGGATCTTCCTGACCCAGGGTCCCTTCTCCAGGGGATCTTCCTGACCCAGGGATCAAACCTGGGTCTCCTGCATTGCAGGCAGATACTTTAGCATTTGAGTCCCTAGGGAAACCCACACTGTATGACCCAGCTATTTCACTTCTGAGTATTTATCTAAAGAACCTGAAAACACAAGTTTGAAAAGATGTATGCATCACTAAGTTCATTGTAGCATTATTTACAACAGCCAAGATATGGAAACGAGTATTCATTGATGGATGAATAGATAAAGAAGGTATGGTATATATACAATAGCATACTATTCAGTCATTAAAAAAATAATGAACTCTTGCCATTTGTGACAACATGAACGGGCCTTGAAAGTATTATGCAAAGTGAACTAGTCAGATGGAGAAAGACAAACATCATATGATTTCACTCATATGTGGAACATAAAAAAATAAAATGGATGAACAAACAAGATGAAACAAGAGTAGATTCACAGATAGAGAATAGATTGGTAGTTATCAGAGAAGAGGGTTAAGGGGCAGGCAAAATGAGTGAAGGGGGTCAACTGTATGGTAATAGACGGCAGCTAGACTTGTGATGGTGATCATTTTGCAATGGATACAGATGTCAAATTATAATGCTATACAACTGAGGCTTATACAATTTTTAGGTATTAAAAAAATAAAATTGGGTGGAAGAGAGAAATCAACTTTATGATATTTTTGACATCTGGGACATGAACATTGCCTGAGATGTCTAAAAATAATAATGAACAATATTTGGAAGACTTGGCAAAACACAATTTGCTACAAATTCTACAAATAGTTAAAATAAGATTTTAATAAAGTGGTGGTTTGACAAACAGAAAATTGCTATTAATGAGTTAGTGTTCAACAATTTATTTAGTAAATTGAGAGAAGTTTGAGTACTATTTATCCTTTGAGGGTATGTTCAAAAGACACCGCCTCCATGAAGGTGCTTGGGTTGAACCTCTCCCTCACCCACTTCTTCTGAAGCCCCACAGCTCTCTCTCTCCACTCCCCTCACGTGTCATCATTTCCTGCTGTATATTATAGCTATTTAGGCAGATCCTGGCTTCCTTGGTCAGTCATGATATCCTTGAGGACAAAGTTTTACTTATCTCTGCCTGCCTGATAGTGTGGTAATCATAGTAGGTCCTTAGTCTGAGTAGCAGAAAGGGGAAAGAGGGACCAGGAGTTCTGAGGAAAGGATCAAGTAACCAAAAGCACCTGCTTTTTACAACCAACAAAGTGAAAATTATTTATAACAATTTGTGCTTTGAGTTTAGGCCACAGACTTCCACTGTTTCAACATTTTCTCCTCTTGGGCCATGTCCTTTGAGATGAAGTTCTGCCAATTTCTACCTGCATGCTCTGCCTACTCTGCCAGCCTGCCAGTGTGGTGCCAGGGAAGTGCTATCAGAGGAAACAAAGCAAGAAAATATGATGAGAGCTTTTCTCATCATAGTAGCAGACCCCACTCTCAGGCTGGGGCATGTACAACAACAGATGAGGAATGCTTGGGTGGAGCCCAGGGCCCAGGGCCAGGCTGCCATCAGGATGCGACATGGAGAAGCCAAGAGATGAGAAAGGTATGGCTGCTGACAGGACTAAGCAAGAGGTCTCTGGATGGGTTTAAAGTTGCCAAATTTAGCAAAAAAAAAAAAAAAAAAAAAGCAGGACATCCAGTGAAATTTGAATCTCAGATAAACAATGAATAATTCTTCAGCATAGGTATATCTTATGCAACATCGGGGCATACTTGTACTAAATTATTCATTTATCTGAAATTCCCATTTCATTGGGCACCCTGTATTTGATCTGGCAACCCAGACACAGGTCAAGGGTTATGTAGTTATTGCTGATCATAACTACCAGGCAGAACACAAGGGGACAGTTCATAGAGGTGAGAGAGGAAGCACAGACCCTGCATGTGGCTAGAGAGCTCGGATGTGAGTTGTGCCCATTCCTTCTCCTCCCCACCCCCGACCCCCGCCATCCTGATGAATAAGGTAGCTGTCAGAGTGTCTCTGCGATCTAGCCACACCACTATTCGTGTCTGCCTCTTCAAGTGTACTCACCTGGTTATAGGTTGTTTATCTGTTGACATGAATCTGCCTGCCCCCTTGAGTGGAAAGCAATCAAGCTTTTGAGTCAGAGAACTGAGTCCAAATCCCAACTCTGAAACTTGGCGAGTCACTTATCCTCTGAGAGACTTGGGTCTCTCTTGGGAAAGGGTACCATTGAGATGTTGCGATAAATAAGAGGGCGGGAATGGAGTCCTAGCCCAGCACCGTCCAGGCTATGCAGGAAGTGCTCATAGATGTGTGAGAGCTGAATGAACATCGAAGAGAGGAGGGCGAGCCCCACATTAATTCCCTACACTAGAGGCTCTTGGTATTTAATTCTTGCTTCTTGTCATTTAATTCTTGCTTCTTGTCATGATTCTGATGGAAAAAGAGATAAGAAAGACAATCATAATTTTCCACCAGCCACCTGAGATAGGGCCCTGAAGGAGAGATGCACAGAGGACAAGACTTCGTAATACACTGGGACTTTACCCTCCTTTTGTGCTTCCTCGCGGGAGATGCAGATGGGTGCTAATGAAGCCAGATCAGCCAAACAAAAAGCAGATTCCAGAGCTTGCTTTCTCTTTGAATTTCAAACCTCACCAGCCTTTAGTCTCTCTTTAAAGCAGGGAACAGAAGCATGAGGCAAGAATCGATTCTTGCCCTCGGTTTAGCAAACCAGCTCCCGCTAAGGTGCAGCCCCTGCTGCCCAGGTAGTGTCTGAGTCTGGCCTGGAGCCACTTGTCCTCTCCCTCGGGTGCTAGCTCGCTGGGAGCCTCGGCCTCCCTGCGGGGTTTCCCTCTCTCCTCTCTGTATCTCCTTCTCCTCACCTCTTTCTGCCTCTTTTGTTGTCCCCCTCTCAGATTCCCTAAGAGTGCTACTCTTCATGTGGCCAAAGCATGTTTGTTAGTGTTTGTGTTGTATCCCACCTCTCTCCGCTGTGACCCTGCCCACCCTCCCAGCCACTGGGTACAGAGTTGGGATACTAGCAGCTTCCGGGGTATTAGTGAACCCACTGCCCACCCACCACGTGATCACGGCTGACTGGACACCTAGGAGTGGGAAGTGGAGTCCCTATTTTGGGGATTTGGTATTGGGACTAAGAGTCCAATCTCATCCTTGGAAGGAGCGATATGGGCAGCCATTTCCCACAAAGTGAACAATGCAGAAAAGAAAAAGAAGTGAAGAGATGTCTCAGAGGCAAGGAAGAGGCGATACTGTCAAGCATCTTATTCTTTTCCCTTGCCTTGTCAAAGTCCCTTATGAAGTTCAACTGCCTTTCTGCCATTGACCTCTGTGAAATACTCCTGTATCTGTCTCACTATTTCTTTTGTTTAAACTATCTTTAGTTTCTATTGATTTGAATATCTTAACATATCCCTTATTTTAGGACAAAATGAGTTAAAAAATTTTTTTTCACACACACACACACAGGAACACACAAAAATTGCTTTTCTCTTATGATTGACTCCTAATGTTATTTACCTATTATATCGTATAGAATAATAATAAAGAGAAATGTACTGAATGCTTACAAGAATATGTTCTTGGTGCTGTTCTAAAGCAGCTCAATATGCCTTTCATTTCAACCTCACAACATCCTTTAAAGCAGGAGTCCCCAGCCTTCAGAATCTAATGACTGTTGATTTTAGATGGAGCTAGTTTAATAATAATAGTAATAAAGTATACAGTAAATGTAATGTGCTTGAATCATCTTGAAACCATCCCCCACTTCCTGGTCTGTGGAAAACTGTCTTCCACGAAACCAATCCCTGGTACCAAAAAGGTTGGGGACCACTGCTTTATAGGAGTTAGCACCTCCTTTTACAGGGAAGAGAACTGAGGCATAGAGAAATCAAATGTCTTCTCCAAAGTTACAGAGCTAGTAAATGGTCGAACTGGGGTTGAGTCCAGGTAGTCTTGACTCCAGAATTCATGCCCTTAACCACTATGCTATGTAGTTTACAAACACTGAGTTACCAATGAAACCTGACAAAAGACCTTCCAACAAATCTATACCACCCTCGAAAATAGTTCCTGGCCGTATCCTTTGACCCAGTGAACAAGAGAATACAGCATCAAAGTTGTTCCCAAAGAGAAATAAGAAAATTGGTAGAGCAAAAACTTACCAAGTATATTAGTTTCCTAGGTCTGCCATAGCAAAATACCACACACTGGGTGACTTAGAAATTTATCTTCTTGCTGTTCTGGAGGCCAGAAGTCCAAGAGCAAAGTGTGGGCAGAGCTGGTTCCTTCTAAGAGTTGGGAGGGAGGAATCTGTTCCATGCCTCCTCTCTCCTAGCATCTGGTAGTTTTGCTGGCAGTCTTTGACATCCCATGACTTCTGCTGAATCACCTAATCTTTGCCTTTCTCTTCACGTAGTATTCTCCCTCTATGCATGTCTGTGTCCAAATATACCCTTTTAGGCAACAATCACAATGGTTTAGAGGCCCACCCTATTCCAGTATAATCGAAACTAATTACACCTGCAATAACCCTATTTCCAAATAAGGCCATGTTCTGAGGCACCTGGACTTTGACATATGAATGTGGGGGGTGGGGTGGGACACAATGCAACCCATAGCACCAGGTTGTATCATTTCTCTCCTGTAGCAATTTTCAATGATTATATCTCCCTGTTTTCAGAGGTAAAAAGTTTGACTCTAACGTGTGACAAACCACAGGTGCAGCTTCTCAGCTTTGGTTTAGCACTCAAATTTCATGATCACTGATTCAGGAAGGATACCAAATCTACTGTCCCTGAAAGAATCCTACAAAGGACACTGACCTCTTTTAAATGACTGCCTAAATTTGACTCACTAAAGACGACAGAAGGATCAACAGAAGAGACTTCAGATGCCACAGCTGTAGTTCAGGTTCTGCCACTGACTTGTTCTCAGTATAGGGCTAGAGTTTTATAAATGTATACAACATAAGGGCTTCTCCAGTGGCTCAGTGGTAAAGAATCTGCCTGCAAAACGGAAGACACAAGTTCAATCCCTGGGTTGGGAAGATCCCCTGGAGGGCATGGCAACCCATTCCAGTACTCTTGCCTGATAATCCCATATACAGAGGAGCCTGGTGGGCTGCACAGACCATGGGATCACAATAAGTCGGACATGACTGAAATGACTTAGCATGCACACATGCATTACTACATAAATTAAGTATATCTTATATAAATTATATATTTTTTCCTGGCCATAAAAGAGATTTTGCCACCACTCTCAGTCTCTTCAAAAGTCGGTCGTGGACTTCCTTGGTGGTACAGATAAGAATTCACCTGACGATGCAGGGTACATGGGTTCAATCCCTGGCCTAGAAAAATTCCACGTCATGGAGCAACGAAGCCTGTGCTCAACTACTGAACCTGCGTGATCTAGAGCCCATGAGACACAACTACTGAGCCTGCGCACCCCAGAGCCTGTGCTCCACAAGAGAAGCCACCACAACGAGAGGTCTGTGCACGAGGAAGGGTAGCTCCTGCTCACTGCAACTAGAGAAAGCCCGCGGGCAACAACAAAGACCCAGCACAACCAAAAATAAATAAACAAACAAAAGAAGAAAGTCAGTCCTGAGTGGTGATTTCTAGTCAGGGGAGAATTACCTAGGAACTAAAAAACAAGAGGGGATAACAGAGGACGAGATGGTCGGATGGCATCACTGACTCAATGGACATGAGTTTGAGCAAGCTCTGGGAGATGGTGAAGGACAGGAAAGCCTAGCGTGCTGCAGTCCATGGGGTCGCAAAGAGTCAGACAAGACTGAACAACTGAACAATAACAAAAAAAATCTAGGGATATTGATACCTGAGTGCATCCCCTGTCCAGCTAATTTATCTGGGCATCTATTGGTTTAGAAGTTTCCCAGGTATATATTATCTTGATGGTGATGGTTGTATACCTCTGTCAAAGTGCGCACTTGAAATAAGTGTAGCTTACTGTCAATTATATCTCAATAAAGCTGTTCAAAAAATTAAAATCTTCCCAGGTGCTTAGGAAATCCCATGGACAGAGGAGCCTGGTGGGTTACGGTCCATGGGGTCACAAAAGAGTCGGACACAATTTAGTAGCTAAACAAAAACAGGTGACTCTAGTGAACCTCCCCAAGTGAGAACCATTGAGCTAGGTCAACCTTGTCATTGAAGCACATAAGGAAACAGCCCTAAAGGAAAGAAATCTGCTGCGGAATCATGTCACGGCAAGCAGGACTGCCAGGATTCAGAGCTCGTGACTCCTGAACTATTATTTCAATATTCTGGACTTAAAACCAAGATGATAAAGCATTACTGAGCTCCTCAAAACATTTTAAAAGAGGCACTTGTAAAATCTGAACTCCAGCAATTGTTACACAGAGATGTAAGCCAGGAGTTAAAAAAAAAAAATCCTACCAGCTTTTACTTGGCAGAGTCACTACTTAAAAGTGTAGTTGGTCGTCCTCTCAATGTACTCGAGGTATACACTCCCCTCCCTCTGTCCACTCTGCTGTGAAGTTTAGTGGGGCTGGTAGAGCTCTGGACAATTTGGTTGTGAACTACATCTCTCTCTGGACTGCCGAAGGGGGAGAAGAGTGACTGACCTCCCTCATTCCAACCCTAAGTATCCTCTTTCCAAAGTAAAGGTAACCAACAAAGGGCACAGATGAGCAACAGACCTTTTGAACATTGGTTGGAAAACATGAATAACATTAGCTACATTAAAGATATCTGGCCTACTTCTATTACAATATGTTTGTTTCTAATTAATCTAATTGGATATTAGCATTTTAATAAAATCATTTTAGGAGCCTTTCTCAAGGGAGATAGGACCTCACAACTATTCCCATTACTCAATTTTATCCTCCATTTCATTTATAGAGAAAAGGAGGAGCAGAAAGACAACATGACTTACTGGTTGTCTACCACAGAATAGACAGGACTTGACGTCCCTGTCTTTATGTTTTCTTCTTTTAAGAAGAAACAGAAATTAAGGACTGTCAACAGAGTAACCTAAGAAAAACTCCCTAAATGACTCTTGCTTCTTGAGTCACTCATTCATCATGAAATCCTATACACACAAGCTGAATAATGACAATCTTAAATCTTGAGGGGCTAGTTCTTTTAACAAACCATATTCTGAAAAGCAGAGAACATGTTGCTCTCAACAATTTTTTAATGAATACATTAAATAAAAAGAAAATGGCTTGGGGGAGGATTCATAAAAGAAATTAAGACAACAGACTGGCTAAGCTGTTCCTGGTATATCTTCCCACTAAACAAAAAGACAAATACAGAAATTCTGTACCTACTTAATTTTCCTTTAGAAAATTAAAACGAAGTCTTCAATTGTAACATATTATTAATAATACATCAGGCAACTTTTAGCAACATGATCAACTGGTTCTTGTAAGCTTTTGGATCACAGGAGCCATTTGTTCAGCCATTCCTGCTTCTTGTACTTCTTATAACCCTTGGCGAACAACTGCATTATCAAACAACTGTTAGCTGGGGGTGGAGGTGACAGCAAAACAGGATCCTAGTGAATTACTATCCCCTACTGTCTATGTTCCATTTCAAACGTGGGAAATGCAGATTCCATTGTTAAAAGCCATGGAATTTATAGGTAAATTCCATCAACACATTTGGCTATGAAGGTATCCTATTTTTCTTTCTGACCAAAGTATAAAAAAATTCCTTGTTTTAAATGTAATCAGTCACAAATAGTTAATGTTTGTTTAAGCTTTTATTAAGAAACTAAAGCAAAAAAGAATTTCAAAAAATTAATATACAGAATTCTAATTTTAATTCTAAACAAATAAGAAATCTACACCAAGAACTAAATAGCAGAGTTTACCGATATTCAAGAATAAAGGGGAATGGCTAAAATGCATTCACAGTTACTATTTCTTCCTTACAAGCCTCAGATTTGGGCAGGATACAAAAATTTGGACAGGATACAAAAATTTTTCTCATCTGTATTTTGTTATTATAGCCTATAAACTCAGAGGTTTTTTTTTTCCTATAGCAAATATGCAATTCCTCTGCCTACTGGGTTTGATGACATGGGTATACAGATGAGTCCATCAGAGATTCTTTCTTAATGTGTTTAGGGGAGATAAGACATCAACAAATAATAAATATAAATAAATTTATACAAGTGATAAAGTAATACAGCATGAGTTAAGTATAGATAAATACAAAGACTAGGAAATTTCAAGGAAGAAGAGAGTACATTCAGCTAGAGAAACTGAAGAATGCTTTATTAGAATAACATTTGGGTTGGGTACAAACTGTTCCTTCTCAGAAGGCTTTATAGTGGTTCTGACTATGGTGGTCTTGATTTCTAGAAAGTAATCTCAATACTGATCTTTAAAACTCAAGTTTCTATCTTAACAAACTGTTTATTTTTTAAAGCAATCAAAAATATAAATATTACAGTCTATATAAACAGCAGTTTGGGGACATAAATAAAAAGTTAATTATAATACCTACCATGTGGGTTAGGGCTTTATTATTTTCAAAACTCTCTTTCTCTGGTCAAATCATATCTAAAAGGCAGAAGATGCCTAATCACACACCACGATTTTTAAGTATTCAACTGAGCAATTCCGACTTGCTTTACATGCCTTATCAAATCTATATCCAAAATTACAGGAATAAGAATGAAGATGAAATCAATGGTTTACATTCAAAAGTCAGATAATGAAAAAATAATGGCAACTAAGAAATGATATTTATTAACCACAGAACTCTTTGTATGAAAAGTTTTAATGAATTGTGAGCCATTGACCATTACAGACTTTAAGCCTTAATATTTCTTCTTTCCTGTGTGAAACCAGAGAATTAAATCAGTCTACCTCAAGTATGACAGAAGACCATAGTATGAATAAGAGTAATGTTTTCTTATCCACATGCATGCTTCACTAAAGTTAAAAACCAAAGAGAGTGCTCCTGGTTTCCCGAGTCAACAGAGAAGATCCAATTACACATTTCTTCCTGATCACAGTTTCAGTTGAAATACAACAACTACAACTTTGCCTTTCAATAGCACTTTTTATCCACAGCACAAGCACTTTCCCATTATTTTCTTCTTTACCCTCAATATCCTTGTGAGGTAGTGAAGGGAGGGAGCAAGGACTTTTTTTTTGCAGGTGAGAAAACTTAAGGTGAATTTTGATCAGTGGTTCTCAGCCTTGGCAACATACTGAAATCATTTAAGAAGTTTTTTAAAATCCTTATGGTCATGTCATACCCCAGACCAACAACAGAATATTGATCCCAAGTATCAATATTTTTCAAAATGCATATGACTCCAAAATATAGCTAAGGTTGAGAACCACTGGTTTAGATTATTTATATTTAATATTCAGACATAACTGTCTTCTAGTTAAGTGCTCTCTCAGCAGCAGTAAAAAAGAGCCTCCATTTCCTCAAACACTGTAACAGTTTGTCTTAGTATTCTATACAACTACTATTGGTATCCAGTAACAATTTACCTGGTTATAAAGGAAAGTTCCTTACTCCCCTGATGCTCATGCTAAATAGGAACCTCCATTTTATAAAATTTGCAAATCAGATATTAAGAGAATGTAAATCTCTGAGATAAGAATGGCTTTTTGTTAAATATTTAGGCAATTATTTGATTCTAGATTCAATATGCAATAACCATGTGTTTCTGTTATCCATTCAGCACCTTCAAAACTTTGTTACATATGAATGTTTACTTATTAGACAAAACATAAGACATAAAAAAACTCTGAGCAAAAGCTCTTGGAATTGATCATATCCCAATCTGAAAAAGAAACAAGTATTTAAGAGACCTTCTAGTTTTTTAAATAGTTCAGTATTTATCCTGAATCAGATCTCTTCTTTACTTAAATTTTAAACTTTGCCAAATTCAGTTGTTCTACACCAAGAAAAAAAAATGCATTTCTGTAGCAGCTATATTCTCTAATACATTTAACATATAATTTCACTCTGTAGTATTAAATATGGTTTCTAGGAAGTTTCTTCCTTGATGTGGGTATCAAAAAGGATCTTTTACAGATTTCACGTTTAAGCAACATACCAAATATACAATAAATACTTGTGTACACCTTTCAGGTGGCAAACATGAAATCTTTGCTCATGACTGAAATCCCTTGCTTCATGGGAGTACTGATAAAATTAACTCTCAAGGAGCAACCCAAGAACCCCAGCCAACTGCTTGCTGTCCCTAACTTTATTAGATGCAAAACAAAATATGCATACAGCAAAACCTAAAAAGTACAAAGATTCCACTTGCCTTAGTCAATTCTTATCACAAAGATGTATCTGGAACCATATAATTTATACTTTCATACAGAAAGATATTTGTTTCTGTTTCTTTTCTAACAAAAGAAAATCTCAGTTCATGTATGTTGAATTATTAATTTGAAAAAAGTTTTAGTGAAATCAGATTTATTACTCAAAAATTCTGAATAGGAATTAATGTTAAACTGTTCTACAATGAAACCCTCAAAATATTGCCAACCTGTAGTTTCCAGCATACGGTGTCTTATTTCAAGTCCCATGGGGGCAATTATCTATAATGAGATTAAGAACATTTTTATGCTAGGTTCAGGCTGGCACTGTTTCAGGTGGGTGAGTAAACATTTTCTTGACAACCCCAATGACAAGTCTGAGGCTTAGACTGTTGCATGATGTAAACAATATGAACTTAAAAAGATTATATCTACAGCATTATAAAGTTACAAAATAAAGGATCATCGATCAATTATTTTCTTAATTTTCTTAAGGTCTGTGTCTAACAACTTTCATATTTGAGGCCTATAAGAACAAATGGCAATGTTCTTTATTCTTACAAGACACTTTCTCAGAAGGTCAAAAAATAAAACCAGATACTATAAGATGCACATTATTATTATTACTGATACGTGTATGATTAGAAATAGATTTGCCTTCCCTCGATCTCAGCCTGGAGACTGAGGGACCTTTACAATAATTTTGATGGTTAAAAAAATAAATCAGACTGTAACAGCCACGGAAACTATAAGCCAAATATAATACAAAACGAGCCGATACAACACATCTTCTCTTAAAATCCTCTTCTTTGTAGTTACCAAACTGTCCCTAATGTTTTTCTAATTTTGTTCCATGTAGTGATTTTTAAGAAACTGAACTAGAACAAAGCAACTCCTTTGTCCTGTTTTTTTTTACAGTTTTTTTTTTTACACACATACTGTATATACAACTTTTAAAATAGCTGCACAATTTTATATCTCACTGTTAGAGAAGTGCAGTCCAGGCAGACCATGCTTCTCAATATATTAAAAATATTAAATAAAACCCAACCAGTTTCATACTTTTCCAATAGTCAAGCTGGTTGGAAAAAAGGGTCTGGAGAAAAAACAGGCAGTTGTAAAACAGGATCAATCTTTCTTCACAAACACACTACTTAAAAACTCTTGCTAGTTCCTTATCTTATCCCTTTGACACCATCTCTATGATCTCACCTTAAAAGTTGGAAATAACACATTGCTAACTTAGAGACAAAATCTGTTGAAACATGCATATGTCAACTGCCCACTCAACCAACTGCAACCCTGAGGATTTTTCTGGCCCAGTAGAAAGAGGAAACACTAAGATCATCTCTGCTGTAGAGTTGCTTCTCCAGTTAACAATATCAGGGGTTTCTCAGGATGTTTCTTGGGCATGCATGTGTGACACTGTCACTTCATGATTCTACTTCCCACAAGCAGATATCTCCTCCACTCCTTCATCCCAAGAAAGTCACTGTCATCCATCCAAAGGTTTTCCAAGGTAAACCAAAGTCACTTCTGTGTTGCCATATACAGCAGAAACTGCTGGATATAAGCAGACCTTTGGAAGTCCTCTAAAGGCAACCCCTAGGAATTCATATCCACGTTCAAAAGCTAGAGTCTTATCTTCCATGTCCAAGATGACTCGAATTCTTTCTCCTATCTGCAAACAGACATCAAAAGAAGGTTAGAAGAAACCCATCAAAGGCATAGCTAGAGGAAATCAAGCTGAAAATATTATTAAGAATATACATCTCAAAAGTTATCTAGAAAAACCAACAAAGTTATTTTGTCAGGGAGAAACACTGAGAAAAAGCACACACATCAATTTCATCACAAATGTTTTGATGGTCTCTTTTTAAACGTTAAGACTTGTGTGGGATCTATATTTAATACTGAAAATTTTAATATTCTTTCTGAACAGTCCCAAGATTTTATTTATTCTTTTTAAGGGCTTTTTAAAGAAGGTTACCACTAAAACCTATAACTTGGCACATTTTACCAAAAAAGGCAGTCTAATTTTCTCATATGACTTCAGTAAATGCATACAATGGAATGTTATCCAACCTTAAAAAGAAATTTTAGTATGTGCTACAACACAAGTGGACTTTGAAAACATTATGCTAAGAGAAATAAGCTAGACACAAAAATACAAGTATTATACTATTTCACTTATACCAAGCACATGGAATATTCAAATTCACATAGACAGAAAATTGAATAGAGGTTACCAGAGGCTGGGGGAAGAAGAAATGTGGAGTTATTGTTCAGTGGGCACAGAGTTTATGCTGGGGATAATGAAAAAGTTTTTGGTATATGTTGGGTATACATAGTGGGGATGGTTGCACATCACGGTGAATGTATTTAATGCCAATGAATTATACACTTACAAATAGTTAATAATAAAGACTTGTGTATATTTTACCATAATACAAAATATATTTCACTTAGCCATTAAATTATACAAAGCAGTTCTACATACAATATGGAAATTAAATAATTATGAATCATCAAATCTGGCTATAGGTTCTAAAGACACAAAATACACTTATTAAACAATCACTTTGTGGTCCACTGCTCTGAAACACCTATTTGTTAAAAAGAAAAAAAAAAAAGGCAGCACTGATTGTTAAACTAAACAGAAGCATAATTATCCAGTTCTTTTCTCATATGGAAAAGTAAGCAAAGAAGTAGCATGTTTTATCCTTATACTTTGCATATATTAAAGGTTGTTGCATCTATATACTTGGAGGCAGAAAGTCCTAACATTTTTCAATCAAAAATCATAATTGAACACTTTCCAGTTATGATATCCCCTAGCTGCTATCATTACCTTCCTTCATTGTATTTCCTATCACAAACAACTACCAATATATTTTTCTCTCTCTCTGCCCAACTCACAGATTAATCCCATTTTACAGATCTAAGAACTTCCAAATTACCAACGTCACTACTTTACGAACAAAGCACAAGCAACAACAAACATTAGAAATAAAAAGCTAGTATTCTGATGAGTATTTGTTGAGTGATTTTATATTATCTCAGTTAATTCTCACATCTCTCCTAGAAGTCATCCCTATCTTACAGAAGGTGAAAATAAGAAAACAGAACCACTCCCCATGAAATTTTCAAGTTTGCTTTCCCTTTGAGCATATAGCATGCACATAGCACAAGAAGAAGAAAGGCCAAGTTTTAGGTGCCAGAGGACAAAATTAAGAGATAGCAGCGCAATTAGCAACTTAGAGGAACTCCAGAAGCAACAAAACCACAAAGAGGATGAGCTCCAAAATAAACTCTGCCCAAATCCTTGTGTGAGGACTGCATTATACAAACACAGGGAAAACCCTTAGGGAACCAGGTAGAAAAAGCAGCAAGCAGCTAGAACCTACTAGAACAAGAAAACCTACAGTTTTCAGAACAAAGCAGTTTCTAAAGGAACAAAACATTCCAGAGTTATTGTATTGTCTACCAGGTCCAGTTTTCAATTAAAAAATGCATGGATATGAAAAGAAGCAGGAAAGTACAACTTATACACTTGAGGAAAAAAGAAGTCAGTAGAAACAGACTCCAAGTGGGCCCTAGACGTTGGATTGGGAAAAGACTTCAAAGCATTTATTATATATAGAAAGAACTAAAGAAAAACACAGTATTAATAAATGAACAAACAGAGATCTCAGTAGAGAAATGGGAACTATAAAAATGAACCAAATGAAAATTTTAGAGCTCTGGGGCACAATAACCAAAATTCACCAGCCTGACTCAATAGCGTTGAAATGACCATAGAGTTTAAATGACAAGAAGAAAAAAAAAACTATGAGTTTAAAGACAAAACAACAGAAATTAATAAATCCAAACAAACAGAAAGAAAAAGGGACATAGCTCCAGAGGCACAGAGACAAGGAGAATATCAGGCAGTCCAACAATTACATTAAATATAAATGGACTAACTACTCAAACCAAAAGATTGGGTTAGATAAAAAGATATAATTATAAGCAGTGTGGGGGACTCATTTTAAATATGAAGACAGAATAAATGTAAAAGGATGAGGGGAAAGAGGTACTCTGCAACAGTAAACATAAGAAACTTGGACTGGCTGTATTGATGTAAGACAAAATAGACATAAAGACAAAGAATATTCTAGAGTCAAAGGTCATTTTGGGTTTCTCCGGTGGCTCAGTGCAAAGAATCTGCCTGCCAGTGTAGGAGACATGGGTTCAATCCCTGATCCTGGAAGATCCCACATGCTGCAGAGCAACTAAGTCTGTGCATCACAACTATTGAGCCTGTACCCTGGAGCTCAGGAGCTGCAACTACTGCGCCCACGTGCCCCAACTACTGAAGTCCACGCAGGCTAGAGCAGATGCTGCACAAAAGAAGCCACTGCGATGAGGAGCCCACACCTCAACTAGAGAGTAGCTCCTGCTCGCTGAAACTAGAGAAAAGTCTGTGTAGCAATGAAGGCCCAGCATTGCCAGAAATAAATAAACTTTTTCTAAAATAAGGTTATTTCATACTGATAAAAGAGTCAGCCACATAGGTAGATATAACAATTGCAAATATGCACCTAATAACAATTTCAAAACACATAAAGCAAAAAATTCACAAAACTGAAAGTATAGATAAATCAACAATTATAGTTGGAGATTTTAATACTCCTTAGTAAATGACAGAACAGAGAGAAGAAAAATATAGAAAGCAGAAGATATAAATATTGTTAACCAATTTGACCTAATTGTCCTTAATAGATTATTCCATCCAGCAACAGAATACATATTCAAGTACACGTGGACATTCATCAGGATAAACCATATGCTAAGAATAAAATGTTTCAATAAATTTAAAAGGACTGAAATCATATAGAGTATATCCTTTGAAAAACAAAGAACAAAGGACTTTCACTACAAAATCATGGCAGTGACAGAACTTTATCTTCAATGATTATTAAGGCCAGACATTCTTCTCCTTAGTGTATCTGTAGAGCCTGAAAGAACAGTAAGGAAAGGATTTTACGAAAGAAAACCTTCCATACTTTTATACCTCAGGAAATGGGATATATTTTTAGTTCTTCTACTTTATTATGCCTGACTTGAGATCAATACTAAGGCTAGAGCTTTCAAACCACATGTTCCTCTAAAATGTACAATCTATAATTCCTTAAAATTTCTAACTTATCAGATTATTATTTTTTAGACTATGCTGAATCTATGGTGATCATATAGCTTTTACACATAGGAACTATAATTTTGACCCTAGAATAAAATGAATATGGCTGAAGGTTAAGATGAAAAGAATTTTAAAATGCAGTAGTTTGGTCCAGTGGTTAAAGTTCTGTGCTTCCACTGCAGGAAGCAGAGGTTTGATCCCTGGTTGGGGAACTAAGATCCTAAATGCCATGTGATGGGGCCAAAAAACAAAAATTAAAATAAAAACGTAGTAGTTTGCCTGAACTTGCCTATCTTTATAGAAATCATTGACACCTCCAGTGGCTTTGAATACAATCCACAGGTCAGTAAGTAGCAGAGAAAAAAGTATGTGTATACATGCACAAAGGTGCATTTGTGGGGGTGAGGTATCTAGAAAAAGTCATTTAGATGTGCCATGTTGTAAGAAAGATTACAATCCAGAGTACAAGCTGGCAAACTATGGCTCCTGGGCCAAATCTGGCTTGCAGTGTGTAAACAAGGTTTTACTGGAATAACAAACAACAGAGTTGAACAGTTATGAGAGATAGTATGGACCACAAAGTCTAAATATTTACTATCTGACCCTGTACAGAAGAAGTTGGCCAGTCCGATTGAGAGTAAAGACAGATTGCTCAGACTGAATATGTGTACGGAAAAAAATACTAAGATACTAAAAGATTATCAGAGTAGCCAAAAAAGGCCAGTTACACTATGAACTTAAAAATTACCAGAAAGACAGATAACGCCACTAAGGGCACCTCCGTAAACCTAAAACACCCGAGGCGTGGCTTAGCGGAGGCTCGCGCCTCGGAAGGGCGCGGCCGCACCTGGTACTTGGGCGCGTTGTTGCACTGCGGGAAGCTGCCGCTGACCTCGCCGTTGTGCAGCAGGCTGTTGTCCACCAGGTTCCAGCCCCAGCTCTGGTCGTCACTGCCCAGCAGAGCCACGTAGCCCTGGCACTGCATGGGGGCTCGCTTCGTGGCGATGCCAATCACTGCCACGGTGCCCAGAGGGCCCTCCCACCACACTTCCCATGCGTGGCGGCCCTCACTGAAACCAATCTTGGTCCTTGCACCATCGGTGCTCTGAGCGATGGGGTTTCGATGTAAAGTAAAGCCATTCTTCTTAATGTAGACATTCCTTGAGCAGTCATTGGTGCTGAAAGCATGTTGGAAAGCACGTATCTGAAAAGATGAAAGACCACAGAAAGAGAATTTTATTTTTCTTAAACATTAAAAAGTACCCAAACTTCAGGGTACAAGTTTTTAAACAATAAAATTATATATTTTAAGTAACACAATAAGTATTTCTCAAAAAATGGCTCATTTGGGGGATGAGACACTGACATAATAAATTAAACAACATTCAAAATAGAACTGCCAACTGTTTCATTATTGACCAAAATCCTAAATCGCTGTATAATTTCTCCAAGTAGACTTCTTAACACATCAGAAGATATACACAGAAATCCTTATATTTTAGAGAGAATACTGAGATGTTTATGGGTGACATAATGATATTTGGGAATTGCTTTGAAATATCCAAGAGTGGAGTGGGAGATTGGACAGGGTAAACATGAAACTAGACTGCCCACGAGTTAATCATTGGTAAAGTTTGGTGTTGGGTATAGGGATGTTGTTTCCTCTACTCTAGTTTATATTTCATATTTTTACATTAAAAAGTTCAAATATGCACAGTTTTCATGTAGGGAATTCTGTCATCAAAAAGAATGGTATTTTAAGTAAGACAGGGAACTTAGTCACATTAGCTATGAAAAATTTTAATAACCACAAACTATCTTAGATTCTATGCCTCCTTGCTAGGTATTACTCATACACTAAGACATCACCATCACTCTCATTTTACCAAACCAAATAATCCCCTAGATAGCATCTAAATTCAACCACTAAAATTTATAAAGAGATAGTCATTAACAGCAGCTACCATTAACAGGTTAGTTGACTTTCAATAATCACTAGTCTTTTAAGCTTCCAAAATAAAGACAGTAAGCAAATTGTTATTAATATACCATTTCTCATGTTTTAATAACATAGCTTTTTGGTCTGTATGTTTTCCAGAAAATCCCTTTACTCAAACTGTGCAGAAGCAGTTGAAGGCTAGGACCTATTGCTTTAGTTAACCTGAGAAATCAATTCCAGAGTCAAAGAATTTCAGCATAGGAAAGACCTTAAGACCTTTACCTAGTTAAACTCAGGAATTAGGACACAGGCATAGAAGTCAACATGTAGTTCGCATAAGAGCCTCAAAGATAAGTCAAGCATCCAGTCCCCTCATCCAGTGTGCCATCCCCTTTACCACTAGGGAGTACTTCACTGTTTAATTGTTGCACACCATCAGATCAAACAAAAACAACCTCTTTGGTTCAGGTGTCCCATGTTTTCATAAGGGGGATGTAAACCTGAAGTATACCTAATTTTTTTCTGTATCTATTCTAACAACCTGAAAGTGCTATACACATCCCAACCATTTGATTCTAGCCAAAAATATCTTTTAAAAAAGTCTAATCTAACCTAAATTTATCAAACAGGAAATACAGAGGACAAAGAACATGTTAAGCAAAACCATAGGAATGAAATCAGCAAAATCCAGACTGAGGATTACTCTCTACAGAGTAAACACCTAGGTTTCTTCAAGAAATAAACTTCAAGGGTGAGAGGTGGGAGAGATGGAAGGTGTATCTGCAGACTAAATTAGCCTTAAGAGACATATCAACTGTCATGAGAACCTTATATAGATAGATCTTGCTTACATAAACTGAAAATTAAAGACACAACATTTGACATTTTTATGAGAAAACTGGAAATTTAAATGCCACACTTCCTCTATTAAGGGGTTATTTATTTCTACTTCAGATGTAATAATGGTATCAGGATTAAGTGTCCTTATCTTTTAGAGATACTGTGAAAAATCAGATAAAATGGAAAATACACAAATAAAAACAGTCTATAATTCTTGCTATGCAGTCTATATATGCAATATGGATTTTGCATTATAGCAAACAGCTTTCAGATCTAGTTTAGGATGTAAGTCTGAAATTTAGAGAATTACAATTAGATGTCAAGTATGACTGGAATAACTAATGTTACTTGGTAATATGTAAAATATGAACTTCTAAAAAGAAGTTAAGTCCTAATTAGACTGACAACCCCAAATGCTTTCCAGTTTTACACTGGCCCAAGCCTGTTCTTATCCTTTTCTCAGTTACCCTTGCTCCCTGGAAATCATATTTGACTCTTCCTTCTTCTTCATCCCACCTCACCCAGTCAGTAGTCCATCTATGTGGACTTGTTTTCTTGCAATTTCTCTCCCAGTTATCCTCTTCTCTGCTCCATAAACTTATTCTGGTCTTGAGCACCTCTGGTATAGAAACCAACCCCTGCCTTCTTGAATTCATCTTACGGACTACTAGTTTTTCTAAAGCACAGCTCTTACTTTGTCATTCCTTTGCTCAAATTTCTGTGGTTTCCAGCTGTAAAACAAAGCCTAAACTACAGACTGAAGCCTGTATGTCAAGGACCTCCATGATATCTCTAGTTTCAGCTTACCTTTACAATCATATCTTCCACTACAATTCAATCTAACTGAACTATTTTATATCTTTAGCCTTCCCTATAAGCTACAAACTGCCAACAGATGCTTATCTGAAAACTCTTGATGTCTTAACACTGTAAATTCTGTGCTACCAAAACTGGACTCATTGTTATTTCTCCAAAATCTAGCCCAGGTAATCCCTATATTACGTAAGCCAGATACCTAGAAGTCATCCTGAGCACCTTCCTTTTCCTCACCCTGATTTCAAATCTACTGCCAAGTCCTACAGCTTTTTTTTTTTAAATTTTCTTTACTTTATTGTGTTGGTTTTGCCATACATTGACATGAATCCGCCATGGGTATACGTATGTTCCTCCTCCAGAACCCCCCTCCCTCCTCCCTCCCGATTCCCTCTCCCTGGGTCATCCCCGTGCACCAGCCCCAAGCATCAAACCTGGGCTGGCGATTGATTTCACATATGATAATTAACATGTTTCAATGCCATTCTCCCATATCATCCCCTACAGCTTTTATTTCCTAAATTTCTCACCATCTCTTGTTCTACATACTTACATATTTATAAGGTTCCCCTCCAATTGGTTGTCCATTCTTAAGTCGTAATACCTCTTAAAAATGGAAAACTATCATATCACCAACCCCACTCCTAACTCTCCTTTGCTTACAATTTAAAATGGCTTCCTTTTGTTTGGCTCCAGTCCACCTCTTCCATCTTTATCAAACTTGCCTCAATTTTGCTCTCTGTGGTCCAGCCACACTGATTATTTTCTGTCATTCATACTCACCAGGTTCCCTCCTGGAAGGCTCTTCTCTCTCTCTCTGGCCTATTTATTCTTTTTGTGTGTGTGTGGGGGGGGGGGTCTCAACGTTATTTTCTCAGAGAAAGCTTTTCCTGACCTCCCTACTTAGGTGAAATTCTCCACTATTGACATTCAGAGCACCATGGATCTAACCTTCATAGGACTCATCACAAATGCAATTTTACAACTGTGTGACTATTTGATAAATATCCACTTCCCCCATTAGATTAGTGCTATATGGGAAAGCATCCGTAAGTGTTTGTATTTGTTTTTATTCAGCACTGTATCTGCAAAACTGAGCATACTACCTAACATTCATATATTTTTTAATAAAAATATATATTATTCAAATCCTCTGCTTTCCATTGTCTTGCTTTTTGTTCAGGGTATTTCCTCTTAGTAAAATGTTCATATTCCCCCCATCTTTAAAATTCAGCTCAAATACAATCTCAATCTCAACCTTTCTAAAGCTGCTCACTCAACTTGTGAAGCTCTTTCACTAAACTTCTAGTTTCTAACTAATAACCACTAGTTATTTCTATATATATATTTTTTTCTCTTCTCCTACACTGAGGACTTTCCTACTAGGCTATGTACATCCTTCTGAATTAATCTTTTATCTTCAAGATATTCAAGAAAAGTCCTGCAGCATCTGAATGCACAAGTCTATAATACCTACCGTGCAAGTAGTACAAAGGCATACAAAGGATTAAAATTTATAACCCTCTGCAAGGATACAGAAAAACAGGTAATATAGTCTGCCTCCAATCTGGATGGTGGGAGTATAAGGACTAAAGGAAGATATTTTACTTTTAGATCACTTTGCTTCTTTTGAACACTGACTCAGATGAATACATTATTTATTACATATTATTACATGAATCTTAAATCATGTGAACATGTCTATTACAGGTCAACTACAAAAATGCCTTAATTTAAAATAAACTTTATGCAAAAATAAAAACTCAATAAGATTCATGAAACCTATATGTTTATCAGGCACAGTAAGACAAAATTGCAATCTTCCACCCTCTATTATCCATTGAGCATCTACTAACTGTCCTTGCAACTCAACATGTTATTTCACTTAATAGATAAACAATTTGACATATTTAAAAGTAGTAATCCTTATCCTAACCTTATTAAACTGAAACCTATTTTATTACAGAATACATTTTACATTTATTTCACATGGAAAAAAAATTTTCTCCTTACTCTGGCCCCACTGGAAGTCTAGCATTAAAAATATGTTTTCCCTTTTTTAGTTGTTAATGTATTTTTATGTTTACCATATTCTAGACCAGACTTTATCCTCTCTCATGTATACTCTTGGTGACTGCAATTCTAAATAGCTGTATCCATCCAAACTGAACTCAAGTTTACAGCCATTTGTTTATATTGCTTGAGGAATGCTCTCAGTCCTACCAAGATCTGTTACTTGACATTTTTATTTGTATCTGAAAGCAAGACTAAGCACAAGAGTCTGGCAGCGAGGGGAAAAGGTACCAAAAATGGAAAAGGCATGTTGAATGATAAACAGAAATATAAGAGACACACCAGCAAGGTGGGAACTATGAAAAAGTTAGCAAGGTAATAGCCAGTAATAGTGGGACATGGCAGTATTATGATTGTTAAGTGGCGCCACTGGCACGATGTTCTATTCAAAGTCTTTATCTTTAAAGTTAGCAGGATGCCTTGGACCACACTTATTTATAAGGCTGTAACATAGCGGAGGGAATTCAAGATACTTGGGCAAAAATAAAACAGTTATAAATCAGAGCTTGGCAAACGTGAGGAGAAAGCAAAAATCTTAGAAACTAAGTCAATAAGGCAGCCCAGATGATCTAATAAAGGACAGAGAGAAAAATAGGATTAGAGTATTGAAAGCTACAACAATGGCCTGTTTTTAAGGGGATAGGCGGAGGAAAGTAGAATGACTGATGGAAACCAAGGATGGAAAACCATCTGATCCTTTAAAAAGTGCATCACGGAAGTGGGGTGGGTTAAGGAGCAGAACTTCAACCCAAAGAGATCTTTCTGGCGGGGGAGGCGAGGTAAGGTACTGACTGGAGCGGTGGAAAGGCGCTTCTGACTCAGAAGCTTAGCTGAGAAACACTGAGAGCTGCGCGGAGAAGCGGGACAGGGGGCAGCGGCGTGGCGCGGGGCTCCCTCACCTTGGCCTTGTAGCTGGGCAGGTTGCAGAGGATGTCCGTGCGCAGAGCCTCCTCTGCCAGGCTGCGGGCGCACAGGCTCCGCCACACCTCGCTGTTCTCATCGCCGTGCAGGCAGCGGTACCAGTGCTTGCACACCAGGGCGCAGCTCCGCAGCTCGGACAGCTCCAGATAGGAGAACACCAACTCCAGCACCCGGCTGGGCAACCGGCCCCCGGCCCCAGAGCCCGAGCCGGCGCCCGCGCCGCCGCCGCTACAGCCAGCGCCTCCCGAGGCTGCCCCAGCCCCCGGGGCCGGCGCCGCCATCGCCTCACCAGCCGGCCCGAGGGCCGCCGCCGCCGCCGCCGCTTCCCCCCGTCTCTGCTCCAGAGGCCAAGCCTCGCCTCGAGACCGGAGCAGCTCGCTCACCGCCCCTTTCACAGCTAACCGCCCGGCCCCTCCAAACCGCTCCCGCCCCTGCCCGGGGGCGTCCGCCGCGCGCCCCGCCTCACTGAGGGCAGACGCACCGACTGCACGGGCGTCCCCCGCCCCTCCCCCGCGGCTCAGCGCGGGCGCCGGAAACGCCCGACTCGTACGGCCTCTCCGCGGCGCGCCCGTGGCTCCGCCATGCGGGTTGAGGGCACGAAGCAAGGACGCACGCCCAGCTCGCGCGGTTCCTCTCTGCCCCGGATGTGACTATTTGGCTGCGGCGCCTCCAGCCCTACGCGAGATGGGATTGGGCGCCCGCCAGTGAGGTCATCGCCAGGCGCCTAGGTGGGAAGCGGGAAGCGAAGGTATGAGGTTGGCGCGGGTGGGTTTCAGGCTATCCTCCGGTGCCTTTCCCCCTTTTTGATCTAATGGCCTCGCCTCGGCTTTTTTGGTCCTCTTTTCCTATAAGGTTTCCCTGAGTCATTTGCGTCCCTGCTTGACCATTCCAACCTAACGCTGGAAACTTCCCTCTCCTTACTAGCCAGTCCTAGCTCCGCTACCTTGACTTTGAGTTGGATCTTCTTGCTTTTCCGTCGGCAGGTGAGATTGTGTTTTCCTGGTCAGGCCCTCTTGTTATCCCTTAGTACCAGTACTTATCAGAACGTGTGTGCTAGCCTGTATATAGCGTGTGAGGTCGCTACATTTGAACACCTCTCGCCCCCCTCCCATGTTTGGGTAACCTTAAAATGTTCTTTAATTAAGTGCTACATTATTTTAACAAAATATGGCCTTTCTCAGTCTATCCTACTAACCCACCGATTAGTAGGCGAGTTGAGGTGTGTTTTTAACTAACTAGACATTCTAGTAGGGAGAATGACATGGAAGGGAAAGAATTTCAGCATTATTTAGACATACTACGTTTTCCTAGGTGGCCAGAACGTCTTCTGACAGCCTTTAAAGAATGCTTGGTAAGAGAAAATAATAACCATCATGTGAGACAGGCAATCTACTGGGGCCCTTTACGGGAGAGTTTACATAACTCTCAAAGCAACACTGCGAAGTAATTGTTATAATAATAGGGTTCACAGATTCCCTTAGTAGTCAGTTCCACTGTCTTTCCTTTATGTAGTAAGGAATCTTTTCGAAAGCTCCCCTGCTGTGAATAATACATTTCTTGTTTTCCAGTAAAAACAAAAGAACAGCACCTACCATCTCTACTCCCTGATAAGTGGTGTTTGATTACTACTTGCCAGTCCCTTCTTCCTAGATGCTTTTTCCTCCACGCTTAGTCACCCAGATTCTTTTCTTTCTTACTAGTGTCAGTGCCACAGCCCTTCAGCAACTCACTTTGGAAAACTGAAATGTGTGAAGAAAAGTTGACCACTATATTTATTGCCATGATAGTGACTATCATATTATTTAAACCTCAGGCTAGGAAATTTATTCATTTTTCAACTTTCAACCATCCCAGGAAGGCAGTCCATGTTTTGTCTGGAAAGGCACTGAAGTTTCTTTTACATCTTCAAGGATAGAGTCAGTCCATCCAAGAAGGGGAGAAAGAACAGACAGAATGAGCAGCTTTAAAGGCACATACACTTGAAAAGGACAAGTGGATATCTCCGTGGAGATATGACAGGAGCAAGTATTTAGAGAACATTCAGTTATTAAAGACATTGGTCTCTATCCTGTCTGCCCTGGTATAAGTGAGGGAGAGCCTTTGAAGGATCTGATGAAATAAATCTAGTCCAGTCAGTGAGGTGACTTTATGGCAAAATATCCCCAAGTGGCCCAGGTAGGATTTCAAAGTAGGAAAAGCTTTCCTTTATCACTACCTTCCTTTTTCTTTCTTGCCTGCTCATCACCCTGCAGACCATGTCCCCTCCCCCCATGTTCAGTACCTTCTTTTTGCCCTTTGGCTGCTTAGAACTTCCATCTTAGCACTCCACCCTTCATAAAAATGTTTTCAAAGTACCCCACCTTCCTCATCCCCACAGTTCATAATCTCATTAGGTATTGGAAGGAAGGAATCTATTATCTAATTAAACCAATTCACAATAGGAAATGATTAATTACTGTGCTTGACCATTTTGGCCTCTACCTTTGAGAAGAGAGGCTTGTTGACTTGATATCTGAATGGAGATAGTGGCACTTAGCTATTTCCAGGTAGCTCTCCAGTCCCAGTAAAACAAAAACAAGAAACCGCAGATTGGCAACCCATTTCTAAAAGACTGTTTTGATTTAACCCCTATGTAGTTAATTTTTCCCACTACCTTCTACCACAGCAGTCTGATTAACACTTTTTGATTGAATGTTTCAAATAATAACAAATAACTTCAATTTTGTAGATTAAGTAAACAAGTGATTTGGATTGGGGTGTGGGGCGGTTGAATCCCTGATTAGTACTCTGCATGATTAACTTAAATGCCTCAGAGTGTATGGATTTCTGGGGCTTTCCCAACTCTTTTTCCTAATATTTCCTGTACGAAGTCTCTATTTTAATTTTTCTGACTAGCTGGGTAATCAGTGAATATGATCCATGTGGTGTAGAGATTAGAAGTTTCATTTGTTCTTTACTCTGGTGGGTAGACGTTAAGGTAGAGCTGACCTTGGACTTGTTGGAAATAACAGCCCAAGAGTTACTACTGCTTCCATTATGGAAAACTTTACAGGAACTGTATTGTTGTCTATAGTAGCCTCTTGACGTGAAAAATTCATTTATTGCCTAACTTCTTACACTTTGGGGTGGAGTTTAACCAGATGTATCTTCAAAATTGAATTAATCTTTTCTGGAAAAGAGTTACATTAGGAAGAAAAACTAAAACTTTCGTCTGCAAGTCAGCCTTTACTTAGGTCCTCTGTGGGTAGATCTGTGATGGAGAAATAGAAGTACTAGAAACCCTTCCTTGTTCTTGTCTTAGTGAAAAACCTAATATTCCAACAGAGATCCAAAACCTTTATGGATACAAAATCCTAAAACTATAGAGGGCAGACTTCTAGACTTTAAAGTTAAACTGTTCATCATAGAAAAATTAAAACTCTGACTTAGGAAGTAGTCAATACTCTAAAAGATTCATGACATAGATAAACTATTTGTAACTTAAATAGCCTTTTCAGTAATTAATTCAAAATTCATGTTTTTAGTTAGGATATTGTCTTTATCGTGTGAGTCAACAGTCATCACAAATGACAGTTCCTAAGCCTAAATATTAATACCTTTCATTTTAATTTGTGTTGAGTGTCCTTTTTCCTTGGTTTATCTGGAATATTTGGGAAAAGTCCTTGTTATGGTTTGTTGTTCAGTCGCTCAGTTGTGTCCGACTCTGCGACCCCATGGACATGCCAGGCTCCTCGGAGTCTGCTCAAACTCATGTCCTTTGAGTAGATGATGCCATCAAGCCATCTCATCTTCTGTTGCCCCTTCTCCTTCTGCCCTTAATCTTTCCCAGCATCATGGTCTTTTCCTATGAGTCGGCTCTTCGCATTAGGTGGCCAAAGTATTGGAGCTTCAGCTTCAGCATCAGTCCTTCCAATGTATATTAAGGGTTGATTTCCTTTAGGATTGACTGATTTGAATTATGGTAGAAAATTATTTAACTACTATTTCAGTACTTGTCAGGAAAAATCAAATCACCAGAGTTCCCTGTCTTTATCTGCCTGAGTCATTTCCTTTTTAAACCTCTCCTTTGAAATGTATTTGTTTCAGTCTCTATTTAATTAGTTTCTTCTGTTTACTAATTGAGTGCTTCTGCTAAAATTTTTAAACCGTATCTTTGTCTTTTTTATAGTTTGTTTTGTATATGAAAAAAAATGCTGTGTCTGATTTTGTGACGTTTCTGTCACTTTGATTACTCTTAGATCTGTGGGTTTTTGGGTTTTTTTTGCAATCTGGTTAGTGATTTTGTATGTGTGTATGGCTAAAAGTGGGAGGAAACAAACGTTGGGACTAGAAACTTTAAGCAGATTAAATTATTCTTCAAAACAGTATTTGGAAATTTATCTCTGTACAATTGAACTAAATTCAGGTATTGTATCTGAAAATACTAAAGCAACTATTGCAGTTTCTTAGTAGATAAACTTTCCCTTGTGTTGTGGAATGAAAAATATAATTTGTCCAGATAGATTTGTTTGCTTCCTTTTGTCTGATCATTTAGTTGTATAAATTGCCCCAATTTCCTTTTTTGCCTTACCCAGGAGGTAATTGGGCTTCCAGGTGGCGATAGTGGTAAAGAACCCGCCTGCCAATGCAGGAGACATAAGAGACGTTCTATTCCTGGGTCGGGAAGATCTCCTGGAGGAGGGCATGATAGCCTTCTCCATTATTCTTGCCTGGGGAATCCTATCCACAAAGGAGCCTAGTGGGCTACAGCCCAATTGGGGGAGGGGTCGCAAAAGACACACATCTGAAGAGACTTAGCAGCAGCAGGCGGAGAAAGCAATGGCTCCCCACTCCAGTATTCTCGCCTGGAAAATCCCATGGAGGAAGGAGCCTGGTAGGCGTCAGTCCATGGGGTCGCTAAGAGTCGGACACGATTGAGCGACTTCACTTTCCCTTTTCACTTTCATGCATTGGAGAAGGAAATGGCAACCCACTCCAGTGTTCTTGCCTGAAGAATCCCAGGGACGATGGAGCCTGATGGGCTGCAGTCTACAGGGTCGCAGAGTTATACACGACTGAAGCAACTTAGCAGCAGCAGCTGCAGCAGGAGATAGATAAGTTAGGGGGTAGTATTATATGGCAATTTCAGTTTAAAGAAGCAGGCTGCCTAGCATATCAGGAATCTAAATTATGCACATAAATACTACTGTTATATAAGTGCAAGTAGGTGATAATGTGATTTTTTTTTTAAATGTGACTATATTTAGAAGCAGTAATGAACTATTAGGAGCTTCTGGTCATTTTCTGTACTTTCAAATACTAACAGGTTAAACCTGTTATCAAATAGAATTGTTATAAAAAGGTCTTCATTATTTAGAAGTTTAGGATGTTTTTATTTTAAATCCTAAGTACAAATCCTGAGTCAGGTAACTTTGGGAAAATTATTCTAAATTTCTAAGGCTCAATTTAATTATCTGTAAAATGGAATGATACCAATCAGAACTGTTGTTTTGAGAATAAAATTAAATAATGTACTGAATTAGTCTCCAATGAGAAGACCCAAGGGTCTGCATTTTTAACCAGTTCCCCTGATGATTAGTGGTATAGTACAGGTTCTCAACGGCTTCCGTGGTGGCTCAGTGGTAAAGAACACATGTGCCATGCAGGAGACTCGATTCGATCCCTGAGTCAGAAAGATTCCTTAGGCAAGGAACCTACTCCACTATTCTTGCCTGGGAAATCCCATGGACAGAGGAGCTTGACGGGCTGCAGTCCATGGGGACAAAAAAGAGCAGGACTCAGCTTAGCGACTAAAACAACAGGTTCTCAAATTCTAGCATACATCAGAATCACCCAGAGGGCTTGTTAAACCGCATTGTTGGGTGCTGACATCAGAGTTTCTGATTCAGTGGGCCTAGAGTGGGGCCCAACAATTTATATTTCTAAAAGTTCCTAGGTGATGCTAGTGCTGCTGGAGACCATACTTTAAGGACCATTGATGTAAAATATATGATGCCACTTTGACTAGCCTAATAAAAGTAACCAAAGTGACAATGATAATACTTCTGTTGAGTTCTCGTTACATACCAGACACTTACATGCACTTGACATTTATTATGTCATTTAATCTCTGATCTTATGAAATGGATGTTATTATTACCCCCATTTTATCAAGAAGGAAAGTGAATCATAGATTCAATAACTTGCCCAGCTGATAGGTAATAGAGCTATTCAGACCCAAAGAGTCTAATTCCAGGGCTCATTTTCCATAAACATTATTCAGATAAAGAATATAACCTGATGATTGTGTGGCCCTTTCTTAAAAAGGACTTTTCTTAATTTGAAGTAAGTATGTTTATTGTTTATTCCTATGTGAGCCTCACATCAAAGGCTGGAGGACCAGACTTAACCTGGGTACCTGATTGCAAGGAAAACACATGAAGGCATGTGCCAGCCACAGTTTTGTGTTAAACAGGCTTTGTAGGCTTGATCTTCAAATGTCTTTTTTTATTGATTGAGTTTTTTAGATGTCTTTTACTTTTTAAATGAAGTATGGAATTTGTGTCTTGTGAAGTTCTTATATAAAACGTGAGATTATCATTTTCCCCCTCTTCACAGAGTTGCCTGGGTCATTATGGCAGTCAAGTGGACTGGTGGACATTCTTCTCCTATTCTCTGCCTGAATGCAAGTCAAGAAGGGCTAGTGGCTTCTGGAGCAGAAGGTGGAGATCTCGTGGTTTGGGGTGAAGATGGAACTCTTTTAGGACACACGTGCTTCCAAGGGGCAGAGGATGTTACCAGCGTCTTATTTTCTCCATCCTGCCCCACCAAACTCTATGCCTCACATGGAGAAACCATTAGCATACTGGATGTCAGGTCTCTCAAAGAACCCTTGGACAATTTTCATGTGAATGAAGAAGAAATCAACTGTCTTTCATTGAATGAAACTGAAAACCTGCTGGCTTCTGCTGATGACTCTGGAACAATCAAAATCCTAGACCTGGAAAATAAGAAAATTAGCAGATCACTGAAGAGACATTCCAATATCTGTTCCTGTGTAGCTTTTCGACCTCAAAGACCTCAGAGCCTGGTGTCATGTGGACTGGATATGCAGGTAATGACTTGCAGAGAGTACATGGGTAATTTCTAAATGGGATTTGCTAATAGAATCAAATTATTGATCAGGCTAAATATATCTTGGCATTTTCTGTTTTTTACTGACATGCCTTATGTATTTAGGAACCGTAAACTTTATGTCTAATGCCAACTTGACAAAGTCTAGTAGATTAACAAAGTAATTATTAATCTCTTTCTCTATGCTTTAAGACATTCCTAAAACATGAGAATTCGAATATTTGATTCTAAACATCTGTTTAAACATAAAAGGACCATGCTAACGACAGAGTTTATCACCCACCCACTCTCCATAAAGTTTGTAGTTAAAAAAAAAAGAGGAATCTATTATTGTTTTTGTTATAAATCACTGGAGTGAGAATAGACATGGCTTCCCTTTGGTGATCACTTACCACTTTACACTGCTTTCATATATTAGTTTTCTTTCTAATCACACCCTGATCATACTGTTGTTTTTTTGTTAGAAATGAGGAAACCAAAATTCAAATTGAGTTTTCCCACAACTGTGTGAATTGGAATTCAAACCTCAATCTCTCTGGCTTCAAAGCCTATATTTTTTCTCTGTGACACCAAAGATACTTATTTAAATAGATGATATGTGTGCCCAACACTGTTCTAGGCATTTAATCTATTTTCTCAACTGCTTATAGTATCTTGTAAGACTCCTGGTCACTTCCAGGCCAGTGATCTTTATCACTCCGCTATCCTCCACGTCTCCTTATAATTTAGAAGTGAATGAGACTAATTTTAACTGTTGTCACTCTGACTGCCACCCCAATCCCAAGCTACTGGTCTTTTTACTAGGAAGAATCAGTGGATGTCCTGTTGCGCTGGGGCAGCCTCTAAACAATTAAAAATTGTCCTACCAAAAATCTGTAGTGCCTTTGTTGAGAATCATTTTACACCTACAGGGCACAGTGATCCTATGACATCAAAATTCCTTTTCTACTCCTAGGTCTTGCCCAAAACTTTAATAAATCTACGTTTTTCTACACTAGTGGAGATAATCTGCTTACTTTATTGGGCAGAAAGATCTACACAACCAGTCAGATATCTGTTTTAAGTAGGCAGATTGTACAGTGTCTCTGTGACTACTCATTCATTCGTCCTTAAGCTATACCAGTTTTCAATCACTGGCTCATTAACTGTGTTAGGCATGGCAGTCAACCAGTTAGATGTACAGCAGTCACAGATTAGACAAGAAGCAGGCATCCAGAATTTACCATTTTACCTCCAATTCTAGATGAGAAGGTTTAGTGCCAGGCAGATGTTAGAGAATAGTATAGGAAATAAATATATTGTGAAAAGAAGGCTTTTGCTTTTTGATTTGTCAAGAATTGCTAAAAGTTCACTGTAGATTAACTGCTGCGTTGGGTTGTGATATATAACAAAAGTGACTGAGATAGTATAGTCATTACTTCTGACTAAAATTACTTCTTTAACTGGAGTTGAAACTATAATTTCTTCCAATTTACTTCTTAAAATCTGGTTATCTGGTGTTTTTCTGAACTTTAAGAATAGCCAGGCTACAGAGGGGTCCAAGAATGTAGGCATAATAGGGGGAGGGAGTTTTTATCAGATTAATGATGAGAGTTATTTATCTCTGAACAAGGTGTTTTATCTCAAGGCAGGAACTGAATTATTGCCACACATAATAGGTAAGTTCAACATACCTATTTTTGTTATTAGAGAAATTATAAAAATTAGATCCTTTGATTTAGATAGTTTTAAATAGAAAAAGCTTGCTCAATGAAGCAGGGACCTTAACAATGGAGTGTGATTTATTACGACACTTGAGACTACTTAATCTTTTATTAAATAGACACAAAATAATATTCATAATGTATTTTTAAGGTATAAATAATAACATTAAATAAATACATATGAACCCACCACTCAAATACAGTTTTTTCTTGTAAGGACATTTGGAACTTTGAAGCCATCATGAATTTCTGTAGCATACACACTGGTTTTCTTTATCCCTCATTTCCACATTTGAAAGTAAATGGTTTCGAGTTGTTTTCTTCTTTCTGGAGTTTGAACAATCTCTAGGACCAAAACTTAAGTATCCAGATAGTGGAAGAGCCTTTTCTTCCCCTTGAAAATGAATCTTTTATGTGGAAAGAAATGTTTTTGTATAAGAAATTTTTGTGCAGGGTCACTTTGATATGCTTGCATTTACTTCTGAGTGTCACTTCTTTTGAAAGTAGGCTGAGTTGAAGGAAGTTACTTTGAGTAGCAAACCAAACCTTAGTATAATCAGCAGTGGTAATATTGTCAGTTCAGATCTGTGCTTTTAACTAAACAAGGGCATGCCTATCCTGGTGTCCCTTTTAAATCATGAGTCATAATTCAGGGATGGTACTAGATCATAAAATAAAGCTGTCTGTTCTCTCTGAAACTATGAAGAGTTTCAAGAATATTTCAATCAACTTTTTCAAGTTGGTTGCTACAGGAAGAAAATTGCTGAAGTTTGGAGTAAAATCACTTCACAGAACTTATTGTTTTGTTTTAAATATTTTTAAAATCGCATTTTATCTAAATCCACTTAGTAGGTTCAAGATCATGATAGAAAACAACAGTAAAAAGCCAAGTATATCAGGATGTCAAATTAACAGATTTGTTTAGAATTTCTGCCCTTTTCTCCATGTACTATGTTAGGCATTGAGCTTCCCTGGTATGCAGATGGGAAAGAATCTGCCTCCAATATGGGAAACCCAGGTTTGATCCTGGGTTTAGTTTATTTAGTTGATAGGTATTTCTGCTTGTAATAAGCATAGGCTAAAATTAATAAATTTCCTCATTTTCAATTTTACTTGTAGCAGTCAGGGTAGGATGACTTAAAGAAATTGGCATCTGCCAATTTGATTACACATTAAATGGTTTGTTGATCCAAAGTTACTCAGGATCTTGTTTTTAAATTATACCTTCCTGACTGCCCATTGGCATTCTAGTTTTGGCACCAGGGTAGCATCCCACTGGCATGTTGTGGTGCCATCTGAATTTTTTTTTAATATTGCTAGAAATGTATCCTGCTAATCATTCTTAGACTACGTTGGTGATTTTGTTAGAAGCAGAATAAGCATGTTCGTGAAACAAACTATTTAGAACTCTTAACTGTGTAACTTCCTCTTATTTAAAGGTGATGTTGTGGAACCTTCGGAAAGCCCGGCCACTCTGGATTACAAATTTACAGGAGGATGAAACAGAAGAAATGGAAAGTCCACAATCACCTGGTCAGCTTTTAAACCCTGCCTTAGCCCACTCTGTGTCTGTGGCATCGTGTGGCAATGTTTTTAGTTGTGGTGCAGAAGATGGTAAGGTTCGAATCTTTAGGGTGATGGGAGTCAAGTGTGAACAGGAACTGGGATTTAAGGGCCATACTTTGGGAGTTTCCCAAGTCTGCTTTCTACGAGAATCCTATTTGCTGCTTACTGGAGGGAATGATGGAAAGATAAAGCTGTGGGATATAAGCAGTGAAATTGAAAAAAAACATAAGAGTCCAACCAAACATATTCACAGGAAGAAAACCAAAAGGGCAACTTACAGCAAGCAAGGTGGAAACACTCATGCTTCAGTAACAGGTGAAGATGAACAAGGCAAAATTTTACCAAAGTTAAGTATTGAACATGGAGAAAAAGTGAACTGGCTCTTAAGTACAAAGATAAAGGGGTACCGAAATATATTGGTAGCTGATCAAACTAGTTGTATATCAGTGTATCCCTTAAAAGAATTTTAAATCCAGTAAAACATTTGAAAAACTGCAGTGAAACATTTTGTGAGTTAAAAAAAAATCCTGATTCTTTGTTTAAACTCTTTGTCATATGTGAAATAATACCATTCCATAACATTTGAGTAGAAAGAATAATTGGGTAATATTTCATATGGTAAATGACATATTAAAATTTGGAGAAAGAGAACGAATATTCACTGAGTCCTGATTGTGCTCCAGCATTTTACATGTGTTTCATTTCCTATTCCAGATCAATGAAGTGGGTGACTTTCTTCATTTTATTGCCACAGGAATCAAAACTCAGAGATGTTAAGTAACTTGAGGATCCAAGAAAATTGCAGGCACAATTACTTACCTGCATAGGATCTTCATTGTCTTGTCAAGCTTCTTGCCTTAGGAAAGCCAACCTCCTGATCCAAACATGGTCAACACATTAGTTATAACATTAGTAATCCCAGGATGTCATGAGAATCTCTACCAAGTTGAAAGAGGAAGCCTGTTCTTGCTTGTTCTGTGTAAAGCCCAGAATCCTTTACTGATAGTCGCCTTTTGCCATTTCTAAGAAAAGTGTTTCAGGGTCAGATCAGTCTAGGATATTATGCAGCCATCCAGGCTGTGATGCTGTTGGGACCAAGAATAAGCTTAGGTTATGAATAAGCAGAAACTCTGACCAAGCAAAAGATACGAGGTAGATAGAAGAGGTTGAGAATAGAAGCCAAGACATTGTATCAAGAGTAAGTTTTCATCATGCCCTGGATTGCTGATTTTTCTGCATGTTCTTTCAGCTTCTGCTTTAACTGCCTACTCTTATATTCAAAGATTTTTAAAGAGAGAATCTGATTAGTTACCATTATACTGGTTTGTGGAGAATTCTTTGATAAGTTCAATTTTTAGAATGCTTGCTGCAGATGACAAAAAACAAATTCAAATTGACTTAAGGAAATAAAAAGGAATTTATCAGCTCATATAACAGAGAAGTCCAAGAATAATCAGCCTTTTACTGCTGAGGTAGCTAAGCTGATAGGATGTGAGCCAGTAGGTGCCTCACCTGTGAAAAGTCTTGCCTAGGGATGGGGAGAGAAACTCCTCACAGTAATGTTGAGCCTAGAACCAGCTATGCCTGAAACCAGTATATTCCTGAAGGCTTTTTTTTTTTAAACTCATTAATTATTAATAAAAGTCCTGACCAATTATGTGGGCAGTCAGTAAATATTGCTTAATCTCTTGAAATTTAAAGCAAGGAGACTACCATCTTGGCCCTGAGTATTGACAGAAGCACGTTTCTAATCCCAGAACTAGGCAAAATTCTTGGCCATTTTGGGCCTTGAGTTCCTTTCTTGAAAGTATAGGGGTCGAATTAGACATCCCCTAAGGTCCCTTCCATGCCACTGTTTATGAAAGGAAAACAACATCATAGTAATACCATGTTTGTCCAGTGATTCTAACGTATTAAAATGTCAGGAATGATTAATAATCATGGGCCATCTCTGGAGGTTTTAGAGAAATCTTTTGGGAAATTACCCAAATGCAGCATTATTTTAGCTATTGAACTTTAATAATGTTATGGGAACAAGGTGAGAAGTATTTAAACCAGGATTGAAACATTAATTTTAAACTTCTTTTGGTTGCTGATAACAGGTACCCACTCAGACTACCTCAGTGAAAAGGGAAATTTACTGTTGGGGGGTAGAAGTGCAGAATTCTCTCAACCCAGAACAAAAGTGTAGCTTGGCTCTACATTTCTAACCAGAGAGGCCATCAAGAACCAAAACAGCTACACTTTCTGTCTCTCAGTCCCTGTGGTCACTTACCACTGCTTCTTTCACCTGACAAAAGATGGCCTTCTAGGGCTACATCAGCAACCTTTTTCAATTCCAGAACCTGAGTGAGTAGTGTCTAATTTCCAAGGTCCTGAAGATAATCTGATTGGTCTCACTTAGTCATGGGCCTAGCTCTGATACAATCACCTCTGATCAGGAGGATGTTGTCATTTAGTATCAGTGTTGCCAAAGGGGCCCCCACAGGTAAGGGAGCTAGTTCTCAGGGAAGAAGAGTATGGGTTGAACTTATAGTCCCCAAAGATCTACAACCAACTATTGATATTTTGGTAAATTTATGGTGTGAAAATTATAAGCAAAGTGAACTCGTAGGTCAGTCATTTTGCTACAGTTTGACTTACAATTATCAAACAACAAGGTATACATAGATTAGTTAATGAGAGCTTAAACACACTGGTAAAGTAAGCAAAGGAAAGTACCATAGCCTTGCTTACAGAGAATCAGGACACTTTTTTTTTTTACACTGTGCAGCATGCATGATCTTAGTTCTCCAACCATGGATTAAACCCGTGTCGCCTAGTGGAAGCATGGAGTCTTAACCACTGGACTGCCAGGAAAGTCCCAGGATACCATTTTTAAATATTGCTTACCTTGATTAGCCAGCCAGCCCCTCAGATAACTGAGTAAGAACTTAAGTGGCCTCACCTTCTAAGTGGTCTTCCAAAGTCCCCAATCTATAGAAGGCTGAAAATATATCCCAGAATACCAGGTTCTAATCCCTGGAACCTGTAAATGTTACTTTATTTGGCAAAAGGTTATTTGCAGGTAAACATTACAACTAATAAAGGATTATGTTAAAGGAAGATAAGATAATTGTATACTTACCTTTTTACTTTAAGATGCTTGGGGGCAAGGGTCTGCCTATTGAATTTCAGAACTTGTGGTTTGGCCTGTCCTGGAGCCCCCAACTCACAAACAATAATCATTAAATATTAAATAAATCAAGGGAGATCCAGAAGGTGAAAATGTTAAGAGATGTGGATAGAAAAAAATAAAAATAAAGGTCAGCTTGAAGGAAGCTGGCAGCAGGGTTGCCTGGCAACCAGACTGAACCCTTTGCTTATGCTTTAGGTTATTTTTATTATCAGTTATGAGGGCGACACATAGCTCTCCTAACCAGTGCTCAATTTACAGACACCCAGGCATGCTCATTTCACGTTTGATGTTCTCTCCAAATTATATAGTCAGTTTATAGTCTGGCATAGACAGTGCTGAAGCTGATGCAGTGCCACCCAGTTGCTTCTCCCTCCCAAGAGCAGAAATACCATCAGGATTAATCAATCACTGGCATAATTATGTATAATTCTGATGCCTTAACCTATGAATAACTCTTCCATCATCTCAGCTTTCCTGTTTATAAGTGGAGAATTAATAAAAAACAGTATGGTACTGCACATGTGTTCTATGAGTGTATTTGGTTTGCTGAACTATTTGAAATACTATGACACTTGACCTCAAAATACATTAGCATGCATCTCCTATAAAGGTCACATTTCAACATAACCATGTTACTGATATTATATCTAAGATTTAGCAATAATTCACATTCTTGCTCTTAGCCAGACATTTGTGACTAATATTCGTAACTGCACTAAAGTCTGATGGTGAGAGAGGGTAGCAGCCAGAATTGCAGAAGATGGGTCCCTTAGCCTTGAGCAGGTCTCATGGAGATGAAAGACAGGACAGTAAGGACCCTGTGGCGCAGTCTGGGGTCTGAACAGAGGTGGGTCTCCTTCGGAGCCAACCCTCTTCCTGTGGCACATTCCCAGTGGGGAATATTGCCCCTTGGACTGGACTAAGGTTCATTTTACTGACTAAGTTGTCAGACGAGGGAAGTTGTGGGAAAGTAAGGACATGAGTCAACTGAAGTGAACAAAATATGCTGTCACCACTACCACCACCTGGGCCTTACTCCAACCAACTGTACATCCTGGGCTAGGGTTTAATCTGGCCCAGAAGAGAATACGAGAGAATTCAGAACCTCCCATATACCTGGAGAGCCCCTGCTGTACCCTAGTACTCTTAGTGGAGGAAAGGACTGAGCTGAGGTTTATAGAGCTCCATCAGGTCTTTTTCTCTAAAGCCATAAAAATGCTTGAGGAGAGTGACCCAAAGTTCACTTGAACATGATTTTTCTATAATCATTCTAGGCAATGAATGAAGAAGCATCCAAAGCATGCGGTGATCAAGTAAAAACAATAAATGTTGATACAAGAGGTCACAAAAAGGTAGTGATGTGAAAGTTGAATGCATTTTGTTTGTTAAGAACAAGATTGTTAATCATGTTACAAACCAATGTGTGGCTAGATAAATGGAATGTTAATATTTTATTAAAAATCATTAAGGTATAAAAGACTCAACAAGGGACTTAACCTGATGGTCCAGTGGTTAAGATGCCATGCTTCCATTGCAGGGGGTGTGGGTTTGAGCCACAGTCAGGGAACTAAGATCCTGCATGCTGTGGGGTTTGACCAAAAAAAAAAGGACTCAACTAAAAAACTGTTGAATCAGTAAAGTTGAAGGGTTCATAATCACTATACCAAAATGAGTTGCTTTTCTATACACCAACAGTAAAACATCTGGGGGGAAAAAAGTCTCCTATTCACAATAGGATCAAAGCAGTAAAATGCATGGGAACAAGAAAGTAAAAGATCTGTAAAATGAAAACTACAAGATTTTGCTGAAAGAAATCAAAGAAGACACAAACAAGTGGAGGGACATCCTGTGTTTACGGACTGGACGAGAGTATTATTGTTAAAATGTATGTGCGCCACAACGTCATCAGTAGATTCAGTGTAATCCCTATCAAAATTCCAACAGCATTTTTCAAATAGAAAAAAATAATCCTAAAAATGTATGGCACCACAAAAGGCCCCAAACAACTAAAGCAACCCTGAGAAAGAAGCCAGCCATCACACGTCCTGCTTTGAGACTATACTATAAAGCTATAGTAATTAAACCAGTATGGTACTGGCATAAAAATGGACACACAGAAAAAGAAGAAAATAGCCCAGAATTAAACTCCAGCATATATGATTAGCTATTACTTGGTGAGTGGGGAAAAGATAGTTTCTTCAGCAAATGGTGTTGGAAAAACTGGATAATCACATGTGGAAAAAATGAAATTGGATCCCTACCTTACACTACTCACAAAAAATTAACTCAAAATTAACTTGAAAGTCTTAAACATGAGATCTGAAACCATAAAACTTACCTCAACAGGAGGAAAGAAGCTCCTTGATACTACCCTTCACAATGATTTTTTGGACCAAAAGCACAAACAACAAAAAACAAGTAGAACTCCATCAATTTAAAAGTCTCCACAACTAAAGAAACAATAAAGTAAAAAGGTAACTAAAATGAGAGGATTTTTTTTTATAATCATGTAAGGGATACAGTTAATATCCAAAATTTATAAAGAACTTATACAACTCGATAGCAAAAAAAAAAAAAAAAGTGTGCAGAGGAATGAAATAGACGTTTTTTCCAAAGAAGTTATCTAACTGACTAATGGCCAGATTAAAACGTGTTCAGCATGACTCCTCAAGAGATACCCCACCTGTAAGAATGACTGCTATCAAGAAGAGAAAACAAGTGTTGACAAGGGTTTGGAAAAAAAGAGACCCCCTTCTGCACTGTTGATGGGATTGTAAGTTGATATGCAGAGTCCTCAAAAAATTAAAAATGAAACTAGCATATAATCCAATAACCCCACTTCTGGGTATACGTCCAGAGGAATGAAAACTGGTTATTGAGAAGACATATCTGACTCTCTGCGACCCCAGGAACTAGCCCACCAGGCTCCTCTGTCCATGGGATTCTCCAGGCGAGAATACTGAAGTGGGTTGCCATTTCCTTCTCCATGAGGAGACATATAAACTTCATATTTATTGCAGCATTATTCACAATCACTGAGATAAAGAAACAACCTAAGTGTGTATCAAAGGGTAAGTTAGGATGTGGTACATATATGCAGTGGAATAGTATTCAGCCATGAGAAAAAGAAGTTCTGCCTTTTGTAACAAGGATGGATCTTGGGAACAATTTGCTAAGTGAGGTATGTCGAAGTAAGACAAATACTGTATAATATCTAATATGTTAGATATAATATCTAATATCTAACATATATCTAATATATGTGGAACCTAAAAATACCAAAAGAATAAGAGTAAAGTGGTTACCAGAAGCCAGGGGTGGGAGAATGGGAGAGATGTTTAAGGGTACATGTTTGCAACTAGTGTATAAATAAGTCCTGGAGATCCAGTGCACAGAACAGTGATTACAGACAGCAGGTTGTATTATAAACATTAAACTTGCTGAGAGGCTAGACCTTAGTTCACAGCACTGGAAGAGTTGATAACTATGAGGAGGTTGCACTGTTAAGCCACTGCTGCAGTGGCAATCATATTACAGTATAAATGTATCAAATAAGTATGTTGCACACCTTAAACTTAGATAATGTTGTATGTCAAATATAGCTCAATTTAAAAAAGAAAAAGTTGGGGCTTCCCTGGTGGTCCAGTGGCTAAGTAACTGCCTTCCAATGCAGGGGGCGCAGATTCCATCCCTGGTGCCAAGGGGCAACTAAGCCCATGCGCTGCAACTAGAGAGGCCCACACGCCATGATGAGGAGCCCCCATCCCGAGATGAAGACCTAGCACAGCCTAAAAAAGAAATTTTTTTTAATTAAAAGAGGGGAAAAAATTACTAGGACTTCACTGTAAGTCCAGAGGTTAAGACTCCATGCTCCCAATGCAGGGACATGGATTTGATCCCTGGTCAGGAGACTGAGATCCTGTTTGTCACATGACACAGCCAAAAGAAAAAAGGAAAAATTATTAAGATGTAGTAGAATGTCATTATGTCAGATACAGGGGTTGTATAACCATACACTGATGAGGAGGGCCTTTTTTTTGTAGCTTGTGTGTATACTCATGGAAGAATGAGAATTGAATAAATTGGTATTTGAACTGAACATATTTCTCTAAGGACTAAAGCAAACATCTGTGACACAGGATCCCGGCTTCATCTTGCCGTTTGATGATACTTCTCTGGGATTCTGTCCCTCCCTCTGAAAACAGGAAGTAATAGATGACACCCATACCTACCCAGGATCATTCTTGTACCTTGTGGTCCTTTCGCAGCCAAGCTCTGAAGCTGGCCGAAGTGTCCACAAGCACCCCACCTATACATCTGATATTCAGGAGCTAGACAGAGCTGCGAATGGTATAAGCATGCACAGACGTGTTGACATTATGAATTATAAAGACACAGGTGATGGCAATTTCCTCTATTCTCGATTATTTCTCGAGTATTTTATTGATACACTTGTTTGGAAAGAGGAATTAAACCTTAAGTTTTGTTTCTAATATAAAAACACAGCAAGGAGAATTTGGAAGGTCACAAGGCTGAAGTCTTCCTATAACGTGAAGGGTTTGGGGAAGCAGTAGGCCATGTTCTTACTGGTCAGGTTGTACCCATGTAACAGGAGGAAAACCAGAGAGTGAACCTGAGGTCTGACTTTATTCCCAGTGATCTGCAATTCTCCACTATACTTTCTGTTTACTTTAGCTGCTTTGGCTTATGTAATTGACATCAGTAAAATTAAACATTTTTATTTTATCTTAATATGCTTTGTATGTATTGTGACTAGAAAAAGTTTTATTCTAACCATGTAAGAGAGGAGACAGCTGCTGTTTCAAACACTGGAAGTAATTGTTTATGGCACTGGTAGAGACAAGAATATAGCCTTAGAGAGCAAAAGTTTTAAATCCATAATTTTGAGGGAAATTTTTTTAAAAAATTATTAAGGTATAATTCTATACTATATAATTCACACAATTAAAACATACAATGAAAAGGTTTGTATTAAATTGTAACACTATCACCACAACCTAATTTTAGAAAATTTCCCTCCCTCCCTCCCTCCAAAGGAAGCCCTGTACCCTTTAGCAATTACTCCCCATTTCTCCTTAAATCACCTTAGGCAGTCATTAATCTACTTCCCATTTCTGTAGCTTTGCCAATTCTGGACAGTTCATATACATGAATTAATATGTGGTCTGTATGACTGGCTTCTTTCACTTAGCATAACGTTTCCAAGATTCATCCATGTTATAGCATGTATCAATACAGCATTACTTTTTATAGCCAAATAATATTCCATTATATGTGTTTGTATACAAGTATATACATATACACAAATATATGTATATATATCACATTTTTTATTCATCAGTTGATAGATGTGTAAGGTAGTTTCCACTTTGGGGCTACTGTGATAAATGGGCTCAGTGGTCAAAAATCTGACAGCCAGTGCAGGAGACACAAGAGACTTGGATTCATTCCCTGGGTCAGGAAGATCCCCTGGAGGTGGAAATGGCAACCCACTCCAGTATTCTTGCCTGGAAAATCCCATGGACTAGACAGAGGAGCCTGGCAGGCTACAGTCCTTAGAGTCTTAAAGAGTCAGATACAACTGTGCAGACACACATACACACACTGTAACTATGTATGTAATGTTTTGAAGAACTGCCCAATTGTTTTCCAGAGTTACTGCAACATTTTATATTCTGAGCAGCAAATTATGAAGATTCCCATTTCTCTGCATCCTTACCAACATGTTTTTTCTTTTTATTGTAGCCATTGGAGTCAGTGTGAATTGTTTCATTGTAGTTTTGATTTGCGATTTCCTAACAACTTCTGATCTTGAGCATCCTTTTATGCAGTTACTGTCTTGCATGTTTATGGCAAACATTTTCAGCAAAGTAATTCAATGTGGTATTTCCAACATCATCAACATGGACCACAATCCAGTCATGGTCTTTCCAACAAATATTGCTATAACAATCGGATGTCATATGCCAAAAAATGAACCTCAGCCATTACCTTATACCTAAACATTGGACCATAATACTATCAGTTCAGTTCACTTCAGTTCAGTTGCTCAGTTGTGTCCAACTTTTTGTGACCCCAGAGACTGCAGCATGCCAGGCTTCCCTGTCCATCACCAACTCCTGGAGCCTGCTCAAATTTATGTCCATCGAGTCGGTGATGCCATCCAACCATCTCATCCTCTGCCATCCCCTTCTCCTCCTACCTTCAATCTTTCACAGTATCAGGGTCTTTTCCAGTGAGTTGGTTCTTTGCATCAGGTGGCCAGAGTGTTGGAGCTTCAGCATCAGTCCTTCCAATGAACACCCAGGACTGATCTCTTTTAGGATGAATTGGTTGGATCTCCTTGCAGTCCAGGGGACTCTCAAGAGTCTTCTCCCAACACCACAGTTCAAAGCATCAACTCTTTGGTGCTCAGCTTTCTTTATAGTACAACTCTCACATCCATACATGACTGCTGGAAAAACCATAGCTTTGACTAGATGGACCTTTGTTGGCAAAGTAAAGTCTCTCCTTTTTAATATGCTGTCTAGGTTGGTCATAGCTTTTCTTCCAAGGAGTAAGCATCTTTTAATTTCATGGCTGCAGTCACCATCTGCAGTGATTTTGGAGCCAAAAAAAAAAAAAGTCTGTCACTGTTTCCATTGTTTCCCCATCTATCTGCCATGAAGTGATGGGACCAGATGCCATAATATTAGTTTTCTGAATGTTGAGCTTTAAGCCAACTTTTTCACTCTCCTCTTTCACTTTCATCAAGAGGCTCTTTAGTTCTTCTCTTTCTGCCATAAGGTTGGTGTCATCTGCATATCTGAAGCTATTGATATTTTTCCCAGCAATCTTGATTCCAGCTTGTGCTTCATCCAGCCCAGAATTTCACATGATGTTAATGGTATAAAAAGTAGGAAATACAGGAAAAGATCTTGTGGCTTTCAGTTAGACAAAGGTTTCTTAGGACACAAAAAGCATGAACCATAGAAGAAAAAAATGAAGTCCAAGTTGGACCTCACCAAAATGGAAAATTTCTGCTCTTCCCACCTCCTCAAAAAAAAAAATCTATGAAAATAAAAAGGCAAGCCATAAACTGGAAGAAAATGTTTGTAGAACACATATCTTCCCTGGTGGTTCAGATGGTAAAGCATCTGCCTACAATGCAGGAGACCCAGGTTCAATCCCTGGGTTGGGAAGATCTCCTGGAGAAGGAAATGGCAACCCACTCCAGTACTCTTGCCTGGAAAATCTCATGGATGGAGGAGCTTGGTAGGCTACAGTCCATGGGGTCCCAAAGAGTTGGACATGACTGAGTGACTCACTTTCACTTTATCTGTTAAAGGACTTACATACATATTCATTAAGTTCTTACAACTTAAAAGACAATCCACTTTAAAAATGAACAAAGGATTTGAACAGACACTTCACCAAAGTGAATTTACAAATAGCTAATAAGTACATGAGAAGGTAAGAAGATATGGGCTTCCCTCATAGTTCAGTTGGTAAAGAATCCGCCTGCAATGCAGGAAACCCCGGTTCGATTTCTGGGTCAGGAAGATCTGCTGGAGAAGAGAAAGTCTACCCACTCTGGTATTCTTGGGCTTCCCTTGTGGCTCGCTGGTAAAGAATCCGCCTGTAATGCTGGAGACCTGTATTTGATCCCTGGGTTGGGAAGATCCCCTGGAAAAGAGAAAGGCTACCCACTCCAGTATTCTGACCTAGAGAATTCCATGGACTGTATAGTCCATGGCGTTTCAAAGAGTTGGACACAACTGAGCGACTTTCACTTCACATGAGAAGGTAGCTGACATCAATAGTCACTAGATAAACCCAATATTAGAAGGTTATATCTATACATATCTATCAGAATAGCTTAAATTAAAGAGACTGACAATGTTTGAAAGGATGCAGAGCAACTGGAACTCTCATATTGTTAAGAATAAAAAATGGATCAGCCACTTTGGAAAAACAGTTTGGCAGTTTTTATGAAGTCAAACATACTTACCTATGACCCACCAAGTCCACTCTTAGATATTTGCCCAAGAGAAATAAAAACTTAGGTCCATACAAAGGTCCCTACTCAAATGTTTATAGCTACTTAATCATAATAGCCAAATTGAAAACAAACCAAATGTCCATCAAGTGGTAACTATTTAAACACATTGTAGTATATCCATATCATGGAATATTACTGAGAAGAGGAACAAACTTGATACATGCAAGAAAATTTCAAAAGCACTATGATATGTAAAGGAAGGCAGACCAAAATGCTGTATCATTCTACTTCTGTGACACTCCAGAAAAGGCAAAGCAGAAAGCAGATCAGAGGTTACCGGAGGTCAGAGGTGGGTATAGGATTGATTGCAAGTAAGTACGAGGACTTCTGTGTGTAACAGGGGTGATGTTCTGTAAGGTTTACCATGATTGTGGTGGTGGTCCCATGACTGTAAACATTTGTCAAAACTCAACAAACTGCGCTTCTCAAAAAATTATTTTGTTGAAAAAAATATTTTTATTATTTATTTATTTTTGGCTGCCCTGGGTCTTCATTGCTGCGTGCAGGCTTCCTCTGGTTGAGGTGAGCACAGGCTGCTCTCTAGTTGCAGTGAGCAGGCTTCTCATTGTGGTGGCTTCTCCTGTTGTGGAGCACCGGCTCCAGAGCCTGCAGGCAGCTGTGGCACGTGGGCTTAGCTGCCCCACAGCAGTGTGGAATCTTCCCAGACCAGGGATTGAACCCATGTCCCCTACATTAGCAGGAAGATTCTTCACCACAAGACCATCAGGGGTGTTCCTGTACTTTTTTAAATTTTTGAATTTTATTGTACATAAATTATATCTCAAAATTGAATTTTTAAAGATTGCTTGCTATAAAAAGTATATGTTCAAGGCAAGTTTCTTAATGTTCTTTCCAAACCTATTACTTACCAACCAGTCTCCTTGTACATAGAACATTTGAAGCTTTCATGCCTCTGAGGTTTGTCTTGCTTTGAGTTATCACTAATTTTTCACTTAAAATTCTAATTTTTTCCCCATAGATTTTACATACTTTTTACATGCTTTCTTTTTCTAGTTTGAAAGTTGTGTTAGAAATAATAGTACAAACAAGGGTTTAAATTGGGCACATTTTCAACAGAAACACTTTGGTTGTTCAGCAGGCACAGGTCCCCCAGAATCAAAAAAGTCACTCAACATTTGTCAATAAATCCCCTCTCCAATCTTCCATCATCATTGCTCCACTCATCAGCAGCAGTAGCAGAAGTAACAGGAAAAATATATCTTCTAAATCATGTTGTTAACAAGGGTTCAAAGAATGGAGACCTGGTAGAGGCGAAAGAAAAGAAAAGCTTTTATTTGGGGTTTGTTAGGACTACAGCCTGGGAAGCACAAATCTAAGTAAGCACTTGAAATGTGTTCTTCTGGACTACAAAATGGAGGAGGCTTATATAGGCAAAAACTGCAAGGTCACAGTTAGTTACATAAATTGTCAAGAATTAGGATTGGAGCTGGCAAGAAGTAAGGGTATTTGTTAAGCAAGAATTAGTTGGGGTTCAATATGATTGCATAGTTGCTAAGTAGAGCTGGGGGGCATCTAGGAGCTGCTAATAGATATTGTCTTGAAAATGACTGATGGTGTCCGAGTTATATACATTTCAGAAGGTTCAAGTTCTTAGTGGTACAGGAACATGTCTAAAACCACATCCACAATGGCCACCCAGCTCCATTTTGGATGCCTGAACCATAGTTACTCCCATTTTAATTTTTAAACGATCTTAAATATGTCATCAGTGTCATAGAGTATCTTTGCCTTGGAAGAAAATTCATAAAATCTAAAAATGTTTCAAAATACATGGCAGGTGTAAATATTCAGGTTATTGTGTTTCTTTCCATCTAAAATTCACGAACTAAGAATGCATGCACTAAGTGATAGATGTAGTTCAATTACAGAAATGTTTTGTAATTGAGTCATTATTCTGCCCAAGGTAGTATCAATTTGCCAGATGCAAAAAAAGTCTCCTCTAAAGGATTGTGCCAAATCCATGATATTAGAAGTGATTTATTTTCAGCAAAATAGCATCAGCCATCATAATAAATTAATACTGGCAATTTTATTAGTTGTGATTTGGTTTCTGTTCAATATGTAGGTTTGTTTTGATTTTGTAGTTACATAAGAGGTATAAGAATCTCACACCTAATATTGAATTTGGACAAACAATTTTGGTATAATAAATAAGTAATAATCAATCATAGAAGTCTCATAATTTTTTTCATTTGAAAGTAAACAGTACTCAAACTTGAATGCACTGGCTTATACACAGAGTCCTGAAAATCCTCTTGAGTGGTCTTTGGCATCTTTAGGTAAGACTAAATCAGTGAGGTTGCTGGGGAAGGTGGAGAAATAGCAAAGTTAGAACCCATAGTGTGTTCTGAAGAGCATGTTCTGAAGGAGCACAGAGGACTTTTCAGTATAAATTCTAGGGAGCCAAGTAGAATAACTAGTCACATATTCAGTAAGAGATTTTGGAGTCAAGAAGGAAGCCCAGGATTCTGGTGTCTGTGACTGGGTGGATCCTAATGCCATAAATCTAGGTAAGGCACACAGGAGGGTGAACAAGTTTGACTGCTTAGACCTGCTCTGCCCTGACTTGCCCTGACTAGCACTTCTGGTGCTATGACACATAGCTGCTATTATTGGTCGGTACTCTTTGGCTGCAAAAGACAGAATCCCACTGGAGAGGCAGGGGGTGGTTTGGGGTCTGTTATCAGAATAAGCCAGAGGGAGGGCTAAGCAGACACTTCCGTTTCTCTTTGTTTCCCTTAAACCTCTTACTCCTAGACTTGCTCCCTTTTGAATAGCATAGTCTAATTTTCTGATTGATGTTACTGATTTTCATGAGGCATTACTTTTTTGGTTCTAAGAATTTTCAATATTTTCCCTTCCTGCATTGCTCTGCAGAGGTTTAGCTCCCCCTAGAGACACAATCCTGTGGCTGCAGTCCATGGGGTCGCAGGGAGTCGGACACTTTGCTCCTTTCTGGGTCAACCTAGCTGGAGCAAATCAAACTGTTTTCCCTATTTCTTTCATACATCATCATTTAAGATCATCAAGAGTTCGAGTTCCAGAATCTGCCCTTGTCTCCTTTTACAATATCTGTTTATTTCTGGACAGCTTTCATAAAGAAGAACACTTTTGGCAGGTTAATCAGGGAAATTGCAAAGGCTGACAGCAAGAGCAAACTTTAATAAGATTGCAATGAAAGTCTCAGGAATGTGCATGCCATTGGCTTCTGCATGGAATTATATGCAAAAATCATAGACCTCTGATTCACTTCATTTGTAAAGCTTGAAACAAATGGAAACAGCTATTTGATGTTTCCCCTGAAGACACTTCCAGCTCTGGTTTCTGTTAGAGGCCTAATGTTACAATCCTCTTGGTGTCTATGATGTTTATACTACTACCAAAGGTCAAACAAGAGGTAAACAGACATTTTAGTAGGTTTACTGCTATCTTGTCTCTTCTTTGTTGCCCACAGTACTTTTATAATAATCCTATGTTTCGAGGAAAAAAAAAAAAAGGGAGGGAGAGAGAAAGGGAGAATGGAAGGAAGGCAGGCTGGCTCTTTCTTTATAGGATGACATTTCCTTCAAAGCTTATGTCTTCTGAGACCAAGGTATCACCATAATTTTGTTTGCAAATCAGATTCACCAATGAAGATTTTTAAAATATTTAGATGCCTGTGTCCTATCTCTCAATACCTGATTCAGTACCAGTTACAGAGACTTTACATGTAGCAGAACTCACCCTTCAAAAATACTAAATAATTTGAATGACATTTTTAATTGATTTGCATAAAATAAAAAATAGTGACAACACTGAATCCTGGTAAGGTATAGAGAAACTGGATCTGTCATCCATGGTGGGAATGTAGAGTGCAACAGTCACTCTAGAAAACAGCTTGGCAATGTCCTGCTAAACTAAACATTTGATCCAGCCACATATTCCTGGGCTTTATCCAAGAAAAATGTAAATGTGTGTTCACATAAAAACCTGTACACAAATGTTTATAGCAGCTTTATTTGTGATAGCCCCAAACTGGAATTGGCCCAGATTCCTTAAACAGATAAATGGTTAAATAAACTGAGATATAGCCACGTCATGGAATACTACTATGAATAAAAAGGAACAAATTTGTTACATGAAGCAACATGAACGTTCATACAGATTTTCAAATTTACTGTCAGGAATTTGTTTATAATATCCTCCCTTCTCTTTTCAGTATTGTTTACATGCATATAGTTCCCTTCTTCAATCCTATTATTTGATTACGTGGCTTCTCTCTTATTAGTCTTGTCAGGGGTTTTTCAATATTAATATCCTTTTCAAAAAAGCAAACTTTGCCTTTGATAATTCTATTAATTTGTTTTCTATTTCATTAGTTCCTTTATTATTTCCTTTATTCTACGATCTTTAGGTTTAGTTTGCTCTTTTTCAGACATCTTGAGATGGATACTTAGAGCTTACTGATTTTCCTTCTAAGTGTGGCATTAGCTGTATCCTTCCAGCTACATGTGCCACACTTTCATTATTATTCCAATACAACATTTTAAATTCCATTGTGATTTCTTCCTTGAGATATGGATTATTTAGATACATAGTAAAATATTAACACATTTTCCCCTGATGTAGGGAACAAGAGAAGAGAAGGATATGTCCATCCTTCATTTCTATTTGACATCTAGAAGGTCCTAAATAGTATGAGGCAAAAAAAAGGGGAAAAAAAGGCATAAGAATTAGTAAGAAGTATAACTGTCATTCATAGACAATTTGGTTGTGCATACAGAAAATCAAAAGAATCTACAGATGAATTACTAAAATTAAAAATAAATTTACATTGCTGAATAAAAGGATAAATTTATAAAAATTGCCAATATTCCTATATAAAAGCAACAATAGGGAAAAAATTTTAAATGCCATTTACAACAGCATCAAAAAACATCAAATACTTATTATTAAGTCTAAAGAAACACACGCAAAAGGTCTACAGAGAAAAGTGCAAGACGTGATTGAGAAAACTGAATACAATTTTAGTTTTTCTCATATTGATGAATTAGATGACTAAATATTATAAAGATATCAATGTAATCCTAATCAGCATCTCAGCTAGTATTATCATAAGAATTAGTAAGCTTGTTGTAAATTTTATATGAAAATGCAAATGGCTCAGAACAGCCCAGATATTCTTGAAGAACAGATGTAGAAGACTCACTATATGATATTAAGGCTTATTATATAAAGCTACAATAACTAAGACTGTGTGTGGTATGGGCCCAAGAGTAGGTAAACAGATAAATGGGACAGAATAGAGGACAGAAATAGATGCTTATAAATATGGAAACTTGGTTAAAGACAAAGGTGCACCGCAGAGCAGTGAGAACAGGACAGTCTTAGTAAGAAAAGGAACTGGGTCAACTGCATATCCGTGTGAAGAAAAAAATGAACCTTGATCCCTTCTTCAGACTCATCAGAAAGCTATTTCTAGATGCAATGCAAATCTAAACGTGGTAGATAATGTAATAAAGCTTCTAAAGAGAAAAAGAACATTTTCAAAACCTTGGGAAAGGAAAGATTTCATACGTAAGATGAAATGAAAGCATTGATAAATTGGACTACATTAAAATTAAGAACATCTGTTCATCAAAACATCATTAAGACAACAAAAAGGCAAGCCAAGAGTGGAATAAGATATGTGCAATGTGTGTAACTGACAAAGGACTCTGAGTAAATAACTCAATTAACTGATCAATCAACAAGAGAAGAAAGTAAAATAGGCAAAAGACATGAATGGGCCAGTAGATATTCAAAAGAGCAATAATTATATTAAAAGTGATCAGTTTCATTGTAAACTAGAAAATACAAACTAAAACACACCCACTAAAATGGCTAGGATCATAAAAACTGACAATACGAGGTGCTGATGATGTATGGAACAACTGAGACTCTCATACACTGCACATGAGAATAAAAATTGGTACAACCATTTTGCAAAACTAATTGGCAATATGTGTAAACTTGACTATCAGCACAACCTGTGACTCAGCAATTCCACCTCTAGGTATATAACCAACAGGAATTCTATACTAAAAGACATGGACAAGAACGTTCATCGCAGCATTACCTATAATAGCCCACAAATGGGAACGACTCAAATGTCTAACAACAATAGAATATATAAGTAGATGGTGATATATTCATACAATGGAATACCATACATAAATAAAACTAACTACTCCACTCAACAACAAAGATAAATCTTCCAAACATAATGGTAAGCAGAAGGAACCAGTCAAAAAATAATACACACATCTAACCATGAGAGTAACTGATACCAGACTAAACCTCCTGTCATAAGCAATTAGATAACTGTACAATATATATGAAATAATATATATGTCTTCAGTCATTGGGCCATAGGCAGCCCAGGAGAGTGATTTCTGAAAGAAAGGAAAAGTGAAGTGAGCACTACAATTTTCCTGGCTTTCTGCCTGGTGGCATTTACCAAATATCAGCACAAGAAGGGGGATTCCAAGTAAAGCATGACAGACTTGCTGAGCTGAAGAGAAAAGAGTCAGAGCTTGTAGAGACTGAGGCAACTAAAATTTCTGGAACCAGACTACAAAAGAGATGGAAGCACATATATGCAAAGAAGGAGATCCAGAAATCTGTCTAGGAGTTCCAGTGTGTCTTTTGCCAAATATGAAGCCAAGGAAACAAACCTGTAGGGGAGACTCTTTCCTTGTTCTCTTCCTACCTTCCTACCAATCTTTGGCGTCCCTTGGCTTTGGCTGTAGGGACTACAGTCTGCCTTCGTCTTCACAGTGGCAACCTGCCATTGTGTGTGTGTGTCTTTTCTCTTCTTATAAAGACACTTGCTATGGTTGGAAAGTGTTCCCCAAAAATTCATATGTTGAAACCTAACTCCAGAGGAAATGTGGAGAGTCTGGAATGTGTTTAGGTCATGACAGCAGAAGCCTCATGAATGGGGTAAGTTTTACAGTAGGAGCTTTATAAAAGAGGCTCCAGAGAGATCCCCAGCCCCTTCTATCACGTGAGGACATAGTAAGAAGAGACCAGCCAGCAAATAGGAAGTGCGTCCTCACAAGAAGGCAGCCATGCTGGTACTTTGATCCTAGACCTCCCAGCCTCCAGAGCCGTGAGAAATAGTGTCTGTTGTGTTTAAGCTATTCAGCCTGTGGTATTTTGTTATAGCAGCCTGTAGGGACTAAGACAACCCTAGTCTTAGCACTGTATTAATGATCCACCCTACTCCAATCTGATCTTTTTTACTTGCAAATGTCTTTTTATTTCATCTTCATGCTGAAGGGTAGCATTACCAGTCGTGGGTTGGTAGTTTTTTTATCCCTTGTTGTCGTTTGGTTTCATCAGTTTCAAGAGGATAGTTCAATTTCTCCTGGCTGGTATTTTTTCCGAGAGGTCAGCAGTAATGTTTATCTTTGTCTCTCTGTATTTAATGTATCATTTATTCTTTGGTGCTTTCTGTTTGTTTCTAATCCGGTGTATTTTATTTTATTTTGGCCATGCCACACAGCTTGTGAGATCTTAGTTCCCCAACCAGGGATTGAACCCCAGGCCCTATCAATGAGAGCACAAAGTCCTAACCACTGGACCACCAGGAAATTCCCCATTCTTTTGTACTTTTAAAATGTTCTCTTCATCACTATCTTTCAATTTGATTTTGTTATGCTTTGGTATGGGTTTTGTCAGTATTATTGGCAAATTAAAATTATATTTACGTGTACAACATGATGATTTGATATAGATAAACACTGTGAAAGGAGTCCCCAGCCCAGTTAATTATCACAACTATCACCTCTTTGTTTCTCTTCCTCTCTGTCTCTCTTTTTCCTTCCCTTCTTGGTGAAAACATTTAAGTTTTACTGTCTTAGTAAATTTGATTTATATAATACAGTGTAATCAACTATAGTCACATTGGTATGCTTTTCCTTATGTATATTCTGCTTGGACTTCGTTGAACTTCTTGGAATTTAACGTGTCACCAAATTTGAAAGTATTTCTGACACCAAATGTTTTTTGCTGCTTCCCTCTCTTGTTGGAACTCTAGGTCACATATGTCAGAACTCGTGATGTTGTCTCACAGATTACTGAGGCTCTCGTTAGTTATTCTTCAGCCTCACTTCTCTGTGCTTCAGTTAAAAAGGTTTCTAGTGCCCTGTCTTCAAACTCATTGCTCCTTTCATCTCCAGTACCTAATTTACCCAGTAAAATGTTTTTACTACTTTTTTTAAAAAAACGTTATTATTTTTTGGCTGTGTTGGGTCTTTGTTTCTGCACATGGGCTTTCTCTAGTTGCAATGCAAGGGCTTCTCATTGCAGTGGCTTCTCTTTCAGCAGAGAATGGACCCTAGAGGCTTCAGTAGTTGTAGTACATGGGCTTAGTTGCTCCACAGAATGTGGAAGTTTTCCGGACCAAGGATCAAACGTGGGTCCCCTGTATTGGCAGGCAGACTCAACCACTGGACCACCAGTGAAGTCCAACCTGTAAACTTTAAATTATAGATTTTGCATTTTTCAGCTCTGGGAATTCCATTTGGTTCATTCATTAGTCTACTGGGACTGCCATAGACTGGATGGCTGCCATAGACTGGATGCCACAGACTGGATGGCTTAAATAGCAGAAAACCATTTGTCACATTTCTGGAGGCTAGAAGCCCAATTACAAGGTGTTGATAGGTTTGGTGTGAGAGTCAAACTGTAAAGAAAGCTGAGCACTGAAGAATTGATGCTTTTGAACTGTGGTGTTGGAGAAGACTCTTGAGAGTCCCTTGGACTGCAAGGAGATCCAACCAGTCCATCCTAAAGAATATTGGTCCTGGGTGTTCATTGGAAGGACTGATGTTGAAGCTGAAACTCCAATACTTTGGCCACCTCATGAGAAGAGTTGACTCATTGGAAAAGACCCTGATGCTGGGAAGGATTGGGGGCAGGAGGAGAAGGGGACAACAGAGGATGAGATGGCTGGATGGCATCACCGACTTGATGGACATGAGTTTGGGTAAACTCTGGGAGTTGGTGATGGACAGGGAGGCCTGGTGTGCTGCAATTCATGGGGTCGCAAAGAGTTGGACACGACTGAACAACTGAACTGAACTGATAGGTTTGGTATGTCCTGAAACCTCTCACTTTTGCTTGCAGATGGCTGCCTTCTCACTGTGTCCTCATATGGCCTTTTCTCTCATGTGTGTACATCCCTGATGATTCTTCTTCCTGTAATGACAGTAGTCACATGGGATTAGGGCTCCAACCTTATAAGGTCATAAAATTGTAATGATCTCTTTAAAGTTCCTGTTTCCAAATCACATTGGGTGTTAAGGCTTCAACATGTGAATTTACAATAGGGGTAGGGGATACAATTCAGTATATAACATTGCATAATGGAATATTATTTGGCAATAAAGAGGGAATGAAATACAAATACAGGCTATAATATGGGTGAACCTTGGAAACATTATGCTAAGTAAATGAAGCCAGTTGCAAAAGACTACATATTGTATGATCCCATTTATATGAAATGTCCAGAACAGGCAACTCTACAGAGACTGAAGATAAACAGTTGCTAGTTCTGGGTGCAGTGGGATGAAGGATAGGGAAGGAAGAGGTAATGACTGCTGAGAGATATAGGGCTTCCTTTTGTCGTGATGTAAATGCTCAAAATTGATGTAATGATAGTTGCACAACTTTGAATATGCTAAAAACCCTTGAATTGTACATTTAAAATAAGTCATTTGTATGATATATGAATTACAAAATGCTGGGCTGGAAGAAGCACAAGCTGGAATCAAGATTGCCAGGAGAAATATTAATAACCTCAGATATGTAGACAATACCACCCTTATGGCAGAAAGTGAAGAGGAACTAAAAAGCCTCTTGATGAAAGTGAAAGAGGAGAGTGAAAAAGTTGGCTTAAAGCTCAACATTCAGAAAACTAAGATCATGGCATCTGGTCCCATCACTTCATGGGAAATAGATGGAGAAACAGTGGAAACAGTGGCAGACTTTATTGTTTTGGGCTCCAAAATCACTGCAGATGGTGACTGCAGCCATGAAATTAACAGACACTTACTTCTTGGAAGGAAAGTTATGACCAACCTAGACAGCATATTGAAAAGCAGAGACATTGCCTTGCCAACAAAGGTCCGTCTAGTCAAGGCTATGGTTTTTCCAGTGGTCATGTATGGTTGTGAGAGTTGGGACTATAAAGAAAGCTGAGTGCCCAAGAATTGATGCTTTTGAACTGTGATGTTGGAGAAGACTCTTGAGAGTCCCTTGGACTGCAAGGAGATCCACCCAGTCCATCCTAAAGGAGATCAGTCCTGAATATTCATTGGAAGGACTGATGTTGAAGCTGAAACTCCAATACTTTGGCCACCTGATGAGAAGAGCTGACTCATTTGAAAAGACCCTGATTTGGGGAAAGATTGAGGGCAGGAGGAGAAGGGGACGACAGAGGATGAGATGGCTGGATGGCATCACTGACTCAATGGACATGGATTTGGGTGGACTCCAGGAGTTGGTAATGGACAGGGAAGCCTGGCGTGCTGCAATTCATGGGGTCACAAAGAGTCAGACACAACTGAGTGACTGAACCAAACTGAAAGCATTACAAATACATACTATATGATTCAGTTATTAAAAGTTCAAAAATAAGCAAAACTAATGTTTAATGAGAGATTGTGGTTATCTTTTAGAGAGAGAAGAAAAGCAATAAATGAGAGGGGCCACAAACGCCATGACAAATCTGGCATGTTAACAATATTCTATTTTTTTAAAATTTAGGTTAAGGTTACATGAGTGTGTTCACTTTGTGATAAATCATTAAAAGGAAAAACACCATTTTCTCTCTATGTGCAATACTTCTGAGACCAGATGTGTGGGGTTTTCCACACCAAACAATTCTCCAGTTCTTGGCAGACACTGGCTAGATGTCCTACAATTTAACTCAGTTCTAAAACTAACTACCTGGAGTTGGCACTGACCCACAGGTTAAGGGCTGAGTCATACAAGATTGCCCCCACTTCAGATGCCAATCAAAAGTCCCAAAGTGTAACTTGTAATTCTGAATAACTGGCTATGTAGCAGGGGTTCCTGTGACCTTCTCAAGTTTGGCAATTTGCTAGAGTGGCTGACAGAACCCCAGAAAACAGTTTTTAGTTACTGTTGCCAATTTATAGGGGTTTCCCAGGTGGCATTAGTGGTAAAGAACCTGGCTGCCTATGCAGGAGATGTAAGAGACATGGTTTCAATCCCTGGGCTGAAAAGATCCCCTGGAGGAGGTCATGACAACCCACTCCAGTATTCTTGCCTGGAGAATCCCACAGACAGAGGAGCCTGGTGGGCTACAGTCCATAGGGTCGCAAAGAGCTGGACATGACTGCAGTGATTTAGCATGCATACATATGCCAATTTATTACAAAGAATAAATTAAAGAATACAAATAAACAGTCAGATGAATAGATACATAGGGTGAAGGGACCTTTTGTCCCTGTAGAGTTTGGGATGCACCACCCTACTGGCATGTTGATGTGTTCTTGTTCACCAAACTGGAAGCTCTCCAAACCCTTTGATTAGGATTTTTATGGAGGCTTCATTTCATTGGCATTAGTGATTACCTTAACATTTAATCACTTTTCCTCCCCCAGAGGTTGAGGGGTAGAGCTGAAAATTCCAGCCCTCTAATCACATGGTTGAGTCTCCTGGTAATCAGCCCCACATCCTCCAGTTTAGTTCAGTCACTCAGTCGTGTTTGGCTCTTTGCGACCCCATGAACCGCAGCATGCCAGGCCTCCCTGTCCATCACCAACACCCGGAGTTTACCCAAACCAATGTCCATTGTGTCAGTGATGTCATCCAGCCATCTCATCCTCTGTCATCCCCTTCTCCTCCTGCCCTCAATCTTTGCCAGCATCAGGGTCTTTTCCAATGAGTCAGCTCTTCTCATCAGGTGGCCAAAGTATTGGAGTTTCAGCTTCAACATCAGTCCTTCCAATGAACACCCAGGGCTGATTTCCATTAGGATGGACTGGTTGGATCTCCTTGCAGTCCAAGGGACTCTCAAGAGTCTTCTCCAACACCACAGTTCAAAAGCATCAGTTCTTCAGTGCTCAGCTTTCTTCATTGTCCAACTCTCACATCCATACATGACTACTGGAAAAACCATAGCCTTGACTAGACGGATCTTTGTTGGCAAAGCAATGTCTCTGCTTTTTAATATGCTGTCTAGGTTGGTCATAACTTTCCTTCCAAGGAGTAGGTGTCTTTTAATTTCATGGCTATAATCACCATCTGCAGTGATTTTTGAGCCCAGAAAAATAAAGTCTGACACTGTTTCCCCATCTATTTGCCATGAAGTGATGGGACCAGATGCCATGATCTTAGTTTTCTGAATGTTGAGCTTTAAGCCAACTTTTTAACTCTCCTCTTTCACTTTCATCAAGAGGCTCTTTAGTTCTTCTTTACTTTCTGCCATAAGGGTAGTATCATCTGCATACCTGATGTTATTGATATTTCTCCCGGCAATCTTGATTCCAGCTTGTGCTTCCTCCAGCCCAGCATTTCTCATTATGTGCTCTTCATATAAGTTGAATAAGCAGGGTGACAATATACAGCCTTGACGTACTCCTTTTCCTATTTGGAACCAGTCTGTTGTTCCATGTCCAGTTCTAACTGTTCCTTCCTGACCTGCATACAGGTTTCAGGAGGCACGTCAGGTGGTCTGGTATTCCTATCTCTTTCAGAATTTTCCACAGTTTATTGTGATCCACATAGTCAAAGGCTTTGGCATGGTCAGTAAAGCAGAAATAGATGTTTTTCTGGAAATCTCTTTTTTTGATGTTCCAGCAGATGTTGGCACTTTGATCTCTGGTTCCTCTGCCTTTTCCAAAACCAGCTTGAACATCTGGAAGTTCACGGTTCACATATTGCTAAAGCCTGGCTTGGAGAATTTTGAGTGTTACTTTACTAGTGTGTGAGACGAGTGCAATTATGTGATAGTTTGAGCATTCTTTGGCATTGCCTTTCTTTGGGACTGGAATGAAAACTGACCTTGTCCAGTCCTGTGGCCACTGCTGAGTTTTTCAAATTTGCTGACATCCTTAGGGGCTTTCTAAAACTTGCCTCACTAACATAAACTCAGGTACTGTTGAAAGTGACTTGCTATGAATAATAATGGACACTCCTTTCACTTTTATCACTCTGGAGCCGTTTCAGTAACTGGAAACAAAACCAAATGTTATAATAAAAGATGCTCCTTTTACCTGTTTTAGGACCTAAGGACATAAGACAATTATAACAAGAGATGTTATGTTACTCTTACCACTTAGGAAGTTATAAGAGTTTTAGAAGCTCTGTGCCAAGATCCAGGACAAAGACCCAATGAGTATTTCTTATTATATCATAACATCACAGTCACCATGCGTATTGATCTTAAAAATAAAAGTTATTTTACTAGCAAAAAATGGGTTTAGTTGGGAATAGCAGAGCACTGCAGTTCAAGACAAACAAGCCACAGCAAAAACCATAAGCAATCTCAACAAACAAAGGAAAAGAACATTATTTTATAGAGAAAAAGGAGGAAGTGGAAGATTATTATCATGAATGGAAGCCCATTGGAGAAAAGTGGGAGTTCAGGGTGATAACAGTTTCTTATTGGTTAATTTGCCAGAGTAGCTGATTTCTTATAGGATACTCAACATATAGCTTGTCTGGTTGGGGCCTGTAATTGATGATTCTTTCCTGTTGATGATTCTTCTGTTGGGGTCTGTAATTGATAGTTTTCCTGTAATTAACTGACTTTGAGTGGTACTGCATAAAAGCTCCCCTTCTGGCCTCTCAATGCCATTTTAGTGACATTTCCCTTTATTAATTTTCACAAACTTATGATATACAGTGTTCTCTGTGTGTTACACTTCGATGTTTTAAAAACCCTATTCATTTAAAAAAAATACCAATGTATTCGAAGTAGGTAAACTATTTGTATGTTTTTTCACAAGTTCCTTAATGGAAGTTTCCATAAGAACCCCACTGTCTATGAGTATGCCTATCACACTAACACATCTGGGAATCAGTAGCCAGTGTAGCAAGTAGGGGCTGCTAAGATTCTTTGAGATTAATATCTGAACAAGAAATGTCATGCAAAAAAATTAAAAAAGTATACTAAAAATAAAGAAATGTCATACAGGTATAGGGATGTATTCTTAATTTGGCTTTCCCCAGAGCAGTACCTGAGATGAGAATTCCATTTGGCGTGTGAGATGATTCCATTACCTAACTCAGGTTTGGCTGCTAATGGCTCAAGAATCCCATACAGAGAGAGAAGTGTTGGGTAAAAGGAAAGATAGGTTGATTGAGGAAGCTGGCAATCCTGGGAAAGAAGTAGACTCATGTCCAGATGAACCAACTCCCTACTCCCCAGAAATTATTTAGGGAAAAGAGGCGGAGGATACATGCTGAGAAGGGTCATGGGATGTGTGATCAGCTCATGGACATTCTTCTGACTGGTTGGTGGTGAGATACTCAGGAGTCAACATCATCAGCCTTCTGGTTCCAACCAGTCTGGGGTCTGCGTGCTTGTGGATAGGATGCAGTTAACTTCTTCCATCTGGTGGGGGCTTCAGTGTCGGCAAAATACTTCGAAGAATATGGCTGAGACTATTACCTAAGTCCTTGAGGAGGAACTAAAGTTCCTTGATTTTGTTTGATGGCTAAATTATTATTATTTTGTCTTGTTTGACTGTTTTCCTTTGTTTCTGCATTTTCTCACTTCTCTGGTTAAATTTATTCTTCAGAATTCATGGAAGGCCTAGGAGGCTAAAATTTTTCTATGATCAAGAGGCAGGCAGGGGACCTCCCTGATGGTCCAGTGGTTAAGAACCTGCCTGCCAACGCAGGGGACAAAGGTTCTATCCTTGGTCAGGGAAGATCCCACATCCTACAGAGCAGCTAAGCCCATGTGCCACAACTAGTGAACCAAAGTGCTGCAACTATTGCAGCCCGCACACCCAGAACCCATGCTTCACAATGAGAGAAGCCGCCACAGTGAGAAGCTCAAGACCGCATCTAGAGAGTAGCCCCTGTTGGCCACAACTAGAGAAAGCCCACTTGTAGTAACAAAGACCCAGTGCAGCTACAAATAAATAAATAAACGGCAAGTGGAGGATGTGTATGGGGGCGTGGGTAGTGCTGTGTCCTGGGAAGGCCCCATAGGGTCCTGCTCAGTTACAATTCCAGGAAGCACCCATAGTACAGAAGTAGGAAAGGGAGACAGAGAAGGGAAGGAAGCCAGCACAGAGTACAGCTTCCCTCTGTGGGTAATTAAGTGTCAATCCCTCTAAAGTCCTTTGATAATGGCCTCTATTCTGAAATACAGAAATAGGGGCTGAGAAATATTAAGTAACCCGCACAAGCTCACAGATCTAATTTGAAGTGGTAGAGCAAGAATTTGTACCAATCTGATCAGAGCCCAAGGACAGTTTGGCCTAAAGGACACCAAGGTTTTAGAAACTGGGATTTAGAAATAAGAGGAAAGAAAACCAAGCAGATTGCAAGCAAATGGAATGACTGCCTGGAATCAATGCTGTTGTCTGGATCTTACTTTTATCCAATGACTGGGCCAGGTGAAAGGTTGAATCTGGTCATGGACATGATAAAATGTATGGAATCCTCTTTCTAGAATATGAACTCAGACATTCTCAATGAACCCTTTTTGTAATCTTTATAAATTTGCAAGCTAAAGAAATCTTCTTCTGATGTACAGCTGTAGGCAAATATCTGGACTGAATGCATTTTCCTGAAGTTTTCACAATGAGCAATCTAAAAATGTGGGGGAAATCAGGTTGGCAGCCCCCTGACAAAGTGTTAGATATCATTTTAACAAGTCCTATTTCCATCCACATGTGCTACTCATAAGAACTTGTAGAGCAAGGTGGCTATTAGTAAACTTTATGATAACTTAACATCTGGCCAAAACTCCTGGGTCTTTTCCCTGAGTCAGAAATAACATTACTCACTTAGCATCTGTTCAGTACTTGAAGATAGTACTCAAAGTATTCGATTGTTAGTACTTGGTTCAGCTCGAGGATAAACAACAAAAACCTGCTGCTGCTTTAGATGCTTATTTCTCAGATGCTTGTTTTCACCGACCAAAGTACCTCAGCACTGCTGTTTAGTTCTTGAGTACAGCATTCTCTCAAAGAGCTGTACCCTGCAACAGAAAGCAGGTAGGAATCTAGGTTGCAACTTTGCTACAAAAAAGGTTTGTGGAAAAAAATTTTGAAAAAGATACAACTGATAAAGAACTATTGTTCAAAATATACAAAGGACTTCCAAAACTCAACAATAAGGAAACAATCTGGCTTTTAACAAGGCAAAACCCTTGAACAGACATTTTACCAAAGATGGCAAGTAAGCAAAAGAAAAGCTACTCAGAATCATTTGTCACTAGGGAATTGCAAATTAAAATAATGATATACCACTATATGCTTATTAGAATGGCCAAAATCCAAAACAATGATGACACCAAATGTTGGCAAGAATGTGAATCAACGAGAATCCTAATTGCATTGCTGGTAGAAGTACAAAATAGCACAACTACTTTGAAAGAGAGTTTGGTTGTTTCTTACAAAACTAAACATACTCTTACAATGTAATCCAGCAATCAAGATCCTTGGTATTTACTCAAATAAACTGAAAACCTATGTCCACACAAAAACTTGCACATTATTTATAGCAGCTTTATTCAAAGAGACCAAAACTTAGAAGTATCCAAGATTCCTTCATAGGCTAAAAGAACTGTGATACATTCAGACAATGGAATATTGTTCAGAGCTAAAAAGAAATGAGCTACCAAGCCATGAAAAGACATGAAGAAAATTTACATATTACTAAGTAAAATAAGTTAATCTGAGAAGACTGCATACTGTATGATTCCTGCCAGATGATATTCTGGGAAAGGCAAAATTACGGAGACAGTGAAAAGATCAGTGGCTGCCAGAGGTTTGTGGGAAGAGAGAGAAGAATAGGCAGAGCATATAGTGAAACTATTCTGTATGACATTCCAATGATGAATACCTATACTATGCATTTGTCAAAAACTATTAACTAGACAAGGTTTCCCCCGTGGCTCAGACTGTAAAGAATCTGCCTGCAATGCAGGAGACCTGGATTCGATCCCTGTGTCTGGAATATTCCCTGGAGAAGGGAATGGCTACCCACTCCAGTACTCTTGCCTGGAGAATTCCATGGACAAAGGAGTCTGACGGGATACAGTCCAGGGGGTCACAAAAGGTTGGACACGACTGAGCGACTTGGCACACACACAGACTGGACAACACCTAGAGTGAACCTAATGTTATCTAGAGACTGGGTGATAAGGAGGTGTCAGTGTAGGTTCATCCCTTATAGCAGATACACTATGCTGCAGGCTGTCTGTCATGGTGGAGGGGGACGGCGGGCAGGTGTGGTTAAGTGTGTATGAGGGCAGGGATATATAAATTTTACCTGTGAACTTAAAACTGCTGTAAAAAATAAAGTTCACTAGCTAAAAAAGTTTGAAAACCAAGATGACAGGGGACAAGGAGGGTGCAGAAGGTGAGCCTGGCAGAAGAGATCAGGAAATTAAAAATATTGGGCAGACAATAGGCCAAATACCAGAGAGGCAATCCAGGATGGAGTGATCAGCAGGTCCTGTTGAGGTGCGCACAGACAAGAAGCGTCAATGCAAGTGAGAGAAGGGAACAAGTACTGCATCTGGATAGGCAGGCAGCATCCTGGAGGAAGAGGCACTGTGGGTGGAACTGCCAGGCTCTGATCCCCCAGCAGAACCATTTGCCCTCCATTCTGTTTTAAACGTTCTTCCAGGGCCTGAGGGTTGGTTCCCCAACGGCTTGTTCCAAGTGAGCTGAGGACAAAGATGCCAGGTTACGTCAGAATTTCCACCCGTTCCTCTCTTCCTTCCTTGTTTTATTTCCTTGTCAAGATACTGCCCGCAGGTCTACCCATAAGAAAACTGATGTTGGCTCTAGAGAAATCAAGTGCTTCCGAAGAAACCCAGGCAAAGAAGAATCTGATGCATAAAGTCTCCTTCATGGAAATCTCTGACTTCCGGTGGTTAGGACTCCACCCTTCCACTGCAGGGGGCCTGGGTTCAATCCTTGGTCAGAGAACTAAGATCCTGAATGCTATGTGATGGGCACACACACACACACACACACACACACACAAGTCTCCTTCATTCACTGAATTATTTAAGGACTGAGTCTGAACTATAAAAGGCTTAATCAATAAGGCAAAGTTGTTGTTCCTCATAATAAGCATACTAGCAATGAAACGGTTCTAGGAGAGATTAATTCAGTGACAGCGTCTTTCTTCTTTTTCATTTAACTTTACCCTTTTCCCAGTCTCTTTCTTCCCCCAACTCCAAGTCCCTGGTAACCACTTTTCTGCTGTTTCTATGAGTTTAATTTTTTATTTATTAATAGATTCCACATATAAATGATACCGTGCAGTACTTGTCCTTCTCTGACTGACATTTCATTTAGCGTAATGCCCTCAAGGTCCATCCACATTGTTGCAAACATCAGGGTTTCCTTCTTCCTTGGACGCTTAGCTTGTTTCCATATCTTGGCTATTGTGAATAACGCTGCAGTGATCATGGGCACACAGGTCTCTCATAGACACCCTCTTTTAATTTCCTTTGGATATGTGTATCCGAAGTGGGATTGCTGGGTCATACAGTAGCAGCTCTATTTTCAGTTTTTGAGGAAGTCCCATGGCTGTCATAGCTTGGATGCTGCAGTCCCCGGTGTCGTGTGAAGGAAGACCCAACAATATTGAGGGGTTAAGAGAGCATTTTCTTCCATGTATGTCTTTTTTATCATCAGAAAAACTCTTCTCCCAGTCACAAGAGGACATGATTCCCCTTATGTAAGGAGCTAGAGTAGTCAAAACCATAGAGATGAAAAGCAGAATGGTGGTTTCAGAGGCTAAGAAGAGGGGAGAATGTAAAGCTGGTGTTTAATGGGTACAGAATTTCAGCTGGGGAAGATGAAAAAGTTCTGGAGATGGATGGTGGTGATGTTTGGACAACAGTGTAAGTGTTTTTAATGTCACAGAACTGTACACTTAAAATGATCAACAATGGTAAAACTTTTTTTTAAATTTTATTTACTTTATTGTGTTGGTTTTGCCATACATTGACATGAATCCGCCATGTGCATACGTATGCTCCCCCTCCAGAACCCCCCTCCCTCCTCCCTCCCGATTCCCTCCCCCTGGGTCATCTCGGTGCCTCAGCCCCGAGCATCAACCCTGGGCTGGCGATTGATTTCACATATGATAATTAACATGTTTCAATGCCATTCTCCCATATCATCCCACCCTTGCCCTCTTCCACAGAGTCCACGAGACTATAATTGACATATAATATTGTATTAGTTTCAGGTGTAAAACATAATGATTCAATATATGTATGTTTACATAATAATCACCACATTGAGTCTAGTTAACTCCATCACCATAGTTACAATTTTTTTTCCAGTGATAAGAGCTTTTAAGATCAGTTTTTGACAGCTTTCAAAAATACAAAACAGTGTTATTAGCTATAGTCACCATGCTGTACATTAGATTCCTAGACTTACTTATTTTAACTAGAAGTTTGTAACTTTTAACTACTTTCCTCCCATTTTCCCCACTGCTCTCCACCAAAAAAAAAAAATGGTATATTTTATATTATGTGTATTTTCAGTTGAGTCGCTCAGTCCTGTCCGACTCTTTGTGACCCCATGAACCACAGCACACCAGGCCTCCCTGTCCATCACCAACTCCCTGAGTCCACCCAAATCCAAGTCCAACAAGTCGGTGACACCATCCAGCCATCTCATCCTATGTCGTCCCCTTCTTCTCCTGCCCTCAATCTTTCCCCAAATCAGGGTCTTTTCAAATGAGTTAGCTCTTCTCATCAGGTGGCCAAGTACTAGAGTTTCAGCTTCAACATCAGTCCTTCCAATGAATATTCAGGACTGATCTCCTTTAGGATGGACTGGGTGGATCTCTTTGCAGTCCAAGGGACTCTCAAGAGTCTTCTCCAACATCACAGTTCAAAAGCATCAACTCTTTGGCGCTCAGCTTTCTTTATAGTCCCAACTCTCACATCCATCCATACATGACTACTGGAAAAACCATAGCCTTGGCTATACGGGCCTTTGTTGGCAAACTAATGTCTCTGCTTTTCAATATGCTGTCTAGGTTGGTCATAACTTTCCTTCCAAGGAGTAAGTGTCTGTTAATCTCATGGCTGCAATCACCATCTGCAGTGATTTTGGAGCCCAGAAAATAAAGTCTGACACTGTTTCCACTGTTTCCCCATCTATCTGCCATGAAGTGATGGGACTGGATGCCATGATCTTTCTGAATGTTGAGCTTTAAGCCAACTTTTTTACTCTCCCCTTTCACTTTCATCAAGAGGCTTTTTAGTTCTTCTTTACTTTCTGCCATAAGGGTAGTGTCATCTGCATATCTGAGGTTATTGATACTTTTCCCGGCAATCTTGATTCCAGCTTTTGCTTCCTCCAGCTCAGCGTTTCTCATGACATCATGACTTACTTATTTTAACTAGAAGTTTGTAACTTTTAACTACTTTGAGTCCACCCAAATCCAAGTCCATCAAGTCGGTGACACCATCCAGCCATCTGGTGTACTCTGCATATAAGTTAAATAAGGTGACAATATACAGCCTTGACGTACTCCTTTTCCTATTTGGAACCAGTCTGTTGTTCCATGTCCAGTTCTGACTGTTGCTTCCTGACCTGCATACAGGTTTCTCACAAGTTAAAAAAAAGTTTTTTCTCAGAAGCCCCACAGTAAACCTTCTCTCACATTTCATAGGCCAGAATTCTGCCACCTGCCACTTCCTAAACCAATGATAATGGCAACAATAATGAAATTACTGATTGGCTTGTTCTCATCAAGATTTTCCCTCCTTGTGACTGGATAGGGTGGATCCCAGAGTCCCCTGAGGCACACAGCTGCCCAATTGGAACAATATTTAGATTTAGATTCTGTTAATGAGGAAAAAATAGCAGAGGTGGGGAGATGTTGGGGACGATGGCCACTGGGTAGGACACAAAGATCCTGGCAAGGTTTTCCCACTGAGGCAAGGAAGGACTTGATTCCTTCAGGACACGCAACTTTTCTGAAGATTCACAGGAGACTTACTGACTCCAATCCCCAGGGGTCCTTGAGCAGTTATATTGTCTCTCAGATCTGTCTCTTTCCTGAGGACAGACATTGTATTCTCATCACCTCACAGCTAACTGTGATACTAGTCTCCTGAGGGACATCTCTGCCTCTGATTTTATTCCTGCTTGGATCCACTTAAACACCCACACTAGGATAACTTTGCAGAACCAACACATATGTCCAGACTTCTTACCAGGCTATCTAGAACCATCCACTTTTCGGTAATCCTTGTTTTCAGTCTCCCTGCTAGTATGCTTCTGAGGGTAAGGATTTTGCCTTCCTCTTCATTTTATTCCCAGTACCTAGAATAGTGCTGGTCATTCATTCATAGGTTTTGTCCATTCAGTTGGTATTTGTGGCATCAGCAAATATTGAATAAATAATGTTATTCAGTGAATGAATACATCCGTGACCTGACTCTTAATCAGTTTAAATGCTGTTGTTTTCTTTCTCTCATATGAATTTTTTGCTTGAGAGACACTCACTCATTGTTCCCTGACCACATCACACAACCTTGCCACCCACACATCTGATTTTATTCAGTTTCTCTGGTTTGTAATACTCTTCTCTCTCGTCTCTGATAATTAATGACCTACATTTCCTTTAAGGCCAAAACCAAACTGCACCTTCAGTGTGAGTGAGATTCAATTATCCAAGGTGTCAGTGACATACTCTCTCATCATCTCTGATTTTTATGGTTGTATCTACTCAGCACACAATATTTTTATATATTTTTTCTTTTCAATATATTTATCTTTTAAATACCTCCTCAGTTAGTATTTAAACCTCTTGAATTCAGAAATCTTATTTTAAGCCTGTTTTTATTTCTAATACCTAATCTAATACTATAAGCTTAATAAATATTTATTAGTTTCTAAGGTCAGTTAGATTTTTTTTGCATTGATATAATTCATCATAAAAGGTCTGAAGCTTCTTTAAAACGAATTTAAGTTCTAAGTGAATAATTAAGCTCTTAAAATTTGAGAGTAGTATTTCCATCAAATTTAATCCTAGTATATGTATACATTTGTGTACCTATATATCCATTTACCAGAATATACATTGAGTCACAGTTACATCTGGTTGTTTTACTATGTTGATGTACTATGGGTCATTTTTCAAAGGCAAATATTATAGTGCATCCCAGGACACCTGTGTTCACAGGATCAGTTCTTTGAAACTATATTTGGATGTACAAGCTATTAAAAGCTTCTTGTACTGAGTGACCTCTCAGGCAGAATTTAGATCGAATACTCACACTGCTGCTGCCTGTTGCTGAGTGGATGGCAGCAGAAAACCCTGGATTCAAACCTCTGTGAGGCTTTTGTTTTGCTTGTTCTGTTTCTTTTCATTTTGCCTTAAGAAGATGAACAATGAAACCACAACCCTGATATCCTTGAAGGAGGCAATGAAAAGGTTGCTAAGGGCTACAGGGAGGGAACAAGCATGGGTTTGTTTTTCTGGGAAGATGGGTAGGAGAAGAATGAAGAATAAAAACAGGCAAAAAACTACAGGCGTGCTAATTAGAATTCTTTTTCTGTTAATGTGTTCAGGTTCAAAAATTGTGTCCATTAATAATAAAGAAAAATCTCCTCCTAGGTGTTATATTCCATTCGATTAATGCATGCGCTATATGCTGGGCTTATAAAAATAAGTAAAATGTGGTTTCTGTCCTCAAGGAGCTCACAGCCTTTGGAATAACAGGCTTAATAAAAAATTTAGCTTACAATTTAACATGACTGGCCTTATAATGGTAATGCTCCTAAAGGGCTATGAGAACATGAAGAGAGGAATGAATTTTGCCTTTGATACTAGGAAAAGGAACCCTTCATAGAGGGACATTTAGACTGGATCTGAAAGTGTGAGTAGGAGCTTGCAAGAAATAAAAATATGGGAAGGAATTCTAGGGTGAGGAAACAGTACATGTAAACCACAGATGTTTGGACTCTGACACCGTGTTCAGTCAGCAGCTAGATGTCTCAAGTGACTGGTGACTAAGTTGTGCAAGAGGACTGGCAGAGGATAGGGGCAAAGGTTAAAGAGTCTACAGTTCCTGCTAAGGAGATCCAACTTGACTCTAGCAATATCACTAGGCAAGTCAGAGCAGCATAAAATGTATATAGTAGTCAAGTATGGGAACAGAATTGTGTTTTAGAAGAATATCTCTAGGGGATGGATTGGAGGTGAAAAGCAGAAATCTAGTTAGACTACTATAAGCCTAGGTCGAAGTGAAAGATGGTGATTAACTGACTTACTAGAGACAGAGAGGAGGGGATAGATTAGAGACATATTGATTGAGAGAAAGGGGGAAAATAGTGAGCTATTCTGAGATTTCTAGTTCAAGGAATTTGGGTAGATGGTGATCCCATTAACTGAGCTGGACAACTGTCACAGAAACGCAGATTTGTAGACATGTTGCTTAAGATTTATTTGAAATGATCTAGGAGTGCCTTTTGGTGAAAGGATTCCAAATAACTGCTTCAATTTATGTAAACTTTTATACTGATCGACAAGCTAGAGTTTATCTCAGAGTTCAAGCTGGAGATGACTTATAAGCACTATGTTCTTAAAGGTCTAAGGGTTAATACAAAGAATTTACCAGATATAATAGTTTTGACTTGTAGACAGCTTGCTGGCATATTATGTAATGTAGGCCTACGTTCCTATGAAAATGCATATTTCATACAGAGCCTTGAAAAAAAGTGACAATGTTCGTCGCTCAGTTGTATCTGACTATTTGCAACTGCATGGACTCTACACTGCCAGGCTCCTCTGTCCCTGGAATTCTCCAGGCAAGAATATTGCAGTGTAGTCATCCCCATCTCCAGGGATCAAACCCAGGTCTCTTGCACTTCAGGCATATTCTTTACCATCTGAGCCACCAGGGAAGCCCAAGAATTTTGGAGTGGATAGCCTTCTCCAGGGGATCTTCCCAATGAATATGCACATTTCATAGAGCTTTATCTATACGCATATAGAATCCAGAGCAATGAGAAAATTCCATTGCTGAAATTTCTGAAGATGGAGTGCAAGGGGAGGGGTTTACTTAGTAAATTCAGCTTTAGACAGTTGAGTCTGATGCCACTTTGTAGGTGGAGATGTACAAAACATAGTTGAAAATTCAGCTCTAGAACTTAGGAGAGGGGTGATACCTGAAGCTAATTAACCTTGGAATAAAGTGAAGACCAAGAAGAGAAGATCGTCAAGGACAGAACCCTAGGCAACCACAACAGTATTCAGGTCACTGGGGACATAGAAACTCAGGGAAGTGGCTGTGTATCATTTCATGAAAGACAGTGTGGGTGACTTCACGCAAGTGAGTTGTGGGGTTTCAATTCTTTGCGGTTCAGTTGGACGTAATTTTGGTGCCACAGCGCCCTCTAATGATCAGGGTTGTTCAGAGCAACTTAGGTCCCCCTTTTGCTGTTACACTGCCCAGCATTTCACTAATACCACAAACGTCATAGAAGACATGTTTTATTACTTCCGTGTAACACCTCTGCTAGGTATTGAGGGACAAGCATAAATATGTTCAAGAAATAGTCTATTATCCTCTCTCTTCAAGAGTTTAGATCATGGAAAACTAACTCTGAAAATAAACGAACAGATGGGGAGTGACAAGTAATAGAGACAGTGTCTGTGACAGAGAAGCAGGCAAGGAGCAGATCCCTACGTAGAAAGGCTGAGGGATTCAAGCAGGCATGGAATGAGCTTATCCTTGATGGGTAAGACTTTGATAGTCAGAGTAAGGTGGAGAAAGCCACCTTAATAAATATGGGTCTCAGCACTTGTTAATAGGTATATGATGGTTACGTCTTGATCTTTTTGAGACTCAATTTCTTTATCTGTAAAATAGTAAAAATGACTGCTTCACTACTTATGGTTGTTGTGAAAATCAAATTAAAGTTTGTATAAAATACTTCTTAAAGTATGAGGTACAATATGTTAATAAAGATGAGGCAGATAGTTGAGATAATTAGACAATTCACATGTTCGGCAATTTAAGGAATGCAAGAACTAGGATGATAACTAGAGAGAATGGCAAATGGAACATCTATCCATAATTGTAAATTTTAAATAGCTACTGATAGTGACTGTAAATAATGTATTGTAGCTTTATCTTCAGGCAAAATCTTAGTTTTATGCTCTGACCCAAATTAACCTTTGATTCTGTTACCCTATAGAGTAGACCACAAACTCCAAGCTTTAGAAGCACACTTTAAAGAACTGGACTTCATCAAGGATAATCTGACACAAAAATTTGAAAATCACAGCAAGACTTTGGCAAACCAGGGAGCCCAAGATGAGCTATGGACAGCAGTTCTATCACTCAAGTGAGTATCTATCTAATCAGATATCAGCGGAATTTTGTGGTTTCATGAGAGCTTGCAGTGATCATTCTAAAACTGGGTTTCTTAATATGGTTCCAACAATGGGTTGTGAAGAAATCACATTTTCTCAGGCTAATTCATTCAAAGATTGATTTGAGTGCTGGTTTACTTGCCACACTGTGGTACACATCTCAGAGTCCCTTGCTTGGCAAAGTCTTAATAACACAGAGATGGATAATATAAGTGCTTTGCCATTGAAAACCTTGTAGTTTGAGTGGCCTGAGATCTAAGCTATCCAGTTTAGTGCAAACTGTATTTCTTTTCTTTATTAAAAAAATTCTTTTAATTGTATGTATCTGTTAATTCTAAATTCCTAATTTATCCTATGGTAACCAATAAAATTATTTTCTGTGTCTGTGAATCTGTTTCATAAGTAAGTTCATTTGTACTATTTTCTTAGATTCCACATAGAAGTGATATTGTGATGTGTCTGTCTTACTTCACTTAGTATCGTAACCTCTAGGTCCATCCTTGTTGCTGCAAGGACATTATTTCACTCTTTTTTATTGCTGAGTAACATGCCATTGTAGATATATACCACATCTTCTTTAGCCATTCCTCTGTAATGGGCACTTAGGTTGCTTCCATGTCTTGGCTTTTGTAAAAGGGCAGCCCCAATTTCTAAAGTATTTCCTAAACTACAACAGCTGCTTCTGTTCTGAACCCAAAAGCTGGGCTGGCCTTTTGGTGGGTGTTGGGCCAAAAGTCACAACCAAGCCAAAGATTTGGACAAGGAAGGATTTATTACTTGCAGCACGTAAGAACAGCAGGGATCTTTCCCTAAGCAGTGTCTTCCCAAATATCAAAATCAGGAAGTTTTAAGCTAAGGATTGATGCATATTCATGAAGGAGCTTAAACAGAGGAGACCAGCAGAGAACTGGGGCAAAGGTTGACAGAATTCAAGCTTTAGTGATTGAAGTCAAAAGGGACAGAAAAGATCAACATCATCACTCTATCCTCTACCTGGGCTCCAAAATCACTGCGGATGGTGACTGCAGCCATGAAATGAAGACACTGGCTCCTTGGAAGAAAAGCTAAGGTAAACCTAGACAGTGTGTTAAAAAGCGGAGACACTACTTTGCCGACAAAGATCTGTCTAGTCAAAGCTATGTGAGAGTTGGACCATAAAGAAGGATGAGCACCAAAGAACTAAAGCTTTCAAACTGTGGTGCTGGAGAAGACTCTTGGGAGTTCTTTGGATAGCAAGAAGATCAAACCAGTCAATCCTAAAGGAAATCAATCCTGAATATTCATTGGAAGGACTGATACTGAAGCTGAAGCTCCAATAATTTGGCCACCTGATGTGAAAAGCTGACTCACTGGAAAAGACCCTGATGCTGGTAAAGACTGAAGGCAGGAGGATAAGGGGTGACAGAGGATGAGATAATTGGATGACATCATCAACTCAATGGACATGAGTCTGAGAAAATTCCGGGAGATAGTGAAGGACAGGGATGCCTGGCGTGCTACACTCCATGGAGTTGCAAAGAGCAGGACATAACTGAGTGAACCACCACCACCACAACCACCTGGGTGGGGCCTTAGTTCCTGCAGAACTCTGAGATACATATGAGATTGTAACATATATCCTTTTAGGAAGAATTGGGCTTCCCTGGTGGCTTAGATGGTTAAGACTCTGCCTGCAATGCAGGAGACCCAGGTTCAATCCCTGGGTCAGGAAGATCCTCTGGAGGAGGAACTGGCAACCCATTCCAGTATTCTTGCCTGAAGAATCCTATGGACAGAAGAGTCTGGTGGGCGACAGTCCATGGGGTCAAGAAGAGTTGAACACAACTGAGCAACTAACACTTATAACTGAACTATTGTTTCTTGACAGCCTTTCCTTTGTTCCAACATTCCATCACTTCCCTCAAGATTATGAATTACTGAGACCTGTTCCAGGGCAAGCATTGTGGCCAGGTTAGATAAACAATGACTTTTCTTATGTCAAGAGATCCGAGTCTTGTTCTCTTTCTCTGGAGACCTCTAACCCAATCTGTTTAAAGTTCTCCTAGTATGTTTATACTTCTTTGAATTATCCTAATAAACTTCACTTTATGGCTGTACATAGAGAGTTCTACTGCTTAAGAAATGCTCACATTTTTTGTAGGTTCACTTCAATGGAATTAAATATTTTATACAGCTACGTCATTGAAGTACTTGGCCACTTGCGCGCTCGTGTGCTTGAGAAGCTGCCAGATCTGGTGCGAAGTCTTCCCACCTTAGCCTCCATCCTCAGACGCAAAGTCAAGAACAAGCGCATCAGAGTTGTATGGGAGTCTGTTCTGGAGGAGTATGGGTTGCAGGAAGGAGATATCACAGCACTATGTATCTTCTTTGTAGCACATGGTAACAAGGCAGAACACTACATTGCTAAAGTAAGGCAGATGTATATAAGAGATATCAATTTTATGATCGCTAATATGGTAAAGAACCAGGCTCTGCAGGATAGTTTGCTGAAGGCTGTTCAGGTCATTGAAAAGGGGAAAGCAGAGATGGCTCCCAAAGAGAAAAAGTCACCCCTAAAAGAGTTGATACCATCAGTCAAAAGCTAATCTGTTACACTGGACTCAGAGATTCCATATCTGGTATAATTTATCTTGCAAATGGGAAGAAATACATATATACAATTTATTACAGGCTTATTTTTATAGCAAAAGTGAGAAGAGTGTTAAATTATAATACATTGATACAATGGATACTTTCTGTGTAGCAATATGAGAATGAAGAAGCTTTCATGTAACTGTATAGTAACACAGAGTTATCACCAAGATGTGTTTTAAAATATTTCCAACATTATTGCTCAATGGGAAAAAAAAAGGGCAAAAACAAATACGTAGGCTACTATATATAGAAACTTCTGGAGAAATACATTAAAAAGTGGTAACATTGGTTGTCTTAGGGAAGAAAACTAAGAGGCTAGGGATCAAAGGTAGGAAGAAGTCTTTTCACTGTTAATTCACTTTGTACCTTTTGAATTTTGAAACGTGAATGTATGATGTAGTAAAGCAAAAAAAATCTACTATATTTTGTATGTTGATGTGCATTTTCACTCTGGTACAGTTCCATAGGTATTTTATACTAGAAAGGGAATTCCCACACAGTGATCATATATTTTATAATCTTTTTTGAACACATGCCATGTAATATGTGGTGTCAATAATAGAAACATTTTAAAATGTGGATCCTGCCCTACAGGCAAAAGTTACTTTATTTGGAAGGTACAAATTCATGACAACCAGAATGAGTAACACCTACGAGGGAAGTTAGGTAGAGAAGGATGAGAAGTAATACAAGATGTGTTACCTTGCTGGTTCCTCCTTGAAAACAGGTTGGTTGCCAGATATATGCACTCAGTCTCATCCTTCTCCAGACACACTGTTTAGAGAAACCATGCCACAAAAGAGAGAGAGATTGGAACTATGTCTTGGAAGTGTTACTAAACCAAACTTGGGTCTGCAACCATGCCAATCTACTGACATGGGGTTGTGTTAAGGGAAAGTACAGCATTTATTGTAGGACACCAAACAAAGAAAACAGGCAGCTTGTGCTTGAACAGACAGCATTACCAAGTCCAAGCTGGCTCTACTGTGAAGAGGGAATTCATAGGACCTGGACTCCATCTTAGGCCTGTTCATGCTGATCATGCTCAGCCACCTCTCCAATGGACTCTAAACTCTGCTTAGTGCCTATGGAAATGACAATAAAAGGATAAGACCCCCTCTGGACAGGGGAACCTTGAAGATCTTATTCAGGTTACTCATCGGTTACTCATCGCCTAAGAGAAAACATACACTAATCACCCCTGTCTCTGGACAGGCCATAAATTTTTCTGTACCTATTGGAGTGTAACCTTGGGCTTATTGATCACTGGCCAATTTAACTGTTTGAACATATAACACATGAATGATGAGATTACTGTGATTGTATTTACCCTTTATTTGTTTATGTAAGTCTCAAGGAATTTGGGGTGGTGAGTTCGGATATGTACACATGGGGTATAAAAAATTTTCACAAATGCTGGTTGGGGTCCTTGGCTAAGAGGAGACTCTGCCTTGGGCCCGCCAGTGTAATAAACTGTACTCCACTATCTGCATTGTCCTTCTGAGTGAGTTTGTTTCCCGGAACGCGTGGCTACAACATTTGGTGCATTGGCCAGGAAACTCCTCACTTTGAGGAGACAATTCCCATTTGGGACTACTCCAAGGCCTTGCGACTTGAATCTTCTAGAGGGGGGAAGGCACCTCGCCCTTCTAGAAGGATTCAGCTTCTCAACGCCCAGACCTTTCACGTTAGCAGGTAGTGGATGGCAACAGGAACTGAGCGCTCTGGTGAGGAAGAACCCACCCGGCAGGGTGGAAGAGGGGGCCTGATCACCCCCCCGGGAGGGAATATAAGGAGTGGGGACCCACAGGAGCCTGAAATAGACAGGCGGCAATTGCTTGGTACACAGGTTGACGAGCGTACTAGGCTTTAGAAAGGGTATTTGTGAAGGTCATTTAAGAGGTGTGTCCATGCTGTCTGGGGGGAAATTATCACCAAGCGATCGCCAGGGGACTTTTAGGATAAAAAACTGGCCCTTGTATGCTCGTATTCTGCCTTCCCCCAGGAGGTGTCCCATCTGCTGTGAAATTCTTGACCCCCTCAAAAGTGTCAGGCTAGAAGGAGGGGGATACGTAAGTGAGTATGAATTGGCTTTTCCTGAGACGGCCTGGGACATGGGATATTTAACCCATCTGTGTTTTCATCGTACCTGATCAAGCCCACCAAGGCAAAACGGAATTTAAGGGAGAAACAGTCTTGGACCACGTGGTGTCCTGGTTCGGCCGTGCTGACTGGCAGTGAAGGCATGCCAATCTGCTTCTCCCTCTGGGATCTGACAGGTTTTGGAGGAGGATGACCTGCCCCTCCCCTATACTGGATGATGACGAGCCCACTGGCCAGTGCTTCAGCAGGAGGCCGCCTTAATGCCCGATCCAGGGCCAGGTGAAGTTCTAGCAGCACCCGCTGCTTCTCCGCCAACTCTCCTGGAGGTCGTCAAGCCACTACCTCAGCAGGCTCCAATCCCGGTGGCAGAAGCCTCTGGCCAACACTTCCAGGGTCCGGCTCCAACTACCCAAGCTATACCCACCTCTCCTGGAGAGTACTGACAGGAAGGGGAGGGAGACGTTGAAATTAAGCAGAGACTGCGCCCTGCCAGAGAGCCAGAGGGAGCGAAAGAAAACAGACAAGAGATTTACAACGCTAGCTGCTTTTCTGGGAAAGTCTATCTCGGGCCCTCTAGAAAACCTCCTCTGCCCCAGGGACAGGACAGTCCTTTAACCCGTCCCGAGGGAGGCCCCGGCCGTTACAGCCAAACCAGTGTGCCTGGTGCTGAAGTTTTGGCCTCTAGAAAAATGAATGCCCTAAGGCAAAAAAGGAAGAGGAAGCTCCTGCAGTTGTGGGGCTTGCTGGCTTGGAAATTAAATAGGGCTGCCCGGGCTCAGAGATACTACGTCCCTGAGAGCCCATGTTAAACCTTAAAAGTTGGGGACCAAACATTCCTGAGTGCCCAGTACCCCTGTTGGAAAGAGACTTACTCTCCAAGCTAGGAGCACAAGTGACTTCCTCTCCCTGGAGAGGCCCACCTTCCAGAAGTGCACTAAGATTTATTTGTTCTCTCTCTCAATACCCGTCCCAAGATGAGTGAAGGTTCCATGAGCCTCAAAAGAAGAACCAGGTGGGCGAAAGAAGGGCGAAAGAAGAACCACGTGGGCGGGAAGAACAGGAGAGAGAGCAAAGTCAATTATTCCCTGAGGTCTGGGTGGAAGACAACACCCCCACCCGAGCCCCAGGCTGGCTAAACATCAAGCCCCAGTGATAACAGAACTCAAGCCAGGCATCATCCCAGTTAGAAAGCCCCAGTACTCACTACCAATAGAGGCCTGGGCCGGCATACTACCCCACATCAACAGATTGAAACAATCGAACATTCTGGTAGAGTGCCAGTTGGCATGGAATATGCCAATCCTGCCAGTCAAAAAGGAAGAAGGACAGGACTATAAGCCTGTACAAGATCTCAGGCTAGTCAACCAGGCTACTGTGACTTTACACCCTACTGTTTCAAACCCCTATACCTTACTTAGCCTCCTCCCACTGAGGACTAAAGTTTATACTTGCCTAGATCTCAAAATTCTCCAAGCCAGGTTTCAGCAATACATGAACCATGAACTTCCAGATGTTCAAGCTGGTTTTAGAAAAGCCAGAGGAACCAGAGATCAAATTGCCAACATCTGCTGGATTATCAAAAAAGCAAGAGAGTTCCAGAAAAACATCTAATTCTGCTTTATTGACTATGCCAAAGCTTTTGACTGTGTGGATCACGATAAACTGTGGAAAATTCTTAAAGAGATGGGAATCACCAGACCACCTGACCTGTTTCTTGAGAAACCTGTATGCAGATCAGGAAACAACAGCTAGAACTGGACATGGAACAACAGGCTGGTTCTAAATAGGAAAAGGCGTATGTCAAAGCTGTATATTGTCACCCTGCTTATTTAACTTATATGCAGAGTACATCATGAGAAACGCTAGGCTGAAAGAAGTACAAGCTGGAATCAAGATTGCCAGGAGAAGTATCAATAACCTTAGATATGCAGATGACACTACCCTTATGGCAGAAAGTGAAGAGGAACTAAAGAGCCTTTTGATGAAAGTGCAAGAGGAGAGTCAAAGAGTTGGCTTAAGGCTCAACATTCAGAAAACTAAGATCATGGCATCTGGTCCCATCACTTCATGGGAAATACATGGGGAAACAGTGGAAACAGTGTCAGACTATTTTTCTGGGCTCCAAATCACTGGAGATGGTGATTGCAGCCATGAAATTAAAAGATGTTTACTCCTTGGAAGGAAAGTTACGGCCAACCTAGATAGCAAAGCAGAGACATTACTTTGCCAACAAAGGTCCATCTAGTTAAGACTATGGTTTTTCCAGTAGTCATGTATGGATGTGAGAGTTGGACAGTGAAAAAGGCTGAGCACCAAAGAATTGATGCTTTTGAACTGTGGTGTTGGAGAAGACTCTTGAGAGTCCCTTGGACTGCAAGGAGATCCAACTAGTCCATCCTAAAGGAGATCAGTCCTGGTGTTCATTGGAAGGACTGATGTTGAAGCTGAAACTCCAATACTTTGGCAACCTCATGTGAAGAGTTGACTCATTGGAAAAGACCCTGATGCTGGGAAGAACTGGAGGCAGGAGGAGAAGGGGAAGACAGGATGAGATGACTGGATGGCATCACCAACTCGATGGACATCGGTGTGGGTGGACTACGGGAGTTGGTGATGGACAAGGAGGCCTGGTGTGCTGCAATTCATGGGGTCGCAAAGAGTGGGACACGACTGAGCGACTGAGCGACTGAACTGACTGAGATCTCAAGGATGCCTTCTTTTGCATACGTCTCACCCCAGTGTCACAGCCCATCTTTGCCTTTGAATGGGAAGATCCAGTTGGGGGCACCAAACAACAGCTCACCTGGGCTCCCCCACAAGGGTTTAAGAATTCCCCACCCATCTTTGGGGAAGCCTTGGCTTCTGACCTGGACTCATTCCAGTGAAAAAAGTATGGATGTTGACTCCTACAATACCTGTGTGACCTGCTGCTGGCTGCTGACACCAATAAAAAATGCTGGAAAGAGACAAAAACACTGCTCCAACTGCTGATGGAATCAGGTTACCGGGTGTCTAAGAAGAAGGCACAGATCTGCAAGGAGGAGGTAAGGTATCCGAGGTTGCTTTAAAAAAGGACACAAGGTTCCAGACCCTAATTGGGTCCTATATACTGATGGCACTAGCCCGATAAAAAAAAGACAACAGCTGTCAGGTTAGCCAAAGTGGAAGGGGCCATCAAGACTGAAAAAAGATGGTGGAAACTGCCAAGTGGCAAATTATTGTTACCAGAGGAGCTGGCACACACTCTGGTAAGCCAAACACACCAAGCGACCCACCTAGGCCATGCTGCCTGCTCACAGGTTAATGCTGCCTCTTGACACAAACAAAAACCTCTGGGTATTCAGCTGAAAGGTACGCTGCCCTTTGAACACCTGAGAGTGGACTTCACTGAAATGAAACCTCACCGACACTAGTGTTACCTGCTGGTCATGGTGTGTATGTTCTCGAGATGGGTAAAAGCTTTTCCTATCTGGATTGAAAGAGCATCAGAAGTAGCCCAGTGCCTGCTTAGGAAAATAGTTCCCAGATTTGGATTTCCTACCAGCATTGGATCAGACAATGGCCTAGCTTTCGTAGCTGATTTAGTACAACAAATAAGCAAAACTTTAAACATCAAATGAAAACTGCACACTACATATAGGCCCAGAGTTCTGGGATAGTGGAATGAACCAACCGGACACTTAAAGAGACTCTCCAAGTGGATCAGAGAGACTGACTGCTCCCGGGTGGACTTGCTTCTGACGGCTTTGCTCAGACTCAGGATGGCCGCATGGTCCCAAGACTATTCTCCCTACAAAATTGTATATGGGAGGCTCTCTCCCATAATAAAATAGGTGTCAACAAATTTGCCTCAGGTAAGGGGAGATATGATTTTGCAGCAGATGGAACTAGGTAACTAAATTTGTACAAGAAAGGGTGCCATTTCCCCTTGGGGAAGATTCATAAGTTTACACCTGGTGACCAAGTAGTAAACTCCTTGGGTCAAAGATTAAAAACATGATTTACTAGCCCCTTGGTGGAAGGGCCCTTATATTATTTTAACTACCCCTACTGCAGTTAAAGTTGCAGGTATTGACCCTTGGATACATCATATGCAGGTGAAGAGCACATACCACGCAGACCCAAAAAACGCTGAGTAGAGTACACTGAGGGACCCTGCTGACCCTCGAGAGACTAAGACCATCCCTAAAAAAAAAAAAAAGACCCCGGACGAGCCCCTTCAGGATGAAGCCATAAGACACTCGCGGCGGCCACAGCGCAGACCAAGTTTCACTCGCTCGCAGCTCGCTCCGCGCCCTCTGCAACCATGTCTGACAAACCCGATATGGCTGAGATTGAGAAGTTCGACAAGTCGAAATTGAAGAAAACGGAAACGCAAGAGAAAAATCCACTGCCTTCGAAAGAAACGATTGAACAGGAGAAGCAAGCAGGAGAGTCGTAATGAAGCGTGCACCGCCAGTATGCACTGTACATTCCACAAGCATTGCCTTCTTATTTTACTTCTTTTAGCTGTTTAACTTTGTAAGATGCAAAGAGGTTGGATCGAGTTTAAATGACTGTGCTACCCCTTTTCACATCAAAGAATGGAGAACTACTGACAACGTAGGGCGCGCCTGCCTCTACCATCTGCCTGTGTGGCTGGCAGGGAAGGAAAAGAACTTGCATGTTGGTGAAGGAGGAAGCTGGGTGGGACGACAGTGAAATCTAGAGTAAAAAGCTGGTCCAAGGTGTTCTGCGGGCTGTAAAATGCAGTTTAATCAGAGTGCCATTTTTTTGTTGTTGTTGTTCAAATGATTTTAATTATTGGAATGCACAATTTTTTTAATATGCAAATAAAAAGTTTTAAAACCTGAAAAAAAAAAAAAAAAAGGATGAAGCCACAAGATCAACTTCTGCTGCTTGACCACATCTACATGCACATTCCTATGCCCACTTCCACAATACCTCCAACTGTTGTGCATGTGGGGTTATGCCTCTGTCAGTGATGGATGGACTTCCTTGGTGGATGTCACCGCTCTGCCAAGATTTTAAACCACTCTGCACTTTTCTGGGATCACAAAAAGAGACTTTTCTCTCTCTTGTCAATCATAACCTCTCCTTGCTCTCTTGGTTTAGGCTAGACCTACAGTCAATAGACTTGTGTCATGGGGTTACATTTGATATAAATGCCAGTATAACAAAAGCCTAACCTACAACAAGCCCCAGTAAATCTACCTTATTTACATGCTAGGTAGACAAGATCTGTGTTTTCAATGGTATGAGTATATTGCTGCCTTATTTGTACCCTCTACAGGGACAACAGATATTATGATTAAAGTAGAGACCTTGACTAATTTCACAAAACAGGCCCTCCTAGATACAACAAAAGCCATCCAAGCCTTAAATAAAAAACAAATCCAATTGAGAAAAGCAGTAATTCAAAATAAAATCACTTTAGACATACTCACAGCTGCTCAAGGAGGGACCTGTGCTATAATTAAGGTTAAATGTTATATATACATTCCTGACTTATCTGACAATGTATCAACTGCTTTAGATGTCACAAAAAAACAGGTAAAACCAATGTCAAATGAAAACATTTCTTTCTGAACTTCAGTCCTATCTTGTGAAGGGCAATTGGTGAAAAATTGTATTTACCATTGTTATAGTTGCCTTGATAGTTCTGCTTTGTGGACCCTGCCTTTTACAATGTATTATGAATTTTGTAACCCAGAGGTTGGTAACATTCTCTCATGTGGGTGGCCACAGGGCTGGGGTACAATATATCTCAATAAATGATGCTTGTTATGGAAACTAGGAACATCAAGAGGGGGGAATGAAGAAGGAATTCATAGGGCCTGGACTCCATCTTAGGCCTGTTCATGCTGATCAAGCTTGGCCACCTCTCCAATGGACTCTAAACTCTGTTTAGTGCCTATGGAATCGACAATAAAATGATAAGACCCCCTCTGGACAAGGGAACCTTGAAGATCTTATTCAGGTTACTCATCGGTTCTCTCATCGCCTAAGAGAAAACATACACTAATCACCCCTGTCTCTGGACAGGCCATAAATTTTTCTGCACCTATTGGAGTGTAACCTTGGGCTTATTGATTACTGGCCAATTTAACTGTTTGAACATATGACACATGAATGATGAGATTATTGTGATTGTGTTTACCCTTCATTTGTTTATGTAGGTCTCAAGAAATTTGGGGTGGTGAGTTCGGATATGTACACGTGGGGTATAAAAGATTTTCACAAATGCTGCTCAGGGTCCTTGGCTAAGAGGAGAGGCTGCCTTGGGCCTGCTGGTGTAATAAACTGCACTCCACTATCTGCATTGTCCTTCTGAGTGAGTTTGTTTCCCAGAACGTGTGGCTACAACAACTGCACCAAAAGCCAACTGACCAAGAAGATGGCAAACTAATGTCTCAAAATAACCATCCTATCTGGGTCTGGATGCCCGGTTCTTTTATAGAACAGAGTGGGGTGGAGGGGATGGTGTGGGGGAAAAGTAAAAAGCCCCTTCATCTTGCAAATATCTCCTGGAATGGCAAGCCTGGGGGAAGAGATGTGCCAATTTCTTCCTTCCTGTAGCCATCCACAGGTGAACAGGGTCCTGAGCAAAGGTCCTGATTTAACAGTCAGGCAGAGGGGCAAGGTTCCCTGAGGCAGGCCATCATGTATAAACAGTACAGAAGGGTACTACAGAAAGATAGGCTGAGGAGTATAGAGGGAAGAATTTTCAAGTTACCGCTTTTTAGTTTGTTTTGAGGTTTCCCTTTTTCTGCCCAGAGACCAATTTTGCGACACTGACCGGTTGCCGCAGTCCGGGGGAGCAGGAATCACGCGGGAAAATTACAGCCACACCGACCCGAGGGGGGCGGTGCCTCACCGGTAAAATAACCCGCCTGCAACGCAGGAGTCGCAGGACACGGGGGTTCCATCCCTGGGTTGGGAAGGTCACCTGGAGGGCATGACAACCCTCTCCAGTATTCTTGCCCCAAGAACCCCATCGACAGAGGAATCTTTCGGGCCACAGACGATAGTGTCGCAGAGGCCAAAAGGACTGGCCCAACTTAGCACGCCAGAGACGTCGGGCGAGGGGAGGGGCGGGCTCTCTCCCAGGCCAGAGGGGCGGGGCCAGTGGGGCGGGCAGTGCGCGCGCAGGACCGGAAGTCCCGTCCGGCGGAACGTTAGCTGTCTGTATACTTTGTCGATTTTCACTGGTGGGAGGAGCTGTTTTGGCGGGCAGTCTTGACGCCGCTAGCCCTTCCGGGGTTCTAAGGCACCGCCGCTAAGATTAGGCCTTTTGGCTGACTTCAGAGAGGCAAGGGGTGGGCTCAGAACCCGGGTAAGGCGCGAGCGCGAACCCACAGCCGCAGAGAAACGGAAGTCCCGCCCCCACGGAGCCCGCCTCGGTGCGGGAGCTGCAGTCTTCCCCGAGCGATGATGGCCCGAGGGCTGTGCGCCTCCGCTGCCTCCGGCTTGGCTGCCAGGAGCTAAGGGAGCGTCCTCACCTGGTAAGAGGGAGGAGGGGAGCTTGGCGCGTGGCTCCGGAGAGCTGGAGCCCACCTTCCGCCCTGCTGCAATGGTTGCTAATGCCTGGGAGCAGCCGAGGTTCGTTTGTTTTCTTTCCGGATGTTTATCTTAAACATGGACACAGACACCGCCTTCCAGGGTCGTACTTTTTTCCTGACCTCTAGGACTTCTAGACATTTGATGCTTTCAAACTCTGAATTCCGGCAGGCTGCTGGGCATAATATTTAAAACGCAAAACTGTTACTTTGTTTTTTTCCTATCGGACCGGAAACAAGATTCTTTCTCTTTCAGATGTTGATGTTGAATATGCCGTGTTAGCATATTAAAATGGCTGTACCCAAAGACGCCATCCCTTCTTTGTTAGAATGTCAATGCCAGATCTGTGTGGAAATCCTCTTTGAGCCTGTGACACTGCCTTGTAACCACACGCTCTGTAAACCATGCTTCGAATCGACTGTCGAAAAGGCAAATTTGTGCTGTCCCTTCTGTCGCCGCCGGGTCTCTTCGTGGGCTCGGTACCGTACCCGAACAAATTCACTTGTCAATATGGAACTGTGGGCGATAATTCAAAAACACTATCCAAAGGAATGCAAGCTAAGAGCCTCTGGGCAAGAATCAGAGGAAATTGGTGAGTAAAACCCAGTGCGTTTGTTGTCTAAAAACCAAGATCATTTTGAAAGCCAACCGGCATTAATCCATTTTTTAAAGGATGAAAAATGGATTAGAAAACAGAGAGCCAGTTGGTATTTGTCTAAAATTTTCAGAGATGTTTGAGTTTTTCTGGCCTCAAAATGTTGATTAAGGTCAATGGCAAGATTTTGTTCATTATTATAGTGCCCATTAATATAATGCCATTATTATAATACGTGTGTTCACTTGGTATTTGTTCGATTAAAAATGAAAAGAAAAACCAAGAAGAAAAGAATTGCCCAATAAAGTCTTCAGTCATATGAAAAGTTATATAAATAGTCGCAGAGGAACCACAATCGCAGTATAGCAACAGCAGAAGTAAGGAAACTACTGGATTCTTGTGTTAATGTCTTTTTCACTTTCAAATACTTTTTCTAACTTGCTTGCCTAGGCTTTGCCATTCATTTAATTCTTAAGCTTGCAGGGAGCCTAAAATAGCTTTCTGTGGCCATCTAGCTCAGCCCTTTTTATTCAAAGGTCCTCCACAGTGTGGACTCTTCTTTATGCCTCAAACTGAACACTTGACTCTAGCAGCTTGATCATTTATGTGCTCAATAAGTCATGTGATGTTTCTTGTTTAGGCTTTGAATGTGACGCTTAATGCTGTGGTGTACTTACTTTTTTTTGGAATTCTTTTTATTTGTTGTCAATTCAGTCATTCAGTCATGTCTGACTCTTTGCAACCCCACGGACTGCAGCACGGCAGGCTTCCCTGTCCATCACCAACTCTCGAAGCTTGCTCAAACTCATGTCCATCGAGTCGGTGATGCCATCCAACCATCTCATGCTCTGTCATACCCTCTCCTGCCTTCAATCTTTCCCAGCATCAGGGTCTTATGAGTCAGCTCTTCGAATGACATGGCCAAGCTAGTGGAGTTTCAGCTTCAGCATCAGTTCTTCAAGTGAATATCCAGGACTGATTTCCTGTAGAATGGACAGGTTGGATCTCCTTGTAATCCAAAGGACTCAAGAGTTTTCTCCAACACCACATTTCAAAAGCATCAACTCTTCAGCACTCAACTTTCTTTATAGTCCAACTTTCACATCCATACCTGACTACATAGCTTTGACTCTACAGACCTTTGTTGACAAAGTGATGTCTCTGCTTTTTAATATGCTGTCTAGGTTGTTCATAGCTTTCTTAATTTGCCATTTTAACCATTTTTAAGTGCATACAGTAGTGTTAATTACATTCACAATATTTTGCAACCATCACCACATGGTTTCCAAAACTTTTTCATCACTCCACACAGACTGTTTAACCATTAAGCTATGACTCCCATTCTCCCCCTCCCCCTTTCCAGAGTTCTCTGTGAATTTGCTTGGTTTTTTAAATTTCTATGAAGCCCCAGTAAAACACACATACCGTGTATTTAGCAGAATTAAACATCATAGACCACAGAATTAGCTCATAAAATGTTCCCATAAACCCCAAAATATACCAGGACAAATCACCAAAATCAGATATCCATGGTATAAGCAGAAGGAAGCATCTGGGCTGTTTGATGGATCTGAGAACAAAAGAACTTCAGAATAAGCAACAGGTATTCATTGGGAAGGGCTTCCCAGGTGCCTGGGCTGTAAAGAATCCACCTGCCAACGCAGGAGATGGGGGTTCAATCCCTGGATCAGAAAGATCCCCTGGAAAAGGAAATAGCAATCCAGTCCAGTGTTCTTGCTTGGGAAATCCCATAAACAGAGGAGCCTGGTGGGCTGCAGTCCATGGGGTCCCCCCCAAAATTAGACACAACTTAGCAACTCAACAACAGCAAGGAAGATAATATAAGTGTATTCATAAAATATGTGATCTGTTGTGTCTGGCTTCTTTCAGTTAGCATAATGTTTCCAAGGTTGGTACAAGGTTCTATTATGTATTAGTACTTCATTCCTTTTTAGGGCTGAATAATTTTTATGTTGTTTTTCATTTATTCATCAATGAACATTTGGGTAGTTTTCACCTTTTGGCTGTTTGAATGGGTGCTGATATGAATACTCATATACAAGTATTTGTTTGAATATCTTTTCATTTTTGTGTATATAGGAATGGAGTTGCTGGATCATACGGTAATTCTATGTTTAGCCTTTTGAGGAACTGCCAAACTTTTTCACAAATCTATATCATTTTACATTCCCTTCACAATGTGTATAATGGTTTCAATTTCTGCACATCCTAACCAACACTAGTTCTTTTCTGCTTTTATTCATTTTTTATACCTATCCTAGGAGATATTAACTGGTATCTTAGTGTGTTTTTTAAATTGTGGTAAAGTATACATTACAAAATTTACCATTTTAACCGTTTTTAGATGTTCAGTTCAAGGCATTGAGTACATTCACAAAGGTGTGCAAGCATCCCCATCATCCCTTTCCAGAACTTTTTCATCTCCAAAAACTGAAACTCAATACTCATTAAACAATAATTCCTCAGTTCCTCTCCATCCAGCCCTTGGCTACCACCGTTACTTCCTGTCTCTGTAATTTAACTACTGTATGTACCACATATAAGTAGAATCATAGTAGTGATTTGTAGCGTTTTTTGTCCCTTCTCTCCCTTTCTCTTTTTCTCGCCTCTCTCTTTTTCCCAGTATGGGCAATTTGGTGACTTCATTAAAAAAAAAAATAATCCAAGTATAATATCTTACAGTATTAGGTTCACTATTTCACAACAGTGAATCAGTAATTTTACATAGCACAGAATGATCACCACCTTCTTTCACTTAACGTAAGTCAGACTTTATGTTGTAGCATGTGAATGAATTTCTTTTTTTGGCCAGTATTTCATTGTATGTGTTTACCATGTTTGTTTATCCTTTCATCTGTCAGTGGGTCGTTGGGTTACTTCCATCTTTGGCTTCCACCTTTTGGCTATTGTGAATTAACAGTGGTGTGCAAGTGTCTGTGTCCCTGCTTTCGACTATTAGCATCTGAAAAGAAATTGCTGGATCATGTGGTAATTCTATGTTTAATTTGTTGAGAAACTGCTGTAGTCTTCCATAACAGCTGTACAATCTTAAATACTCCCACCAGCAAGCTCAAGAGTTCCTTTTTGTATCTTTGTTAGCATTTGCTACTTTCTGGTTTTACTTTGTTTAATGGGGTAGGGGGGAGATGCTGTCTTATTGTGGTTTTGGTTTATATTTCCCTAATGACTAGTGATGGTGAGCATCTCTTCATGTGCTTGCTGGCCATTTGTATATATCTTTTTTTGAGAACTATGTTTGCTATTATTGTGGGGTTGCTTTCTTAAAATTACTGTTATTTTAATGGCTTCCAGAGAAAGAGCTAAGTATACATATTTGTGTGCCATTTCAAACTGGAAAACCTCTGGCCTATTTTAAAATGGAATTCCATATTGCTATAGCTGTTAATAATTGTACACTTATTTTAATTTTGCATTTTATATTAATATGGGTTTACTGGAAGCTCAAAGCTAGCTATAGAATTCTGTAGTTGCCTATAATATAATTTTCTCTCTTGATCTGAAACAGTTGATGACTGTCAGCCAGTCCGCTTATTAAGTAAACCTGGGGAATTAAGAAGAGAATATGAAGAGGAGATAAGCAAGGTAGGTCCTTTTTTGGAAAAATTTTCTGCTGTGTTTTTGCATACAGTTTTATATGCAAATATATAAATAAATAAATAATAATATATACTGAAATGTTAATGATTTTAATATAGTTTGTAAAGGCTTCAGGTTTTTTTTTTTTTTAATGTGGACTGTTTTTTAAAGTCTTTATTGAAAGACTTACAGTATTGTTTCTGTTTTATGTTTTGCTTTTTGGCTGCAAATCATGTGGGATCTTGGCTTCCTGACCAGGAGGTCAAACCCTCACCCTCTGCTTTAGAAGGCAAAGTCGTAGTCTCTGGACTTCTAGGGACATCCCAAAGCTCCAGTTTTTACGTATATTCAAAATAGTTAAAGTTAGCTTTAGTTTATTTAAACGTGTTTGGTGCTCTTCCTATGTGATAGTGATCTGTAAGCATTTAAGTGTGAAGGAGATTTTTTAAATTTCCCTGAAGCTTTAAGCATAAAGGATAGGAAAAGGGTGGTAGATTATGGTGTCTTAAGTCCATTTAGGCTCAAAAACACCATAGACTGGGTGAATGAAGCAATAAACATTGATTTCTCGCAGTTCTGGATCTGGGAAGTAAAAGATTAAGTCACTGGTATCTGGCAAGGGTCTGTTTCCTGGCTTCTCAACAGCTGCCTTCTCACTGTGTTCCTACATGGCAAAGAGAGGGAGGGAGAGATGGATCATTTCACTTGTGTCTTTTCTTCTAAGGCTACTAGCCCCTTCCATGAGGGACTAAACCCTCATGATCCTGTTACCTCATGAAGGCCCCACCTCTAAATGTCACATTGAGGAGTTAGCACTTCAGTATATGAATTTTAGAAGCACAAACAATGCCTGTAGATGAGGAGAGCATAAAGGGCTAATTGTGAAGTTGTTTTTCGGTCTTTCAGTCATGTCTGAATCTGACATCATGGACTGCAGCACACCAGGCTTCCCTGTCCTTCACCATCTTCTGGAGCTTGCTCAAATTCATGTCCATTGAGTCAGTGATGCCATCCAGCCATCGTCCTCTGTCATCCCCTTCTCCAGCCTTCAATCTTACGCAGCAACAGGGTCTTTTCCAGTGAGTTGGCTCTTTGCATCAAGTAGCCAAAGTATTGGAGTTTCAGCTTCAGCATTAGTCCTTCCAATGAATATTTAGGGTTGATTTCCTTTAGGATTGACTGGTTTGATCTCCTTGTTGTCCAAGAGACTCTGAAGAGTCTCACCAGCACCACACTTCAAAAGCATCAATTCTTTGGTGCTCAGTCTACTTTCTTTGTCACGTATCTAGTTAGGAAAAGAGGGGTCTTTAGATTTTACTAGTACTAGGAGAGCCTTAGTACTTCTCCTACCCTGATTAGTCTAGAGCAATGTTGTCCAATAGAAATATGATGTGGGTTCATACACAGTTGAAAGTTTCCTGTTAGCCACATTTTTATTTTTTAAAAGACGTGAAATAATTTTTATATATATTGTATCTAAAATATTTTATTATGTAGTCAATATAGAAAGTATTGATTATTCTTATTTAGTCTTCAACTGTGTATTTTGTATTTATAGTACATCTCAATTTGGACTAGTCACATTTCAATGGCCACATATAGCTAGTGGCTGCTGTATTAGACCATGTGAGCTCTACAAGAGCTAATAAATAATCATAGTAATTAATTGTCAGCATATTGTCTAAACAATGTCTTTAAGAATTTAAGGAATAATTTAATGTTCACAACGATGTAGTGAGAACAGGTTTTATCAGGATGATGTTGGGTACAGGTGGAAAAAACTAATTTATTGGAATTCCAGAGATTAGTAGGGATTTAGAGTTGGTTTCATCCAGAGCTCTAGTTCCATTTCTTAGCTGACTTCTGTCACCTGGCTTTATCCTCAGGCTAATAGCAAACAGCTGCACATTTCAGACCTCAGCTGCATGTACAATGATACACAGAGGAAGAAACAGCAGTCTCTTCCAATGGCTTTCCTTTAAGAGCAAGAAAACTTAACAAATCTTTCCTCCTGTTTCCTTCACTTGAATTGAATCAAGGACTTATTTTCGAGTCAGGCCCTTTGGATTTCTAAAGTAGTTCTTACATTCTTTCTTTCAGGAAGTAAGATCATGCCCACAAGCATGGTCTTAGGTCCAGAAAGCTGAGTTTGAGCCTCTACTCTGCCACTTACTGAGCTAAGAAAGTTAGATCACTTACTGATCTATTCAAGTTTTTCTGTGTGTTTCCTCATCTGTAGATCATATAATGACCATTGTTGTTTTTTCAGCAACTACTACTGCACCCCCTCCCACCATGTTTGGAGATTCATCCCAACTTCAGGGAGAGACCCTAATTAGTTTAATTCAGTTTTTATCATTCAATTCCCTTGCTAGGGTTTGGTTCAGAAACCTATGCCAAAGTTAGTCAGAACGTGACCTTCTATTACCTACGGAAAAGTATCCCCTAGGAAGACTTCCAAAACTGTATTATAGTGTAATAGAAACTGATAAGGACTGAAACAAGGAGGGATGAGGCTTTGATCAAAGTTTCGTTGGACCAACTGGGGAGGCTTCCTAAAGGAGACTTCCTGAACTACTTTACAGGAAATTGCCTCTCCAGATTTGGCCTTCATTTGAGGGATTTTAATTCCTGCCAATTTGTTGTTATTTCTTTCTTTCTTTTTTCTTTTTTTTACTATACTTGTTAAGAAATATTGCAAGTGTACTCAAAAGTTCAGAGAAGGAATGTTCTTTATTAATCATCTTTAAGGTAGAGGCAGAGCGGCGAGCCTGTGAGGAAGAAGAAAACAAAGCCAGTGAAGAATACATTCAGAGATTACTGGCAGAGGAGGAAGAGGAGGAAAAGAGACAGGCAGAAAAAAGGCACAGAGAAATGGAAGAACAACTGAAAAGTGATGAAGAACTGGCAAGAAGACTCAGCCTTGATATTGTAAGTTTCAAGAAAGAACTTTGAAGTATTTCCATTACTATTGCTTTGTTTGATTTTGAACAGTCTCAAGAGGCAGCATTCACCATAACTGTAACTGTTTCTGACATGTTTGCTCTACCTAAAGCAAAACTTTTTTGGCATGTTGTTACATATTTGCTCTAATCTAAGTATGTGGTTTTCTTGGTTTGTTTGGGGATTTTTTGTTTGTGTTTTAGGATTTTTTGTTTGTGTTTTAGAATTTTTTTTTTAATGTAGATCATTTTTAAAGTCTTTATTGAATTTGTTACAGTATTGCTTCTGCTATTTTCATGTTTTCTTTTTTTGCCATGAGACATGTGGAATCTTAGCTCCCCGACCATACCCCCTCATTGGAAAGCAAAGTCTTAACCACTGGACCATTGGGGAAAGTCCCCCAAGTATTCTATAAAACACTTTTATTTTTTCTAAGTTAATTCAGTTATGTAGGAAGCTGTTCAGCTCCATTTCCCCCTCCCACTTCTCCACTCCTATTCTTATTCCATTACATCAGGCTCTTTCCCCAAAGTTAGCACTATTAACAGTTTCTTTCTTACAACTTTTTTTTTCACCTAAAAACGATATATGAATCACACTGATTTTTTTTTTTTCTTTTGACTGAAAGGTTCGATCCCTGGGTCTATCCAGGGTCGACCCAGATTTGATGGCAGCCCACTCCAGTACTCTTGCCTGGAAAATCCCATAGATGGAGTAGGCTGGTAGGCTATAGTCCAGGGGGTTGCAAAGAGTCGGTAACCACTGAGCGACTTCACTTTATTTAGTATTTTATGTTCACAAACTTCTCCTTTATCACTTTACATGTAAATGGGAAATGGCATCAGTCAGCATTGCAGAGGTAACAAATGATCCTCATATCTGAGAGGCTTTCAACCAGCCACATTTATGCCTCGCTCACGATTCATGTCAGCTGATTTGGTGGTGTTCCATGTGAAGGAGGAGTCTTCTTTAGGCTATGCCATTCTTATGGAAGAGGAAAGAGAATAAGCCAACCATGCAGTGGCTCCTCACACTTCTGTTTAAACATCATGATAGTTGATATGCCATTTAATAAAGCAAATCACTTGACTTGGTCTAATATCAAGGGGCAGGAAGAGATTTAGCCTCATAAGAAATTGTTTCCTGACCTTTTTCACTTGATATTTCATAAGAGATTTTTCATATTGCTACATATAGTCTGTAATTCTTTTGTAATAGTGGTAAAATATTCCATCGTATGGATGCCAATCACTTTTTGAAAGTGAAACACATTAAATTCTTTTTTGTCCATGTTGCGTGGCTTGTAGGATCTTAGTTACCCAATCAGGGATTGAACCCATGCCCCCTGCATGGAAGCATGGAGTCTTAAACACTGGACCAAAAGGGAAGTCCCTAAATTCTTACAACATATTAAACCTGGATTTTGTTATCTCGTCATGGTTAAAAATTACTGCCTAGGGGACAGTGAATTAAGGGAAGGATGATGGAACACATCCTGTAAGACCAAAGGATACAGTGAGACCCAGTGACTTGAAAGGACCTGGCAGAATCACTTGAAGTTCTTCTAAAATACAAAATCTCTGGGGATGGGATTTAGGGAATACCACTCCGCTCTGGAGATATGTGTGCAGGTTTGAGAGCCTCTAAAAACAATTCTGCTTTCAAACAACAGCTATCTTAAAATATACTTACCAAAGTAAAGTATATCCAGAAATGATTTTTCCCCCCATTTTTTGAGAGGTTTGCCATTCATAATAGAACTAAGTTTTAGAATGGACACCCCTTTTAAAATTATATTTCCTTTTAAAATTTAAGTGGAATAGTTTCAGAACTTTACACAATTGAGAAATTAAGTAAAAGACATAGACCATGGAACTTCTCTGGCAGTTCAGTGGTTACAACACAGCACTTTCACTGCCATGGCCATGGGTTCAATCCTTGATTGGGGAACTGAGATCCTGCTACCTGAGCAGCAAGGCCAAAAAAAAAAGACCAACAGAATAACAAATGGGATAGGAAAGAAAATATATCAAAGAGGAAACCCTGGGGTCAACTTTGTCTTTCAAGAATTATTGTTCTAATTCTTGTTTCACATGGGATTTAAGATCAGATGTGTTGATATTTTAGAATAAAAGTTTGGTGGTTCAAGGCCAAATGTCAACCACCACCAAGTATGTTAATTTTTCCAATGATATAGTAGGAAACTTATGGGTCTGTCATGAGATAGAAAGTAAATATTCATGCTATTTATTGGTATGCCCTTAAATTCCCAAATTAAATTATTTTACATAAAATAACTTTTATTCCAGGAATAGCCCCAGCTTTTTCAATTTTCCCCTATAGGTTAAAAGAGTTAGAAATATATGAAATTATTCATTAAAACATAATGAGCATAATTCCTGAAAAATTCTGTTGTGGATTCTGAGTTAATTAATAGCTTATTTTGTTTTAAAATTGTTTTATGCTTTTTCTGTTGTTGAAGAACAATTTCTGTGAGGGAAGTGTTTTGGCTTCGCCTTTGAATTCGAGAAAATCTGATCCAGTCACAACCAAATCACAAAAGAAAAATAAGAACAAACAAACAAACACTGGAGCTATTCAGAAGTAAGTGAAAATAGACTACTGCAGTATCAAAATTTGGCCCATCAGCTCTGCATGAAAACCCTCCAGATGGTCTGAGATTGATGTAAAGTGAAAATATGAGAGGTGCTCACATAGCTTAGATTCCAGGCTAGCATGAAGAGAGATGTGAAGCCTTTTTTTATCTTGACTGCTTAGGATTTCCATGTTGGTCCCATTTTCTTAGAATCAATCGGTTGGATTCCTTCTTCTCTTGGTTTAGATTCAAATGAAAAAAAAATAGTGCAATATAAGGTCATCCTCATTGAAAGAGTTGATAGTTGGGCATCTAGATCTTACCCCACTGTGTTTTCCCCAGTTTATATATTACATTTCTTCTCTACTGTACAAAAAACATGAGTCAGGTAGTCAACAGTGGAGTGAATTTAGTTGCCCCTCTACTGTGCCCCTCAGCAGCCAGAAGAATTGATAAGTTTTCCCATAGTAATTCATAGTTGAAGAAGTTTATCAACTACAATCTAGACTTCAAAAACATGTAAGGGCTTTTGGTTCAACTAGATAAATATGTGCAGGTAATTTTCCCCCTTCCAAAATTCATAGAAATTTAGGATTTGAGATGGTGGAAATTTGGGACAGGGAGATAAAGATTTAAGGGGAGAGGGCAGCATTAAAAGAGGTGGTTGCTATTAAGAGAAAAAGCAGACGTGTAGCATCAACATTGTTTATGCTGATATTATGTAAAGTAGAAATCAAGGGAAAAATGATTAAAAGAAAAAAAGCAGGGATATTTCAAATTGATATAATATTATTTTGCATAAAGGATATAGAGGTCTTCCCAGGTGGTGCTGTTGGTAAAAGAACCCACCAGCCAGTGCAGGAGACATAAAAAGAGACAGGTTCAATCCTTGGGTTAGGAAGATCCTCTGGAGAAGGAAATGGCAATCCACTCCAGTATTCTTGCCTGGAGAATCCCTTGGACACAGGAGCCTGACAGGCTATAGTCCATAGGGTTGCAAAGAGCTGGACATGAGTTTGAGAAGCAACTTAGCGTGCACACACATAAAGTATATAACTGTCATAAATCTTCATGAATCTAAATATATACTTTGAAATATATAAACATAAAAAAATTATCAAAAATACAAGAATAAACTGATGCTTAGATAGAAATGTGCTCTTATGCTAACATATTGATAAATCTTTTATGTCTCTAAGCAGATAGTTGATACAAATTTGTATGTAATAAAACCTCTATACCAAAATGGTAAAGAATCTGATCATGGACCATTTTTCAGAGATAAAAAATGTAGAATTTCTGACATTAAAAAGAAACTTAACATATTCCTTCTCCTGATTTAAAATGTTATTTTCCATTACTTTTGGAAAAACTGTACAGTCTTAGGTTGTTAAGATGCCAGGACCTACCTATTTAGATTCTTTTGAGAATTAAGGAATAATTTAGATTTGACTTTTGCTTCCTTTTTTCCTCTTTTTCACTAAAATATCAATACTTGGACTTTTAAGTTTTGTTCCAGGGCTAGACCAAAATACCTGAGACAGGGAGATAAAATAACACTTTTTCTGAGAAATCAGCCAAGTAGCATGCCAGACAACTTCAGCATAAATAGCTAATCTAGCTTTATTTCATTGGATACATGCCATTTGTGTTTCAAGCATTCAAATTTTGGCAAACTTTTTAAAAATATATATATATATATTTTATTGAAGTGTAATTGACTTTAACCTCTTCTTTCCAAAGGTATTTGTCACCTAAATCTCAACTTGGGTCAGCATCACAGTCTGAAGTTGTACAGGAAGACAGAAAAAACTCCATGTCTAAGGTTTGTAGATGCTAAAGATATTCTTGGCTTGGCAAGTTTATTAATGCTATATATAGATCGTTAATACTTGTAGTTTCCTAACTTTTTTTTAAAAAGTCACTGTAGTAAATGGAATACACTTTCTTAATCATCTTAGTCTCAACTAAGCCAGGAGTCAGCAGACTTTTTCTCTAAAAAGCCAGATAGTAAATATTTTAGGCTTGTGGCCCGGGTGGTCTCAGTCACAGCTATTCAGTGATTTGTTTTCTCGTGGAAGCATCCAGAATGAAATGTAAATAAATGAGCTTGTTTTTGCTTCAGTAAAACTGTTTACAAAAACAGACACCAGGTTGAATTTTGTCCACAGGCAAAATTTGTAGATCCCTGACATAGGTCATCAGACTCACAAAACTAAATAGGCTACCCCTGGTACCAGCTTCACTTAAAAGATAACAGAATGGGAAATAAAGTGTGCTAGTAGGGCAGCATCAGGCATGTCTGTTCAGCAAGAATCCTCACTGCAGAGCTCCTAAATGATGGCCTGGAAGTGAGACCAAGCAGAGGAGTGTAGTCACCATGAAGATTTAGAAGTACCATGCCCATAAGAGTCAATTATATACTGTAACAACTCAGGGGTATAGCTTCCAGAAGTCCTGGTAAGGAACACAGCCAGTCAAAAAATTGTAAGTCATTTACCAAAGCCCCTGAACTTTGGCTTCCTGTAGGCGGTTAAAGATCCCTTCTAGGTCTCCTAGTATAGATACAGTTCAATAATGGTCATTTTTATCATAAGCTATTAGGCCTAGTAACACAAGTGACATTACACCTCTATCATATTTCCAGGAAAATAGCACTAGAAAAAGTGAACTGAGACCAAGATCTTCCTACATGGAAGTTTTGTTAACCAAAGTTTTGTTACTAGGTTCCTTAATTTTTTTCAATTCAGGTAGGTTGTTTTATAGTACCTAACACTTAGTGGACATTTATGTGCCCAGAAATGTATGTATTTTCTTTAATCTTCATCACAACCACCAATTCTGTAAGGTATCCTTGTGTCCAATTATAATTAAGAAAACCGAGGCATGCAGAGGCAAGAGAATTGCTCAGAGTCCTGTGAAAGTGAAAGTCACTCAGCCATGTCCAGCTCTTTGTGACACCATGGACTGTACAGTCCATGGAATTCTCCAGGCCAGAATACTGGAGTGGGTAGCCATTCCCTTCTCCAGAGGATCTTCCCAACCCAGGGATCTAACCCAGGCCTCCCACATTGCAGGCAGATTCTTTACCAGCTGAGCCACAAAGAGTCCCTTAAGTAGAGGTAATAGAAGGAAATTCAAGTCCAGATAATCTGGCTTATGCTGGGACTAAAGATTGATGGAAGGAGGCATTAAACGCTGGGATTTTTTCCCCCCATCCTGATATTAATACTGTCAGCAAAAAGTGGTAGGCAACTTAGAATTTGTCCAACCCAGACTACATAGGTTCATGGGAAAGGTTATGAGGAACAATAAATGCAAAGCAAAGTAGGTAAAAGAACAGAGTTAAGATCTTGAACAAGAAATAATTTTTGTCTTGAAGCAAATTCTCATTAAAGCCTTTCCCATTGTCAAAACTAATCCTAGATCCTAACTTACCCAAGACCTGTAAGTGAGAATAATTATACTGGCTCAAGCTGGTTTTAGAAAAGGCAGAGCAACCAGAGATCAAATTGTCATCATCCACAGGATTATCGAAAAAGTAAGAGAGTTCCAGAAAAACATCTAATTCTGCTTTATTGACTATGCCAAAGCCTTTGACTGTGTGGATCACAATAAACTGTGGAAAATTCAAGAGATGGTAATACCAAACTATCTGACCTGTCTCTTGAGAAACCTGTATGCAGGTCAGGAAGCAACAGTTAGAACTGGACATGGAACAACAGGCTGGTTCCAAATAGGAAAAGGAGTACGTCAGGGCTGTATATTGTCACCCTGCTTATTTAACTTACATGCAGAGTACATCATGAGAAACACTGGGCTGAAAGAAGCACAAGCTGGAATCAAGATTGCCAGGAGAAATATCAATAACCTCAGATATGCAGACGATACCACCCTTATGGCAGAAAGTGAAGAGGAACTGAAAAGCTTCTTGATGAAAGTGAAAGAGGAGAGTGAAAAAGTTGGCCTAAGGCTCAATATTAAGAAAACTAAGATTATGGCATCCAGTCCCATCACTTCATGGGAAATAGATGGGGAAACAGTGGGAAAAGTGTCAGACTTTATTTTCAGGGGCTCCAAAATCACTGCAGATGGTGATTGCAGCCATGAAATCAAAAGACGCCTACTCCTTTGAAGGAAAGTTATGGCCAACCTGGATAGCATTTTGAGAAGCAGAGACATTACTTTGCCAGCAAAGGTCCATCTAGTCAAGGCTATGGTTTTTCCAGTAGTCATGTATGGATGTGAGAGTTGGACAGTGGAAAAGGCTGAGCACCGAAGAATTGATGCTTCTGAACTGTGGTGTTGGAGAAGACTCTTGAGAGTCCCTTGGACTGCAAGGAGATCCAACAAGTCCATCCTAAAGGAGATCAGTCCTGGGTGTTCATTGAAAGGACTGATGTTGAAGCTGAAACTCCAATACTTTGGCCACCTCATGTGAAGACTTGACTCATTGAAAAAGACCCTGATGCTGGGAAGAACTGGGGGCAGGAGAAGGGGACGACAGAGGATGAGATGGCTGGGTGGCATCACCGTCTCGATGGACATGGGTTTGTGTGGACTACGGGAGTTGGTGATGGACAGGGAGGCCTGGTGTGCTGCGGTTCATGGGGTTGCAAAGAGTCAGACACGACTGAGCGACTAAACTGAACTGGAAGCAAGAGTTCTTAACCTAAGGTCTGTGGGTAGAATCCATAGAGTAAATATGAACCTGGATAGAAGAAAATGTTTATCTTCCGCCTCACCTCTCATTTTAGTGTTTCCTTTAGTCATAAATATAAGCAGCAAACCATAATACTGTCAACAGTAACTGTCTTTGTTGCCAATAACATATTACATTTGTTGCAGATCTCTTAAAATATTATTTATACTCATCCCTCCTTCAGTGTTACAAATTATTAGACTTGTCACTAGATTTTATTATTTAATGTATTAATGATATGCATTATTATATCATAAGATTTTAATAATTGTGTTGCAATATAAGTTGGTCCCTATATATTTACTTTTATGTTTTAAAATATTATTCTCAGAAGTCTGTCAGCTTCACAAAAATGCCAAAAGGAGGAGGGTTTGTGACACAGAAAGGGATTAAAAGTCCCTGGGTTAGAGAAAGTTTATAAGATGAGAGGTCAAGTCCTGGTGCCAGCTCCTGGCCATATGTAAACTGGCTTGTGGGTTTTGAGCTGTAGGTTTTCATGGGAGTGAAAATGAAGAAATACCTTAAGTTGGCACACAGAATAAAAATACTAGTAAGAACTAATATGTCTTATTAGTAGTAATAATCAGATAATTATAGTATATAGTGACAACTCTGTTTTGGGGTCAGTGTAATAAGATTTATGTGTTATGAGTTGATGGTTTCCCTTGGCTCATTCAATCTTTTTCTGTTTTGTACAGGAAACTGACGACAACAGTGATGTGAAGAGCCCTACATGGCAAGGCACTGACATTGAGGAAGATATGCCAACGCTTTCTCCTCAAATATGCCTTGCCGTTCAGGAACAAGGTGCAGAATCTTCAGTGGAGTCACCTATGCCTCAGTTATGTACCAGTGGTGGAGAATGGTGCCTTGAAGGGAAAGTTGAAACAGGACCAAGCAATCATGAAAAAGGGTTATGTGTCATAAATCATGAGGAAGCTAAAGCCAGGGTTCCCTACTCTGGAGACATTGCCACCAAGCCTTGTGGTGAAACAGAGAGTGGGTGCACTATATCAGATATGACACAATTCATTAGAAACAACACGGTTGAGACAGAAAATGAAGAGTCTCACCTACTGATCAATAAAGATACCTCCAAAAGAAGAAACCTAGAACCTTTGTCTGAAGCAATCAAAGAGCCATGCTTTTCTGCAAAAAGAAGAAAAATGTTCCCCAAAGTCTCCTCAGACCAAGAGGAAACAGAAATCAACTTTACCCAAAAACTGATAGATTTGGAACATCTACTTTTTGAGAGACATAAACAAGAAAAGCAGGACAGGTTATTAGCCTTACAGCTTCAGAAAGAGGCGGATCAAGAGCAAATGAGGCCAGACCGGCAAAAAGGATCCCCAGATGGGTATCAGTTACGGACTGTGTCCTCACCTCCAGACAAATTACTAAATGGACAGAGAAAGAATTCCAGAGACAGAAACTCCAAAAGACAAACCAAGCTAGAGCAGTCAAAACCTCGGACAGACTCAGAAAATGAAAATCGGCAACCTTCTTTTAAGATCCAGTTGAAATGTTCAGTTAATGGAAAAAAGATTGCAAATTCTACTAGAGATAATTGTAATGTATCTAAAACTGCTCATTCCCTACAGCCTAGTAAGTCACAGAAAAGTATTTTTCAGCTGTTTCAGAGATTCACAAAGTAATGCTTGAGTAAGAAGAGTATTTTATAATCCAGTAAGGCTAGATTGTGAAGCTTTCTATCATAGGTTCTTTATAAATTTTTCATTAGCTCTGCTCTGTGGACACACTCATGGTCTCTAACTAAAGGACCATGTGATTACAAAGGAGGAATATACAAATTTGTTTCTGTTGGACTCAGTTGTACACAAGAATCCCACTCCTTTTTCAATAACTGATGTACTAAGTATTGGTTGACAGTCTTTACAGATATAAAATTGCATTTGCCAACTCCCAGGAAAGCTTCAGTTCCGTGCATTTCCCCCAAAATAAATATTTTATGGCCTTGAGCCCCTTTTTGTCCTGATTAGTAATCAAAGCAACATTAGTACCAACTAGCTAAGCGATCCAGGCAGGGTTTAAAAGCTGTTTTCTTGCAGCTTTCCCATATATTTGCAGAGCACTTGACATATATCTTCCATAACACTAATTTCCATCTCTGCTTTAATTACTTTAAGTATAACAATATTTTCTTTGACTTAATTTGGATTGGGGTCAGTGTGAAATCAGAAAAATCAGGATGTTCTGGAAAATTAGGACTTAGTTGACAAAGGGAACTAGACTCTTGATGCAAAGGAGCTTGTCTTGGGATAAGGTTGGGGGGAGGTAGGTGGACAGTGTGGGATGATCAGACGGCTGGATTTAGAATGGAGTAGCAGGTGTAGCCTGGCAGAGTGTTCTTTCATGTCTTTCTCTGCTGAATGACACAAGAAACATTTAGGTTTTATAGTTTTACACACCATACTATCATACTACATACTATTCCAGGGGAAAGTTATATCACAGTATCCTATATCGTTGAACCTGACTAACCATGTGTTTATTTCCTTAGGTTATCATACTGACTTATTTGTGTTTATGGACAGAAATAGAAAGTATGATACTTGGGTTTTGCCCTGTCTTACCCCGAAAGTTAAATAGGAAGGCAGCAATTTCATTTTATGAAATTTTAACTTAGAGATCTTTTCTTTCAGTAGTATGAATAACTTTGAGCAAGTAACAGGTTTAACAGCATTTCTGACAGATGTCTAGTTAGCCATCCTATTAAGGTAATAACATAATAAAATGTCCTAGAGTTATTAATTGTAGCTTAATTATCAGTGCTTTTGGATGTTGATTTTTTTTTCCTCCAAATTTTGTAATCAAAATTCTGTAATCTGCATAATGATGGTATCTCCTTCAATATTGATTAATTATGGATAGAATCTTGATGCTAACTTAAAATTTAGTTTGCCCTTTCTCAAAAATGATTGTCTCTGAGTTAATGATTGTGCTGAAATGAAGTGTACTTAGAAATTAACCAAATTTGTCTAAAGTAGAATAAAATCTTTTCATCAAAGCAATATTATTTTAAGGCCAATTTCGCTTTACATTAGGGATTCCTCAAATAAAAAGTTAAACAGTTAAATCTTCCTGGAATAGTCCATTACCAAAAAGGGAGAAAAATAGTATAATGTATTTAGGATTTAAGTATATAACCACTTATTTGTCTGTGAAAAGTCTTCCTGACTAAAATTGGTTTTAACACAAATTTTAACTTCTTAGTCTTTCTGATACTCCTACCATGTATGCATCCTTGTGAGAAACTAGTAAATATTTTGTGTCATTAGAATGTATTGATTCTTTTCTTTCCATTTTTATGAAAGGGATATGAGAGGTTTAATTTCTCAAGGAGTGCTAGAACTGCAGAGGCTGAGAATCTGAAAATTAAAATAATTATTAAAAATTAAAATGGACTATTATGTTCTATCATAGTTAAAAATTAAAACATGAAAATAAGTTCTGTGTAAAAACTACCATAAAGGAAAATTGGAAGACATGGAAGACTAGGGAAAAAGTAGATACAGTTCACCACGAAAAGCTAATTTCTTTTTATAAAGTGTCTGCCAATACATTAAGAAAAAGACTAACAAGTCAAAAGAAAAATTAGAAAAGTTTATGTTCCCAAGAAAGGAAATATAAATGGCTCTTTAATGTGTGAAAAGATGCATAATATCACTTACACCAGTGTGCATTATGTTTTTCCATCCTTCATTAGTAAAGATAAAAAGTGTAGAATGGTGTGCAACTACTTATCCAAAGAAGAGAAATATATATATCTGTGTAAGAGAGAAAAACAGTATTGCCAGCAGGGAGAGAAACTGGGTGGCTGGTAGAAGAACTTTATATGTTTTTATACTTCTTGAATTTTCAATCATGTTGTATGTATCGCCTCCTCAAAACTTTTAAGTGTTCCTAAAATAAGGATATGTATGCATCTAAGCCTATACCACTCTACACAATCCTTTTTTGCCTTTAAATTCTAAGAATCATAATTTAGGAAGATTTTTCAGTGCAAAAAAAGTAACTTGAGTTTTTGCAAATAGCATTGTGAATGAATATATTTAGCTTTAATGTACAATTTTTAAATTATCTGAAAAGCAAAGCTTATGCTTTTCAGGTAGTAATGCTGTAGACCTGAAGTCCTGCTGAAGAAAATGAGAAGAGCCAGATAAAAGTGTAAAATTTTCTACTTAAAAACATCAGAAAGCTACTGAAACAATGAGGACTAAGTTAGGGGCTAAGAGTCTAGAGAGGAGAGACTTGAGAGGTGAACTGATGTTTGCAGCCCCTCTTCCACTTGTAGCATGTGCCTATTCTGAATTCAGAATGAGAATGAGGACTTCTGCTGGTGAACAGGTCTGCTCTGCTGGCCTGCTCATGAAGGTGAACTCTTGGCCACCTCGTGAAGCTGGCGTTACTAGAGACTTAAAGGTCATCAAACACAAGTTCCACTTTCTCATCAAGATAACTACAGTTTTGAAACTGTTAAGAGCAGTGGCTAAAAGGCTGAAGAGCAGAGAGGAGTTGTCATCAGGCTCACCCTGTGGATGAGACAAGAACAGAGTTCAGGATCCACCAGGGGAAGGAAGCTTGTTGAACACACCAGAAGCCTCAACTGAAAGCCCATCCCAGGAGCCAAATCTGCACTCTGCGATACTTGTAGGACCTGTGAATAGCTTTAAACAGACTTAGAGGGACTTATCTGGTGGTCCAGTGGCTAAGACGCTGTGTTTCCCATGCAGGGCGCCTGGGTTCAATCCCTGGTCAGGGGACTAGATCCTGCATGCTGCAACTGAGAGTTCACATACCACAGCTGAAAGATCTCACAGCTGAAACAAAGTTCCAGGAGCGCATGTGCTGCAACCAAGACCTGGCGTAGCCAAATAAAGAAAAAAAAATAAACAGCTCTTAGATTCCAAGGAACTGAACTGTGGGAGTAGTAATTTGTGCATGAATTTCGGACCACCAAAACAAGGGGCGTGTGGTGCAGGAGGGGAGAAGATGTCCTTGTTAACTTGGTCTCTACCTGTATGACCTGAGGGAACCTACTTACTCTCTCAATTTGTAAACAGAAGTCAGTGTAACCAAGAGTTGCTATGGAGAATAAAGGGAGGTAATAGAGCAACTGGCACAGGCCCTGACTCAACCAAGAACCTTAAGTGACAGCGTCTCTCCTGGCTCTCCTCCAGTCCCACTACTACATCTAATCCCACTTTTGGGAGAGTCACTTATCCAGTGACTTCGTGTACCATAAGTGCCCATGTATAGGATCCAGTAAAGCGCAGTTGCCTTCTGTTTACTCATGAACACTACTCACCTCTCCCCTACCAGATATATTTTTAGCTCTGTGTCACAAGAGACCCCTGACCATGAGTTTCCCTGTGTTACAGCTCCCAGATCACAAGTGACTTCAGCCTCAGAGGAATCCATTTCTCAAATATCTTGTGGCTTCAAATTCCTATAGAAGTTCTATACATGTGGTATGCATAAAGGTGTGTAAAACAAACTGCAGTGGGGAGGTGAGCCTCTACTGTATGTTTACACATATCTTGATTTCTGTGTAAAGATCCTAATAAATAATCACTTTAAATTTTGTCTTTTTTTTTTTTTAACCCTTCAATGTAAGTTGCCTTGTGGCAGGACTTGGAGCAACATGGACCCTGAATTCAACTGAGAGGACCCTTCTCTTACTTTACATTTCACTTTATATTTCTCTTCAACTTGGCTTTTGTGGTCCCAGGCTGCTGCACTTAGGCTCTGTCCATGAAACTAGTTCAGTCCAGGTTTTCACTCAGTTGGGGATCATAAACTGAGTTTATCCATTGTTTGTATCATTCCTCTTCATCTCTTAAGACCCATAAAAGGTTTGAGTGTCTGTTTTTTACTGCAGGATTAGAATCCCACTCTGATCAGTTTATACTAGACAGATGTAGGTTATACTGGGTTTATTGATCGCAGTCCACTGAAGAAGAAAACTAATAGGTATTTGAACACAGTATGCAGTACAGAAAAATCGATAGACAGGTGTTGGAACAAAAGGGAACACAGATAACCCAAAAGTGATCACTGTGGGAAGTGGCTACCACCCTCAAAGCTGGGAAACACATGGGAAGGATTCTGGTTACTAGAATGGAGGTGCTCAGGATGTGTGGGAAAGTGTATCCTGCAGACTTGGTGTTCAGATTTTTGAGAAACACCTCCCAGCTACTTCTGGGACTCTAAAAGGGTTCTAGAGAAGTTCAAGACATTTAGAAGCTGGGATCAGTTGCCAACACTGAGAGGAACAGCAAAGAAATGTCCCTTTTTTTCTTTCCTCCTAGTACCTCTTAATAGAACTTAATAGGAAGCTTGCTGGTAAAGGAGCCTGGAGAAGTGGCGTTTGGGGTTTTTTGGGTTTTGTTTTTTCAGCCTGACAGCATGTGGGATCGCTTGGAACCTCACCCACTGGACTGCCAGGGAAGTCCATGGAAATAGTGTTTTTTTATATTCCAGGAGAGTTTGGAATGACAGGCTTGAGAAAACAGGCAGGAGATAAGCAATAAGAGGAGGGGAAACAAGCACAAAAATTTTCCTTTAATGGGTTCTGGGACAAAAACATCTCTAAATCTCTTAAGGCAAGAAATTGGAAAGCTCCTATCCTGACAAGATGGAGTAATATATATGGGAGAGGATGCTTAAACCCAAATGCCCAGGAGAGGTAAAACCTCATTAAGAATGTAGGGAAGCAAACTGGAGAACCTTCCCAAGCAAAAGCCCTGCCAGTTTTTCAGTACCTATTGCTCTGATTATACGTGAGTGTCCCCATCTCAACCAGAACTGATGATTTGAGAGTAAAGTTTCTCTGTGCCACCAGACTAACAATCACCTTAAGCCACTACTGTCCTGAGTCCCTACAAGCTTTCTAATTCTTCACCCACAGGAATACCAAGAACCCCTCTCTGAAATTTCCTCTACAGAAAATTAAGGCTATCAGACATCACCACTAGATCTCTATAGCTCTTAGGAGGGTATCCTAGAAATAATAGAACACCAGGATAAGATTTAAAGGAGGGCATTTTAGTAATTGAAATAGATCATAATGAAGTAACTCTCCAGAGTAATTCCAGACTGCAAAAAAAAAAAATTAGGTGCTAAGAATTATGTAATAATCTTAGCAAGAGGCGCTGAGATAATACTAAATCAATTTGTTTTTAATGTGAGAGAATCTACTTCCAAAGAGACTGAAGTGCTATAGTTTATGCAACTGCATTCTAAGTTCACTGACTTGAAAACAGTGTTCAAAAGTCTCAGGATCTCAGAAATGATTCTCTGGAAAAGCACATTGTAAACAAAAAAAATGTACTTGATTCTATTGGAAAATGCTTAGAAAACTTACATTTAAAGCTAAGCTAAAAATTACATGAATTTAACTAGTTTATTTTTTAAAGGTTTTTTTGTTTTTTTTTTTGGTGCTGATAAGCAGGTCACACACCAAAAAGTAGAGAAGAGTGCTAATTACCTAAGACTCAGGTCTCTGGTTGGGAAGAAGCGGTCATTTTAATTTTGCATAATAGCAGAAGTTACCATGGGAGCTGAAACACAGTCATGCCTCTTTTGGCTTAAAAAAATAATTCATGCATTATGTATTTTATACTGAAACATTTATTCAAAATTTAGTGGCTTCTTGGGCAGAAGGATAAATTAGAGGCTGGGGTTAACACATACACATTACTATATATAAAACAGAACAGGGAATTCTACTCAATATTTTATAATAAACTATATGGGGAAAGAACCTGAAAAAGTATATATATATTATATATATTAAAATATATATCTATTACTGTTCAGTACACCTGAATCTAACACCACATTATAAATCAGCTATACTTAATAAAATTTTTAAAAATATATTTTAAAACAAATTTAGTGGCTTCTGCATTAAATTGTCTCTAAATGTCAAAAGTTATTTTGACATTTCAACTTTACGGAATGTGGTTTGTGTTTTTCTCTAGCGTCTTGACAGCAGTTGCTATAGGAAACTTTAAGTGAGATTGAGAGTTGTTTTTTTTTTTTAAGTTTTTAAAACTTGTATTTTATAGAGAGAGGGCTAGTATTGTTAACGTAGATGTGCAGGATGATCCATTTAAGGAAGTTCAGTTAGTCCAACTTAATGAAGCCAATGTCCTTCACAAACTGGCGGAAACTCTGGCGGCTGCGTTTCCGGATCAGACCGTGCGGGTTTGAGCAGACACGGCAAGAGCGAGAACCCTGGCCGAATTTTCTCGGAGAGCTCCGGCAGAGTTGCTGGTGACCCATGTTGCTTTCTCGGCTGCAAGGAAGCAAAAGGGAGGGTTTTTTTTCCCTCAGTGTTCCAAGACCATTTGTATTTATTTTCTCTTTGCACTTTTTGCTTATTTTTCTATTGGTTTGTTCGACTTTCTTCTCGATTCCTATGGGCTCTTAATGTAATTAGGAAGATTGACTTTTTCTTAGTAATTAGTTATAAAAAATTTTCCTATAGAAATGAGTCCTCCCACATAGGTAGGAAAAGATTGTTTGATAGTCGTGGTAATAAGTAACTACCAGAACCGGTTATAAACCTGTCTAATCAATCAATGACAATTTATATGAATACTGAAAACCAACCAGTCAGTGACAGCCTCATGCTTTGAAAGTCAGCTAATCATCAGGGGTCTCAGGCCAGTAAACACTTCCTGCACAGACATCACCATCATACTTCCCTGTTTGCTTCGAGCAATGCTGATGACCTGACCACCGTGGCACAGCTACGTACTAACCACCAGACTGCCAGAGAATTCCCAGGTCTTGAATTTTGACACCAGTTTACCATTTATCATTTGACTTTAATTATAAGGCTTTTTTTTTGCCGTGCTGAAGTTTTTGACTTTCAGATAGTTTAATTTTTCAGGCACTTGAAAAAGTGGATCGATTTTTTTGTTGTTGAAAGAATTTTCTTCACGCTATAAAAATGTTACCTTTTCCCCTTGACGCATGTATATTTTATATGGCTTCATTTTTTACATTTCAATATTTGACTTATTTGATGTTTAACCTGGTGTAGGGAGGAAGCATTGTCTAACTTTATTATTTTTTTCACTGTCTATTCAATTTCCCCAACATCATATTTTAAAAACCCATTATCACCACTAATCTGAGAACCTGCTTATAAGCTAAGTTTCCATTAGAGTCTATATCTGGATTTCCTGTTTTGTTCATGGGCATGCTACCTACTCATGCCCTGATAGCACATTATTTTAGTCACTGAAGTTTTACGATAGAGTAAGGCACCTCCCATGGCTCTTTTTTTCTCTCACAATATGCCAGCTACTCTTATTTTTCCATATCAACTCTAGAATCTCATTCTGTTTCTGGCAGTCTCTTACCCCTTTCACTTCCTTTCTTTCCTTCCTCACCAACAGCTGCTATCAAGAAATACTGCCTCTTCTTTCTAAAGGGATTCCCTCTCTTACATCTGCCACCACTGAGCCTATGTAATTTTTTTACCTTTCCTCTCCACCTCCTGCTGCCACCCCCTCCAACGCTCTTACCTTTGCCTTTCTCTCTTTGTCCTGGGATCCATTCATAGAGCTTCCACCTCAGAATGGGTCCTCACCTTCTACAGATGAACACTTGCTGATGTTTTTCTGGGATCTGTTACTTCTGGGACCCCTCTTGGTACTTCTCATTCTTCCACTTTGCACCTTTTTGATTTCCCAGGTTGATTATTCTGGTACAAAAAAAGTGTTTGCGGCCATGCCTCAGGTGGCAGGGAACTGTGAATGGGCTCCAGGAGCTGAGGGCACCCTCCCTTCAAGAGCCAGCAAAAAAATCTCAAGTTCTCTGTACCACAGCTGCAAGGAACTGAAAGCTGCCAACGCAAGCAGGGAAGTGGATCCTTCCCCCAGTGGAGCCTCCAAACAAGAATTAGCTCTGGCCAACACATTGACTGCAGCATGGTGAGACCCTGGCAGAAAACACGCCATGCCCAAGCTCCTGGCTGAGATAATACAGGTGTGTCCTATCAAGACACTACGGTTATATTATTAGGCTTCAGGTTAATTAATATGGGTCCTATGGCATGGGCTGAGGAACTGCTGAGCTTGAAATGATCCTTCCTCTACATTCACCACCCTTAAAACAAGAAGTCTTGCTACTTTAGACTCACTAAGCAGTATAACACGTATCTTCTGATCGCTCTTTTTTTCACCCTTGTCCTGGGAATGCCCCAGGAGGACTGTAAGCTGTAAGGACTAAACCAAGGGGCTCCCTGACCCTCAGATGCCTAGTTGAATTATGCCGAGGGGAGCCCAAGCAAGAAATCAGAGAAGGGAGAGTATGACCGAACCATGTATCTCCCTGACTGCTCTGCAGGATTGCCGCAGTTTGGCGGGCTATGCCTCTCAGCTGAAAGTCATAGTTCCTGCAAGGGTGCACCCTCCACTCCGTCTCCCTCGCACCAGAGCCTCTCTTCCTGGGCTCTCGCGGCTGCTTCCTCCTTTCTGCCCCGCGAATGGAGTGGGAACAGCTGTCTGGCGTGGCTACACGGAACCATCTTGTGCCTTCCCTACACCACGCCCACGCCTATGTAAATAATCCCTCTTCTCAAATTATCCGGTGTAACTGGTCATCTATTTCTTGCCAGGCCGCTGACTGGTACTGTTAGCTACACTAGGAAACATACCAGATATTATAAGTCATGTAAATATTCAAATATCTTGAAAACTCATTAAACAGTACTCCTAAAATGGATGCATTATTACTGCATGTAAATTATACCTCAGTAAAGTTGATTTTTAAAAAGTTAGCCCATGAAATGGACCCATGCCCACTGGTTCCCATGGCTCTCTGGATGATCCTTTGCATATTTCCCATGACACAAGGGACCCCTGCCTACATGCTCCCCTGCGACTCAGGTGATCCCTGAACCACAGAGAAAACTAGTTAACAGAGGGGGAAAAAATCATTCTTGGCTTGCTCAAGTTGCTATACTAGCTTCATATATTTGTTCTGAATAAAGATGTATATATGTGTGTGTATATATACATATATAATTTTTAGTTGCAGTAAAGTTGATTTACAATGCTGTGTTAGTTTCAGGTGTACAGCAAAGTGATTTAGTTATACATATACATATTCTTTTTTAGATTTAAATAGACCTTAGGTAAAGGTAAATTTTTTCAAGTTTGTAATCTTAAGGTACTAAGAGAACTGAACCTCAGCTGTACGTGTGCTTCTCTGTTTCTTCTTCCTGCCTGCAGACCTTAGGAAATGACAGTCTTCCTTTGAGTTTGGATACTGTCATCTGTTTCCTTTGCCTTCTAAGTCTCTTTGGTTGTGTCCGACTCTTTGCAACCCTATGGACTGTAGCCTGCCAGGCTCCTCTGTCCATGGGGTTTTTCAGGTAAGAAGACTGGAGTGGGTTGCCATTGCCTTCTCCAGGGGATCTTCCCTACCCAGGGATCGAACCTGCAACTCTTGCCTTGGCAGGCAGGTTCTTTACCAGTAGCACCACCTATTTCCTCTACTCTCTATTAACTTTCATTTTAGCTATTATTCAATCAGTAGTTAGGAGAAAAAGACACCTATTCCTATGCACTGTAATGTAACTACCTACTGTATTCAAAATATTATTTATTAATTTCAGTGACAGATATTCAGGCATTTGAAGAAAAGTTAAAATTCAGTAAAAGTGGACTGGTGCATTGTGAGCAGAAATCATATTAGAGTGTGTTCTGAAGTGAGCAGGAGGGGAAAAAATGGAGAATATTCTAGAATCCGATAGATGTGGATTTGAATTTTGCTTCAGTCTGTGCAGTCTTCTTAACCTGTTTCCTCAACTGCAAAAGAGAAACAAAAAGACTTTCTTAACAGAGTTGTTGAGATGAAATGACATGGCAAATGTGTGTCAGGATAGGTTTTTGGAATATTAAACAAGGTTTTACCTTGTCCTTGCATTATTTGGTCCTTTCCAAATAATGAAAATAAGCCCATAGTCAGATGGGCTACTGGACATTCTATTCTTCCGGGAATGACTCACCTAGGAAAAAGCAGAGGAAAAAGAAGTTCTATAGAGTCTCAAAATCTACTCCCGAGAGAGAACTCAACACAAAAAGAATACATTTGTAAAAATACCTGACGTTGAGTGAAGGGAATCAGAATTTGCCACCCCAAAAAATGCTATTTGGTATAAAGATCATTTTAAGCTGAAAACATTTGAGATTTAACAGATGCAGAAAAATAGATTTCTCAAAGCCTCCTTATGTGACTCAAAGCAACAATATTTTGGAAATAAGGCTGCCATAAATTACTCTTCAGGGCAGATTTATTCCTGGAAGGGAAAACAAGAATAAAATCTACCCAAATTCCTTCTCCAGGGCAATTTTATGGCCCTGAAGGAGACAGGAAGACCACTCATACCTATATAAATGTAATAAAGATTATTATGACTTTCTTATATACTATTTATTCTCTTAAAACTCCCAATTTTAAAAATCTTTCCAAAAAGTCATTTATCTTGCTATAAGTCCCTTTCCCTACCCCCATGTTTACTTACCTGGATGGTATCTAAGCTCCCAATTCTAACTACTCCTCTGAGGTACTCATCACCGAGTTTTCCTGCATGTAGGTGCACTGCATGTGAAAAATAAACTTTTTTTCTTCTGTTAACCTGTCTTCATGAGTTTAATTTGCATGATCTCAATAAATGAACTTAAGGATAGGGGAAAAATGTTTCTTCTTCCCCTACTTGAGTAAGCGAAGATTTCCTGACCTCAGCCCAAATAAAGACTGTCTGGGCCAGAAAAGGGGAAGAGAAGCGTGACATGTTCAGGCACAGTATGCCTCTAGAGAGGGAAACTTTGTCCATGTACATGCTTGTCTCAGAAACATGTTGTTTTGGGCCATTGTGCAATAGGAGCAGTAGGGCATTTCTTGTTTGCTCAAGAGTGACACAGACATGTGGCCCTAAGGGCTTTCAGACTCGAAGGAATCCTGCAGATAGGAATGAGGGAGAGCCCCATGGTGCTTGGGGGCCACTGAAGACCACATGGACTGTGCCAATATCCCAAAGATGCTGGTATGAATAGATGACAACCAAGGACCACATAGTAAAGTAATGCTTAAAATTCTCTAAGCCAGGCTTCAGCAATACGTGAACTGTGAACTTCCAGATGTTCAAGCTGGCTTTAGAAAAGGCAGAGGAAGCAGAGATAAAAATGCCAACATCTGCTGGATCATCGAAAAAGCAAGAGAGTTCCAGAAAAATATCTATTTCTGCTTTCTTGACTATGCCAAAGCGTTTGACTATGTGGATCACAATAAACTGTGGAAAATTCTGAAAGAGATGGGAATACCAGACCACCTTACCTGCCTCTTGAGAAATCTGTATGCAGGTCAGGAAGCAATAGTTAGAATTGGACATGGAACAACAGACTGGTTCCAAATAGGAAAAGGAGTACCTCAAGGCTGTATATTGTTACCCTGGTTATTTAACTTATATGCAGAGTACCTCATGAGAAACGCTGGCCTGGAGGAAGCACAGGCTGGAATCAAGATTGCCAGGAGAAATATCAATAACCTCAGATATGCAGATGACACCACCCTTATGGCAGGAAGTGAAGAAGAACTAAAGACCCTCTTGATGAAAGTGAAAGGGGAGAGTGAAAAAGTTGGCTTAAAGCTCAACATTCAGAAAACTAAGATCATGGCATCCTGGCCCATCACTTCATGGCAGACAGATGGGGAAACAGTGGAAACAGTGGCTGACTTTATTTTTCTGGGCTCCAAAATCATAGCAGATGGTGATTGCAGCCATGAAATTAAAAGACACTTACTCCCTGGAAGGAAAGTTATGACCAACCTAGATAGCATATTAAAAAACAGAGACATTACTTTGTCAACAAAGGTCTGTCTAGTCAAGGCTATGGTTTTTCCAGTGGTCATGTATGGATGTGAGAGTGGGACTCTAAAGAAAGCTGAGCACCAAAGAATTAATGCTTTTGAACTGTGGTGTTGGAGAAGACTCTTGAGAGTCCCTTGGACTGCAAGGAGATCCACCCAGTCCATCCTAAAGGAGATCAGTCCTGAGTGTTCATTGGAAGGACTGATGTTGAAGCTGAAACTCCAATACTTTGGCCACCTAATGAGAAGAGCTGACTCATTTGAAAAGACCCTGATGCTGGCAAAGATTGAGGGCAGGAGGAAAAGGGGATGACAGAGGATGAGATGCTTGGATGGCATCATCCACTCGATGGCCATGGGTTTGGGAGGACTCCGGGAGTTGCTGATGCACAGGGAGGCCTGGTGTGCTGTGGTTCATGGGGTCGCAAAGAGTCAGACACAACTGAGCGACTGAACTGAACTGAAGAACCACATATATCCCCCAAGGAACCAATCAAGACATCGTAGAACTTAGGAACAATTCAGGTAAAGCATGAGGAAACCAACTGAACTGAAACTTGCCATCCTAGAAGACCAGGGCTTAGTAGAAATTAAACTGAATTATAGAAATCTAAGGCAATTCATGGGTTTCCCAGCTGGCACAGTGGTAAAGAATCAGTCTGCCAATGCAGAAAACACAGGAGATGCATGTTCAGTCCCTGCATCAGGAAGATCTAGAGTAGGAAATGGTAAGCTACTGCAGTATTCTTGCCTGGAGAATCCTATGAACAGAGGAGCCTGGAGGACTGCATTCCACAGGGCTGCAAAGAGTCATACACAACTGAGTGACAGCATTCATGCAGTATACACACGAGGCTATTCTACAACTACTTCTTGTTCAAGATTAGCATCAGCTATTTGTGGGGCTCATCCAGGATGTCTTACAATTCTGGGGTAAACCACATCTCCTTGAAGACTGAGTATTAACCCTAGAGTAGGATTAGAACTGAGCCATCCTAAGACAAAAAGCATGATCTGGTTGGAAATTTGATGTAGAGGCGGTGTGACCTCTCAGAAGTCTGTTGATTTCAGAAGTACCACTGGACAGTGATGAGACCAAGCATGAAAGAATCCTACAGAATGATTAAATTCCCTAGACAGACATACGGTGATTAATAAAAGAGGGTGTTGGAGTTTGTGTTTATGATTAAATTTTCTAAATCAGCAATGAGTGAGGTCCTTGTTTTGAATTGAATTATGTGGCCTCCCAAAATACATATATGCTGAAGTCCTAAACCCCAGTACCTTTCCTTATTTGGAAATAGGGTCATTGCAGACATCATTAGTTAAGATGAGGTCATACTGGATTATTTCAAATCCCTAATCCAATGTCACTGGTTTCTTTACAAGAAGACAGCCATAAGAAAACAAAGAGACATATAGGAAGAATGTCATCTGCTGGCAGAGGCAGACATTAGTGTTATACAGCTCTAAATCAAGGAATACCAAGGGTTGCTGGTGAAACCAGAAGCTGAAAGATAGGCAAAGAGTAAATTCTGCCCTAGAACCTTCAAGAGAGCATGATTCTGCTGACATCTTGAACTTCCAGTCTCCAAAACTGTGAAAGAATAAATTTCTGTTGTTTTAAGCCACCCAGTTTATGGTTATTAGGAAACTATTAGAGTTATTATAGTTCCCTTCTCCCAGGATGTCCTGAACCTCTTTTTAGGTATGGAATAGCAATTTCAATGGCACTCACCCCAGTTGTCAGAGCAGAGAGGCACTCAAAACCCTTCCAAAACTGGTGTATCTCTTAATCTGCTGTAAAATTGGTGGCCTGGACATGTGTGAGAAAACGAGTTTAGGAGGATGAGTTCAGTTCAGTTGCTCAGTGTGTCTGACTCTTTGCAATCCCATGAACCACAGCACGCCAGGCCTCCCTGTCCATCACCAACTCCCAGAGTCTACCCAAATCCAGGTCCATTGAGTTGGTGATGCCATCCAGTCATCTCATCCTCTGACGTCCCCTTCTCCTTCTGTCCCCAATCCTTCCCAGCATCAGGGTCTTTTCAAATGAGTCAGCTCTTCTCATCAGGTGGCCAAAGTATTGGAGTTTCAGCTTCAACATCAGTCCTTCCAATGAACACCCAGGACTGATCTCCTTTAGGATGGACTGGTTGGATCTCCTTGCAGTCCAAGGGACTCTCAAGAGTCTTCTCCAACACTATAGTGCAAAAGCATCAATTCTTCGGCACTTAGCTTTCTTTAGAGTCCAACTCTCACATCCATACATGACCACTGGAAAAACCAGCCTTGACAAGACAGACCTTTGTTGGCAAATTAATGTCTCTGCTTTTCAATATGCTGTCTAGGTTGGTCATAACTTTCCTTCCAGGGAGTAAGTGTCTTTTAATTTCATGGCTGCAATCACCATCTGCAGTGATTTTGGAGCCCCCCAATATAAAGTCAGCCACTGTTTCCTCTGTTTTCCCATCTATCTGATATGAAATGATGGGACCAGATGCCATGATCTTTCTGAATGCTGAACTTTAAGCAAACTTTTTCACTCTCCCCTTTCACTTTCATCAAGAGGGTCTTTAGTTCTTCTTCACTTCCTGCCATAAGGGTGGTGTCATCTGCATATCTGAGGTTGATATGTCTCCTGGCAATCTTGATTCCAGCCTGTGCTTCCTCCAGGCCAGTGTTTCTCATGAGGTACTCTGCATATAAGTTAAATAACCGGGGTGACAATATACAGCCTTGAGGTACTCCTTTTCCTATTTGGAACCAGTCTGTTGTTTCGTGTCCAGTTCTAACTACTGGAGGATGAAGCTGGTCTCTATAGCACTGTCCAGCCCCTTCTTGGAATTAATGTTTCTGCTAAGAGTTTAGGAAAGTGCAAACATTTCTCTCCCCACCCCCTGCTACTGCTACTTTGTGGTAAAAATAGACAATTCCTAAATTCACAAAGAGAATCTATTTAAGCAGAAGCTAAGAGTCATCAGCCCTGACTTCACTAAACCAGTACCAGTCTGCTTACCCATGGACATCTCGGTATGTAAAAGAAACAATTCTTTATTAAGCCAGTGATATTTAAGCTTTCTGTTATTGATAGCCATTGCTAACTATAATGCGAATAACAAAGTAGAAAACAGGAAAAAGAAAGGAGTCAATTCTTGTCTTTTGAATTTTAAAACCTAGATGTCAGTGTGGTAAAAAACCACAAATGGCCTCAGGGTGTGGGCAGTAAGTTTGGAACATTAAACGATGGCTACTCAAGCCCTAGGCCATATAAATATTCCTTGGTCTGGAAATAATAAAAAATAGAGTTATGGAAAAAATAAAATTGCATTTCTTGTTACATGAGTTTGTACACTAAGACTTATACTTACCATATGGTAACTCTCATTTGACTGAAAATGTTATTCCTGTCTTACCCTTTGAAGTCTTACTACCACTCAGAACAGTACTCATGGTTGTTATCTGAAAATTCACTTATTCTATACTTCTTAATAGAAAGCACTATTCTTTCTCTTTCCAGACTTGAAGACTTGAGGTTGTCCTTCACTTTTCCATCTTTTTTGTCTCAGGACGGATCCATTATTTCTTGCCTTTTCTTTCTATTTCTCTTTCCTTCTCCCTCTCTCCCACTGTCTTCCCTCCCTCTTCCACTTGCCTCCCTCTCTCTCCCCATTTCCTTCTTGAGGACTTCCATTATTGGGACTGTTGACATTTTTAGTACATTAACTCTCCCCCCTCAATGGAACTTCAGCTCCAGCAAAGCTGATCTGTGGAAGGAGGTGTTCAGATAGACCGTCTGACAGAAAACAACTAAAAATGCTGGATACTATTTTAAAACAAACAAAACTTCTTAAAACCATTAAAGAGATGACAAGATAATAAGGAATCATTGGGCCAAAGTCAATGTGGAATCTCAGAAACAGAAAGGGAGCACAGAAATTTCTTCTCTTTGAGGGTGTATGACAGATCCAGCAAACATGAGCTGCAATTTTCACAGCCCCTTGGGGTCTGGAGCAAAGAAAAAAAAGCCAGGGTCATGCAATGTGGGTAGTGGTATTAGTAGGGCTGCCATTACCAAGTACCACAAATTGAGCAGCTTGAACAACAGAAATGTATTTTCTTCACAGTTTTGGAGACTAGAAGTCCAAGATCAAGGTGTCCAAAGGTTTTGTTTAACTCTGAGGCCTCTCTCCTTGGCTTACAGATGGCTACATTTTCTCTGTGTCTTCACTTGGTCTTTCATCTGTCCATGCACAACCCTGGTGTCTTCTTTTGTGTCCACATTTCCTCTTACTGAAATCAGCAGTCGGGGAATTCCCTGGAAGTCCACTGGTTAGGACGAGATGCTTTCATTGACCAGGCCTGGTTCAGGCCCTGGTTGGGAAAATGGGATCCTGCATGTCACATAGCATGGGCAAGGGTAAGATGGTAAATTGCTTCGTATATTAAAAAAGAAAATAGAAAAACACCAGTCAGAATGTATTACAATCACCCTAAGGACCTAGTTTTAACTAACCATCTCTTTTAAGTCCCTGTCTCCAAATATAGTCACATTCTAAGGTGCTAGATATTAGACCTTCACATGCAAATCTGAGAGTGACACAATTTAGCTCATAAAAAAGAATACAGTATAAAACACACCCCATGCATTTGACCCCTCTGATGACAAAGAACCAGAAATAAATGAAGATGCATGGAAGGTTGCTTCAATGATGCATAATGCGGGGTGAGGGCTCTCTCTGAGAAGCTGTTGCCCCAGGCCTGATTTCACTAGTTGATTAGCAACCCCAATTCATTGGTTCAGAAAGTCTCATGAGCTCAATTCAAATTGGTCCTCCTGTGGTAGTGCTGACCTAAAGCAAACAAACTGCCAGATATTTCTCCAGCAAAGATAGGTTTATTTAGGATCAGCAGAGAGCTGCAATTGGGGGCCTACAAATGTGATGAGCCATGTGCAAGTTCCCACACAGCAAGGAAGGAAAAGCTTTTATGGAGAAGAAAAGGAAGCTGGGGGGACTAGAGTAACTGAAGAGCCGGTGGCTTCTTATTGGTTGAATCCTCACCAGGAAAGAAGTCCTTCTTCTTCCTGTTGGGCTCTGCTATGGCATGGGGCATGAGTGCCCCCCTTTTGGTTTCCAGACTCTTACTTAACTGAGATTTCTATTTATTAATTTTTAAATAGTAGTGCCTCTAAATGGTTGACAGGATCAAAATAAATCTCTAGAGAAATGTAACTTCAATCTTAAATTTCAAAGAATTCTTAAAGGTCATTTTGCAAAAAATAAGCACCTCAGGGTTAAAAAAATAAATAAACTAAGCAAAGTGCTGCACTCAATATGCCAGCAAATTTGGAAAACTCAGCAGTGGCTACAGGACTGGAAAAGGTCAGTTTTCATTCCAGTCCCAAAGAAAGGCAATGCCAAAGAATGCTCAAACTACCACACAACTGCAATCATCTCACACACTAGAAGATCTTCCCTGGTGGCTCAGAGGTTAAAGTATCTGCCTGCAATGTGGGAGACCTGGGTTTGATCCCTGGGTCAGGAAGATCCCCTGGAGAAGGAAATGGAAATCCACTCCAGTATTCTTGCCTGGAGAATCCCATGGATGGGGAGCCTGGTGGGCTGTAGTCCATTGGGTCACAACGAGTCAGACACGACTGAGCAACTTCACTTTCTTTCTTTCACAGGCTAGTAAAGTAATACTCAAAATTCTCCAAGCCAGACTTCAGCAATATGTGAACCGTGAACTTCCAGATGTTCAAGCTGGTTTAGAAAAGCCAGAGGAAACAGAGATCAAATTGTTAACATCTGCTGGATCATCGAAAAAGCAAGAGAGTTCCAGAAAAATATCTATTTCTGCTTTATTGACTATGCCAAAGCCTTTGACTATGTGGATCACAATAAACTGTGGAAAATTCTGAAAGAGATGGGAATACCAGACCACTTGACCTGCCGCTTGAGAAATCTGTATGCAGATCAGGAAGCAATAGTTGGAACTGGACATGGAACAACAGACTGGTTCCAAATAAGAAAAGGAGTACGTCAAGGCTGTATATTGTTACCCTGGTTATTTAACTTATTTGCAGAGTACATCATGAGAAATGCTGGCCTGGAGGAAGCACAGGCTGGAATCAAGATTGCTGGGAGAAATATCAATAACCTCAGATATGCAGATGACACCACCCTTATGGTAGGAAATGAAGAGGAAAAAAAAAAACCTTTTGATGAAAGTGAAAGGGGAGAGTGAAAAAACTGGCTTAAAGCTCAACATTCAGAAAACTAAGATCATGGCATCTGGTCCCATCATTTCATGGCAAATAGATGGGGAAACAGTAGAAACAGTGTCAGACTTTATTTTCAGGGGCTCCAAAATCACTGCAGATGATGACTGTAGCCATGAAATTAAAAGACACTCCTTGGAAGGAAAGTTATGACCAACCTAGATAGCATATTAAGCAGCAGAGACATTATTTTGCCAATCAAGATCCGTTTAGTTAAACCTATGGTTTTTCCAGTGGTCATGTATGGATGTGAGTGTTGGCCTATAAAGAATGCTGAGTGTTGAAGAATTGATGCTTTTGAACTGCGGTGTTGGAGAAGACTCTTGAGAGTCCCTTGGACTGCAAGGAGATCCACCCAGTCCATCCTAAAGGAGATCAGTCCTGAGTGTTCATTGGAAGGACTGATGTTGAAGCTGAAACTCCAATACTGTGGCCACCTGATGAGAAGAGCTGACTCATTGGAAAAGACTCTGATGCTGGGAAAGATTGAAGGTAGGAGGAAAAGGGTACGACAGAGGATGAAATGGTTGGATGGCATCACCGACTCAATGGACATGAGTATGGGTAAACTCTGGGAGTTGGTGATGATATGGACCTAGCATGCTGCGGTCCATAGGGTCGAAAAGAGTTGGACACGACTGAATGACTGAACTGAACTGAACTGAAGCACACACAGAGAGATCCAGGCATCATGTATGAGTAGCAGGATAAATAACAGTGAACAAACATTCAAAGTCTTCAAATATTGAATTTACCAGACAAGGATTAAAAATAACTGCAACTATCATGTTCAAATAAATAAAATGAAAGTTTGAAAGCACCTGCAAGGAGCAAGAAATTTTTAAAATACCTAATCAGATTTGAAATCCAGATAGAACTTACAAAAATAAAAAATACAATTAGATTTTTTTCCAGCTATTTCATACAAGTTTTAAACAAACAGAAAATTTGAAAGAACACCGGTATACAACTACCTAGATTCACTAATTGCTAACATTTTATCATAGCTATGTTACATAGTTTTAAATTTGCTGATAAATTAATTTTTTATTTATTTATTTATTTTTTATCCCTTACTGCCATTTAATCCAAGCCTCAAGAAATAACCATTGTTAACAATATGGGATGAATACACAGTATTCTATAATCTACTTTTTTCCTCACTATGGGCTTCTTTTTTTTTTTTTATTAGTTTTGCCATACAATGACAAGATATCACCATGGGTTTACATATGCTCCCCCTCCAGAATCCCCCTCCCTCCTCCCTCCCTCCTTCCTTCCCCCGGGAAATCTCGATGCACCAGCCCCGAGCATCAATCCTGGGCTGGCGATTGATTAGACATATGATAATTAACATGTTTCAATGCCATTCTCCCATATCATCCCACCCTTACCCTCATCCACAGAGTCCACGAGTCTATTCTATACATCTGCATTCCTTTTGCTGTCTCGCATGCTGGGTTCTCGTTACCGTCTTTCTAAATTCCATATATATGCGTTAATATACTGTATTGTTGTTTTTGCTTCTGGCTTACTTCACTCTGGATAATGGGCTCCAGTTTCGTCCATCTGAGTAGAACTGATTCAAATGAATTTTTTTTTAATGCTGAGTAATATTCCATTGTGTATATGTACCACAGCTTTCTTATCCATTCGTCAATTGATGGGCATCTAGGTTGCTCCCATGTCCTGGCTATTGTAAATAAAGCAGCGATAAACATTGGGGTACACGTGGCTCTTTCAATTCTGCTTTCCTCGGTGTATATGCCCAGCAGTGGGATTGCTGGGTCATATGGCAGGTCTATTTGTAGTTTTTTAAGGAACCTCCACACTGTTTTCCATAGTGGCTGTACTAGCTTGCATTCCCACCAACAGTGTAAGAGGGTTCCCTTTTCTCCACATCCTCTCCAGCATTTATTGCTTGTAGATTTTTGGATTACAGCCATTCTGACTGGTGTAAAGTGATACCTCATTGTGGTTTTGATTTGCATTTCTTTGATAATGAGTGATGTTGAGCATCTTTTCATGTGTTTGTTAGCCATTTTTATGTCTTCTTTGGAGAAATGTCTGTTAAGTTCTTTGGCCCACTTTTTGACTGGGTCGTTTATTTTTCTAGAATGGAGCTGCAGGAGTTGTTTGTATATTTTTGAGATTAATTGTTTGTCCGTTGCTTCATTGGCTATTATTTTCTCCCATTCTGAAGGCTGCCTTTTCACCTTGCTTATAGTTTCCTTTGTTGTGCAGAAGCTTTTAATTTTAATTAGGTCCCATTTGTTTATTTGTGCTTTTATTTCCAATATCTTATTTGAGAAAATTAATAGTTCCCTAATGTCATCTCATATTGAGTCCATATTAAAATTTTCAGTTTACAAAAGATGTTTATTATAGCTGCTTTCTTTTTTATTATTTTATAACTAGCATCCAATGAAGGCACTGATTTTGGTGGTTTCGTTTTTGTTTCCTTTTCATCTAGAACAATCCTCTTGTCTTCTCTCTCCCCCACTACCTGCCTGCCCCCACCCATGACATCAATTCTTTTGAAGAGACTAGCATGGTGAATGCTTACATTCTGGATTTACCTAAGTGCTTCCTTACAGAATTCTTTAATTTAGTTTTTGATCTTATAGTCTGGAAATTAAGCCTGGAAGTTTAAGTTTTGCCAAGAATATGTCACACGTGATGCTTGTTTGTTTCTTAACATATCACATGAGGGATGTCCCTAGCAGTCCAGTGGTTAAGACTCTGTACTTCCACTGCCAGGGGCATAGGGTCCATCCCTAGTCAGAGAACTAAGGTCTCACATGCTGTACAGTCAAAAGAAAAACAAATACAATATATTATTCTGTCCCATACTTTGTAATATTTTATTAACTTTAATGATTTGGTTGAGGGGATGATTGCCAGACATCTTCCTCAAAATGAAATTTTAAAAATATCTCGACAGTTTATCAATTTCTTATAAAGTTAAACATACATTCACTATATGACCCAGCAATTCTACACCCAAGTATTTCCCAAGAGAAGTGAAAACTTATGTTCACACAAAAACTTCTATAAGAGTTGGTAGTAGCTTTATTCATAATAGCAACTGGAAACAACCCAAATACCCTTCAACTGATGAGTGAACAAATAATTGTACTATATGCTTACAACTGAATCCTATTTAGCAGTAAAAAGGAATGAAATACTGATATAGATAACATATAGGTGACTTTTTAAAATATTTATTTATTTAATTATGGCTGCATTGGGTCTTTATTGCTGCACACAAGCTTTCTCTAGCTGCAGCCTGTGGGGGCAACTCTTCATTTTGATGTGCAGGCTTCTCACTACAGTGGCTTCTCTTTGTTGCAAAGCATGGGCTCGAGAGTGCAGGCTTAGCAGTTGTGGCGCATGGGGTTATTTGTTCTGTGGCGTGTGGGATCTTCCTGGGTCAGGGATCTGGGATCAAATCCATGTTCTCTGCATTGGCAAGTGGATTCTTAACCACTGGACCCCTAAGGAAGTTCTGCATGAATCTGAAATGCATTATGCTAAGTGCAAGATGCCAGACTCAAAAGGCTCCACCCTGTATATTCTATTTATATAACATTCTGGAAATAGCAAAAAACATAGGGACAGAAAATTCTAAGCCTAAACCAAAATACCAGTTTTTAAATCTCATATTGAGAAACAGAAATTTCCAATGATCAACATACTCACACACTGTTTTCCTGGTATGAAGGAACCTAGAAAGGTAAAGTATCATTGGGAAGTATTCTAGGTAAAGGTAAAATTAGAACAAAGGAGTACAGGGGTAATTCATCAGGCTCAGAGTGAAGCTTTATGAATGGAGCAGATTCTGTTAATTGACTAATTAACACCCGTTCCCCTCCTTCTTCCTAAAAGGACCAGACTTTAAGGAGGTATACACCTTCCTCCACTAAGCCATATGCTTTACTAAAAACCAGTTATGTTTATCTCACATTCTTTGGCAGGGACAGCTTTAGGAACAGAATTGTGACTCAATTCAGACTGATGAAATCTGAAGGAAAGTCTCTCAAGGGACTTCTAGGAAATTTTTCCTTTCTCAATTAAAAAAAGAGAAAAAGGCAAAAGAGATGAGCTGGCTCTTCTTTCTCTGAATGTTATTGTATCTGGATGTGATGCTTGCAAACAGGTGGATTCTTGACCACTGGACCACCAGAGAAGTCCAGACATTTCTAGTTATAGTATAGTCAAATTTATCACTTTGTGCCTTCATAGTTTGTAATTTTATGTTTTCTTTAAAATTTTTTTTCACTTTCTTGATCAAAACCTGCTGATCCACAACTTTCAGTCCATATCAGTTGAGTTGCTCAGTCGTGTCCGACTCTTTGCGACCCCACGAATAGCAGCACACCAGGCCTCAGTGTCCATCACCAACTCCCAGAGTTTATCCAAACTCATGTCCATCGAGTTGGTGATGCCATCCAGCCATCTCATCCTCTGTCATCCCCTTCTCCTCCTGCCCTCAATCCTTCCAGCATCAGGGTCTTTTCCAATGAGTCAATTCTTTGCATAAGGTAGCCAAAGTATTGGAATTTCAGCTTCAATATCAGTCCTTTCAATGAACACCCAGGACTGGTCTCCTTTAGGATGGACTGGTTGGATCTCCTTGCAGTCCAAGGGACTCTCAAGAGTCTTCTCCAACACCACAGTTCAAAAGCATCAATTCTTTGGCGCTCAGCTTTCTTCACCTTCCAACTCTCACATCCATACATGACTCCTGGAAAAACCATAGCCTTGACTAGATGGACCTTTGTTGGCAAAGTAGCACCTCTGCTTTTTAATATGCTATCTAGGTTGGTCATAACTTTCCTTCTAAGGAGTAGGTGTCTCTTAATTTCATGTCTACAATCACCATCTGCAGTGATTTTGGAGCCCCCCAAAATAAAGTCTGACACTGTTTCCCCATCTATTTGCCATGAAGTGATGGGACTAGATGCCATGATCTTAGTTTTATGAATGTTGAGCTTTAAGCCAATTTTTTCACTCTCCTCTTTCACTTTCATCAAGAGGTATTTTTTCCTCTTCACTTTCTGCCATAAGGGTGGTGTCATCTGCATATCTGAGGTTATTGATATTTCTTCTGGCAATCTTGATGCCAGCTTGTGCTTCTTCCAGCCCAGCGTTTCTCATGATGTACTCTGTATATAAGTTAAATAAGCAGGGTGACAGTATACAGCCTTGAGGTACTCCTTTTCCTATTTGGAACCAGTCTGTTGTTCCATGTCCAGTTCTAACTGTTGCTTCCTGACCTGCATAAAGGTTTCTCAAGAGGCAGGTCAGGTGGTCTGGTATTCCCATATCTTGAAGAATTTTCCACAGTTTATTGTGATCCACACAGTCAAAGGCTTTGGCATAGTCAATAAAGCAGAAATAGATGTTTTTCTGGAACTCTCTTGCTTTTTCGATGATCCAGCAGATTTTGGCACTTTGATCTCTGGTTCGTGTGCCTTCTCTAAATCCAGCTTGAACATCTGGAAGTTCACGGTTCACATATTGCTGAAGTCTGGCTTGAAGAATTTTGAGCATTACTCTACGAGCCTGTGAGATGAGTGCAATTGTGCAGTAGTTTGAGCATTCTTTGGCTTTGCCTTTCTTTGGGACTGGAATGAAAACTGACCTTTTCCAGTCCTGTGGCCACTGCTGAGTTTTCCAAATTTGCTGACATATTGAGTGCAGCACTTTCACAGCATCATCTTTTAGGATTTGAAATAGCTCAACTGGAATTCCATCACCTCCACTAGCTTTGTTCAAACTGATGCTTTCTAAGGCCCACTTGACTTCACATTCCAGGATGTCTGGCTCTAGGTGAGTGAGCACACCATTGTGATTATCTCTCGTGAAGATCTTTTTTGTACAATTCTTCTGTGTATTCTTGCCACCGCTTCTTAATATCTTCTGCTTCTGTTAGGTCCATACCATTTCTGTCCTTTATCAAGCCCATCTTTGCATGAAATGTTCCCTTGGTATCTCTAATTTTCTTGAAGAGATCCCTAGTCTTTCCCATTCTGTTGTTTTCCTCTATTTCCTCATTTCTTCTGATCATGGAGAAAGGGTCTCTTATCTCTCCTTGCTATTCTTTGGAACTCTTCATTCAGATGGGAATATCTTTCCTTTTCTCCTTTGCCTTTCGCTTCTCTTCTTTTCACAGCTATTTGTAAGGCCTCCTCAGACAGCCATTTTGCATTTCTTTTTCTTGGGGATGGTCTTAATCCCTGTCTCCTGCACAATATCAAGAACCTCTGTCCACAGTTCATCAGGCACTCTGTCTATCAGATCTAGTCCCTTAAATCTATTTCTCACTTCCACTGTATAGTCATAAGGGATTTGATTTATGTCATACCTAAATGGTCTAGTGGTTTTCCCTAGTTTCTTCAATTTAAGTCTGAATTTGGCAAGAAGGAATTCATAATCTGAGCCACGGTCAGCTCCCAGTCTTGTTTTTGCTGACTGTATAGAGCTTCTCCATCTTTGGCTGCAAAGAATATAATCAATCTGATTTCGGTGTTGACAATCTGGTGATGTCCATGTGTAGAGGCTTCTCTTGTGTTGTTGGAAGAGGGTGTTTGCTATGACCAGTGTGTTCTCTTGGCAAAACCCTATTAGCCTTTGCCCTGCTTCATTCTATACTCAAAGGCCAAATTTGCCTGTTACTCCAGGTGTTTCCTGACTTCCTACTTTTGCATTCCAGTCCCCTATAATGAAAAGGACATCTTTTTTGGGTATTAGTTCTAAAAGGTCTTGTAGGTCTTCAAAGAACCGTTCAACTTCAGCTTCTTCAGCATTACTGGTTGGGGCATAGGCTTAGATTACCATGATGTTGAATGGTTTGCCTTGGAAATGAACAGAGATCATTCTGTTATTTTTGAGATTGCATCCAAGTTCTTCATTTCAGACTCTTTTGTTGATCATGATGGCTACTCCATTTCTTCTAAGGGATTCCTGCCCACAGTAGCAGATATATATCTGAATTAAATTCACCCATTCCAGTCCATCTTAGTTCGCTGATTCCTAGAATGCCAACGTTCACTCTTGCCATTTCCTGTTCGACCACTCCCAATTTGCCTTGATTCATGGATCTAACATTCCAGGTTCCTATGCAATATTTCTCAACTTTAGGGCATTCCAATCACCCTCTGGCCTATGTGAATGGCGCCCCCTGGAGCACGAAGTACATAGCGTCCCCTGCTTAAGTTTTTGCAAGGCACTCTGACTTAAAGTCATTAGCAGAAGCCCCTATAAATATGCTATCACGAAAGTTGCAAAGCTTTGCTCCTCTTACTTAAATCTTGAATGACTCTATAATCTATTTTTGTCTCTAAGGTCAGGATCTAGTTGTATTTAGGTCCTAGGGTTATTGATTGGTTAGTCCACCCTTTCCCTCACTGGTCACTGTGACCTCACCTCTGGAATGCTGTCCATATACATGTGTGTTTGTGCATGGATCCTGTTCTGTATTCTGTCTATCCCCCACCCATACCATACAGTCTTAGTTACTGTACCTTATGTCTTGATATCTCATAGGCAAACCTTCCACTTGTTCTTCTACTTAAAAAGTGTCTTGATTATTACTGATTGTTTTTGAATTTAACATCACCTTATTAAAATGTTGGAGAAATTCTGTGGGATTTTGATTGGAATTACATTGAATTGGAATTACATTGGTTACTGTATAGAAAATTAGCATCTTTATAACATTGGGTCTTCCTACACATGAATATAGTAGATTTCTTCATTTAATGCCTGTCAATAAAGTTTATCATTTTCTCTACAAGACCTTTTGCATTTTTGTTAAATCTATACTTAAATATATTTTATATTTTTAGTCATTATCATGAATGGGATATTTTAAAAATTACAGTTCCAAACTATTTGCTGTTTATCTTTAGGAATACAGTTTTAAAATATGCATTTTGGTTTTATATCCAGAAATACCCTTGAACTTTTCTGTTGGTTTTAAAATTTATCAGTTTGCTTAGATTTTCTGTGCAAATAATCATATAGTATACAAAAACAATTTTTTCTTCTTTTAAAAATTTTAATATATTCTTTCTTGTCTTACTACTATATCTAGGACTTCTCACAAATCAATGAATAGAAATAAGTGTTAGAGTGCATACTTATCTTGTTTTTGACTTTAAATGTTTTATTATTAGTTATAATACTATTTACTCTGTGCTTTTAGTAAATATACTTCATTAGGTATAAGGAAGCTTTTTCCTCATGTTTTTAGTTTTGTTTGGTGAAAGGTTATTGATTTACATCAATGTTTTTTCTGTGTCCAATCAAATGGATCAAATGGTTTCTTATATTTAATTTATTCTACTATTGTAATTACATTGAAAAAATTTTGCTATAAAATTATACCTGCATTCCTGAATAAATCTAGTTAAAAAGTAATGCATCTATGTGAGTGTTACTGGATTTCTAAATTTTGGTTTAGTATAGCATTTTTATCTTGATTAACCATGAGTGAGGCTGAGTTTTCATTTACTGCTTTGTTTTCAGAAGGAGTTATTTGTCTCTATTGTTCCTTTTCTGGAATAATTTGTATAAGTTTAGGACCACCTGTTTCTTTTCTTTTCTTTTTCTATTTCTTTCTCCTTTCTTTCTTTTTGGTAGAAATCACCTGTAAAGTCATCTGGGTTTGGTTGTTTATTTGTGTAGTTAAGTCAATTTTGTTAATTGTCATAAGTCTACTATAGTTGAGTCAATTTTGGTAAATTATATTTTTCGAGGAAACTGCCATCTATTTCCTAATTCATTGGCATAATGCTGTTCATAATATTCTCTTATTTTAAAAATCACTGCTCTATTTGCTATGTCCCTTTTTTCTTAATCTAATTTGTAAAAGGATTTCAATTTTACTTGTTAATTCAGAGAACTAGCTTTTCTATTTTGTTTTCTATTTTATTGATTTCTGCATTTTTCCCTTTAAATTTCTCTGGGTTAATTCTGTTGTTCCTTTATTAACCTCTTGACTATTGAGGTGCTCATTTTCTAACCTTCTCTAATATAACCATTTAAGGTTGCAAACTTTTCCTTTAGGTACTATTAAAACTGCATTTTACAAATTCTGATATGTATTTTCTCGACAATTAAATTTTAAGTATTTTTCACTTTCCATTCATGCCTATCAACTTGCCTTTGGCTCTCCAGATCCACTCACTGTCTTTCCTTTCCACTCTACTCTCTGCCCCACAGGCTGTTGTGTCTGCTGTCTTCCAGTTGGTCTCTCAGAGCTATCTGAGATGCTGCCTCCAGGGCTACAGTCCTCATTTTGCCCCAAATAAAACTTAACTCACAACTCTCAAGTTGTACATCTTTTTTTAGTCAATATTCTCATCAACTAGATTTAAGAGTTCCATTTATTTTACATAATCTCTAACACTTGGTATAGAAAGTCGTTTAAATTTTAACATTCTGATAAGAGTGGCATGGTATTTTACTGCAATTTTAATTTGTATTTGCCTAATGACTAATAGGGTTTCCTTGGTGGCTCAGACTGTAAAGAATCTGCCTGCGAAGCAGGAGATATGGATTCAATCCCTGGATTCCTGGGTTCAATCCCTGGGTCCAGAAAATCCCCTGGAGAAGGAAATGGCAACCCACTCCAGTATTCTTGCCTGGGAAATCCCATAGACAGAGGAGGCTGGCAGGCCACAGTCCATGGAGTTGCAAAGAGTTGGACACGACTGAAGTAACTTAGCACTTAGCACACATGCTGTCTTCCACTTGGGTTCTGCTAAGTAGGGATTCCTGGCAAGAAATGGTAGAGGAGGAGGAGAATGAGGTCAGGGTATTTATTTTCCGGTCTTATATAGTGATATACTTACTACTATATCTTATACTAAGACTTATTATAGTCGTCTCGGTATAGTGTTGAGTATCCTGGCCTGTCACGCGAGAGACCCAGGGTTTGATTCCCCTACAGGGAGGCAACATGCCCTATGAGGAGATGAAGGTTCAATCCCTTGCAGGAGGAAATGGCAACCACTCCAGTATTCTTGCCTGGAAAATCCCATGGACAGAGGAGCCTGGCAGGTTACAGTCCAAGGAATCTCAGAGTTGGACCCGACTGAGCAACTAAGAGTAGGCGTGTTTGCACACACAGACACACACACACTTCTCTGTGGGACCGCTGGTTACTTCCCTTGACAAAAAGGTCACCGATTCTTAAAAGATGGCCTGCTCTGCCAATAAGATTCTGTCTCTTTTGGTATTCCAGTAACTCTTTTCTCTCCTGTCTCTTTGGACCTAGAGGTTGTGACTATCCCACTGTTGTGAGTCCCAAATTCTTCACTGTCCTTTGATTCCCATAAATCCCACTCACATCTTTAAAGTATGTTCTTTTAAAAATAACTTCAGTGACTGTCTGTTTTGTTTTGGGACCCTGAATGATACTAAACTTTTATTTTCTCTTTGGTCCATGACTTATTTAGAAGTTTGTTTTTAATTTTCAACTATGTGAGCTTCTTTTTTATTATTATTATTCTTTTAAAACTAATTTCTAATTTAGCTGGTTGATATTTAAAGAACATGTTCTAGATTATAATGATTCTTTTGATACTTGTTGAGAATTTCTTTGTGGGAAATTTTTAATTTGCTTCACAGGTACTTGAATAGAATAAGTATTTTCTATATCTTTACTGCTTTTGCCTGAGAGATAGGGGTTGTATGTATAATCATGCTTTTCATTGTTTAAAAATGAAAATTTTCTTAATGTACATTTGAGATCATGTCATTAGAGGCATACAGATTTAGAATTATTTTATCTTCCATGGTGATTTGTTCTTTTTGTCATTATATAATGATCCCCTTTACCTCTACTGATACATTTTGCTTTAAAGGCTATTTCTTTGGAAATGAATATAGCTACTCTACCGAAAGGTAGAGTAGTTCAAAAGCATCAATTCTTCAAATGCTCAGCTTTCTTTATGGTCCTTAATACTACTTCTGTATGTCTTTTTTACTTTTCTCTTAATTTTTCTTTTTTTTTTAATTTTTTCCTCCCTTTTATTGTTTTTGCCATACAATGCCATGATATCACCATGGGTTTACATATGCTTCTTAATTTTTCTTAATCTTTAAGTTTTAGGTATATCTTGTATCAACAGCATATAGTTGGATTTTCTTAAACTACATAATCTAATTATCTGGTTTTTAAATAAAAGAGATACTGTCATTTTACTTTCCATCAAAGTATACTACATTTAAGATTCAAGAGATGCAGATTCTAGGCTCTACCTCATCATTGTATAATCTTAGACAGCTCTCTCAAACTCTCTCTCAAGAGAGTATCGATAAAATATGTGTTGAATCAGATTATCTTGAATATCTCCTTTAGTTCATTTACTCTGTCATTTCCTTAAATTACAGTAACAAGTTACAAATTTTTTTGAGAAAGGGAGTCTTAAAACAAGATCTAATTCAAAATTCTAGTGTAATTTGGTGAAAGAATGCAAATAGTAACTGACGTTTCAGTTCGGTTCAGTTGCTCAGTTGTGTCTGATTCCGTGCGACCCCATGGACTGCAGAACCCCAGGCTTCCCTGTCTGTCACCATCTACCCGAGCTTGCTCAAACTCATGTCCATTGAGTCAGTGATGCCTTTCAGCCATCTCATCTTCTGTTGTCCTCCCCTTCTCTTCCCGCCTTCAATACTGCCCAGCATCAAGGTCTTTTCCAGTGAGTCACTTCTTCGAATCAGGTGGCCAAAATATTGGAGTTTCAGCTTCAGCATCAGTCTTTCCAATGAATATTCAGGACTGATTTCCTTTAGGATTGACTGGTTGGATCTCATTGCAGTCCAAGGGACTCTCAAGAGTCTTCTCCAACACCATAGTTCAAAAGCATCAATTCTTCAGCGCTAAGCTCACATCCATACATGACTACTGGAAAAACCATAGCTTTGACTCTACGGACCTTTGTCAGCAAAGTAATGTCTCTGCTTTTTAAAATGCTATCTAGCTTGGTCATTACTTTTCTTCCAAGGAGCAAGTGTCTTTTAATTTCATCACCATCTGCAGTGATTTTGGAGCTCAAGAAAATAGTCTGTCACTGTTTTCACTTTTTTATCATGTATTTGCCATGAAGTGATGGGACAGGATGCCATGATCTTAGTTTTCTGAATGTTGAGCTTTAAGCCTGCTTTTTCACTCTCCTCTTTCACTTTCACCAAGGCTCTTTAGTTCTTCTTTGCTTTCTGCCATAAGGGTGGTGTCATCTGCATATTTGAGGTTATTGATACTTCTCCTGGCAATCTTGATACTAGCTGTGCTTCCTCCAGCCCAGCATTTCCCATGATGTACTCTACATATAAGTTAAATAACCAGGGTGACAATATACAGCCTTGTCGTACTCCTTTCCCAATTTGGAACACGTCCACTCTTCCATGTTCAGTTCTAACTGTTGCTTCTTGACCTGCATACAGGTTTCTCAAGAGGCAGGTAACACCTGGGCGTTGTTTTCACTTTGGCTCCATCTCTTCACTCTTTCTGGAGCTATTTCTCCATTCTTCTCCAGTAGCGTATTGGGCACCTACTGACCTGGAGAGTTCATCTTTCAGTGTCATATCTTTTTGCCTTTTTATACTGCTGTTTAAGTTTGGGATGTTTGCTCTTTGTCATCTAAAACTTTAATTTTTCATTATTCAATGTACATTATTTTTGCAATTTAATTTCCTGAGCATAATCCATGTTTTTTTAAAGAATGTATTTTCCATGATTTGGGGAATATATTTAAATATATTTTCTTGTGATTCTAAAGAACTTTCATGTTCTTTAACAATCCAAAAAAACTGTCAAGGTTTTGTTATTAAATTCCTGTGTCCTTTCTTTTAGCTTATTTTTTAAATTTCTACAAAATCTTTTCTAGAGTTGTGGATACCACAATCTTTACCACTTTTTCACATGATTTATTTAAAAATGACATCACGATATCTGGACCCTCAGACCTTGGAAATAAACCTACAAATCTCATTGTTAGCCTCTCCATTTAATGAAGATAACAGAAATAACTGCGCATAGTTTTTGTAGTCAGTGGTGTTAGACAATCTTATTCGGAACCTGATTTTACATGGTTGGCTTCAGTGACAAAGACTTTAGGATTAAGGCTTTTAGGGAGGAACAGGTCACACTGTTTCTTGCTCTGGTTTTTCCTTTCCTTTTTCTGCACCTTTGTGTGAATGTGAACCAGTTTCCCAAATCCATGACTGGTTCCTGGGCTTCCTCAACCCACCTAGAAACTGTAGCAAGCTGTGAGATGTGTCATTTAACTGACAATACTCTTGACTGGGAGTACAGTCCAATCATATAACCCTATGGTTACTTTGATTTGACTTTGTTGTTTTTAAAATTCATCTCAATAGAGAATTTACAAACTTTTAGGATGGGTCAATTCTCCAGATGACTCATCTCTTCTTTTATTGGGCATTTTTCTGTGTAGATGCAAAATATGTAGTTGGGAGGAAGTTTAAGAGCCTAAATTGAGTCTCTTTAACTTCATTTTCAACATAAGGGATCATCAGATTTGAGCATACTCCTATAATTGCTTTTACACATACTTTAAATCATATAATTAACATGATAATATTACCTTTGCTTAAAAATAAAGGATGCAGAGTACATCATGAGAAATGCTGGGCTGATAAAGCACAAGCTGGAAACAAGATTGTCAAGAGAAATATCAATAACCTCAGATATGCAGATGATACTACTCTTAAAGACAGAACGCCAAGAAAAACTGAAGAGCCTCTTGATGAATGTGAAAGGGGAGAGTGATAAAGCTGGCTTGAAACTCAACATTCAAAAACTGAAGCTAATGGCTTCTGGCCCCATCACTTCTTGGCAAATAGATGGTGAAACAATGGAAACAGTGACAGACTTTATTTTCTTGAGCTCCAAAATCACTGCAGATGGTGACTGCAGCCACGAAATTAAAAGACTCTAGCTCCTTGGACGAAAAGCTATGACCAAGCTAGACAGCATTTTAAAAAGCAGAGACATTACTTTGCTGACAAAGGTCCATAGAGTCAAAGCTATGGTTTTTCCAGTAGTCATGTATGGATGTGAGAATTGAACCATAAAGAAAGCTGAGCGCCGAAGAATTGATGCTTTTACACTGTTGTGTTGGAGAAGGCTCTTCAGAGTCCCTTGGACTGCAAAGAGATCAAATCAGTGAATCCCAAAGAAAATTAATCCTTAATATTCATTGGAAGGACTGATGCTGAATCTGAAGCTCCAATACTTTGGCCACCTGATTCAAAGAACGGATTCATTAGAAAAGACCCTGATGCTGGGCGAGATTGGAGGCAGGAGGAGCAGGAGACGACAGAGGATGAGATGGTTAGATGGCATCACCGACTCAATGGACATGAGTTTGAGCAAGCTTGGGTAGATGGTGAGGGACAGGGAAGCCTGGCCTGCTGCAGTCCATATGGTCAAAGAGTCAGACATGACTGAGTGACTGAACAACAACAAGAAAGGATTAATACAGACCCTCAAAGTCCCCTTTCACCACGCCCTCCATTCCTCCTTTCTGGAGGTAACTATTATCATTTTGACCTTTCCAGTGACCTTTCTATACATTTCTTTTCTATACTGCATACACATATACACACTTTTCTCCCTTGCATAAGTGAATTTTTTCATTTTAGAGATGAGGAAACTGAGACCGTAAGGGGAGACGTGTTGCAAATTTACTGAAGCAAAGCGGACTGGACAATCGTTTATTAAAACCTACAATGTGTCAGACTCTGCGCCCAGAACTTTAGTTGCACTAATGATCCTGGTATTTTACTTCTGCTGGATGGGCTGCCTCACTAATCAGTTTGGAAGTTGGGAAGCAGATGCAAAAGTCGCTTCAGTGTAGTGATATTGGATATGTATTTTGATGGCAGCTGCAGGAAACCTAGCAGAGGGCTCCAGAACTGCAAAAACAACAAAACACACTGTCATCCGAAGTTAGGTCTATTTAAAAAGAGCTTGTGACGTTCGGAAACTTCCGAAGCGATATCGCATCTATGAGATTAGTCTTGGATCTGAAAGAAGGCACCACAGGTCGCAAAGGATACGGTGGCAGGCAGCAACAGCGCAGCCAACCGGGAGAGGCGAGAGCGCGCCCGGACCGGGCTGGAAGTGCGCCTGCGCTGATCGCCGCGGGGAGGCGGGGCGGGGGGCGGGGCTTGGGGTGGTCAATGAGCCTGCGCAAGCCGTGAGGCGAGTTGGGGGAGGGCGTTCCGTGTGTGTCTGTGTTGTTGTTCGGCGGCAGCGGCGGCGGCGGTAAGATGGCTGCCCACGGGGGCTCCGCGGCGTCGTCGGCGCTGAAGGGGTTAATTCAGCAGTTCACCGCCATCACCGGTAAGAGACGCGGTTACCGGAAGGTGGAGAGTGGGGTCTGAAGCGGGCGGCCGGTGTGCCCAGGGCTTCTCCTTACCTTCATGCATTCTTCCCTCGGGCTTTACCCATAGCTCCCGTCCTCCCTCCTGAGGAAGAGGCGACGACGGCGTCGGGTCTCCGGGTTCAGGCGGGAGACACCCCCCCATTCCCGGGCACCCCATACCTTCATTCTCGGTCTTCTCGCAGTGTGGAGGGAGATCTCCCCACCCCCTTTCAGCCTAGACCCGGGAAATGGGCCGAGCCCATCCGCCCCCGCCGGCCCGGGGACCTGGGGGCGGGAGAGGTGGGGGGCCGCACCCGGGCCACCGCCCTCCTCCTTCATCATCATCTCCTCTTCTCTGTGCAGCCTTGGGGTGCAGCGCATCCCCTCACCTCTTTTTCCCTTTCTTCCATGGCCAGGTCATTCTTCACCCGTCCCTGGCCTGCCCTTCCCCTTTCTGGGCCCCTCGGAGCCATCGCTGTGGCCCTGGCGTGTTCGGGCCCTCCCGCCTTAACGGCGAGGCTGATGGGTTCGGCAGCGCCTTTACCGATCTCGGGGGATAGGCCGCCAGAAAGCCGGGGGTGCTGAGGAGTACCCTCCAGACTGAGGTTTTAAGAGAAGAATGAGGGGGAACCCCCCAACCTTAATTGGAAAGACCTGGAGGAATCCTTGGTAGCGTTTCCCACCTCCCCATAATAAAATAATAAAGACTGAAACGATGGCGCCCAGGCCTCCTGCTGATAAAATAGGAATGACGGCAAAAACTTATTTGAGACAAAATCGGTTTTTGGATGTCAGTATCCCCTAAATCCTCGATTTTTCTTTTCGTTTGGACCCCTGCGAAGGGCACACGCAGATCCTCTTACTGCCTGGAGGAAAGGCCCTAAGCCATTCTATGAATTCTCTGTGTCTTGTTCTCTCTGATGGTGCTGAACTTTTTTTGCATGAGTTATTAGAGGGCGGAGCAAATGATGAAGTTCTCTGTGGAGTGATTTGAGAGAAGAGTACTCCATGTGCCTGAGTGCGATTTTGCCGTTCTAGTTTGTCCTCTTGGAAGGAGGTCAGAATGTTAGCATATCTATACTTTATCCGGTAGTTTGTTAGATGCAGGGAACATTGCCACTTTTCGTATATCCAGAGTTTGATGTGCAAGCTGGTTAAGTGAAATTTTATATTTTAACCACTGCCGGTTGTGTGCGAGCTGCCGTTTCATGGTTAAAGCTAGTTTTATTTTTTACTTTGCAAGGATAAGTAGATGTTCGATGCATTGTCTAGCTCGTGGGCATGAAACATCAGATCAAAGTTGATAAAATTTGTAACAAAATTGGGATGAAGAATGGATTTTATATTTTAAAATTGTGTTTGAAATATTATATTAGAGATATACTGCATTTCCCAGTGTGTAAGCAGGTCATTATTGGAAAAATTAAAAAATTATTGTGTATATCATACATTATGTTTATACAGAAAAATCTTTGTAGTGAATCAGATATAAAGGTGATTATCGTTACCGTTTCTTTAGATTTTCTAGAGATGGTTTAAGGTGCCACCCGTTTAATTCCAGTTTTTTTGCTAACTGCTAACTACCACTTGAGGAATTCAGATTGTGTTAGACTTACATTATGGTAGGTACAGCATTTTTGGTAGGTGTAGACAAAACCCAAATGTGGTGAGATGAAGTGACTCACATAATTGCTTTAATTCTGTTTCTGTCTGCTAGCCTTCATGGCTCCTTTCCTGGTCACAGACCTTTCTACTCCTGAATCAAGTTGGAAACCCTCAGTAGACAATGGTATCTGGAAGGCTGCAAAAGGGAAAATACCTTAGATTGTTCTTAATATATTATGAATTTCTAATAATTTTCTACAAGATTGTAATTAATTACTAGAAACACATAATTGACCCCTTTAGTCCATTTCATATATCTTAAAAAAAAATTGGTGGGATCTGTCCGTATTTTAGATTGTAATATTCATGACAAAAAGGTATTTGAAATTTATTTATTGCTAGGTGAATTAAACTGACCTTAAGAACTTATTTTACTTAATTCGAAGCCCAACATTCTGATAAAAAGCAATGCATTTTCAAAAATGTGAGTCTTACCTCTTCTGTGGCATTGAGAAGTAGAAGAGAAAATTGAAAAAATTTTAAGTTTTATTTTTCACTAAATAGAACAAATTTCTCCCTATGATATGTGAGTATGAAATAGTGACTCTGACTTTTAAAAAGTACTAAAAAGACATCTCACATGAACTAATTTTGAAAAAAAAATTCATTCTCACAATAGTAATATTTATTTCACATATTATCTTCCAGTTCTTATTTACATATTTATTTTTATTTCTTAAATTACTTTAAAATTATTCTTACATTGTGGATCAAAATATATATAATTTAGAATCCTGAAACTTGACTAACATTACATCATAAACATTTTTCGTATTATTTAACTTTTATAAGCAAATAGCCAGGGAAATGATGGTCTTCAAAGTGATCACACTGAGCAGTTTTGTACTTTTACTATTAATGCCGTTTGTATTATTTCAGGCTACATAGAAAACCATCCACTTATTTTATAGTCTACCACATTTTATAGTATTGCTCAGTTTGATCTCCCTTAATGTTTTCATACATGGCTTTGAATGACTGCTGACTACTTTCAGAAATTCTGTCAGTTCTCAAAACCTGAGAAAAGAATGTGTCACTGGATCAGAAGGTAATTCCAAAAGAACAGTTTTTGAAAATGTTTTTGAATCATGGCAGTATCGCATTAACACCAACTTGGGCTGAGATCCAGCCATACGTATACAGAATGCATAGATGAAACTAGAATAAATCATGAGATGAAGGATAGATACATAGGTGCTATATAGTAGGTAAAAATAAATACGGAATCAGAAAGTAAAACTGAAATGTGAGGGAATAGAAAGTGAGGCTGATAAGAGTACAGGTGGTTGCTAGTATAGCACATTTATAAAGTTGGTGTATAGTAGGCATTCACCAACCTTATGAAATTATAGAACCACTTTCCTTTACTCTTTCTTTAAAATTGTTGAATGAATCCATATTTGTTAAAGAAATTAGAACAAACTCTTGTGTTTGTATTTGTGGTCCATTTCCATTCATATTCTGTACAGTATATTTTTCTTGGTTCGTATTTAAGTTCCCTGAAGAAAGGTAGTTGCCAGTGTTCTAGATATTAAAAGAAAACTCTTTTGGAATTTTCAGAACTATTTCAAAGAATGTTAATGAAGTTTGAGTAGAAATTTAGGGAGGGAATATATTTTTTTGAGTTGTGAGTAGACTCTTACTAGTAAATTCAGTGTTTATTAATAGGCTACTATGTGCCAAGCATGGTTCAGGTCTTGGGGATACTACCATGAGTGAGGCTGTCCTGAAAAAAGCTTAAAGGTTAGTGGGAATACAGACACATAAATAGGTATTGTAATACATTAGAATCATGGTAAGGAGCAGTTGACGTAGCATAAAAGAAGGTGGTCAAGAAAGGCTTCCCAGAAGAAATAATTTCTTAGCTAAACCCTGGAGGAAAAATAAAACATGTGCAGAGACCTGGATGAGAGAGGCACAAATGTACATATAGAGAACAAGAAAGGAGAGACAATAGGTTGAGGGAATTGATGAAAATTCCCAATGAAGAGAGCATAGCTCATGGGGGATGCAGTAAATGGGGTTGAAGAGGTAAGAGGGTACCAGATTAGGTAGGGCCTTACAACTCATGTTAAGAAATCTTGGCTTTATTCAAAATGTGGTGGGAAGTCAGTGAAAAGTTTTAATTAGGGGAGTGACACAATCAGATTTGGGTTTTTTCAAAAGAGCTTCTTGGCTATAGTGGAAAAGAGGTTAGGCATAGAGATCAGTAGAAGACTGTTAGGATAATTGAAGACATTGAAGTCCTGAAATAAGATAAGGAAAGAAGTCAGAGGAGTCACTGAAGTAAAGAATTCTGTTTTCTACATCTAAGCATATATAGTACAATTTGTGAAGATATAGAATAGTAGAAGAAGTTTAGGGAGATGATTAGTTCAGATTTAGATAAGTTGCTGTCTCTGGGACTTCCAAATGGGGCTGTACAGTAAGGAAATGAATATTTGGATCCAGAAAGAAGAGTGACATCTAATGAGTCATGTTGATGGCAACTGAAGCTATAAAAGTGGATGGCATCTTGGAGAGAGAGTGTTGTGTGAGACTATAACGGGCTGTAAAGCTGAAGAAACACATCAAACAGACAATAAAGAAGAAAGTGCAAAGACTGGAAGAAACTAAAGGAAGGAAAAGCAGGAGACTGTGGTGGTATTTCAAACATCAGGAGTAGGGTAATTCCTCAGATAGCATGTAGGCACTATAGGAAACTAGAAATCATAGATTTTTCTTGGTTAGGGTTGGAAGACATTTTCTTAATCATACTGACCCATTTCTGAGTTAAAATGAGGAATTGAAGTCCCAGAGAAGTAAAGCAATTTAGTTATATGTCTAGGTCAGTGTGTCTCAAACTTATTTGTAGGAAGAATCCCCTCCTCCCTTAAAAAAAATTCTTTATAAAACAATGTATTTTTTTGGTCATGCGACATGTGGCTTGTGCAATCTCAGTTCCCTGACCGGGGATCAAACCCAGGCCCTCAGCAATTAAAGTGTGAAGTCTTAGCCACTGAATCACCAGGGAGCTCCCCATTGACCGATACTTTTGTAAAAATACAACAAAAATTGATTGCTTAAAAATTGAAGTAAAAACACATACAAAATATAAGCCTAAATTATGTTTTTTTTTAAAGGCATAATTTGCAGAAAGTAAAATTTAATGTTTTTAGTGTATAGTGTTTTTATAAGTGCATACAGTCTTAAAACCACAATCAAGATGCAGAACAGTTCTATCCTCAGGAATTTCCTCCTGCCCATTTGTAGTCAGTCCCTCTTCTTACCTGTAACCTAATGTTTTTTGCCTATTGTCTTCTTTTCCAGAATGTCATATAAATCAGCAGTCCCCAACTTTTTTTTTTTAGCACCAGGGACTGGTTTTGTGGAAGTCAATTTTTCCACAGATTGGAGGAGATTCAAGCATGTTACATTTACTATGCACTATATTTCTAACCTCCATGCCACTGTGGCCTGGAGGTTTGGGACCCCTGACATAAATAGAATCACCATATGTGGTCAGGTTTCTTTTGAGTCTGGCTTGTTTTACTTAGGATACTGCATTTGAGACTCATTCATGTCATTGTGGTATGAGTGGTTCCTGTTTATTGTGAATAATATGCCTTTGTATGGGGGTATACTGCAATTTGTTTATGCAGTGATTAAATGAATGGATAATTGTTTCTTGTTTGGGAGATTATATAAATAAAGCTGCTAAAAATGTTAGTGTACAGTGTATGAATATAAGTTTTCGTTTCCTTTGGATAAATAGGTAGGAGTGGGATTGTATGATGGGTGTGTAATTTTAAGGAATGACCATACTATTTTCTGAGTCTTACCATTTTATGTTCCTGTCAGCAGTGTATAAGAGTTCCAGCTGCCCCTCTGGTATTTTTAATTTTATATAACTATTTTAATAGATATGTTATTGTATGGTATTGTGGTTTTAATTTGCATTTCCTTAGTGACTAATCATATTATTTTTTTCATGTTATAGTTTGCCATCCAAACATCTTTCAAGCCCAACTTTATTTTATTAGAGACAACAGACATAAAATTACTCTTAATCAGATTGCTATGAAAGTTTCCATGTCCCTTGTGTTGTAAGGTGTATTGTTAACTATCAGGAAAGTCCCTATATTCATTCTTTTTAGATTTTTTTCTTTAGATTCTTTTAGTACTGGTTGTCACAGAGTATTGAGTATAGAGTTCCCTGTGCTATACAGTAGTCTTTTGTTGGTTACCTGTCTTATGTATAGTAGTGTATGTATGTTTATCCCAAGCTCCTGATGTATTCCCTGCTCCCCCCCAGCCCAGGTTTCCGCTTTGGTAACCTTAAGTTAGTTTTCAGTATCTGTATCCATTTTGTAAATATGATCCTTTGTATCGTTTTTTTAAAGATAATTAGATTCTACACCTGAATGATACCTTATGATATTTGTCTTTCTCTGCCTGACTTACTTCACTTAGTATGATAATCTCTAGGTCCATCCACGTTGCTGCGAATGGCATAATCTCATTCTTTTTTATTGCCGAGTGATATTCCATTGTATGTTTGTGTGTGTGTGTGTGTGTGTGTGTGTGTGACGTATCTTCTTTATCCATTGTTCTGTCAGTGGATATTCAGGTTGCTTCTGTGTCTTGGCTCCTATAGATAGTGCTGCAATGAACACTGGGGTGCATATATCCTTTAGGATTATCCTTTTCTCTGGATATATGCCCAAGAGTGGAACTGCTTTATCATATGGTAGTTCTGTTTTTAAGGAACCTCCATACTGTTCTCCATAGTGATTGTATATAAAATTTTAAAAAATATTTTCTATTCCTCAATGCTTAAAAACTCCTGGATGGGAAACTAATGAGGAGGTTGAACTTGCATTTTACTTCTTGGCAACTATCACGACTCTCATTTCCTTGTTAGATTGTCTGGCTTACTTTATTATCATTTCTAGAGGAAATGTAGAACCAAAAAGTAATCACTTTGTGTCCCTGTCATTTCTGTGCTGTAATCCTTTGGGCAAGAAAAGGTCTATAGAGGGATTTTTTTTTTTTCCATTAAAAAAAAAAGTCTCTGTGACTGCCATACTTAGATTCCTTGATAATAGTGAAGAGACTATTTGGGCATTGAAAATAGTGTAGAGAATAGGTATAAGGGACTACTAAAGTTTGGAATGTCTCTTGATCCTTCCAGCTGTGGTAGAGACAGACTACATTATAGGTTCGTGCTTTTTCCTGTATTATGTTGTTAACAGAGAAAGTGTGAACTAAGGGGCAGCAAGGAGACGGCCACTGATAAATTGTGTGCCACAGGCTGGGTTAATGCCCTTTGGTGCCGTTAGCAAGCTAAAGCATATGGAAGAAAATGTAACAGATAGGTAGAAGGGGTGCATGTGGTGAGAACCAGTAAGGTGACACTCCTGCTGTAGATGTGATTGCTGGGTTTTATGGACTGAAGTTTTGTGTCTTCCCAAAGTTTGTATTTTTAAATCCTGATTACCCCCTTGCCCAGTGTCATGGTATTAGGAGGTGGGACCTTTGGAAAGTGGTTAGTTCATGAAGGTGGGGTCCTTATGAATGGGACTAGTCCTTACTAGAGAAAGAAATGGCAACCCAGTCCAGCATTCTTGCCCGGAAAATCCCATGGACAGAGGAGCCCAGCAGGCTACAGTCCATGAGGTCACAAAGAGTCAGACATGACTTAGCAACTAAATCGTCACCACTAGTGTCCTTAAAATAGAGACCCCAGAGAGTGTCTGGCCACTTCACCGTGCAGGTACACACTGAGAGTGGAACTGTCTTATCAACCAGGAAGCGGGCCTGCACTACACACCAAGTCTGCTGGAGGCTGACCTTTGACTTTCCAGCCTCCAGAACTGTGGGAAGTAAATGTATGTTGTTTAAGCTACCTGATCTATGATATTTTTGTTACAGCAGCATGAATAAACTAAGACACAGCATGATTAAGCTGTTCTGCTGCTACCTATAAAATTGAGACTTCAAACGAAGCCCAGAACAGCTTTATAGATAGTTTGAATCTAAACTCTTCTTTGTTATTGTTTTTGTTTTTTTGCCACAATATAGGGCTTGTGGGATCTTAGTTTCCCAACCAGGGGTTGAACCCATGCTCCCTGCAGTGGAAGAAGGGCAGGGTCTTAATGACTGGACCACCAGGAACACCCTGCAAGCTTCTTTTAAGGTCCCTCCTTCCCCTTTTTAAAAAAGATTTGTTCTTCATTCTGAATGTAATAAGTTCAAATTTTTTGCTACTGACTCGTCAAAAATTGTTACTACCTCTGGTATATAGGTAGAACTTGTAACTTGATTAAATTTGTTTTATTGCTGTTCCTTTCCTCTATATCATTTAGTCCTCCTCACTTTTCCTCTGACATCTCAATGTTCTGTTCCTCTGTCTAGCTAAGTGGAAGTATTGTTGGCATTTTGGCTAGAATAATTTTTTGTTCTGTAGGTCTGTTCTATTCATTGCAGAATATTTAGCACTTGTATTAGTGTCCTGTGGCTGCTATAACACATTAATACAAACTACATTGCTTAGCATAGTTACTCTCACAGTTCTGGAGGCCAGAATTCTGAAATGAAGGTGTGAGCAGTCTTTAGGGAGGGACATTTTCCAATCTGCTGAAGCACACCTGGCTTTTCTATTAAATGCCAGTAGTGCCCCCAACCCCCTACTCATGAGACATTAAAAATGGTATCTCACATTTCTAAAAGCCTCTGGTACTTCCTGATGTTAAGAACCACTGGAACCTTTAATTATCCTTCAGTTATCTTTTGTTTCTAAAAGGATACACTTCGTGACACAGCAAGTGATAAAACTTAGAATGCCTGATTATACAAGCACAGATGGCTCAGATAATATGGCTTTATTTAAAAAAGTGAATTGTGTAATTTGCTTCTTGAGTCCCTCTCTAATGCTGCCTACTTCAATCATGCCAGGATTTAGCATGTGCTTCTTTTCTAAAAAATCTCATTGGTAGAGACCCTTTCTTTGGGAAAGCTCTTAGGTCATCCTGACAAGCTCCAGTGTTGGAAGTTATCCTGTCAAATTGTCAACAGACTTACAATAGGGCCCTCTCTAGGATATGCTGCCTAGATTCTAGCACTAAATGGTCAAGTGAGGATTACAGATAGGAATGGCAGTTCTGAGCCCTGAATGTTGACACATTCTGTCCCCAAATGTCACAGTTATTATTATCTTTATTATAACTTTAATGTCTTCAAGTCATTCCTGGTATGATCCCTTTCAATAAATTCTGTTTTAATCTATAGTTCAATAGATCTATGGAATGCTCGCTTACACTTTTATTACAGTTTCTTCTGTCTCTACATCAACTCTTTTTTTTTTTGCCACACTAGCTTGTGGGATCTTAGTTTCCCTACCAGGGATTGAACCCAGGCTCGGGGCAGTGAAAGCCCTAAGTCTTAACCACTGGACTGCCAGGAAACTCCTTGCATCAGCTCTGAATGCTTCTCCTCAGTCACACTTGTATGCTGTCAGTTACAGATTTTTTTTTTTTAGAGCAGATCCTTTTTGTGTATTGTTTTATTCTTTATCCATTTTTTAGAGTAATGTTTTTTCAGTTCAGTTCAGTTGCTCAGTCATATCTGACTCTTTGTGACCCCATGAACTGCAGCACACCAGGTCTTCCTGTCCATCACCAACTCCCAGAGTCCACCCAAACCCATGTCAATTGAGTCGGTGATGCCATCAAACCATCTCTGTCATCCCCTTCTCCTGCCTGCCTGCGTAATGTTTTTACTTCCTCTATTATACTGCTTTTAAAAAAATGAATGTTTAACATGAATGAAACATATGTTCATAGCAACAGATGAATGAGGGAAAGAAAACAGTGAAATGTCTTACTCTGCCTGTCTACTCTCTGATATTCTCCATAGCTATAAATAAATATTCATGCTTCATACTTCCAGTATCTTTCATTTTATTTCATTGATGTATAGCTTAACTGGTGACTCAGATGGTAAAGAATTCTTCTGCAATGCGGGAGACCTGGGTTCGATCCCTGGGTTGGGAAGATCCCTTGGAGGAGGGCATGGCAGCCCTTTCCAGTATTCTTGCCTGGAGAATCCCCATGGACAGAGGAGCCTGGTGGGCTAGAGTCTGTGGGGTCATAGAGACTTGGGTACAATTGAGCTACTAAGCACACAGCACACATCGTATAACTTGAGACAATCTATTTTTATTAACAGCCACTATTTGCCAATAAGGAGCTGTGCCACATTTTTTAATGTGCATTTTCTTAATCCACACAAGGACTTCATGAAATTGGTAATATCTGTATTTTGTAATTGAGAAAACTGAAGGCTAAAGAAATTAGTGACTAACTCAAAGTTACACAGCTAGTGAATGACTGAACTAGGATTCAAACTCAGGTTTATCTGATAGTATCCAGGCTGTTAATGACTCTATTATACTCCCCCCAACCCGGCCTGAGAACAGAAGGGAATGTGAATGTTTTCTCTTCATTATTGGATATAGGACTGGCAAGAACAATAATTTTGATACTTTCTTTTGAACTGTTTGGTGTTTCCATCCCCAGGAGCTCTGTATCTTTTTGATGCCCTGAGTTACTCCTCCCCACCCCCAACCATGTGGCATTTCATGTAGGCCTTTCTTGTCTTTCCCTCCAAAGGCACTTGGGATGCTGAAGCCACTAACAACCCTGTTTTCCTGAACCAACTCCCCTATTTTATCTTAACACTCAATTTATTGTTACTAGATGTTAGGTGGAAGTGGGTTTTAAGGGCTTTTCTGGTGGCTCAGGTGGTAAAGAATCCGCTTGCAATGCAGGAGACCTGGGTTCGATCCCTGTATAGGGAATATTTGCTGGAAAAAGGAATGGCTACCCACTCCAGTATTCTTGCCTGGAGGATTCCACGGACAGAGGAGCCTGGTGGGCTACAGTCCATGGGGTTGCAAAGAAAGTGAAGTCGCTCAGTCGTGCCCGACTCTTTGCGACCCCATGGACTGCAGCCCACTAGGCTCCTCTGTCCGTGGGATTTTCCAGGGAAGAGTACTGGAGTGGGTTGCTATTTCCTTCTCCAGGGGATCTTTACAACCCGGGGATTGAACCTGGGTCTCCCACGTTGCAGGCGGATGCTTTTTTTTTTTTTTTTAACCATCTGAGCCACCAGGGAAGCTGAGAGTCTTGGGGTTGCAAAAAGTTGGACACAACTGAGCAGCTTACACTTTCACGTTTTCTTTCATAGTGATTGAGTTAATTCACATTCTAAAATAGTGGTTGTTCACTCGCTAAGTCGTGTCCAAACTCTTTGCAACCCCGTGGACTGCAAAGTGTGTCAGGATTCCATGTCCTTCATTATCTCCTGGAGTTTGCTCAAACTCATGTCCCTTGAGTCGATGATGCTATCCAGCCATCTCAACCTCTGTCACCCGCTTCTGCCCTCAATCTTTCCCAGCATCAGAGTCTTTTCCAACAAGTTGGTCCTTCACATCAGGTGGCAAGAGTATTGGAGCTTCAGCATCAGTCCTTCCAATGAATATTCAGGACTGATTTCCTTTAGGATTGACTAGTTTATTCTCCTTACAGTCCAGGTGACTCTCAAGAGTCTTCAGCAACACAATTCGAAAGCATCAATTCTTCGGTGCTCAGCCTTCTTTATGGTCCAACTCTCACATCTGTACACAACTATTGGAAAAACCATAGCATTGACTATATGGGCTTTTGTCAACTAAGTGATGTCTCTGCTTTTTAATACTCTGTCCAGGTTTGTCCTATCTTTCCTACCAAGGAGCAAGCATCTTTTAGTGTCATGGCTGCAGTCATCAAATACAGTGATTTTGGAGTCCAAGAAAATAAAATCTGTCACTGTTTCCACAAATAATGGACACATCCTTAACTCTTCAGTTAAGTGTTTATACTTTTAAAAAGGATGTTTCTTTACCCAAATTCATCTCTTAAGTGATAGTGTTTTAAGCAGCAGCATAAAGTGAAAAAATTTCTTAGGTATTTAGGAAAATTCTTTTGGGATAGGCAGACCATATTTTGGTGGGCCAATTTGCCTGAGGATCGGTTTTAAAGCTCCTAATTTTCATGGCATCTTCTATTTTACTTCAGAACTCACAGGTTCTCTAAGTGGTTCCCGTAACAGGGGTATTGGAATTCAGATAGTTGAAGAGTGATGAGAAGGATGACAACAACCATTTGAATGCAGTGGTCATTTTTGGTTTTGTTTTGCTCTGCTGAGAAGCTTCTGGGACCTCGGTTCCCTGACCAGGGATTGAACCCCAGCCCCAGTATTGAAAAGGCTGAGTCTTAGCCACTGGACTGCTAGGGAATTCCCAGCAGTGATCATTTTTAAGCTAAATTTCCTTATGAAAAAATTTCAAAAGGAGTGAAAGCATCCAGGATTGGTTGCTGTTATAGTAGAAGAGAGTTTCAGTTCCCCATCAGCATGTTCTTTGTGCTTTTTGTGGTGCTTTAGTGCAATGTGATGAGCACCTCAAGAGTCAAGAGCCAGAGTGGTATAAATTTCAGCCACTTAATTCTCTGAAAAGAAAAAGATCACTAGATGTCATTCAGAAACTAGTTTTATGAGGCAAAGGTTACAGTTCATTCATCTCTTGCTAGAGAAAACAACCAGAGTAGTTTGTTTTGAAACAACAAACAAAAGTAGGTTTGAAAACAACCTATGTAAACCTTTTAATTTTCAGAAACTGCTCTGTAGATGAGTAAATTAAAATGGTGGAGTGAAACAGACACTGAATTTTTAGACTAGCATTTAAGAAATATAATAACATAACCCAGTATACCTGGACACAATGTAAAAATACTAGAAAAGCACTGAAACAAAGCCTTAGATTTTATGAGTAATAATTTGGAAAATGTTCATCAAATTTGGGATGTTTATGCCCCCAGTGAAAGTTGCTCAGTCATGTCCAACTCTTTGTGACCCCATGGACTGACATATACAGTCCATGGACTTCTCCAGGCTAGAACATTGGAGTGGGACTGGAGTGGAGTTTGTATTTAATTATCTAACATACAGTTGTCTACTGGAATATTTGAACTCCTCTTTTCCCTCAAAAAGTTGAATTTGTTTTTGTTTTGAGGTTTCATTTTTTAAAGTGTTTTCTAATGGTGAGAAAGTAAATCTGTACATATTAGAACTTGAGAACTTTTTTAAAAATTACTTTTTATTGAAGTATAGTTTATTTTTACTGTGTTGTTAGTGTACAGCATAGTGATTCAGTTATACGTATTCTTTTTTCATATTCTCTTCCATTATGTTTATCACAAGATATTGAATGTAATTTCCTATGCTATATAGTAAGGCCTGTTGTTTATCTATTTTATATATAGTTTAGAACTTGAGAACTTTTGGTCTAGCCTGACTGAGAATTTAAGGAGAAAGAACTGGTTTGAGAAAAGTAAGAACTGGCTAGTTGAGTGAGCATCTAAAGGTTGTAAAATAGAAGAGCTAGCAGAGACAAGGATAGTGATAAAGGCTTGTGGAAAAGTAGTGTCTTTTCCTATATCTACCTCAGAGTGAGAAAGGGGGAGGGTCACAACTTAGCAGGTGGGTATTTGGTGTATTGTCAAGAAAAATGAGGGGACTGATTTGAGTGCTGTCACTCTCCATATCATGCAAAGACATGGCACTGTAAAGTGCCACCAAAGGATCTGCCTTGGTTACAAAGATGTCTGCAGCTGGAGGAAATGGTACAGAGGGCTTAGTTGCTCTGTGGCAGGTGGATTCTTAACCACTGGACCACCAGGGAAAGTGAAAGTGTTAGTTGCTCAGTTGTGTCCGACTCTTTGTGACTCCATGGACTGTGGAGTGGTAGCCATTCCCTCCTCTAGGGGATCTTCCTAACCCAGAGACTGAACCCAGGTCTCCTGCATTGCAGGTGAATTCTTTACTGTCTGAGCCACCAGAGAAGTTCTTTTTGTTTTTTTAAACACACATCTTAGATGTGTATTTGTTAGCTTTGTGACAGAGCTTTAGCTACTCTATCATCTGACAGTTTTTTGTAGCTTATGATTATCACTTTATATTGAAATAATATCATTTTTAAAATTTGTATGTGATGCTTTAAGTGGAAGTTTTAAGTTCATTTTTCCTAAATACCCACTTGCTGTTAGTAATTTCCACAGTGTAACCATATCGCTTTTATAAGGGAAATTTAAAACATAAATATATGTAGTTTAAAATTCAAAGAATAGGGTACTTCTCTGGCAGTCCAGTGGTTAGGATCCAGTGCTTTCACTGCCAGGGCCCTGGTTCAGTCCCTGGTTAGGGAACTTAGATCCTGCAAACATTTGGCACGGAAAAAAAAACCTCAAAGGATATAGAAGGCTTTTTTGATTAAAATCTGGCCCTTCTTTCTCAGTGTACTAACTGGTTATCTGAAGTACTATGAGGTAGTTCTAAGCCTACTAGATGTTGGTAACATGCAAGTAAACGACAATGCTAGGGCTGGGGATACCAAGACAGGAACGAGTCCCTGTGTTCAAGAAGCTCCTGCTCTTCTGGAGGAAACAGAAAGTAAACAAGCATTTAGTGCTTAGTAGCATATCCACCTACATAGTAGAGTATCACAGCGGTGAGAGTGAGGAGGAGGTAGTGTAGAGAATGCTCAGCACAGGAATTGACAAAAGTAACGCTTACAGTGATTCTTGAGCATGCATGAATTAGATGAAGGGGCAGATAAGGAGAATAAAGACTTTCCAAGCATGTAATTTGGTGTGGCAATACTGAATTTGTAGGATGGTGAAGAAGAAAGGCAAAGCCAGAGAGATAGGCTGAGGTCTGATCACAAAGGACTTACCAGATCATAAGGACTTTGAAATTTATACTGTAGGTGTCAGAGAGCCATTAAAGAATTTTAAGCCATTTGTGTGTATTTGTGTTTGTATTTATGTGTGATAATTACACTTGTATTTTAGAACATAACCTCAGCAGCAAGGTGGAAGATGGAATGATGATCAGTTAGGAGCCTGTTGTAGTAGTCTAGGTAAGAAGAGTTAAAGACTTGACTTAAATATTCATTTTAAAAAATCTTTCAGTATGCCTCACGGGCTGGCAAGAAAATAAAGAATATTCAGAAGTAAATATTAAATGAAATTGGGAATGAAATGTTAGCTAAGTTTAAGCTTTCACCCTGGTTGAATTTGCCCAAGCTGGATGGCTTTGAATTTCTCTTTTGATAGCCTCATAGGGCACAGGAAACAAGCCTGTTGCCTTCCTAAGGAGAAGAATCTGCAAGGAGATCCCTCCCATTCATGACACTAGGACCTTTGCATTTGGGGAGTGGTAGGAGAAATCTTCACTGAGAATTTGTAGCAAGGATTCTTACAAGGTCACATTTCCCATATGGTCATATAAAACTTCAGGTCAAGAATGTATTTTAAATAGCCCCAGTTTGGTAGTGCCCTTCAGGTACCTTACAAAATCTGTTAAATCATCTTCTCTGAGAAGGGATGTACCTTCAACTCAGGCTTCATAAATCTACAGATTAAAATTCCAAGCCACTTGAGATCACAGTCAGAAAAATCACAAAATGCACAAAAAAACATGGCACAGTGGGCAAGAGCCAGCAGAAACAAGAGACAGTGACCACTGGAGACTGCAGAAAGTTTATCTTTTGTCTTTGTAATTCCTATAAGTTTGATGACTACATTAGAATAAATGAAAAAGATCTAAGTAAGAGTATGAAGTAAGGGTCTCTGAAACATGACCAAGCAGATTAGAAAAAACCCAGAACTTCTAGTTATAAAAAGTTCAAACTAAAAGCTCATGAGGGCTTCCCAGGTGGCACTAATGGTAAAGAATCTGCCTGCAATACAGGAGACGCATTGATCCCTGGGTCAGGAAGATCCCCTGGAGAAGGAAATTGCAACTCACTTCAATATTCTTGCCTGAAAAATCCCATGGACAGAGGAGCCTGGCGGGCTACAGTTCATGGGGTTGCAAAGAGATGCAGCTGGTCATTGCACAACACAAAAGCTCCTGAATCAGATGAAAGACAAATTGGTAGTGACTTCCCTGGTCCAATGGTTAAGAAATCCATCTTCCACTGCAGTCTACACTGCAACAGAAGATCGATGCATGCCTCAACTAAGACCCTTAAAATGTCTGAGAATTTTTCAGAATTGGTAAAAGTCTTTATGGTTGAAGTCCAGTGAATCCTAAGAAGGATAAATAAAGTCAGCCCCAGCAAATCAGAGTGAAACTGCTGAAGACCAAAGACAGAGAAGATCTTAAAAGCAACTAGAGAGAAACAACAGATTGCTATAAAAATGTTTTTCTTTAGTCTGGCAGCTTACTTCCCACAAGCAGTAGCAGAAGCCAGAATACACCGGAATGGGAGAAAATGACTGTCAGCCTTAAAATAGAATATCCACTGAAACTGTCTTTCAGGAACAATGGCAAAATAAAAGGCGTTATCAGATCAAAAACAAAAAACCAGCACACCATCAGTCTTGGCTGGAGGAGACTCTAAGGGACAAAATTCAGGTAGAAAGTCATCTCAAATGGAAAGTCTGAGATGGTTTTTTTTTTTTTTCTTTTCCATTATGGTTTATTATAGAATATTGAATACAGTTCCCTGTGACCTGAGATGTTTTCGAATGTCCATAGACTGTCCCACCAAATACATTTATAATTTAGATTCTACTGCTGTTAGCCATTTATGTAGTCCAGTTTTTTGGTATTAACTGAAGTTATATTGGACATATATATAGACATGGTTATGCATGTATTTTATATAGATTTATTTAGACTAGATTTATATAGATTATTTAGACTTATATAGATTTATGTAGGTTTATTTAGACTACAAGTCCAACTTACGGGGTCAAAAATTGTAAAGGGTATTTTTAGTTTCCTGATAACATCGTATGAAATTGATTTCCTAGGTGGCCCACTGGCTGAGACTGCGCTCCCAATGTAGGGGGCCCAGGTTCGATCCCTGGTCAGGGAACTAGATCCCAAATGCTGCAACTAAGAGTTCATATACTTCAGCTAAAGATTCTGCGTGCCACAATGGATATCAAAGATCTCATGTCACACAACTAAGACCCAATGCAGACAAATAAATAAATATTTTTTAAAAATTGATTTCTTAAAGGGCTTTACCAATTTACATTGCATCAAACAGATTATGTTTGCTTTACTGTACAAATAAATGAGTAACTGTGTGATAGGACCAGCTTTAAATGATGAAGATTGACATTTTGTAGCAGATTTTGATTTAGTTATATCTTTGACAAAAAATGTACCATCTCTCTTCTCTCCCATTACTATGAAAATGCTTCCTTTCTGATAGAAATAGAAATTGCCAACTGAACTGCATTCTTTCTAATGAAGTAGTTCTAACTTTCTAGGATATAATGTTTCATTTTATTTTTCAGTTTATTAACAAATATTGAATATATAGTTGGTTTATTTAAAGAATTGGTAAATAAATGCTTTATTTAGTTTTTGTTTTATTATGAAGGAAGAGTACTATTTTAATGTTGCTGCTTGCTTTTCTAGTTCTATATATTTCACACTAATCAGCAACAGTGTAGAACTAAATAATTATTAAAAAAAAAAGCAAGATCCTCTATGACCCACCTCCTAGAATAATGGAAATAAAAACAAAAGTAAACAAGTGGAACTTGATTAAACTTAAAAGCTTTTGCACAACAAAGGAAACTATAATCAAGACAACTTATAAGAAACTATAAGAAAAGACAACCCTCAGAAAAACAAACACATGAAAAGATGCTCAGTATTGCTCATTATTAGAAAAATGCAAATAAAAATTGCAATGAGATATCACCTCACACTGGTCAGAATTAGTTGCTCAATCGTGTCTCATTCTTTGTGACCCCATGGACTGCAACATTCCAGGGTTTCCTGTCCATCACCAACTCCTGGAGCTTGCGCAAACTTAATGTGCATTGAGTCAGTGATGCCATCCTACCATCTCATCCTCTGTCGTCCCCTTCTCCTCCTGCCTTCAGTCTTTCTCAGCATCAGAGTCTTTCCCAGTGAGTCAGTTTTCTGCATCAGGGGGCCAAAGTATTGGAGTTCCAGCTTCAACATCAGTCCTTCCAAAGAGTATTCAAGACTGATTTCCTTTAGGATGGGCTGGATGGATCTCTTGGCAGTCCAAGGGACTCTCAAGAGTCTGCTCCAACATCATGGTTCAGAAGCATCAATTCTTCAGTGCTCAGCTTTCTTTATGGTTCAGTTCTCACATCCATACATGACTATTGGAAAAACCATAGCTTTGACTAGATGGACCTTTGACTAGACGGACCTTTGTTGGCAAAGTAATGTCTCTGTTTTTTAATATTCTGTCTAGGTTGGTCATAGCTTTTCTTCCAAGGAGCAAGCATCTTAGTTTCATGGCTGCAGTCACCATCTGCCGTGATTTTGGAGCCTAAGAAAATAAAAGTCTCTCACTGTTTACACTGTTTCCCCATCTGTTTGCCATGAAGTGATGGGACCAGATGCCATGATCTTAGTTTTCTGAATGTTGAGTTTTAAGCCAACTTTTTCACTCTCCTCTTTCACTTTCATCAAGAGGCTCTTTAGTTCTTCACTTTCTGCCATAATGGTCATTCTCCTGGTCAGAAAGGCCATCATCAAAAGGTCTACAAACAGTACATGCTGGAGAGGCTGTGGAGAAAAGGGAACCCTCCTGCACTGTTGGTGGGAATGTAAATTGATACAGCCACTGTGGAAGATGGTATGGAGATTCCTTTAAAAACTAGGAATAAAACCACCATTTAACCCAGCAATCCCACTCCTAGGCATATATGCTGAGGAAACCAAAATTGAAAAAGACACATCAATGTTCATTGCAGCACAGTTTACAGTAGCTAGAACCTGGGAGCAACCTAGATGTCCATTGACAGATAAATGGATACAGAAGTTGTGGTATATATACACAATGAAATATTACTCAGCCATAAAAAGGAACTTATTTGAGTCAGTTCTAATGAGGTAGATGAACCTAGAGCCTGTTATACAGAGTGAAGTAAGTCAGAAAGAGATGAATATCATATACTAATGCATATATGTGAACTCTAGAAAGATTGTACCAAAAAACTTATTTGCAGGGCAGCAGTGGAGAAACAGACATAGAGAATAGACCTAAGGACATGGGAAAGGGGAGGAGAGGGGAAGATTTATGGGGAGAGTAACATGGAAACTTAAATTACCATATATAAAATAGGTAGCCAATGGGGATTTGCTGTATGTCTCAGGGAAGTCAAACAGGGGCTCTGTATCAACTAGAGGGGTGGGATGGGGAGGGAGATGGGAGGAAGGTTCAGAACGGAGGGCGGGGTTTGACAGAAAACAACAAAATTCTGTGAAACAATTATCCTTCCATTTAAAAATAAATTAATTAAAACATTCATTCCAAAGAGGGAATAGTACTATTAATTTCCTTGGGCATTCTGTCTTCTAATGTGAATTAAATATAAGAAAATGTCTTTGTTTAACTTTTTTCTTATTTTTATACTCTTTCAGGTGCAAGTGAAAGTGTAGGGAAACATATGCTTGAAGCCTGCAACAATAACCTGGAGATGGCAGTTACTATGTTTTTGGATGGTGGAGGAATCGCTGAAGAGCCTAGTACCAGTTCAGCAAGTGTCTCCACTGTCAGACCACACACAGAGTATGAATTTAATATTTATTATTAGGAGCTACCTGCTGCCAACATTGAGCATTTACATTTTTGTCAATTAGGTTAATTCTTTGTTTTGAACAAATAAAAAGTTGAAAGAATCTGAATGTGTCAGGTGACAATTTTTATACTTGTATGCTTCAAGTTCTCTAGAGTGCTGTCAAGTCTATTATTTAATCCTCAGAAGAATCCTATAGGTGGATATTATTATCCACATTTTACAGAGGAAGCTTAAGGATAGCCATTTCCCCAAGCTGTGCAGCAATTAAATGGCAGATATGCAAGTAGAACCCAATAAAGTTCAGATTTCCCATTTTTAGATTTTCCTACATTGACCCAGGAAAGTTTTGAGTTGTCATGAAAAATTTTTGAGAAAAATTCTAATCCTTTATACCTTAAATAACTATAGGTATCTAATCTTTAGAAGCACCTTCAGCATATAGAACTGTAATATATAGAGAATAGTAGCAAATGATAAGTACATTGATGTTTTCTGCCCTTTACATTTGATACCAGTGAGAATTTAAAATGAATATCTGTTAGGCAAAATTCCAGTAGTCTTTGGTAAATATTAGAGGTGAATGATCCTCAAATGAAAAACACTGATTTTTGAATCAAAATTTCAAAGATCCTTGAATAAGACTTTTAATACAGATAGCCGTTTATAACTCTTTAGTGTTTACAACATGAGATACTAAACAAGAGAGATCCCCTTAAATAGAATAGGCCAAAGGTGCGGATTTTATATTTACTAAATTAGATTTAAAAAGCCATGTAAACATTCCTGGACATGATTGCCTTTTTTTTTTTAATCTAGTTACAGATTCTAGAGTAATACAGCGTTTCCCCACAAAGTGTGAACTTTAAAGGTTTTTATTTGTAATCTTACAAAGTTTTTTCCAGTCTGTATTGGCTGTGTATTTCAAGTTCAGTAATCCAGTCTCCACCAACGTAACTCAAATCTTTAATGGAAATCAATATGAAAATATGATTTATTTTATAACAGGTATTCATAGCTGACTTTGGGGGACATATCAGTCTTCACTGTTTAAAACGTGTTTTCTTAATTGTACTTAGAAATACTTTTGATTAATGAATGTCTTTTCCTACTGAGTTACATTATAATTTGACTTAGATTATTTGTGTTACTAATTGATTAATATTTGATAATGGCACCTACTTCCTAAGCCAGTGTCAGTGGCTCAGATGGTAAAAAAAATCTGCCTGCCAGGTTTGATCCCTGGGTAGGAAAGAGCCCCTGGAGAAGGGAATAGCAGTCTACTCCAGTATTTTTGGCCTGGAGAATCCCCTGAACAGATGAGCCTGGTGTGGTCCATGGGGTTGCAAAGAGTCGGACACAACTGAGTGACTAACACCATAGCCTACTTTCTAAACAGGTTTTCTTTCTATAAAGTTCACCTTTTCCATTCTTCCATTTCATTAGGTAGCCAGCAGTCTTGGAATAGATGATCTAAAATATGTCTTTCTGTATAAGGTCTACTAATTAAGCCATGGCCCTAATTGTTGTATTTCGTCAGATTTAAGACTTGTTTCTTGAGGAATTAAATTGCCTTGCGTGTGAAAGTTGTGTGTGAAAGTTGCTCAGTTGTATCCAACTCTTTGTGACCCCATAGACAATGCCATGGAATTCTCCAGGCCAGAATACTGGAGTGGGTAGCTGTTTCCTTCTCCAGGTATCTTCCAACCCAGGGATCAAACCCAGGTCTCCTGCATTGCAAGCAGATTCTTTACCAGCCTAGCCACCAGAAAAGTCCAAGAATACTGGAGTGGGTAGCCTATCCCTTCTCCAGGGGATCTTCCTGACCCAGGAATCAAACTGGGGTCTCCTGCATTTCAGGCAGATTCTTTACCACCTGAGCTACCAGGGAAGCCTTGCTGCTGCTGCTGCTACTAAGTCACTTCAGTCGTGTCCGACTCTTTGCGACCCCAGAGACAGCAGCCTACCAGGCTCCCCCATCCCTGGGATTCTCCAGGCAAGAACACTGGAGTGGGTTGCCATTTCCTTCTCCAGTGCATGTAAGGGAAAAGTAAAAGTGAAGTCGCTCAGTTGTGTCCGACTCTTAGTGACCCCATGGACTGCAGCCCACCAGGCTCCTCTGTCCATGGGGTTCTCCAGGCAAGAGTACTGGAGTGGGGTGCCATTGCCTTCTCCTATTACATGCTCTGAACATTAATCAGCAGAGTTTTGTATTTGAGTTAAAGCTAAAATAACTAAATGATATATAAAGAGATATGTACCATTTTTACAGCATATCTAAATGAGTATTGTTCACTAGAAGAGACAGATCATTAGTAAACCCTCTGGAGGTAAACTCTGAAGTGTTTATAGGCTTTTAAAAGATGAGTGTTTTTTCCTGTTATTAGTGTCTCTTTAATAAATAATCCAAGAGTACTGCCTAGGTTGGGCTTCCCTGGTGACTCGGTGGTAAAGAATCGCCTGCTAACGTGGGACATGCAGTTTGATCCCTGGGTCAGGAAGATCCCCTGGAGAAGAAAATGACAACCTACTCCAGTATTCTTGCCGGAAATCCCATGGATGGAGGAACCTGGAAGGCTACAGTCCATGGGGTCAAAAAAGAGTTGGACATGACTTAGTGACTAAACAACAAACAGCAACTACTTACTTTAGCTCTCATAACTAGCATAAAATTAACTGCCTGTTTATATTAATATATCTGTTTATTCTCTATTTGATGTAGTGGTGATGTAATATTGCTTTTATTAAGCTCATATTTTTCCATTAATTTATTCCTGAATTTTTTTTGTATGTGCGTATAAATTTCCTGTCTTCTTTTTCCTTAAGAATTTAGGTTAGGGGACTTAAGGAGAAAGGCACAGTATTTTTTATTTTTATGTTTGTTCTCTTTCCGTAAGCCCATTTGCTCTATCTATGCCAGGTACCTTGATCCAGTTGATCTCTATTTGGAAGTCACCCAACAATCACTTGTCATAATTTAATGTGGTTCCTTAAAATCACTAAGTCTATTGTTCATTTTACTTGTTAAGTTGAATGTATTCACGATAATTACAGTGAGAATAGGTAGCAGAAAACAGTTTTCATTTGGATATTTTCCCACTCACTTCTTTTTTCTTAATAGAGAGGAAGTTCGTGCCCCAATTCCTCAAAAGCAAGAAATATTGGTGGAACCAGAACCTTTGTTTGGTGGTAAGTTTACCTTTTTTCCCTAGCTTTATTTGCCTTTATTGTTGTCTTTAGGATTTTAATGAAGCTATCAGAAGATGTAAAGACTTTATCTATCATTACATAAAAGAGTCTGATTTTTTTTTTTTTGGATACCCACGTGACTGCCATGTCCTTACTGTCTTGATACACTATATCTTTGCTCTCTCTTTTTTTTTTTTAATGTATTTATTTGGCTGTCCCATGTCTTAGTTGGCACACGTGGGATCTAGTTCCCTGACCAGGGGTTGAATCCAGGTCCCCTGCATTGGGAGTGAAAAGTCTTAGTCACTGAACCACCAGGGAACTCTTATTTAATTTCTAGAAGTGCTATTGCTGTATTGAAAAAAGGGAGAAAATCTCTAATCCATGAAAAAAGTTATGGTATCAATCTGGGGTGCATAGAGAAGATGGTAAGAAATAGAACATTTAATCAGAGTGAAAGAAAAATTATAGTTTCATTGTATTTTATTAAAAATGTTTATTTGGCTGCATTAGGTCTTAGTTGCCCCAAGGCATATGGGATCTTAGTTCCCTGACTAGGGATATAACCTTTGTCCCTTTCATTGGAAGGCAGATTCTGTTATTTACATATTTTTGGGGGGAGAGTGGATAATTGCTTTACGATATTGTACTGGTTTCTGCCATACATTATGAATCAGCCACGGGTATACATATGTCTCCTATCTCTTGAACCTCTCTGCCATCTCCCACCCCATCCCACCCCTCTAGGTAGGTACTAAGCACTGGGTTGAGCTCCCTGTGTCACACAGCAAATTCCCACTGGCTATCTGTTTTACATATGGTCATGTGTATGTTTCCATGCTACTCTCAATTTGTCCTACCCTCTTCTACTGTGTCTACAAGTCTATTCTGTATGTCTGTATCTCATTGCTGCCCTGCAAATAGGTTCATCAGTACCATCTAGATTCCATATGTATGCATTAATATACAATATCTGTCTTTCTCTTTCTGACTTACTTCACTCTGAATATTGGGGTACATGTTCAGTTATGTACCTTTCAGTTATGGTTTTCTCTTTCAGTTGTGGTTTTCTCAGGGTGTATGTTCAGTAGTGGGATTGCTGGGTCACATGGTATCTATTCCTAGTTTTTTTAAGGAATCTGTACTCTTCTCCATAGTAACAGCCTACATTCCCACAAGCAGTGCAAGAGGGTGCCCTTTTCTTCACATCTTCTCCAACATTTATTGTTTGTAGATTTTTTAATGATGACCATTCTGACCAGTGTGAGATGATAACCTCATTATAGTTTTGACTTGCATTACTATACAGCTCTTAGAGGAAAACAGCAGTACAGTCTTTGACATACATCATAGCAAGATCCTCTTTGAGCCACCTCCTGGAGTAATGGAAATAAAAACAAAAGCAAAATGGAAATACACAAATGGGATTTAATTAAACTTAAAAGCTTTTGTACAACAAAGGAAACAAACAAGATTAAAAGACAGCCCTTAGAATAAGAGAAAATAATTGCAAACAAGATAACTAATAAAGGATCAGTCTCCAAAATATACTACAGCTCATGCAGCTCAATACCAGAAAAACAAATAGCACAATCAAAAATGGGCAAAAAACCTAAGCAGACATTTCTCCAAAGAAGACATACAGATGGCCAACAAACACATGAAAAGATGCTCAACATTGCCTATAATTTTGTTTTAACAAGCACTTACTTACCTTTTGTGAGCCAGATATTTTAGGCATTAAAAGGTATATTAAAACTACAGAAGATAAGGAGTTCCCTGCCAGTCCAGTGGTTAAGACCCTGCACTTCCCACTGTTAGAGGCACAAGTTCCATCCCTGGTTGAGAAACTAAAATTTTACCTGCCATGTGGTGCGGCCAAAAAAACTTAAAAAGAAACCCAAAACCCAGAAGAGAAAGTTATGATTTGGTTGGGTAGACCGAGTCATAAAAATATGTATTGTGTATATTGAGAATAGCGATGCCAAAAAATAGGTCTATAAGAAGTTTTGTAGGCAGGGTAAAAGAAGAAATAAGTTGTAAGAAAAAGATGAAGAAAATTATATAAACCATGTCTTTTGATTTGAAAAAGCAACTTAGTTCAGAGTTTTAAGATTGATCTTTAACCTGGCAGCTTTGGAGTTTCCTGTAGAAAGAAAGAAAGAAGGTACTCTCCACAGAGTCAGAAATAAAGATGAGAGAAAGAGCACTATAAGGTCTGAATATTGAAGAATAATATGTGCTTTCTGCTTTTTTTTCTCTCATATAAATGTAATGGAGCTCAGGAATAATGCCCTTGGAAACCTTCTCTTTCCCTTATTGCAGGGAATAAAGGCAGTATCTTTGAGTGGGGAAGACTACAGCAAATGGGTTCTTTGCTGTTTTACAGTTAGAGGCAAAAGAGTTTCCATTTGCAACACCACTTTCTTTTACCTCTGGTTTGGTGAAGGTGGGGAGTGAGAATGACTTTATATAGTTGGGAAGTCAGGCTTAACTTTCGTTAGTAGACCTTAGTATAACTTTGAAAAGGTTTTTGGAGAACTATTTCTTCTTAGGAGTAGTATTAATTTCAAATGTGTTTCTCAAGGTGTGGTCTGAGAGTCCCTGATACTCTTTCAATGGGTCTGTAAGAACAGAACCATTTTCATAATAATACCAACAAGTTACCTGCCTTTTTCACGGTTTTGACATTTGGGCTGATAATTGAGAAGCAATGATTGGTCAAACTACTGCCATCTTAATTAAATCAGGACAGTGGCACCAAACTGCTGCTACTTGTTGAATTCTTCACTGATACACACTTGCAGTTAAAAAAAGAAAAAAGCCAATTTTACTTATTAATGTTCTTGGCAAAGCAATAAAAATTAATTTCATTTGATCTTGACCCACATTTTTAAACTATTCTTTTTGATGAAATAGGATGTGTACATAAAGCACTTCTGCATACTGAAGTACTCTGGTTACTTTAAGGAAAAACACGTGTACAGGTGTTTGAGTTGAAAGCTAAACCAGCTGCTTTTTTTATGGAACAGTTTTTCTTGGAAGATTACTGACAAACTGTAGTTATTTAGAGTTAGGCATTTGGCAGACGTTTTCTTAAATGTTAACAAAGCCTGTTAACTGCTTCAAGGCAAACAACTGACATTAATTGTTTCCAGTCATTTAAGACAAAAAGAGCTTTCATGCAGAACTATGTCCATGATTGTGATCTTATTAGCTTCCTAGTACTTAAAGGCTTTCTAATGAGGTAAGTGGTGACATTAACAGATGGTAATTTTTTTTTAATAATTGTATGATGAAGTAGTCAATATCTGGAATGTTTTACATAACTCAGTGAACAAATATTTTCAAACCACCAAAGCACACTATTACAAAATTGTGCATAGGTGAAAGATCTGTTCAGATCAATATGTTATTTGTGTATATTAGATACCTGCTGCTGTTTAACAAATTGTTTCAAAATTTAACTTTCTGAAACAACAAACATTTGTTATAGCACCGTTTGTGTGTGTTAGGAATCCAGGTGTGGCTTAGTCGGGTCCCTCTGTTTATGGTCTCTCAAGGTTATAATCAAGGTGTCAGCCAGGGCTATAGGCATCCCAAAGCATGACTAGAGGAAGAGTCTAAATTCACTTATGTGGCTGGTGGTTAACTGGAGACATCATCAGTTCCTTACCACAGAGCAAATGAGAGAGCCAGAGAGGACAGCCCAGAGTGGAAGCCACCATCTTTTGTAATCTAATTATTGAAAGTGACATCCTGTCACCTCTGCCGCATTGTTTGATCCTGTCCATACTCAAGATATTCAGGCACAGGTCATGAGATAGGGATAATTGGGTGCTGTCACAGAGCCTCCCTACCACATAGACCAGTGGATTTCAATGGAGCAGAGTATGAGAAGTTCATTGATAATATTTCAGATTCCATGTTGCTACCAACCTTTTAAGAAATTTCCACTGATTGAGTTTGGTTTAGTAGCAGAGGAAAATGTTCACAATTAACCTTAAAACTATTAAAATACTCTTCCCTTTTACAACCACATGTCTGTGTGAAGTTTAAATTTTATTTTTCTTCATATACTTGAATTAAAAGTATAGCAGCAGATCAAATGCAGAAGCAGATCTGAAAATTCAGATGTCTTCTCTTATACCAGTTATTAGCAGAGATTTGTGAAGATGTGAAACGGTGCTACTCTTCTCATAAAATTTTTTTTCTCTGTTTCTCCCCTATTCTGACTGTGAAGCTCTGAGTGAATCTCTTTCAGCTCTTTGCAGCTTAGTTTCTTTGATTTTAGTGACCAGTACTCTTACTTTGTGGGTAGTAGAGTAAGAATAAAGAGAACTGATGTTTACTTTTAGCATATGGTTTGGAAGAGTCAGGAAACCATGTATTGAAGAAGGAGGCAGGAATAATAATGGTCCTGAAGTTAGAGGTGTAGTGGCCTGAGGAGAGGTTCTTGCTTAGACTTAGGATAAATAAGGGAGAAACAAATGGGAATAGGTCATGAGTCTAAGAAATACGAGGGTAGTTGGAAAGCTAGCAATAAGGACCTATGATGAATCTCCAGGAGATGTGAGAAGGGCTAAATTGGAGGCAGGATGGGGGGAGTGAATATGTATGTGTGTAAAGAACGTAGACTATTGATTGGCCTGCCATTGGTTACTTTAAAAATAGGGAAAAAACTACCTTTTATATATTCTGTACTACCTCCCCAATAATAATATGCTTTCTTAAGCAGCTGTTCTATGTCTTATCCTAAGATAACCTTTCTTTCTTAATTGTTACGGTTATGAGTTTTAAGAAAGCATTGAGAAATTATTACTGCTAGAAACATACATATTTAAGATAGGAACTCTCAAATAAAAATAGTTCCAAGATTGAAAAGAATATTTCTTGCTTCTTTATAAAGGAGGGAAGAGAGAAATAATGCAGTATTTAAATTTTATAAGTTTAATAAAATTTAAAATAAATTTATATAATTTATTCAATAAAATAAAACAATTTATATGTAAAATTCAAGTTAAATTTTGAAATTCAGTGCAAAGCTAAAATATGGAAGCCTCTCATTTTTACCAAATTCCTTTTCTTGGAGATAATGCAATTCTTCAGTGTAAATACTAATATGCACATGTGCATAAATGATATGTACTAAATCGCTCAGTCTTGTCCGACTCTTGTGACTTTGTGGACTGTAGCCCGCCAGGCTCCTCTGTCCACGGGATTCTCCAGGTACGAGTACTGGGGTGCGTTGTCTTACCCTTCTCCAGGGGAATCTTCCAAATGATATACTGACAGATAATGCTTTAAACAAAGAAGTAATTTTTTAACATGCGATTCTGCATTTTTTTGTTATTTTTTTGTTTTGCTTTTTACCTAGTAGTTCTTAAAGAATTACTCTATATAATGGAAAATGCAGGCTGTTGCAAAGGATGCTTTGACATGGGATTGGGGGACTTTTATAGTTTCTATCTAATCTTACTATCTAATCATCATTTCTTACGGAGTATTGTTCTGGTTAATGTGCTTGCTGGGCTTGCCGTAAGCCAACTTAATAACTGTCACTCATATTGAAGGAATCATTAAATGTCCTTACTTAATGTATATAAAGACCTGATAATTTTTGTTTAATTTATATTATAGTTGATTTACAGTTGTGTGTTAGTTTTAGGTGTATAACAAAGAGATTGTACACGTAAAACAGTTACACATAATATACCTCTATCAATCCTTTTTCAGATTCTTTTTTCATTTAGGACCTGGTAAATTTTTTAGGTTTAAGAACATACAGGAAGATAACATTTTGATGATTGCTTTTGAAACTTTATCTGTACAATATTTAAGGATTGGGTAATAGACACTATTCAACAATATCAGAAGACATTGGTTTCTATTTACTTTTCTGTAATTATAGGAAAAATTTATACTCTAAAATTAAAATTATTTTTTGGTGTTTATAATTCTAAATGTATGCTACTTACTAAGAAGTCGTTCTTAAATATTATGGTTTAAAGTTTACTCAAGTATTTTACTAAAGGGTAGGCAGATCCTTTAGGATAACCTGAGTTTGGTATTTGGAGCATGTGTAAGATTCATCTCCATATGGAATCATCCTCACAATCTTTCTCCCTGTCTTTTTACACAAGTTTGGCCAAGTCTTGACTGGACCTTAATTTTCTTTCTTATATAACAAACTTTTGGTCTGAAGATGGTTACGTTAATTATATATGAATGACTTGAAGGTTTTTAAAATATTTTATTTTTTGGAAGAGGGCACTATTATCAACCTGAGTGTCTTAAAATAAATTCTTATAAAGACATTTTAAAATTGTTACAAAATTAATGTTTAAGCTTTTGTATCAATTCTGTTTTTTTCTCCTAAAGCTCCTAAAAGACGACGGCCTGCACGTTCAATATTTGATGGTTTCCGGGATTTTCAAACTGAAACTAGTAGGTATCTATGGATCAGTTTATCATCTCCTTTTCTCTTCTTCCTTCCTTCTGCCTCCATTCTTACCTTTCTCTCCCTCCCCATCTCCCATAGATAATACCACAAAGTGGAAAAACACCCATATACTCCCCTTCAGGTCAAGATCCTGGTTTGTTTTATATAATTTTTTTCTTAAAAAGAAAAGATTAATATTAGACCTAATAACTTTGAGGATTCATATTATTTTAAAAAGTAAATTATGAATTCAGTCTGTGATTGTTATTAACTCCCCCTTGAGCTGAATTACTCTAAATTCTAACCTAGTTGATTATAGAAGAATAAGAGAGGTGGATATAATATTAGAAATCTGATAATTTACAAACTTAACCCATTTCTGAATGAGCACTTAAATGCTGACTATAATAAAATAAAAACTGATTTTCCTCAGGAACCTGGTATATGTCAATTAAAGGAATGACTACAATGAAAATGATTATTATAGGGATTGAAAAATAGAAGAAAAAGCCATATTACCCAAAGCAGCCATTATTAACATTTTGGCTACAGCTATTTGAAATAGGTTTATGTCTTTCTGTGGAATAAATTAGAACGAGAATCTTGACCTACCTTTTTTTTTTTTTGACACTATTATTAATGGAATTGTTTTGTTCTTTCATTGAAGTATAGTTGATGTACAATAAAAGTTACAAGCATACACAGTTTTCGAGTTTATACTCCATTTGTATTTACTATAAAATATTGGCTCAATTCCTCATGTTGTACAATATATCTTTGTATCTTATTTTATATCCAATAGTTTATACCTCTTGTTCCCCTACCCCTATTTGCCCCTTACCTCTACCCTTTCCCACTGGTAACCACTACTTTGTTTCTATGTTTGTGCTGCTGCTGCTGCTAAGTCGCTTCAGTCGTGTCCGAGTCTGTGAGACCCCATAGACGGCAGCCCACCAGGCTCCCCCGTCCCTGGGATTCTCCAGGCAAGAACACTGGAGTGGGTTGCCCTTTCCTTCTCCATTGACCTACTTTTAGTGGATTTAGTACTGATTTAGTAACGGAATCCTAAAGAAAAGGACAGCTATGTTTAGAGAAAATGTGAAGAACTTTTGGACCATGTTTGATTTTGTAGTGATTTATAATGAGTTCATTGAAGCGCAGATAGGTCTTGTAACTTGAGAGAGAGGAACCCAGACTGACTTCAGTTATCCAGGGAATCTTGTGCCCTTCCAGGAGCAGATGACAGCAGTAGTCATTGTCTCTCAATGGCAGAATCTTTGAAGATTGGGAATGTTGCTAGAAACAACTGGAATGTAGCTAGATAAATTAGGATGACTAGATAAATGGATATGAAAGCTTTCTTGTATGCTAAAGTTCATTTTGAGTATGTGAATGAAATATTTTGAGTAGTGACTCTTAGATAATTTTTGCTTTTATCCCTCCCTTTGGATAGAGGGCTCCAAGTCTTAAGACTTTCTCCCCAACTCACTTTGTATTTTTTTTTTCTCAGAGTCAGCCTTAGATCTTTGCATTTGCATTTGAGATCAAGCACATTGTTCAAAAGTTCTTGGAATTGATACATTTTTTAATTGGGAGATTTCATGACTTTTATGGCTAATTGAAACTTTCTTATCCTCCTGTGTTGCAGTTCGGCAAGAACAGGAATTAAGAAATGGAGGAGCGATAGATAAGAAACTAACTACCCTTGCAGATCTGTTCCGGCCACCCATTGATTTGATGCATAAAGGCAGTTTTGAAACAGTAAGTTGTTGGAGATTCTAAACCCAACCTGTGAATCCTTTTGCAGTTTTTACTGATATTTTTCTAAGAGTAAAAATTAGTTTTCAACATGTAGAGAAATTGGTATCTTAATGAGATATCTAGAAAGTTACATTGATTTATATTTCTACCGCCAGTATATGATATTACCTCATAAAATCACTTTATTGTGTGGCATCATTTTAGAATCTGCCATTTTTGTTATTATTTTTTTAAATTTTTTAATATATTTTTGACTACTACTGAGAATAGTCTCTGTGTGTGTTTCCGCCATTTGTTAATTGTTTATAGTTACTTTTTACTCATATCTTTATGAGGATTCAAGTGTGTTTAAAAAGAGTATCTCTGTAGTTGCAAAATATGTTCTCCTTCAGTTCTTGGTTTTAATTTAACTGAAACTGAAGGAACACCTTTTGGAGCAGGTTTATTTGATTGTCTGCTAAATTATAAGCTCAGTGAGGGCAGGGGAACCATGTTTGTTTTTATTTTGGTAATCCTTTGGATCTAGTCTCTAGCATTTAATAGGAACATGATATTTGTTAAATGAATGAATTTAATTGGGATTTTAAATACTCTTCTGTTGGTGTTCAAACAGCTTGATTTTGTGTGTTGACTGGCATGTTAATGCTGTTGAATCTGAAGCGCATTTCTATAGCTGTAAGTCACTTAAATGTCAGTTACGTCTGTTAGGATAAAGTAGGGCAAACACTTGAGTATAAAAATGACATTAGTAGTTACATATTTGGAAGTGATTTGTGATTGTGTTTTAAGAACATTTTGTCTTTTAATGTAACATTTACTTACACTAGCCTAAGTGAAATATTTAGGTTAAGGAATTTAATTATAAGCTGCTTCTTTCTGCATTCTTTAATTTTCTGACTTGTAAAACCTGAAAGTGTTTGGCTGCATGTATAAATCCAAATAATGGAGGTTTGACCAGATGTGTTTCTTTTTGTTGTGTAAATAAAGTTCAGGGAGTCTGATGTCAGTATATCAGCTCAAAAATGTCAGGTTAGATGTCTCTTCAGTTTTCTTCATCTTTTGCTCATGATCTTTAACATGTCAACTGTCTATCCTTTCTAATAACCATTGACAGAGAATAACATAATATGTAAGAGAAAAAGGATCTGAGTTTGTTTTGATGTGCTTTGTATTTTCATTAGCTTCTGTGTTGCTCAGGGGTTACTTAGTGAAGTAACTCCGAACTTAATTTGGACACTTTGGGCTCATTAAAAGCAGTTAGTCTGCTGCTTGTTCATTAAGAGAAAATGTGCATCTTTCAATATTGTCATTTGGAGTTTGATTCAATTTGTTGTATCACCTTTTATTCTTTGTATTTTGTGACCTGTGTTGTTTACAACAATGTATTTTTTCACTGATAATGTTCAGCTTTATAATTTACAACTCTTTAAATGATATAAATAAATATTCCCAGAAAAAGTAGGCATTTCATTATGACTAATGATATATCTATTAGTTTTATAAAAACTAGGGAAGCAATATGCAAAATTAAGTTGCTGAAACTTAGAGAGATGAATGTTAAAAATAAAGGAATAATGGGGTCGCAAAGAGTCGTACACGACTGAACAACTTTCACTTTCTTTGGTTGCTCAGGCAGGACCCATAGGTTTTAGAAATTAGACTTTGTTGTTTCTTAGTATAACTAGAGGTAGACCATGTTCAAGGATTCTAGGTCATGCCGTGAAATTCATCCAGTACTTAACAAGGCCTCCTGTTGTAAGGCCTTGTTCTAGGTGATGGCGATTGTATTTATCGGAATAAAGGTTTAACTCCATGTGAGAGAGACCAGGAATGAAACAATAACTTAAACAAGATAGAGGTCTATGCTTTTCGGATGGTTCTACTCTATGAAGTTATTAAGTTAGCATGCTAACTGAAAAGTTAACATGGTGGTTAGCGACCTTGAATCATGTAGACAAGGGCAAGCAAGGCCTAAGGAACAGCAGAAGAGGACAGGACAAGCTTCATTCTTAATAACTTCATAGAGTAGAATGATCAACAACAAGGAAAAATAATAGTAGTTTCCATTTCCATAAGAAAGTGCATATTTTAGTATTTCCTTTTAAACTTTATATATACATATTTATTGAAATAGATTAATTTTTCCTCTATATCCTCTTTATATACTTTCCAACAGTGTAGGAGAATTCCCTTTTTTATACACCCTCCCAGCTTTTGTTTTTTGTAGATATTTTTATTGATGGTCATTCTGACTGGTGTGAGGTGAATACTTCATTGTAGTTTTGATTTTTGATTTGCATTAAAAGTAATTTTTTAACATCTTTCAGTTACTTTTGATTGTATAGGGTTTCTCCCATTATAAGCTTTGTGCAGGCAGGGATTTTTTGGTTTGGTAACTGCTATAACTCCAGCATCTACAGCTGTACCTGAAACATGGTAGGTACTCAAATATCTGTTGAATGAATGAATCTGAATGAATGAAAACATTACTGTGAATAGATGAATTTTTAAAAACAGTAGCAGATAGCTCTTATTGTTTTTGAACTCTGCATTTTTTTTATTTCTCAGTGTTAACATGGGTTTTTTTTTTTGTTGTTGTTGTTTTGGGTTTTTTTGGTTAGTATGTAGTTAAGGCAGACCTAGTAAATTTACCTTATAGGGATGTATACTGTTTAGTCTGTCCCTCTAGAATGTTTTTTCTTTTTTCTCAAATACTTTTCTTCAGTTAAAGCAGTATAATTACTTACTTATCACCCATTTTTTAAATTCACATGCTTCCTATAGGCAAGGGATTAAGTGGAATACTGTTACTTCCTAGAAGCAAGGAGTTATTAGATTTGTATACTTAAAAATAAGCTTTTGACCAGTAGCTTTCCGGCTCATTATACAGCTACTTACTTTTAGAACTTGGATTGTCACCTTTGGAATCAGTAATGAATATTATAAAATTATTTTCTCTGGGAGATTTGTATAGAAAAGTAGAATAACAATTTTTGTAAGATTGTGTAAACCTGCTCATTAAAGAGAAGATACTCTTAGTCTTACATTTTCTAATACCTCCAAAATGATACATGTTCTTCAGTTCAGTTCATTTCAGTCGCTCAGTTGTGTCCGACTCTTTGAGACCCCATGAACCACAGCACGCCAGGCCTCCCTGTCCATCACCAACTCCCAGAGTCCACCCAAACCCATATCCATCGAGTTGGTGATGCCATCCAGCCATCTCATCCTCTGTCGTCCCCTTCTCCTCCTGCCCCCAATCCTTCCCAGCATCAGGGTCTTTTCCAATGAGTCAACTCTTCGAGTCAGGTGGCCAAAGTATTGGCGTTTCAGCTTCAACATCAGTCCTTCCAATGAACAACCAGGACTGATCTCCTTTAGGATGGACTGGGTGGGTCTCCTTGCAGTCCAAGGGACTCTCAAGGATCTTCTCCAACACCACAGTTCAAAAGCATCAATTCTTCGGTGCTCAGCTTTCTTCACCATCCAACTCTCACATCCATACGTGACCACTGGAAAAACTATAACCTTGGCTAGACGGACCTTTGTTGACAAAGTAATGTCTCTGCTTTTCAATATGCTATCTAGGTTGGTCATAACCTTCCTTCCAAGGAGTAAGCGTCTTTTAATTTCATGGCTACAATCACCATCTGCAGTGATTTTGGAGCCCCCCAAAATAAAGTCAGCCACTGTTTCCACTGTTTCCCCATCTAACTGCCATGAAGTGATGGGACCATATGCCATGACCTTAGTTTGCTGAATGTTGAGCTTTAAGCCAACTTTTTCACTCTCCCCTTTCACTTTCATCAAGAGCTCTTTAGTTCCTCTTCACTTTCTGCCATAAGGGTGGTGTCATCTGCATATCTGAGGTTATTGATATCTCTCCTGGCAATCTTGATTCCAGCTTGTGCTACTTCCAGCCCAGCAATTCTCATGATGTACTCTGCATATAAGTTAAGTAAGCAGAGTGACAATATACAGCCTTGACATACTCCTTTTCCTATTTGGAACCAGTCTGTTGTTCCATGTCCAGTTCTAATGTTCTTCAGTTATTATTAATCTGAGTTTTAGCTGATTCTTAAAGTTTTCCCATGTCACACTAATTTGGGGGGAAAAAAATATTGTTCCAGGACAAAATCATTTAAAAAATGTGACTTCCATTTCATTGTTTCTGTGAGAGGGTATGAGGTCACTTTTGCTCATTTGCATTTCTGCTATCCTTTTCCAGTTCAGTAATATTTCTTAGATCATTGTGGTGATAAGGCAGTGTAAGGGGGGAAAGTACACACTCATAATTGACACTTGTGCTGTAAATTGGGGAGTCTTTTGGAGATCATTCTGAAACATCATTTGATGTGCAGTTTCAATTTCTAAATACACACCTAGGAAAACAACCCTGAGAGAAAAAAATCCTCAGCAACTTCTAGTGAAAGATTTAGAGTGATTCTATAAAGTGCCATGTGCCTAATAATTGAGATGAATATGATATTTGGAAATGTGTGTAAAATGATGTTGAAAAAATAGCAAACTAATACATACTGGTTACGATTATTAAAAAGAAGAGGTATATTTTTGGATAGGGATTAGTAGAGGCAACGCAATAGAATTGTGTCCTTGTTTATGGAATCTTTTTCAGGTAAGGATGTTTACATGTTTACCAGTGCAATAAAAATCCAGCCACTCTAATAAATAACAGTGGAAAAAAGGAAAACAGTTCATTTAAATTTGAAAAATGCTTGCCAATGGACTGTATAATTATACATATCTATATACATGTATATATAAGCAAAAAATGTAATTAATGTTTATACACAGAAAACTCTAGGTGTCCTACTTGAGGGAAAAAACGTAGTATTTATATGGAACGAGGATAACTTCTGAATTCTAAAACACATCTATTACCAAGTAGAAACTGTTTCTAATAATTGTTGTGTAACTTTATTACAGGCCAAAGAGTGTGGCCAGATGCAGAATAAGTGGCTGATGATAAACATTCAAAATGTACAAGACTTTGCATGCCAGTGCCTCAACCGTGACGTATGGAGCAATGAAGCTGTGAAGAATATTATCCGGGAACATTTCATTTTCTGGCAGGTGGGGGTAGTTAATCAGGCATTTTATAGCATTTTACTTTGGTAGTATGGGGTGTCTAGGAGGAGGAAGTAGGTTATAAGCTGAAAAAAAAATAGCTAAATTAAATTATGACATATGAAAAAATAAAGCCATCTTATGGCTAAGATAGTAAAGACAAAAGAAAATTAGGGCATCAGTGAAGGGAAGGAGGCAAAAAACAGAACCAAGCCAAAAAGAAAGAACCAACAAGCCATATAAATCCGTATAGTACTCATACTTCAGAAGAATTTTAACATCCCCTTTTAAGCATCTTGATAAGAGTGTGTAGCTGTACTGTTTAACAGAAATGTAATATGGTTAATATTTTCTTGTAGACACATTTTTAAAAGTTGAAAGAAACAGGTGATTGATTTTAATATATTTTAAAAATCAGTATCTGTAATATAAAACTAATGTTAAAAATTTTGATGAGGTGTTTGGGTGTTTTTTTGGGGGGTGTTAAGCTTTCAGAATCTGGTATGTATTTTACATTTACAGTATAGCTGTTAGGATTAGTCACATTTCAAATGCTTTAGTAGCACATGTTCTTGTGGCTACTATAATTGATAGTGCAGATATAGAAGATTTGAAGGAATTGAGAAACTTGTTTAATATGTTGATTTTTAGCTTGAGTTTGGTAATCTTTAACTGTATGTCCTTAAATTTGTCACTTAGTCTTTCTGGCTTTTGTTTCTTTTCATTTAAATTACCATGCTAACAGTAGGTGATCTTGCTCCAATTTTTTATATGATAGAAAATTATAGGGAAAAACTCCCATAGTCCAGTGGTTAGGACTCTGAGACTTCCACTGGGGACACAGGTTCAATCTCTGGTTAGGGAACTAAGATCCTGTATGCTGTGCAATGCAGCAAAAAAAAAATTATAGAAAATAAAAGCTTCTGGATTAATTTTTTCCCCACTCCAAGATATGCTGTTAATGTTAGTAATTTGCCACTTCATTCTTTACAGGTCCCTGAATTCAGTAAGTTTTTTTCTGAATGGTAACCTTTTATTCAACAACTATTGATTGAGCATCTGTTTGCCTAGTAGTATGCTAGTTGATAATCTTAACATTGTGATTTATTATGATGTATGTAGTTGAGAATCAGAAGTGACATAGATGGACAGATGACTTGAAAAGGAAGAACTGGGTAAAGGAGGAAGGATGGATTGCTGTATTTATGTAAGTGTCAGAGTGACTCTGAATGCAGAAAGTGAAGAGTTCACATTAGGTGACCTTCATTTTCTCTGTAGGCAGTGAGAGCCTAACATGCCGAAGGTGTTTTTGGAGAATTAATGGCTGTTGGTATATAACAAGGTCCTTTTTTAAGAGGTTGATTTTTTTTTTTTTTAATATATATCAATGACTTAACAGGTTTATCACGACAGTGAGGAAGGTCAGAGATACATACAGTTTTATAAACTAGGGGATTTCCCCTATGTTTCCATCTTGGATCCACGGACAGGTAAGGTGTATTTCAGCTTATAGCCTTTAACCTATTGTGCATCTTTCAATTACCTAAATAATCTGTAATTTTATCTTAGGTCCAGTTTCAAGATTGTCTGTAGTAATGTATACAGAAGGTTCTTGTTCATGTGCCTCAGAATTATTTAAAAATCTATTGAAGTGTGTGTTTAGGGAGTTTGTTAGGAAACAACTTTGGGAGATGGTAGTATTTTAAATTTGCAGTTCTGTTCTTTGAAAAAATAACAATTGTTAAAAAAAAAAAAAGAAAAAATAACAATTTGTCCTGTCATTTTTAAGGATCCCCTTAGGTCATTTATTTAAGATTGTTCAGGTACTCCTTGTAATCCCACCAGAGAAGCAGAGGGTATAGCTAGTTTCATTATTAACTGATTGAGTTTTGTATATGTATTGCTTTCTCTGAATCTCTTCTTCCTAAATAGCAATAAATGATACGAGCAGATAAAGTATTTGCTCTATCATGAAGGCTGGGAATCTCTTAGGTTGGTTATAATTAATGTATCTTCTAGATGATGAAGAGACTGTAACTTAAGTGGTGATGGGTGGGATATGTTCCCAGTAAGTTTTAATTGTGTGTATGCTGAAAGAAATACTTAGTGAAAATTCAGAATGTTTGTTTTATTATATTTCTATATTCTGGTTTTAATCTTTAGGTCAGAAGCTTGTAGAGTGGCACCAGTTAGATGTATCTTCTTTCTTGGACCAAGTAACGGGATTTCTGGGTGAACATGGGCAATTGGATGGACTTTCTAGCAGTCCTCCCAAAAAATGTGCCCGTTCAGTAAGTATGACTGAGAAGTGGTGATGGGCAGTTAAATATAATTGTATAAATGTGCCTTGTGTAAAATGTTTGCAGTTAAAATGGTAAAGATAATAATGTAAGTGGCAGACAGTTAAAATATGTAGCTGTACAACATCTTACATTTTGATAGTTTCCCACATGAGGGTTCTTTCTTCTCAGTGAAATTACAAGATTCATATTTCCAGTCTCACTTGCTGCTAGGGTCAGGCATGGGACCTAAGGCCTGGATTTAGATGTGAACAATGTAAATGTGTAACACTGAGCAGGAGGGCTCACGTGTGAGCCCAGTAACAGAGAAACCCACTTTTTGAGAGGCAGTACTGTTTGGACTTGTGGAATCCAGGTCTAAGCAGCAGCAGAAGTGGTATTTTTGCTAGAACATCTTTCATGGTGTAGTTGGGCATTATTTCTGATTACATAACTTTAGGCCCTAGCTCTCAGGCCCACCTAAAGAGTATTTCTATATTTAACTCTATAATATGCTATTACTAGGCAGACCTACTTGATAGTTGATAGCAAGATTAGTTTTAAGTAAGGGACCTTCAAAGTTGTGGGAATCTCTCATTGATTATGGGAACTGTTTGGGTTTGATGGCAGTGAGGATGAAATTAGTTGTAGAGGATCTGACTTTAGTAGTCCAGTACCATGCAGTAATGAAACAGTTCCTTAAATTATTGCCGAAAATAAAGTGCACATTTAAGGAGGGGCTATGAGTACTTGCCAAGGGTTTGTATAGAGTTCATTTTCCCCCCTCTGTTACTCATGAATTTTATTTAATTAGAATTCTTTTTTTTTAAGACATTAAAAAATCCAGGAAGTTTCTGTGATTTCCCTGAGAGGATTTTCTCATCTTTTGCCATCGTAGGCTGCTATTGTCAAAATCCAGAGCCCGAGCTTTCGAGTTGCTGAATTACAACGTAAATTTGGTTTAATATTTCACCACATGTCTTAAAAAAGTTAAGGAACTTAGTAGGGAAAAGAGTGGGGCCATAAAATTGGACAGTTACATAGGGCTTATCTGGATGAGTAGTACCTCAGATCCCACTTCTGAACTAAATGCTCTGACAGTTAACAAATTCTGACCAACTCTGTACAAGAGAAACTGCAACACATAATAGCTTAAACAAGGAAGACATCTTTTCTCAATAACAAGTTCAGAGGGAAGCTATCTAGGACTTGACTGCTGTGGATGTCATCAAGGAACCAGGTTCTTTCTCTTTTTTTTGCCCCACCTCCATCCTTAGTTTTGGCTTTTGTGTTCATGGTTGTGGTATAGATGCTATGCACCCAGTATCACAGTCTAATGGACAAGGAGAAAGGAGGTGATATCTTGATTGCAAAGATAAACAGCCACAGATAAAGAATTCTGTTTATTTTAGCTGGACACAGTTGCTTGTACAAACAACAGTTGAGGTATCTTTTAATAAGGAAGCAAAGATCCTAATTAGTCTATAAAAGGAAGCTTGCCCCACTAAAAAATTCCATTTACCAGTTTCCCTTGCAGCTAAAAAAATTGTGAAATGGAACTAAAGCATCACTTACAGAGAAAATAAAGAACTAAATGCCTGTATTAAAAAAGAAAGCCTCAAATTAATGACTTAAGTTTCCATCTTAAATGAAATGAAAGAAGAACCCACACAGAAAAAAATAAAGTCAAACCCAAACTACGCAGAAGGAAAGGGGAAAGAACAAAGATCAACCAGTAACTTAGAAAACAAAAGAAAAAAATTAAATGAAACCAGAAGCTTGTTTTTTAAGAAGTCAGTAAAATTGGTAAGCCTCTAGTCATATGGTCGGGGGAAAAGCCACAAATTACCAATTACAGAATTGGAAGAGGGGCCATCCATATAGATACTACAGTTATTGAAGAAATAATAAGTAATACAGTGAGTAACTTGTTTACATCAAATACTTTACCCTTTAGGCAAAAAGGACAAATTCCTAGAAAGACACAACCTACTAAAGCTCATTAAAGGAAAAACAGATACCTGAATAGTCCTATTCATATATCTATTAATTAAATTGAATTTGTAGTTTAAAACTTCCCACAAAGAAAACCATGCCCAGGTGGCTTCCCTAGTAAATGTCTTTAATTATTAAGGAATAAATAATTCTAATTCTGCACAAACTCTTCCAGGAAATCAAAGAGGAAGAAACACTGCCTAGTTCATTGTGAGGCCAGCATTAACTTGATATCAATACCAAAACCAAAAACTGAGTTTTGTTCTGCAAGGAAAACAAAAGACAGAGAAACTAAACCAATAACCCTCATTAACAGAGATACAAAAATTCTTGACAAAATTTTCATAAATCAGACTCAACAGTATATAAAAAAGCAGTGCATCCTAACTAAGTGGGTTTTAGCTCAGGAATGCAAGGTTGGTTTAATGTTAGACAACCAACCAATGAAATTCACTAAAAAAGAAAACCATATTATCCGCCTTGAGTTCAAAGTTAAATAGAAGTAGGATCTTGTAAGGAAGGAGTCAGAGGAGAATGAATGTTGAATAGGAAACCAGCAGTATCTCCTATGGTGGCAATCTTTAAAATCAAGCTGCATGCTGTGTAATATCATTATTATAAACCTACAGTTCACTTAAGCCATTCCTGGTCACATGGGTACATCTACTTGCCCTCCACTTTTTTTTTTTTGGTGCTAAATTAGCCTTAAGTTGCCTTAAAATTAAACAAAAAAAATTTTTTTTCTTGTTATGTTATTGGCAGATAGGGAAAGCCAAAGTGAGACTCCTTTAGTTTTTGTTAGCAACCTGAACTTTTTATTGTGGAAAATTTTAGAATAGACAGAGTTTATTGATCCTCTATGTGTCCATTAAGTAATTTCAGTCATTAACAACTTGTGGTGAGTCTTGTTTCAGCTATACCCCATCCTTTGAAGCAAATTATTTTGAAGCAGTCTCAGAATTCATTGTTTTATTTATTTATTCTTTGGCATGTATCTTTAAAAGATAAAAGATTCTTTTTATTTTTTTATTTTTTTGTTTTTTATTTTTTTAAAACAATTGCAGTATCACTAACACACTCACAAAAAATTAACTGTAGTTCCTTTATATCACAGAATATCCAGTGTTCAACTTTTGGCTATCATAAAAATCTTTTTGTATAGTTTGGATTCCCTTTAGCAATGCCTATTTTGTGAGTCAACAAGTTTAGTGAAATCTGTAACATTAGGACTTTTCCATGGGGACAACTATTAAAAGTCACTTTTCATGATCACAATGAGAACCTTCCTTCAATGAAATTAAGTTTGGAGAAATATAGTTGTTTTTTCATATTTTTTATACAGTATTTTGTTTTGAATGTTAAAGATCAGACTGTTAGATTTTTTTGTAAAATTATCATTGTTGAGTTTACTTATTTACTGATAGCCTTCTGTGTGCCAAAGCAGTGCTGGTTAATGAGCAAGATAGACATCTTTGTGCTTAGTCATGTTAAAGACTAATGTTTCAACTTTTATATTTAAAACCTTAATTCATGTCTTGTTCTGGGCAAGGAATAAGTTGTTTTCTTGATTTTATTCACTTTGATTTCCCCCACCCCACATCCTGCCAAATCCTGTGCTTGCACTCATTTTGCCAGATGGTATGACAGTTTTTATTTTTGTGTTTAAAATGCCATTCCAACTTGGCTGTTTAAGACAAAGTTGTTGCCCTCAAATAGCTTAAAATTTAGTAGAAGAGATACATCCAGCAGACAATAATAATGGCAAGCTGACTATTTCATTTCCCATGCCCTATTCGACTTGATTATTTTTTTGGTTTAACTGTTTTCTTTTTCTTTCTACCCATGTTGTATGACTGCATCTTGCAGGAGAGCCTTATAGATGCAAGTGAAGACAGTCAGCTAGAAGCTGCCATCAGAGCCTCCTTACAAGAGACACATTTTGATTCCACACAGACAAAACAGGATAGCCGCTCAGATGAAGAATCTGAATCTGAACTTTTTTCTGGCAGTGAGGAGTTCATATCTGTTTGTGGCTCTGATGAAGAGGAGGAGATAGAGAATCTTGCCAAGTCTAGAAAGTCTCCCCACAAAGATTTGGGGCATAGAAAAGAGGAAAACAGAAGGTCACTGACTGAGCCCCCTGTCAGAACTGAGCCTGGAACAGCCACAAACCACCAAGGATTGCCAGTCGTGGATTCAGAAATATTGGAGATGTCACCTGAAAAATCAGATGGAATAGTGGAGGGCGTTGATGTAAATGGTGGGTCACATTTTAAACTTCCTTTACTTAAAACTTTAATATTTCTGAAGAGAACTATTTGTTTAAAATAGTCTTCTGTCACACAGCTATATATATATTTTTAACCCTTCCTTTAGGACCAAAAGCACAGCTGATGTTGCGGTATCCAGATGGAAAAAGGGAACAAATCACTCTTCCAGAGCAAGCTAAACTACTAGTAAGTATATCTAATTTACTTAAAGCAGAGAGAATGATTGGTGTAATTAGCTTGATGATTCTTTGATAGGTGTTAGTTAGGTCTGACCTCTAACTGGAAACTTCACTGTGGTGAGTCTTTGATTCTCATTGCTTTATTTCCTTCCCACCTTATCTTGGGCAAATCACATAGTCTGTTCTAGTTAAGGCTTCTCTGTTCCATAGCTGCTTACAGTAGAAACCCAACTGAAATTATTTCCTAGAAAAGGAGTGAGGTTTATTTGAAGACTGTAGAGAGGCCTCCTGGGTTTCCTAGTAGCTGGAATTGCAAAGTAGTTAAGAACCATGACTATTTTTCTGTGTGTTTCTCTTGTGGGGCCTGTTGAGTTTCCCCCTTGTGGTTCTCTGCTTCATACCATTCTTCTCTCTGTATTCTGGTGACTGTTATTTGGAAAACAGCTTGTACATAATCCATAATAGGCATGTATTGAGAGCTTTTCCTCTAGAGTCCACAGCTGATAAGCCTTCCGTTTGTGTTTTTCAACTCCTGGAAAAGAGAACGAATCTGACTTGTTTAGATTAGCCTGTGAATGAATCCTTGGGTCAAGTGTTTATACCTGGCCATTTGCTGTGGCTGAAAATAATTAGACTCTTGAAGACTGTGACGAATACAGGCAGGCTCTGGTGTTAATACCTAGAATGTCTCCCTAGTCTAGTAATTGGAAAGGAATGGGAGATGAAACAATGAATACAAGTATAGACCACTTTTTTGAGAAGATTGGTTTTGAATCTAGAGTGGGGAGTGAGCAGCAGTCAGAGGGGAAAAGATGATTGAAGGAGAGACTAAGCTATTTAAGTCTGATGGGAAGCATCTGTAGAAAAGATGTTGATGATACATGTAAAAGAATGGTTTGTGGTGGTGGCATGGCTTCTAAGAAGGCAAGAAAGGATTCAGTGTACAACTGACAAGATAGGATGAAGGACGTATCTTCCTTGATAAATAGAAAGAAGGAAAACTAATGAAATGTTTAAAAATGAGGACAATAATTTTATAAACAGAAATTTGGTTTGTTTATTGGTGAGACAGTAATAATGCTGAACATTTCATTGTCATTTACTGGCTATTAATTATTGAGTACAGGTTTATTATCTCCCCATGCAGAGTGTTATATTGGCACTTTCACAAGAGTAAGCTTCAGTTTTTTTTTGTTTGTTTCAATTGTTTATTGACTGACCAGATTACAAAAATAATCCTGGTAGATACCTTAGTTCATCCTTCTAATAAGCCTGTTGATCTGGTCTTCCCTGTTGCCAGCATCTCCACCTTCTACAAAATGGGTGGTCTTTTTCTTCATTCCACCTCGTGGAGAAGACAATTTAAAGGGCCATAGGAAGTTGTTCGCTTCTTTGAAACGTTTTCCAATGGTATAGATCTCATGAATCAGATCCTCCATGCAGATGATTCCATATTTCCCAAGAGATTGAGCAATCAATGCGTTATCTGTCAGGGCAATTCGCTTCTTGTTGATTTTGCCATAACCATGCTTGTAGATCAGTTCATTCACAGACTTCAGATTTGGGTACCCCCATGCAATGTATGGCTCCACAATTCTCAGCATGTTAATTGATGCCTTGTTGAGCTTCACAAAGGTGCCATTGAAGATCTGCCGGAGGCGAAGGAGCTGCAGCACCTTTCGAACCTTTGGGCTCACACCGTTGACACCTCTGATTCTGATGACAAATGCCAATTTGGGTTCCGCGGGTACATAGAAGTTGCCAGCTTTTCGTGCCATCCTAGCCATTCGAATTTCAGCTCTGTACATCTGCCTGTATTCCTTGTGGTAATGCTTAGCTTTTTCATAGATAAGCTTCTTCCTTGCCTTTCGAAGCATCTTTTGGGCAAACTTCTTTCTCAGGCGCTTGATCTTAAGCTCTGTGAAATTCTTTCGCTTTTTCTTAAGGGTTTCTGGCACAGCAGGAACCTTCTTTTTCTTCTCTTCTGCACCCTCCATGGTTCCAGCCGGGAAAGAGAGCCAGTTTTTATAACTTAAACTTACATCTTATCTGATATAAAAATGAATATTATATTTTTTAATTCTTTATTATGATCTTTTCTTTTGTTTCCATTTAACAACTTTGTCTTTTCTCTTGTTTTTCGTAGGCTTTGGTGAAGCATGTCCAGTCTAAAGGATATCCAAATGAACGTTTTGAACTTCTCACCAACTTCCCTCGGAGGAAACTCTCTCATCTGGACTATGATATTACATTACAGGAGGCAGGCCTTTGTCCTCAAGAGACTGTCTTTGTACAGGAAAGAAATTAACATCATGGCCTGACCTCTCTCAGCTTACCCCTTTTTTTCCCTTTTTCTGTGAGATACCATGTCACTGAGTATGCATTTTGGCTCATAGGACCATAGAGCCAAAGTTGGGCAAGCAAGTCACCTGCCTTCTCTTCTGTTTCTTGTTCTCTCATAATCAGCCTCACCTCCCCCCTTTTTTTCCTCCTCTCATTTTCTTCTTTTTTCGACTTTTCTCTCTCTCTCTCTCTCTACCTAATCTGGTGACCAAATGGAAGTGTTAGGATAAGACCTCATAGTACTGGCAGCAGGAAATGTGTGTTCCAGTAAGTGGTCTCTTACACAGCACTTTTGGGGGATCAAATGAAATGTTACTCCTCAGACTCCTTTGGTAAAGGAATGGCTAGATTCAGAATAAGAACAGCCTCTCTGTTTTGTAAGCCCATTTTTAGTAGGAAGAAGAAATTCTCTAACACATGTTTTGTTTTGTTGTTCATGTAGGAAATACCACGTAACAAAGTGTCCAGGCTTTGTTTACATGGAAAAAGCATCCTTTATAATTACTGCTCATTATATTTAATATTTTTCTCAAAGAACTCCCATCTAAAATTATTTCCATGATATGTGTTATTGACAGAGTGTTAAATTAGGGTGAGTAGCGTGGAGTGGCTTTCAATATCCTAGCCTGAGACAGCTTTCTTCAGTTACTACTCTATAAACTATCTTGATCCTGCTAATCTTGGAATGGACGTTTTGTGAACACATTGTGGTGACTAGGATAGGAAGGTACTTGCTGTTTTTGCCAGTACAGCATATTAGTTCCTTTGGCCCTTCCATTGTTGGGGTCCACAAGTGATCTATAGGAAGGCAGCTGTTCAGAAATCACGAGTACAATGGCTTGTAGTTGTAACCACTGTGGTTATGGATTGTCCTATGTGCTTTAAGGCATACTTAATGTATGCCCTGGGGGAAAAAGAAGATGCAGCTGAGAGTTGCTAACCATGTTCCTTTGGTTAGAAATAATGATTTATCTTTCACCCTTGGTTGGAACTGTCTCCAAAAGGCTCTGGTGATTGAATGAGCTTAATTCCTCATGCAGTTTTTTACAAAAGGTATCAAAACTGAAAACTTAGCTCTAAGGGGAGGACCTTTCAAATCAATTCATAGACAACATTTAGTAATGAAAGTGGGGAAGAGTACCTGTAATTTTCGGGTGTGGGTTTTTTCTGCCAACTAAAGCCACATTCAAATTGTAGTTGGTGAGCGCTTTTTTCAGTATTATTTAGAAGAGATCGTTTTGAATCTATATAATGTGATTAGACTTACCAGTTTCACATTGTGCTCAATTCTTATTTTGAGCTTTAGAGTCCTCTGTACGGGTAGTAGTAATTCTGGTGGCAAAATCAGAACTTTAACTTGTTATAAAATCATAATACAGAGTGAACCTATTTTGTTGATTGGGATTTAGATTGATTGATTCTTCCACTTGAGGAACATAAATTGCTATTACTCAGAGACCTTTAGGTTCCCATCTACTTTAAGATCACTTTCTTGGCAACTGGGGGATTTAAAAAAAAAGATGCTTGTGTGTTGCTAGTACACAATTAGAGAATACGATTTCTAATGGTTGGACTTTGAGGGACCCTCCCTAAAAAATGAGTTATGTATGTCCTCAAGGAAATCATGGAAAATTCTGTTTATTCTTCAGTGAGTCCTTTTGAATTAATGTTCTTACATTTTTTTCTAAGTCTGTGTAAGTGCTTATGTATAAGTATATAATTGTATAAATATTTATAAATATATTTATATAATTACAATTTCATTTATACCTTGAGTCAAAGTTCTCTCTTTAGATTGGTGACTGAGTAATACCACTTTGGTGTATTTTCATAGGCTCTCGAGGCTAACTAGCAGCTTCTGATTTATTGAGGAAGCATGGTTTTCATGTTTATTCCTCAATTATTTCTCTGAACTTGGATAATATACTTGCTATCTGAAGAACAGAGCTATATACAAAGGTGCATTAGAGGGTAAAAAAACTGTTGGTCGTAGACAAGGTCAAAAATCTAAAAATTCAGGGAGGCACAGGGTAAGAGGTGAGGTTATGCTCAGCTTTGGTGCTGTGATGGCACCTGTCTCCACTCTCAGCAGAGTCACAGCTGAAGTCCAAATTTGTTAAAAATATGAAGTCAAGAATTTTCCCCATAGGATTCTGTTTCATTCTTTTACCTACTAGTTTCTCTTTGTGAAACATTATCTAGAAAACTTAAGATAACATGTTCATTAATGATAAGATGTAGTTCTTTCTGATAAGCTCAGCTCTGGCATATCCATGGATAAGAAACCAAAGTAACTTTTTCAACCTTGATTACTATGAGATGACCACATCAAAGTGATATAAGTAAGCATATCAAAGAAATGGGGCATGAGCTATTGATCCATCCAACTTAAATAAAACAGGGGTTTTTAGATTACAAGATGTAGAGGATTTTATTTCACTTTGAGGCAGGAGTGTAATTATCCTGGGCTTGCTATACAGGCCCACAAGGAAGGCATTATGAATTGTACACAGGAAGAGTATGGACTGTGCTTTGTTCAAGAACTTAATCCACTTTAGTAGTATGTCTTACTTCCTCTGCAAATTCCTTAGCTCTTGGGAGGAAAGGTTTTATTTAATAGATAAAATTAAGTTAGAAAGATTAGGTAAAAATAGTCACTCCTCATAAGTATTGGAAACAGCTTGAAAGAGATCTTAAAAGGTAGGAAGGAAAAGAATAAGATAGACTTGATGAGAGTAAATGACAGAAGACAAATATAGGGAGATGAAATGAAAATTAGTAGGGGGGAAAGTAACAGGAAATCATTTGATTTATAAAGGGACCAGAGAAGAGAATAGCCAAATGGGGGAAGAACAGGAAAGTAATTTTGAGTAACTAACAAGTACTAAGTACTTCATATGCATTTTTTCTTTTAATCTCCCTAAGAACTCCACAAAATGCATATTTTCCCCATTTTTATAGATAAGGAAGAAAATTGAAGTTCAGAAAACTTGTTCAGGTTGTCACAGCTAGGAAGTGGCAAAATCAGAATGGGCATTCATGGTTTTTTTTTCCACTCCTGTGCTGTGGCCTCCTACAACAGCAATCAGTTTGTTCAAAAGGTTATCTTATTGTTTGGCTCTGTAAGTTATTCGGCTTTGTTTCCTTAAAGCTCATAAGATTTGTACTATGCCTATGTAGTCTTATTTACACCATTATTTTCAGGGGCTGATTACTAATTGTTTTTTAAAAATGGTGCACTGATGAAATTGTGAAAGGAACATAACTATGGCACTATTTACCAAGAAAAAAGTGGAAAGGATAAAAAAGAATTTTATCAACTTTTTTTTTTTACCATTTTTCAGAAAAGATACAATTATCTTTTCTATATCCCATCTATATTAGATTGTTGAACATTCTGTGTGTGTATTTTCAAATCTTCTATAAAATTCTACTTCCTTGACTCTGTAAGTTAACAGTTATTTGAATCCTTAATCAAAGTTGGAAAAATCTTAGTCTAAGATCTGCTTCCTGCCTGTTTTATCCAGTTGGAGAAACACACTACACATGAGATAATAGAACATGTTAACGCTTACTTTCTTGAGTCTGAACCATAATTATAATAGAAGTTTAGAAAAGGTAAAGAATAGTGTAAGTTTTATTTAGGGAAATAAAACTGAAAAGTGGCAAACACTGTTGCTCACATTTTCTTTTGATTCCCCTATATTCTTTAGTACCAGCTTTTGAAAACTGCTAGATTTAGGGTGTGACATTTAATAATAAGGCATAACTAGGAAAGAATTATTGATCCCAGGATTAAAGATTTAAGCTAGCAGGGATCTCATTTGGACATTTAGGAAAATACCAGAGGAAGCCACTTGCTACTGGAAAGGGAAGATTTAATTTCTCTTCCTAGGTACAAATTAGTACCTTCTGATTAACAGAGAATTGGACTAGATCAATAGTTCTTAGTCTGTTCAAGTAAAGGGGCTTGTAACATTAAAATCGAGCAGTGGTGGGAAGTTGTGGGTTAAGTATTAAAATCCTTAATTCCTTAGGTGGAGAGAAAAAAAAAAAAAAACTGTAAGTGTGCATGTGGAATTGCAGACCCTTTCCAGAGACTCTGGGAACCCACAGATTGTAGACCACTATATTATCTCTGAATCATCCTCTCCACTCCAAAATTTAATGCTCTGAGTCTCTTCCTTTTATTTTATATATTATCCCTAGAGTAATTAAAAGTATTCTTTTTAATCAGTTCTTGCTTTTTTTCCTGTGTCCAGGTTTCAGTTGTCCAGTAACTGGATGTACCCATACTGTGATAATTGAAATCTCCAGAAGGAGAGTGTAATCGTTTCAGGTTTACTAATGATCTTTTAAACACAATTCATTACTTTTAATTAAAACTTAATGCTGTGTTCCTAATCATGTTGAGTGTGACTAAAATGTAATGAGAACCATTATTTCACTGACAACCAGAGTTAAATTTAATTCTTTATGTGTGCTTAAACAAAGCAGTTTACTGACTGAGCAGTTGTTAGGAAACTGATTTGTGTAAATTGTAAAATTCACTTGGTTTTGACAGAAACAAGTTTTTCAGGATCGAATTCAGTTGACTTTTTAAAGTATTTTTTATCCCATAGAGTATATCGCCATGGTGTCATTCTCTGTCTTTCTGGGTCTCTCTCATTTAGAGCCAGAGAGAGAGAGTAAATAGTACTCAGAAGTATTACTCAATAGTAAATCATGGAATGGAGGTTGATGAGTAAGTAAGGTCTTGTGTAAAACTAAATGAGGGTAAGAAGAACCCACCCTTCTGGTGAACATAGCAATTTTCCAGTAAACATAAGCCTTGATGAAAAGACCACTTAAGGACAGCTGTGTACTATGAATATTTAACTTCATTTATTTGCCTTGCTTAGCATTTTACTTACTGTCTTGCCATGAAACTTAGTATTACACTGTATACATTTTAGAATAGTGGTAAAAATGTTCTGTAGTACTGAAAATAACCAACAGAGAACACCAAGCCAGTGTGGTGATTTCTTCTGATACGTTGAAATTCTATATTTCAGTGATGGCTGTTTCAGTCTTTGATTCACCTGTGTATCAGTCCTGCTAGAGAGACAGATTAGAATCTTAGCCTTTTTTTAAATAGAGATTATGATGACCTTGGTAGTTTTCTCATGAAGTGATCGTGTGATTAAATTATTGAATGTAATGAGGCCCTTAATTAGAAAATCTTTTAATACAACTTTCTCTTTTACGTTTCCATTCTCTTCTTGATTTTTGACATCTGTTTTCAGAAAATGTCATGATTTTTAAAGAAATTGGGTATGTTTAAGAAATTCCATTCCTGACTTTTAATAACTTCATTTTTTATAAATTAATATACAAGGAAAGAATTTGAGGCAAACATCATTTTTTATAACTCTCTCTCTACTTAAGAATCCTTATTCCAAATATAGAATAGCTAGTCCATGACACCCTTGCCTTCTTTAGCTTATGGAATGTTGTTGTATTGCTTAGAATCTCAGTCTTTCTCATAAACATGATAGTTTTGGTACAGGCTTTTCTTTGACATATGACCTCAAAGTAGAGTTGAACAATCTAATATGAAATACCTTAATAAAACATAATTTAGCATTTCTGTAAAGCATTTTCAAAAGATAACCAGACTTACTTGTAGGATTAGAGATATAAATACTGATGGTAGTATTTTTGCCTAAGAACAATCACATATTAATCTATAAATATGGACATTTGCGTTGCTGTACTTAATTCTGTTGCACCAAACAACAGGTTTTTGTTGTTTGCTTAATAGTGTTTCCTCTACAGAGATCAAAATGCCCTAAGATTTTATATCCCTTATAAAGTCACTTGGGTTTATAGATTGGAAGAAGAAGCTCTATTTAATGTAAGAAAAATTGTATCTCCATTGAAAGAAATTATTAATCTAACTTGGCCACCATGAATTACTCATTTGTAAGACATGGTAAATGGGAAACATTTCGAATCATTAGATAAATTCTGACTTGGAATTGAATTCTTCCCTCCTTAAAGTCTTTTCTATTTGCTTTTTTCATAGACTCAATATGGGCATCTTAACTGATAAGGGAGAGAAATTCTTAATCTGGAATCATTCCCTGCCATTCTGTTCTTTTTTTTTTTCCTCTGTCAAGGTCGCTGACTCTAGTACATGTCACCAGAACATATTCAAGTTAATGACATTGGAATGTTGATGCTCAGTTGGATATCTTTCTGTTTTCAAGAAAATGGTTTTATAGTATGCTTTCTCAAGCTTCTGTGTTCTTAATAATGAAAAATATCAATAAATGGTGTGATTCAAAATATAAATAGGTTTTGACACTAATCATATGCTCTTAACAGTAGCTTTTTGATAATTTACTGCCCTGTAAGTTAAACCTCACATGGAGTGACCACTGCCACCAGAAAATCCCCTCTTACCTGCTAATTAGAATGAAAGTAGTATGTGACCTCCACATTTCAGCTAATTAGTAGTAAGCTTGTAGTGGCTGTTTATCTTACCTATTTGGGGGCTTGGGCCTTGTTCCTTTCCTATTTCCTAGGTTTGTCCCTTAGATTTGGAAAGACTATTTAAAACTTGCTGGGAGACAGACAGTAAAGCTGTGAGATAATCCTCTAGTCTTAGATGTAGAGAAATGAGTACCAGTTGATGCTAATATAATACTTGGATTTTGAGGGGCTTCCAGCCAAGCTTTGGCATGAATCTTAGAAATAATTTTATTCACTCCTTTAAGAATCTTTTTTTTTTTTTTAAGAACGGTTTTCCTTTTGATTGTTAACAACTTCTAAGCATCTGGTGTCTTTATTATTATTTTAACCCTTTAAGAAAGAAAGTAGATATTGATTGTTCCATGGAAACTCTCAGGAGTGTTTGTAGGCTTCTCTGCATGCTTTGTATGAGTTCAGTTTTAACTGCGTTTTGAATCATCTGGGATGTCCAATTCTGGTGTCTTCGCCATTGTGTTTTTTCAGCATTTTTCATGTCATTTTCCAAACCTCACTTCCCATCTTATTCGGAGAAGTTAATCAAGGAATGGAATTTGGGGATAGGGACGGGGGTGGGTTGGGGACTTGAGTGAAGTCAACTTAGGGTATTTGCTTTAGTGTTCTCAAGCAGTTTCTAATGGTATTTAAAAATTCCCTGGGATGTTTGTGTACTCAACTTATTCTGGATAAAGTGGTGGTCTCAGTGAGATTTGCATTCTTAATGCAGGACAAGCTCTAAATTTAATCTGTAGTGTAACTTGGTTATTGAATCCAAGAAGGTAATGGACAGAGACAGTGCTCCTATTGTAGTGTTTCTGGCAAGTGCTCCCTAAAATGCACACAACATATAGTTCTCAATTTTCAGGGCTTTAATCCCATGGTGCTAGGAGAGATCATTTGTTTCTGCAGTTCTTCTCAAGAGTGGGAAGAAGGCTTTGGGACCAGTGAGAAAGGGGCATCAGGATCACACACTAAATTTTTTTGTTCAAGACACTTGAAAGACCCTCCTGTATATCTAGTAAGAGATAATAAAGGTGCTAGGGAAAGCCTTAAATTTGAAGACATATGGAGACCATAGAAAATATAAACTTGTAGGAGGAGAAAAACATGCTGTTAGATAAAGCAGAGCTGTAACTGCTGGCTAAGACTCAATGGAACTTCCACTTGCTCTAAAACCAGGGAAATCTTAGATAACTGGGTGTGATATATCTATAGATATACATAGTCTATAGGTAAATAATTTCTAAAATGAGGATCTTTTCTCTTGGTGATCCTCTGGTTTTGGCTGTACCAAATTGTGAATATTCTTGCTGTGTTGTACCCAGTTACTTTATATTGATACTGCGACTTGAATTGGGGAGGGGGCGGTGGGACATTTGGGGTGGGGGAGGGGGGAGTCTTTGGAAGACATCAGCTCACTGTGCTGAGAGAGGGACCAAACTCAAGGAAACCTCTGATCTATAAATTCAACTGCTGCATTTTTTATAAATACATGTAAATGTCCTGTTGTAATATTTGATCTTGGAAATAAAATCAAAAACTTTTCAGTATTCTTTTGCATTACTGTTTTTGTGAGGTAAGACTGGGTACTGTTGATACTTTTGTTAATATAATTCAGGTTTGCTTGCTCTCATGTTCTCATATTAAGGACACTAGTGTATACTGACAAAGGTTAGTTCATCGTTCTGTTATCAAGGGTAACGTTTGTTAGCTTCTTCTAGTTATATGTTGAACATTCATGATAAAAGCTCTGTGAATGTTGGCTGAACTGTTCATGAAATTGTTGGGTTAGCTATCTTGTAAGGAAAGTAAAGATTCTATATTTGATGTATTGGCACTCCAATGAATATGTCACAAGAGTCTAGTCTTTCAGACCAGTGACTAATGACCAATGACTCAGCTTAAGTGAAGGGAAAAAATAATTACTAAATTAATGGGAGAAAAGCCAAGAGTTACAGAGATTGTGGTGAGCAAAACAGACCAATCCCTGCCCTCAAAGAACCTCCTTTTCAGTTAGGAATACAGATGGTAAACCAATGAAAAAAATAACAGATTTTATTCAAACACTATGAACAGAACTGGAACAGGAGCCAGTAGAGAATTCTGCTTTAAATAAGATGTTGGGGAATTAACTTTTAGGCTGACACAGGAAGGATGAAAAGGTGGCCCATGCTAAAAGTGGGAAAACTTCCAAGGAGAACAAGTATAAGGGCTGTGGAGCGGGAAAGTTCTGGATGTATCTTAGGTATTGAGAGAAGGCCAATGTGTCTGGCATGTAGTAAGCAAAGGGAGTGGCATAAAATATGTAAAAGCCAGATCATACAACACATTAGGCCTAGTAAGGAGATCATATACTGTTCATAGTTTAATGAGAATCCATGAATGTAGAGATGAACTGGGAAAGAGACTGTTGCAGTGATTAGGGTACAAAGCGGAAACTGCCTGGACTAGAGTAAGCAGTGGAACTGGGGTGTAGTGTATGATGCATTTTAAACTAAAAGATGTGGGGCAGTGAGGGAAAGAGAATTCAAGAATGGCAAGTTTCAGGCAGTTGGTAGGTAATGATGTCATTCCTGAGACAGACTGGTGGATCAAGCAGATTTAGTGGAGAAATCATTTTGGATGTGTTCACTGTGGCACTTGCAAGTGCAGGTGTAATACAGCATGTTGAACACATGATTCTGATGCTTGGAGGAGAAGTGAACTGAACTTAAGAGATGTGAGAAATCATCAGTTGTTGCAGATGAAATTTACAGCCATGAGAAAGAGTGAGGTCACTAGGGAGAAAGAAGATGGCACAGAAGCCAGGGCTGAAGATTACCAACGCGAAGAGGCCCAGTCTAGGAAGCATGACCCAGGAAGGAGAGACACCAGAGTGAGCTGTCAAGGGAGCTGAGAGTGAGAATGTTCAAGAAGCATCTAGTCGCCAACTATGTCTAATTCTGTCTAGGGTCAAGTGTTCAATAGACAGGAAGTCATTGGAGACCAAGAACAGTTTCAGTGTGATGTTGGAGATGGAAGCTTAATTTGAAAATTTGTTATATTTTTATACTAATGAAGAAAAGGAAAAAAATCCCAAACTTCCTCTTCAGTGATCTGGTATAAATGGCAACTCTTTCAACAGTTCTTATCTTCCTTTTTTTTCTCTCTCCAGTTGAGGAAAATGTGCTTTCTTATTTAGTCAGCTGTCTGTTGAGGCTGAAACCACCCACAAGGAAGCTGATGAGTCTGTCACTCTTATTTGGGAAAGACTGGCCTGATTTATAATCATCTTTTCCTTTTCCTTCTACCAGTGAATTCCATCTTCTCTACTTCCTCTATTATTTGCTCAAATCCCACCTCCAATCGAGGATAGAACATCTGTTTTCGAAAGCCTTTCAACCTTGGGAAGCCTATGGCATTTGGCAAATAGTTTTCCCACCCAGGCCCCTTTGGTTTGTGCCCTCCCTGGACTCCTGTTTGCTTCCCCATGGAAGTATCACCAACCAAGTGATAATTAGTAGCTGTGCCTCTAATAGAGCCAGCTTCTAATATCGTTAATATATCTGCAAAAAGATAATGTTCTGTCACGGTAGTGACAAGGCCTCTGTGACCATAGAGGTCTTACCAAAAGGGAATGAAGAATTGACCTAAGCTGGCCTTAGCATAACTGTTTATAGTGAGTGTATAGTTTCTAAAAGAAGGGTCTTGTTCATAAGATTAATCATTGAATTATTTGTCACAAATTTACCCTAAGGAACAAAGACTTAAACCGCCCTCACCAGCCCAAACTAAGTTTAGTTCTTTAAGTCAAATTCCAGCATTTTCCTTTGCTGGGGTATACCTAGGATGGGAATAGCTATGTCATAGTGTAGGTGAGTATTTCATTTGGTAAATGATATTGCCAAACAATTAACCAAAGTGGTCATACTAACTTACACTCCCATCAGCAATATTCCATTCCAATTGCTTCACATTCTTACCAATATTTTTAACTTAAGCCATTCCAGTTGGTGTTTGGTAGTATCCATGTGGTTTTAATTTGCCTTTTCTTAATGAGTTAGAACTTTTCATATACTGATTGGCCATTTGGTGATCCATTTTTGAGAAGTGCCTGCTCAAGTCATTTGCCCGGTTTTTGTCTTTTTCTTCACTGGTTTGTAGTTCTTTATAATTCCAGGCATGAGACGTTTGTCAGATATTATGTATTGTGAATGTTTTTTCCTATCTGTAGTTTGCTTTTTCACTCTCTTAATGTCTTTTGAAAAGTGGTTCTTAAGATTTTAAGTTCCATTGATCAGTCTTTTTCTTTATGGTCCCTGCTTATCATGTCCTGTTTAAAAAATCTTTGTCACTTTCCGCTTCATTTTTAACTTACCTATGCTATTTATATGCCTCTTTCCCCACAGCTGAGATTCACGAGGGCAGGGGCTGCTGTATCTTACTCTGCTCTGTAGACTCAGAATCTAGCATAGAGCTTAGAACAGAGTAGGAACTCAGGAATCACTGGATTCATGAATTAATTCATGCACTGGCTGGAGTAACTGCACAGAGATTCTACTAATGATGAAAACAAACAATACTGTAAAAACCCTTGGTGCATATGTATGAGAAGTAAAATTATGTTATTAATATTCCTTTAAACTGTATATGAGCTTTCTGTGCTTTCTGTGAAATTTCTGTGTATGCAGATGTATATATGCCTGACACAAAAACTGGTAAACCACTCTGGGAAAGTTCATTAAATAGGATCCAGTTTCCATTTTCATGATAAAAGGGAATCATTTAGAGCCCAGGTGAATTCTTATGCCACCCAGAGAATTGAATTTTGATAGAAGATACTAGGCTGAGGACTCACAAAGCTTTATATAAAGAACAAACATTATAAAAGCTATATATGACAAACCCACAGCAAACATTATCCTCAATGGTGAAAAACTGAAAGCATTCCCCCTGAAGTCAGGAACAAGACAAGGGTGCCCACTCTCACCACTACTTTTCAACATAGTTTTGGAAGTCTTGGCCACAGCAATCAGAGCAGATAAAGAAATCAAAGGAATCCAGATTGGAAAAGAAGAAGTAAAACTCTCTCTGTTTGCAGATGACATGATACTCTATATTGAAAACCCTAAAGACTCTACTAGAAAATTACTAGAGCTAATCAGTGAATATAGCAAAGTTTCAGGATACAAAATCAACACAGAAATCCCTGGCATTCCTATACACTAACAATGAGAAAACAGAAAGAGAAATTATGGAAACAATTCCATTCACCATCGAAACAAAAAGAATAAAATACTTAGGAGTATTTCTACCTAAAGAAACAAAAGACTTGTATATAGAAAACTATAAAACACTGATGAAAGAAATCAAAGAGGACACAAATAGATAGAGAAATATACCATGTTCATGGATTGGAAGAATCAATATAGTGAAAATGAGTTTACTACCCAAAGCAATCTATAGATTCAATGCAATTCCTATCAAGCTACCAGAGGTCTTTTTCAGAGAATTAGAACAAATAATTTCACAATTTGCATGGAAATACAAAAAACCTCGTATAGCCAAAGCAATATTGAGAAAGAAGAATGGAACTGGAGGAATCAACCTACCTGACTTTAGGCTATACTACAAATCCACAGTCATTAAGACAGTATGGTACTGGCACAAAGACAGAAATATAGATCAATGGAACAAAATAGAAAGCCCAGAGATAAATCCACGCATCTATGGACACCTTATCTTTGACAAAGGAGGCAAGAATATACAATGGAGGAAAGACAACCTCTTTAACAAGTGGTGCTAGGAAAGCTGGACAGCCACTTGTAAAAGAATGAAACTAGAACACTTTCTAACACCATACACAAAGATAAACTCAAAATGGATCAAAGATCTAAGCATAAGACCAGAAACTATAAAACTCCTAGAGGATAACATTGGCAAAACACTCTCTGACATAAACCAAAACGGGATCCTACATGACCCACCTCCCAGAATATTGGAAATAAAAGCACGAATAAACAAATGGGACCTAATTAAAATTAAAAGCTTCTGCACAACAAAGGAAACTATAAGCAAAGTGAAAAGACAGCCTTCAGAATGGGAGAAAATAATAGCCAATGAAGCAACGGACAATTAATCTCAAAAATATACAAGCAACTCCTGCAGCTCCATTCTAGGAAAATAAACGACCCAATCAAAAAGTGGGCCAAAGAACTTAACAGACATTTCTCCAAAGAAGACATAAAAATGGCTAACAAACACATGAAAAGATGCTCAACATCACTCATTATCAGAGAAATGCAAATCAAAACCACAAAGAGATATCACTTTACACCACTCAGAATGGCTGCAATCCAAAAATCTACAAGTAATAAATGCTAGAGAGGATGTGGAGAAAAGGGAACTCTCTTACACTGTTGGTGGGATTGCAAACTAGTACGGCCACTATGGATAACTGTGGAGGTTCCTTAAAAAACTGCAAATAGACCTGCCATATGACCCAGCAATCCCACTGCTGGGCATATACACCGAGGAAAGCAGAATTGAAAGAGCCACGTGTACCCCAATGTTCAGCGCTGCTTTATTTACAATAGCCAGGACATGGAAGCAACCTAGATGCCCATCAACTGACTAATGAATAAGAAAGCTGTGGTGCATATACACAATGGAATATTACTCAGCATTAAAAAAAAAATTCATTTGAATCAGTTCTACTCAGATGGACGAAACTGGAGCCCATTATCCTGAGTGAAGTAAGCCAGAAGCAAAAACAACAATACAGTATATTAACGCATATATATGGAATTTAGAAAGACGGTAACGAGAACCCAGCATGCGAGACAGCAAAAGGAACGCAGATGTATAGAATAGACTTGTGGACTCTGTGGATGAGGGAAAGGGTGGGATGATATGGGAGAATGGCATTGAAACATGTTAATTATCATATGTCTAATCAATCACCAGCCCAGGATTGATGCTCAGGGCTGGTGCAATGAGATTTCCCGGGGGAGGGAGGAGGGAGGGGGGTTCTGGAGGGGGAGCATATGTAAACCCATGGTGATATCATGTCATTGTATGGCAAAACTAAAAAAAAAAGAACAAACATTATTCACCTTATAAAACACATTCATAAACTATCTCATTAGATCTTTACAACAGACCTAAAGCAAGTAAAATAAGTATTAGATTAGCTTCATCATGCATATGAAGAGATTATAGCCCAGAGGAATTTGACTTGCTCACAGTAACAGTGAGTTTGGGGAAATGATCCTATGTCATCTAACTACACTCTACAGCCCCACACATTGATGTCTGAGATTTTTTTTCTCAAACCCAAATTCCAACTAGCTTCTTGGAGGCAGTGCTGAAGTTCTTCATCATCTAAGAGATCTGGGTCTCAATTTCTGCTACAAATACCTATTAGCTATGTGAACTTGTATAGTTCACTGAGCCTCTATAATAATCTGGGCCTCAAGTTCTCATTTACAAAATGATACCTACCTCACAAGTTTATTTTGAGAAATAAGAGGCAAGATTCCTCTTGTGGCATAAGATGCAAGCCCTCTCCTTTTCTTGGATTTCAGCAAAAGGATTTTACATGCAGTGTCTGTTAGAACATTTCATGAAAGAAAGGGAAAGTTACTCAGTCCTTTCTGACTCTTTGGGAGCACGTGGAGTGTAGACCGCCAGGCTCCTCTGTCCATGGAATTCTCCACGCAAGAATACTGGAGTGGGTAGCCATTCCATTCTCCAGGGGATCTTCCCAAGCCAGGGATCAAACTGGGGTCTCCTGCATTTCAGGTGGATTCTTTACCAGCTGAGCTACCAGAACATTTCATAGTTCTGCTGATTTGATGGCAGACTGTCAGATATCATTCAGATTTTAGAAGATATTTCTGTTTCGAACCCAATGGCTTATCTAACAGCAAACACTGTTATATTATTAAAATGATGGTACAAGATGATGGTGGCCTGGAGCTTGAAAGAAAGTTAAAAATCTATTAAAGGAAGCACAGTGAAGATCAAAGTAAGGAAGGTAATAAGGAAAAAACGGATGGCTGCCCTGCTTGGTACTGTTTTTCCTAAGAGCCCAAACTTTGCAGAGAGTGAAACAGATATGGGCAGATAGTGTGTGAGACACTGCTGCCGCTTGGGAAAGAAGGGAGGCTGAGATATTTCTCATGGGTACCATCCTCTGACTGACTAAGGCATTTTAGCTCACGAGGCCGTGCCTGCTGGTTCCTTTCTTAGTGTCACATGAAAATGAGCAGAGAGTGGGTCATCAGGACAGGGCTCTTCAGGAAGAGGAAAGCTTCCTTGATGGAGACCTGTAGGCAGTGTTGTGGGGGCATGTCTCCACACCATGCACCCCCTTGGGTGACCTACGCATATAAATAGTGCCTCCCCTCCTCCTCTGTAGGAGTCCTGAAAGAACAGCCTGCAGTCCAGCCCAGCAGAAGTCCCAGCTGAGGCCACAGGAGTTTAAGCCTACTCTGAACACGGAACTCTTTTCCAGGTTCTCTCCCTCTCATCCTGATTCTTGCCACTGGAAGCAGGTAAGCAGAAATGAAGGGACCTAGTGAGGGAATGGCCAGCTAATAGTTTGGTCTAGCTTTTAAGAGTGCAAACTTCCAATGCAGAGGATACCTGCCTCAGCCACTGAACTCTGTGTGACTTCAGGCAATTTAACATCTCTTTGCCTCAGTCTATCAACTTCAGACCTTTACACATGCTTAGAATACTTTTCCCTTCCCAACTTGCCTATCTAATACCTTGTTGTCAAGTTTTACCTTGGATAACACTTCCTCCTGGAGGCTCTGCATTGCTTCTGCAGGCAGGATTAGGCAACCCTCTGGTGCTTCCATCACACCTTCAGTTGGACAGTTCTGCTCAGTACTTGCTCATTGCCTGGTTAGTGTCCCCACCAGACTTTAAGTTCCTCAAGAGAAGAGGTTGTCTCTGGTTCACCAGAGTGAATAGTGCCTTGGCAGACAGTGGTCACTTAATATAATATTTGACTGATGAAAGAATGATAAAAAGGCTGACTAAGTAATAAGTAAGGTAGATCTAGAGACACCCAGAATTTACAAGCTCTTCTATATGACTTAGCTGATCACTTAAAACTGTTACCCAGACATCTAGCTAATGAGTTGTTCACTTATCCCAGATCTCAACTTAGATCAGGGCCTTCCCTAAAGCCTGGTTGTAAAGTTTTACCTTATGACCCGGCTTGTCTCTTCGCATATCAAATTAGCCAAACTCTTTGCTAATCTCCTGCCTCTGGTTTGTGGAAGCATTTCTAAAAATACTGTGATTTCTAGAGGAACAAAGTCAGAGGGAGGAAGTGAAATTCAAACTGAGCCACTGCCCTGCGAGATGCAGCAGCAGCACAAGTGCTTTTAGCAGAGAAGTAGTTCAGCCAGGATCCTCTGAATCCCACTCATCCCAAAGGCCATGCTCAATTTAGTTTTCCTCTGCATGTTCATATCTTTTCCTTTCCCTTATTTATTCATTTAGCTGTACCGGGTCTTAGTTGCAGCACACGGGACCTTTGATTTTCCTTGTGGCATGAGGGATCTTTTCAGTTGGCCTGTGGGGTCTAGTTCCCTGATCAGAGATGGAACCTGGGCCCCCTGCATTGGGAGCACGAGGTCTTAGCCACTGGACCACCAGGGAAGCCCCTAGTTTCCCTTCTAAAACTCCAGATTGGAAATATGTACATAGAAGAGATTAGGGGTTTGTCCATGTCAGTGATCTATGTCTAGACAGGCCTTACTCATAGGTGGAATGATTCAAAGGCAGCTGAAGGCATTCCTGAACAGAAGTTTCTCCCAGCTGGAGAGCATGCCTCCAAGTCTAGCCACACACCAGTCCTTTCTTGGGCCCTTAACAAAATGTCAGTCGTCTGGGAGGTGTGTAGGTTAACTTGCTAACAGCCTGGATTGGTTAGTTCACCCTGGATTGGAGACACGCACTGAGAGTCTGGCAAGAGGCTGCATCACAAGCTCTTGGGGGTAAGGAATTGTTACCTTACAGGCACCCTGTCTCCTGACCACAGAGCAGGCTCCTCTCTCTGAGGACCTGGGGAGGAAACAGCCGGTACCATATTGGCTTGGAGGATTACTTCAGGAAAGATGGCTCCGTGGTAGTCCGCTGGGGGTCGGGGTAGGGGAAGGGACATGCCATCCCTCCTGATCCCTGGTGCCTCTCCCTTCCCTCTAGGTCCCTTGTATCTCTGGGGAAAGGGCCACTGTTCCTCCATATCCTACCCCCAATGGCTCCAAAGTGTGCCCCTCCTTCACAGAGGTCTGAACTAGCTTTCATCAGGGACAAGTTATTTTACTCACCGTGAGAAAAATGGGTTAGAGCGCAAAAACCCAGTGGAGAGGGCACATGGTGAAGGCAACTCATCCCACTGAAATATTGCAATTGCATCAGGAAATTCCCTGCTGGGAGGAGCCACTGAGATGTTTGGGCTCTGAGATTAGGGGAAGTAAAATCACCAAGGACTGCGGAGGCAGGGGAATGTGGGAGGTGGGGGCGGACAGCACAAGAGCACCCCACCCCTTCGCACCTCACCCAAATGGCCTTCTCAATTCTGCATCTGACACCAGTTTCTATGAAAAATGAAGTCTGGACAAACAAAAACTCCTAGGCTAATTAAGGTGGTTTGTTTGTTTTTAATTAAGTTCATAATTTGTATAACGGTTTTTAAAAAGTTTTGATAAAATTAAAATTTAGGATAGTCTTTCCCAGGAAGGAGTACTGGAAGATGATAGTAATATTTCTTAGTGGTAAGGATCCATTTTGTAAACCAGTTGTGTTTACATGGATGTTGTTCAATTATTCCACAGAACTAGTAAGGGAAAATATATACATTACACTTAATTCTTTAACTCTGAAATAGTATATATTTAGTTATATGTTTATATGTAAAAGAGAGATTGGGATGGAGGCTCTGATCCCCATGTATTTTCTGATTATGGGCAAAGCTGTGTGTTAGGAGAGGAGTGTCAAGAGCCTTAAGTTGAGACAGACATGTAACTGAACTGCAAAGTGGCAACAAGCCACTTGTTGGAGATGTCATGGTATTGATTTTTTCAGATTCACACTGACCTGAGTCTACCAAATACTACTAGTCCTATTCTAATTTATTTACATAAAAAGTTCACAGATCAGCGAAAATTTAAAAGAGAGAAATGGCTAAAAGTAACGGTGTAGAGGAGGCATTTTTTAATCTATCTGGACACAACATTTTAATTTTTAATCAATTTTATTGATGTATAATTATAATATAAAATTCACAAATTTTAAGAGTAATTTGGTTAATTTTGTCAATATATGTAGTGTGTATTCACCAGAATCTGGATATAGAACATTTCTATCACCTCAAAAAGTTTCTTTGTGTCCCTTATATTAATCCCCTCTGCTATTCCCAGCACCTGGCAACCACTGATCCACTTCCCATCACTAGACTATAGTTCTGCTTTTCTAGAATTCCATATAAACAGAATCATACAGTGGGTAGTTTTCTGGCTTCATTCATTTAGCATGATGCCTTTGAGATTCATCTGTGTTGTTGCACATATCAGTAGCTTACTGTGTTTTTGTTTTGGGGGGATTTTTGGCCATGCCACATGGCTTGTGGAGGAGTCTCAGTACCCTGACCAGGGATTGAACCCAGGCCACAGAAGAGAAAGCTCAGAATCCTTGACCACTAGGCCACCAGGGAACTTCCCTGAATGGTAGTTCTGAAGAACAAAAATCTTTAATTTTGAAGTCGTTTTTCACTTTTTATAGATTGTACTTTTTGTATTCTATCTAATAAATCTTTATTTAATCCAAAATCCCAATGATTTTCTCCATTTTTTTTTGTAAAATTTGTATTAGGTTTTAGATCCACGGTCCATTTCAAGTTAAATATTGAATAAGGTTTCCAGTAATAGGCAAAATACATATTTCTGTTTTACATATGGATTGTTCCAGGATCATTTGTTGAAGAGACTCTCCTTTTCCCACTAAAGTATCTTTTGCAAAAATCATTTGATTGTATGTATATAACTCTATTTCTGAATTCTCCAGTCTGTCCCAGTGGTCCATATGTCTGTATACACCATTACTTCACCGTGGGATTACTGTAGCTTTATTTGTCTTAAAATCACATAAGTCCTCCAACTTTGTTCTTCTTTTCCAAATTGTTTTAAAAAATCTAGGTTGTTTGCTTTTTCATGTAAATTTAGTTTCAGCTTGCCAATTTCTACACAAAACTCTAGCAGGATTTTGACTGAGGTTGCATTGATATTGAGTCTTTTGATTGGTGAACATGTTATATCTCTGCATTTATTTGGGTTTTTTCTCAGCAATGTTTTATAATTTTTAGTGTATAGGTCTTGCACAGACTTTGTTAAATTTATCTGTATTTCCTATTAATATTTTATGCTATTGTAAATATTCTTTTAAATTTTATAATTTATCATTGCTTATATATAGAAATACAATTGATTTTTGTGTATTTTTTATTTGGTAACCTTGCTAAATTCACCTATTCATTCTAGTAACTTTTTAATAGATTCCTTATAATTTTCCATGCAGATAATCACGTTACCTGTGACTAATGACATTCTTACTTCTTTCTTTTGTATCTGTGGCTTTCGCTGCTTTTTATTTTCTTATTGCACTGGAAAAGATCCCCTGTACAATGTTGAATGGAAGTAGTGACAGTGGACACTGTGAAAATGACGACTTTTAAAGCAAGAGGATGACACTGCACCCTGTGCTCTGGGGGCTTCCCCTACCTGTCAGTCCCAGTAACAGAGCTACATGACCCTCCTTCCATTAGTTACAGGACACTGTCCTCTCCCTGTGTGATGGCATGCTCACGGACCTGCTCCTGCATTCTGGGGCTGAGCCTCGGGACTACAGCCCTGTTTGCTGCTGTGGCCAACACATTGCTCCTGTTTCCTAACTGGGATGTGACCTACCTGTTGAGGGGCCTCATTGGCAGGCATGCCATGCTGGGCTCTGGGCTCTGGGGAGGAGGCCTCATGGTAAGTGTTCAGGGCTCCCTGAGTGTGAATTCCCAAAATGTCCCCCAGGGGTGGAGCAACAAAGTTGGGGTGAGGGAAGGAGTTTTGTAATCTCTTGAAAACAAGTTTGAGCTAACAAACTGATTGTGAATCTATAGCAACTCCAAGGGATAGAAGACCCTTGGAAGACTGATCAAAGTTTGCTGGATATTGGACTAGGTAGGCTGGGTGTGAATGCTGCTGTCCATAGAAGCACATCAGGCTAGTCATTCAAAATTGGGTCCTGACAGTCAAACCCAAACCTTCTGGGAAATATAGGATAACTAAGTCCATGTGCGATGTCCAACCACAACAGCCTTAGGTGGCAGTTAGAGATGTAAATTACCTAATCTCTTCTTAATACACATCCCTCTTCTCCCAGGTGCTCACTGCAGCTACCCTCATCTCCCTGATGGGCTGGAGATACGGCTGCTTCAGTAAGATTGGGCCCTGCCGAAGGGTAAGAACCTAATTCTACTCTTCTAAGAGTTAGAACGTCCTCACATTCTACAACTTTAGAGGCAGAGTAATAAAGAGGCAATTTCAGTTTTGGGGTATGAAGTCAGGTCCTGACCATACCTCCTAGAAGCCCTGAGCTCTTGGGCAAGGACCTCTGAACCTGAGGTCCTTCTGTTAAAACGAGTTAAGAGAATCAAGTCCAGGGAGCGTTAAAGAACCATGAATGTCTACACATTTGTGGGGAACTGTTCTTTTAAAATTTATTTTTATTGAAGTATGGTTATTTACAGTGTCCTGTTAATTTCTACAGTATAGCAAAGTGATTCAGGTATACATGAGCTGTTCTTATTATTAGTTTTAGCCTGTTGACCAATATGGACATGAATTACATTCTTTGTAGTCATGTGTCATTGATAGGAAATTTCTGGCTATTTTAAATATTTTTTAGAGCTGAAAGTTTTTCCAGAGATCATCTGATGACTAGATTCTAGTCTAACGCCTTCATTTCACAGAAAATGAAACTGAGGCCCAGAATAAATGTGCACTTTATTAATTACAGCAGCATCTATATATATTTGAAATATCTTAGTACATAAGTGTATAAGGTGTATTGCTCATTCAGCCTCAGACACATGAATCTGTGTCCTTTTTACAGTAAATCTACAGTCTGCTTTGATATCTACAACCCACGTTGGGAACCCCACTAATTTAGAATTACGTGTTAAAGAATTAAATACAAACACCCACATATCTCATTCACTATCTGTTCTCAGTCACGTCTGGTTTTCCCCTAGGCAAGTGGCCCTCAGACTTGAATGCGCACATCAGAATCCTTGCAGGCTATGCTAAAACACAGATTGCTGGCACCTGCAACCCCAAGAGTTTCTATCTCCATAGGACTAGGTTAGGGGGAGAAGAATTTGCATTTCTAACAAATTTCCAGGTGATGCGATGTTGCTGGGACAGGGACCATATTTTCAGAACCACCATCCTAGGCTTATGTCAGACTAATTCATCTTGTATCTTTTAACTTAAGAGTCAAAACTTAGTATGCACCTTTCTTTGGCCCCTCCCAAGTTTTTTTTTTTTTTTCCTCCCAAGTTTTAAACCAGCTTGACATCAGTGGGAAAATGACTATGATTCTATATAAAAACTACATATGATTTTTATAAATATATATATGTGTGTGTGTATATGTTTTATTTAAACTTTTAAAATATGTTCTTTTGGAAGGTGAAAAAAAAAATCTAGTACTCTGAGAAAGGAATCAATCTGGAAGTTAGAATCCTGCCAAGGAAATAAACACGTTGCTATCTTTTGGGAGGGAAATGAGTGGTACACAGACTAGAAAAGTACAATGATAGAACTCAAGTCATTTCAGAGTGTAATTTCTGACTTGGTCTCCCCGCCTGTCATTGTCTCCCTCCCTGCCTCCTTTCCTTTCTTCTCCCTCCTTTCCTTTCTTCCTTGATGTCAGAAAGAGAGGAATCATGGATGGCAGCTTGGAACTTTTTAAAAACTATAGCTTTCCCTTAAAAGGGTTGGAGTGGGGCTTGGACAACCAGTCTGACCCTTTAAGCCAGAGACTGAATGACTGCAGTCTGAATGTACAAGTTTTTTATGCCAATCTGCTGAGAAGCTCTGACGAGCCTGTTGAGTCAGGCTGAGCCTGCTGCCTGGTCCAGGTGCCAGTGTTTCTCCCTTCCCCGTTCTGTTCCTGCCTTCCCACCCCATCCTGGCTCTACTCAGTGACCCCTTGTCAACCAACCCTACCTTGGTTATGTTTTCAAGGAGGTGCTGTGGGTAGGATTATCCCCATGACTGGGGAAAGCCTGAGCACCAGAGAAGTGAGACTTGTCCAGATCACCCCACAAGTCACCTAGTCACTGAGTCATACCCCATCTCAGGCTCACTGTTTCTTCTCTCCTTGTATAGATGCTTACTGCTCTGTTGTCAAGTGGCCTGGCTTTGCTTGGAGCCTTGATTTGCTTTATCACTTCTGGAGTAGCCCTGAAAGATGGTCCTTTTTGCATGTTCGATGTCTCACCCTTCAATCAGACACAGGCTTGGAAACATGGTTACCCATTCAAAGACCTACATAACAGGTAAATGGATGGAAACTTGGATTTGCAGTTTTTCGGAAAGAGAAAGACACACACATGGGCTACAAACCCCTTTTGGTCATGCACTCGAGCATCCTGCTTCTCTGATTCTTAGAAAATTGTAAAACAACCTGAGTCACCCTCAAAAGTCTAGTCCTACGACCTGAGCTAAGGGTGAACCCAGGTTTCTATTGAGGTTGCTTGGACTTTTCTTACTTATTCCAATCCATGGTCTCCTTATTTTTGGGGACAGGAATTATTTGTATGACCATTCACTCTGGAACTCTGTCTGCCTGGAGCCTTCTAAAGCTGTCATTTGGCATGTGTGCTTCTTCTCCACCCTTCTGTGCATCAGCCTCCTCCAGATTCTCCTGGTGGTCATTCATTTCATCAACAGCTTCCTGGGCCTTTTCTGCAGCCTCTGTGAGAAGTGACAGGTAATGCCCTCTCACATGAGTGTTTTTATCATGTGCTGCCTTGAACCTTTCCTGCAAGAGGGGGTACGAATTATAAACAAATTTCCCTTTAGGAAGTCATGTGGTAATAATAACAATGATTCCTTGCATATATATTGAATGATACAATGCATTTTAAATCAATTACTGCAAGATGATATATTAATAGAAGAAACAGTTAAATCATTATTATTTTGTAGGAACTTATAGTCCATGAATGTCCTCCAGCCATGATCTCATTTCAGCTTCTCAACATCCCAGTAAAACTGGCCACATGTTAGAGATGAAGTCAAGGCTCCTAGAGGATAATGGACTTGCCACCCAAAAGCACTTAATTAGGTTCAGGAAAAGTCAGTACCAGAGCCCCTACCTTCCAAATTCAAGTTCACCAGCTTATTAATAAGACTGAATTTTGTGGCTCCCAAATTCATAGGTTGAAGCTCTAGTCTTCAATGTGACTTTGGAGATAGGACCTTTAAGAAGCTAACTAGGGCTGAATGAGTGAAAGATGCTCAGTCATGTCTGACTCTCTGTGACCCCATGGGCTGTAGCCTGCCAGGTTACATGACAGGGTTACATCCCCCTGTCCATGGGGATTCTCCAGGCAAGAATACTGGAGTGGATTGCCATGCTCTCCTCCAGGGGATCTTCCCAACCAAGGGATCAAACCCAGGTCTCCTGTGTTGCAGGCGAATTCTTTACCGAATGAGCCACCAGGGAAGCCCTAAACCTTAACTAAAGTTAGAAGGGGTCATAAGAGTGGGACCCTAATCCAGTAAGACTGGCATCCTTATAAGAAGAGGATGAGACAACAAGTACATGAAAAGATCTTAATATTACTAATCATCAGGGAAATGCAAATGCAAACCATAATGAGATATCACCTTATACCTGTTAGAATGGCTATTATCAAAAAGGAAAGAAAGAACAAATGTTAGTGAGGATGTGGAGAATAAAGAACTCGTGCCCTGTTGATGTGAATGTAAACTGGTGTAACCACTATGGAAAACAGTATGGAGGTGCCTCAAAAAATTAAAAAAAGAACTACCACATGATCTAGCAATACCACTTTTGGGTATTTATCTGAAGAAAACAGTAACACTAATTCAAAAAGATATCTGCATCCTCATGTTTGTTGCAGCATTATTTTCAATAGTCAAGACATGGAAACAATTTAAGTGTCTATCAACAGGTGAATGGAGGGCTTTCTTGGTGGCTCAGTGGTAAAGAATCTGCTGGCAAATGCAAGAGACACAGGTTTGACCCCTAGTCCTGGAAGACCCCACGTGCCCAGGAGCATCTAAGTTCATCGCCACAACTATTGAACCTGTGTTCTAGAGCCTGGGAGCCCCAACTATTGAGCCCATGTGCTGCTACTACTGAAGCCCAGGTACCCTGGAGCCCGCGCTCTGCAATAAGAGAGGACCACAGTAAGAAGCCAGCACACTGCAATTAAAGAGTAGCCCCCACTCACCACAACTAGAGAAAAGCCCACATAGAAACAAAGGCCCAGCACAACCAAAAAATAAATAAATAGATGAATGGATAAAGTAGTTATAGTACACACACACAATGGAATATTCTTCAGACATAAAAAAAAAAGAAATATTGCCATTTGTGACAACATGGATGGACCTAAGTGAAGTAAGTCAATCTCATTTATACATGGAATTTAAAACAATAGCCACCAAACTAAGTTTATAGATACAGTGACAGACAAGTGGTTGCCACACATGGAGTTGGGGAGTGAGAGAAATGGATGAAGGGAATCAAAAGGTACAAACTTCTAATTATAAAATAGTTAAGTCATGGGTATGTAATGTACAGCATGTGACTACTAATAATATGTATTGCATATTTAAAGTTACTAAGAGAACAGATCTTTAAAAAAATTTTTGTATCTAATATATAGTGCCAATGTTAACTAGAATTATTGTGGTGATCATTTTGCAATATATACAAATATCAAATCATTATGTTGTACACTTGAAACAAATATAATGTCATATGTCAATCATACTGTAAAAATGACAATGTAGTATATTTCCAGATTAAGCTTCAGAAAGTTTATTCACCTATAATAATAGATTTAAGAAGGAAAAAATCCTAATGATTTTCTTCATAAAGTCTGAAAAGGCATATGATAAAATTCAACATACATTCTTTACATCCCTTTTCTTAATTAAAAAAAAATTATTTATTTGACTGCACTGAGTCTTAGCTATGACCCAGGGTTCTTTGTTGTGCCATGCATATTCTTAATGTAGCATGTGGGATGCAGTTCACTGACCAGGGATTGAACCCTGGCCCCCTGCATTGGGAACACAGAATCTTAGCCACTGGACCATCATGGAAGTCCCTCAACATACACTCTTAATAAAACTCAAGAAAATGAGAAGACAGCTCCCTCTTTATCATGATACAACATAACTATCTCAACTTAAAAGTTAGCATCATGCTTAATGGAGGAATACTAGAAGCAATCTCACTAAAGTTCCAAACAGATGATACTATCATCATTATGACTGAATATGGTTCTTGAGGTATTAGCCCAAGCAAGTATTCAAAGGGAAATTAACAGATATAAAATAGGAAAGATGGTGAAGTTCTCATTATATTTGCACAATATGATTGCACATCTAGAGCACTCAAATTATATTACAAAGAATAAGAATTTCATACATCTAGGTACAAAATAAATATACAGAATAAAAAAATCTTCATGTATACAAACAACAAGCAGTTAATAGACATGGCGATGGGGAAATCCCATTTATATTAATAACAGAAAAAAAAACCCTAACTACCAACATAACAAGAGTGTGAAACACTTTTTTTATCTTTTTAGTTTCTCTTTATTTACTTACTTTTTGGCTGCACCATACCATGTGGCTGTGAGAACCTCATTTCCTGTCCAGGGAGAAAACCCAGGCTCTCGACAGTGAAAGTGAGGAGTCCTAATCACTCAGAGAATTCCCAAGAATGTGAAATATTTATTGAAGAAAACTTTAAAATAATACTGAATTTAACAAGATTAATAAAGTCACCAATGACATTTGGTGGAAAAGGATATGGAATTAGATATGCTGGTTTTAAAGTTCACATGAAAAATGAACAATTAGGATAGCCAGGAAACTTCTGAAGGAGAAGGCAATGAGGTGGGATTATACTAGATATTAAAAGCTAATGTAAATCTACAGTAATTAAAACAGTGTGGTACACTAAATGGAGTCCAGAGATAGAACTAAATATTTTTGAGTATTTAGTATATGATAAAAAAATGATGTGGGAGAAAAAGAAAATAGATGATAAACCAGATCTGTCTCTCCATGGGAGCACAGAGGAAAAGGCCATGTGAGGACACATCCAGAAGGTAACCATCTGCAAGACAAGGAGAGAGGTCTCAGTAGAAATCAACCTTGTTGGCACTTTGATCTTGGATTTCTAGCCTCCAGAAAATAAATTTCCATTGTTTAAGCCACCCAATCAATGGTATTTTGTTATGGAAGCTTGAGCTGACTAACCCACCAATGTTCTGTGCAGTTCAATAAGTGGTATATACTGAGTACCCACTGTATATGGGTACTCAGTATGCGCTCTATGCCTGAGACATGATCCTTGCCTTTGGGCCTGTCCCTGTCCTTAAAGAGCTCATGGTCAGGTTAGGGAAACACATCGACTAGTAATTTGAATGTCATTTGGTAAGGACCATGTTAGAGGTCAATCCAGGAGTAATGAGAGATTGAAGCAATCTGTCAAGAGATGAAGGAAGGCTTCAGTCATATCTGAACTGATTATTGAAATGGTTAGCCCAATAAAGAGTGAAGGGAGTGTTTTCCCAGCTGAGGAAATAGAATGGTTCAAAGGCATGGAGGAGAGACACACGATGGCAAGGGTGGAGACCTGTGATGCCACAGCTCCTTCAGTGTGAAATGCAGGAAGCAGAAGATCCCCCCAATCTCCCATTTGGGGACCTTTGGGCAGTATGGTATTGGGGGAATTTCTTCTCTTAGTTTTTTAAGCTGACAGGATAATACAGCTTTCTAAAACAGGACCAGGACTGATGCACTCATAAGCAGAAAGTGCATCCTAAGTCTGCTTCTTCCTGACTTTTGCCCTGGAGCAGCAGTGTGGTGAGGCTGGGGGATCTGTACGTCGACAATTATGGATTAAAGCAGGACACTGCAAAAAATTTCTGTAAAGGCTCAGCTAATATTTCAGACTTTGAGAACCATATGGTTTCTATTTGCAACTGCTTCCTTCTGCCTATACAGCAAAATGGCAATCTACTGGCTGGGCTGTGGTGAAGAAAACTACAGCATTTACTGCAGAGCAACAAGCAAGGAGAATGGACAGCTCAGGCTCACAATACTCATATTCCCCAATGGCTTTCAGGGTGAGGCTTACAGGTGAGGGTCCCAGGGAAAGTGATCAGCTCCTGAAATTTCTTCTGCCTGGTTCTTGGTGAGGTAACAGGGCAAAGTTACAGGAATCTCAATCATCAAAACTCTGGCTCTAGGCAGTCTATGGTCTAGTGTTTGTGGTCAGCGGTTTCCATCTGGTACGATCCTGATTTTTGTAAAAACAATTTAAGAACGTGCATCAGAAGGTTACCTATATTCCTCAAGGAAAAAAAATTCCCTGTAACTTTTTTATAGCTGACCTATTATTTATTATTACTTACTCTTTAACTCGGAAAGGCCTAGGAGGCGAAAGATTTTTTCACATGCAAAAAGTCAGGAATGCCTTACATCTGTCACTGAAACCGCTAACCCTGCCCTGCGTCCAGCTCGGTTTCCCTTGCTGCAAGCTACCTGTGTATCCCTGGGCCTCTACGGGCCTCAGGCTCTGTGTCACTTCCTAAGGTTGCGACGCCTGTGGAAGTGTTTTGTAAATCGGACAAAAAGAGCCCAGTCTTCGCCGAAGTTCTGCTCCCTGTACCTCCACAAACTTCTGGTCCAGCATCCGATGCGCAGGCGCAAGGGGGAGGGCGGCGAGAGCACGCTAAGAAGGGCGGGTCCCACGGCGCGGAGCGCGGGTCAGCTGCACGCAGGGTCAAAGGCGGCGCTGTCGCCCTGGAGACGGCTCACCAGCTGCCCGCGGCCACCGACTCAGTCCGCTTGGCGGAAAACGCGGGGCCAAGAAGCTGAAGCTATGTCGGTTGCCGCCTCCTTCCCTATGCGCACGTCCCTTCCTGCAGCTGACGGCTTGCCTGAGACTGAGAAGAACGCTGGGGAGCCGGAGAATACCTATATTCTGCGGCCCATTTTCCAGCAAAGGCGGGTAGAAGACGGGTTGTGGCGGAGGCGACCCGCGAGATCGCGGCCGGCCCCAGGCGGAGCTCGCCAGGGTGTCCGGAGGGAGCGCGGCGGGGGGCGGGGCTATGGGGACGGGGCTATGGGGACGGGGCGGGGCTAGAGGCGGAGGGGCGGGCAGGGGCGGAGCCCGGGTGTTGGCGGAGGAACTTGAGAGGGAGGAAGGGGCGTGCCCGGGGAAGGAAGGACTGGGCGGGAGAGGATGCGGTGCAGTTCTTCTTGGCCTTCCCAACGCAGGGAACAGCCGAGGACCGGACCAGCGACTGCAGGGTTAGAGCGCTCGGAGGTAGTCCCTAAAGAGTAGCACAGTACGGGTAGTTGACTCTAGGAGTTTCAGAAAGTGGACACAGAGGTATAGAGATGATTAGGTGGCAGAAAACAAACGGCTTGCTTTGAATGCCATTCAGTTTTGAGGGTTCATGGGTGCCTAAGTGTGCCCAGAATGCGCCTACTCCTCTGAACGAGACTTGCATGTGTTCATATTATAGTCTTACCCATGTAGTATCCAGAGGCTTTTGGTCTGCCACCCTGATACTTCCCAGAATTAAGGCACAAAGTTTTGTGTAGAGGATGGTCAGGGTTGTAGGATCCATCAATAACTTCATTTTCCCAAGATAAAAAAAAAAAAAATTAAGACTTTCCCAAGCCCCTCCTCTGTTACTTGAAATTAGATTCCCAAATCAAGTGCTTGGTGAATACTAGAAGCCAGGAACGTCAGTTATAATGTGATAAAAAGATTTCATGTAGCAGTTTTCTGGTGGGTAGTGCGTGTGTGTAAAGTCACCTCAGTCGTGTCTGAGTCTATGCAACCCTATGGACTGTAGCGCGTCAGGCTCCTCTGTCCATGGGATTCTCCAGGCAAGAATATTTGAGTAGGCTGCCATGCCCTCCCCCAGGGGATCTTCCCAACCCAGGGATCCAACACAAGTCTCATGTATCCTGCGCTGGCAGGTGGATTCTTCACCACTAGCACACCTGGGAAGCCCCTGGTGGCGCAGAAGGGACATTAAAAAATACGCTGTTATCTTGGTTAAACATTCTAAATACATAGAATGCCCTTCACCCGTGTTTCTGTTGTAAAACAGAGCAAGATTAACAGCAAGTATATATTATGTAGAAATAACACTGAGGTTATGACTTGCAGAATGCCTTTGATATTTCCTGAGAGTGGAAAGGACTTAAAGGAAAAGCCAGATATAGTATGCTTGTTGATAGGAAAACCACATTTTGAACAGATCAAGTCCTGTAAATTTATCCATGATTCAAAATTTACCTGTGAGAATAAGCAGCCAACAGACCAAAGAAAATACTATTGAAAAGTAGTAAGGGGCTACTAGTACTACCAAATATTAAGCTGCATTATAAGCTCAAAATTTAAAACATTATGATAACTTGGCACGTGATAAATAAATCAACTGAGAGACTGTATAGCCCAGAGAAGGAACCTAGTGTTGTAATATGTAATAAATGCAACTAAAATGCTAATAGTATTGTTAGGGTGGCTAAATTAGGGGAGTCTTTTTTTCTCTGTCTTCATTTATTCAGTAATTCATGTCTTCAAAAAACATTTGTCTACTGTGTGCTGGATGCTATTCTAGAAATGGGATATAACAATGAACGAAACATAAAAAATTCTGCCCTATGGAGCTTGTGTTGTAGTTGGGTCAGACCACAAAGAAGATATTTACATAAGTGAACCACATAGTGTATCAGATAGTAATAAGTACTTGGAAGGGAGATATGTAAAGTGATATAGTAGGAGGATGGTTTGAAGTTTTAGAGAGGGTGGCTAGGGAAAGAGACTTTTGAAGGAAGACTTGAAAGAAGTGAAGGAGCTAGATATGCATATAAACAGAGGAACTGAACTTCTTACAGAGGCTAACATCAAGTGCAGAAGCACTGAAGTTTGCATGTCTGGTGTGGTCCAAGAACAAACGGAAGGCTGGTGTGGCCTGAGTGGAGAGAACTGGGGGCAAAGTAGTAGAAAACAAGGTCAGCGAGTTTGCTAGGGCAGATCAAATGGGACCTTGCAAGTCACAGAATGTTGCTTTTACTCTGAGTGAGGGGGGAAACATTTGGGTATTTTAAACAGAGTGTCATGATCTGACACATATTTTAATAGCACCAGTCTAGTTACTATGTTGAGAACAGGATCTGGGGGTAAAGGCATCACTGAGACTTGTGAGGAGGTCATGGTGATCAGGAAAGAAGCAGTGGTAGCTTGGAGCAGGGTGGTGGTAGTTGGCTAGTGAGTGCTTGAATTTTAGGTTATTTTGAAGGTAGAATTAATAAGATTTGCTCATGAATGGGATGAGGGCTGTGAGAAAGGCAGCCACACTGACTCCAGGGTGTTTGGCTTGAGAAACTGGAAGAATGGAGTTACCATTGACTGAGATAACCTAGTTTTGGTGAGAAATGATCAGAAGCTCAGTATTGGATGTACTAAATCTGAGTTGCCAGGAGGCAACTAGGAAGTCATCTGGATGGAATACTGGTGGGAATATGTGGTCTGAAGTTTAGGGGAATGGTCTAGGCTGGAGATACAAGTTTGCAATATGACTTGTTTTCTTAATTTGTTTTTATTACTTTTATAATAAAAATATGAAAAAGAAGGATCAAATGATTGTAGTGACAAAAAACGGGGGAAGTTGAGCTGTGAAGTTCAACTTTAAGTTTAGGATTTTGGAGTTACCAATTGGGTGTTTTGAACTGATTCATTTAGGTTCAGACCCTCTGTGGTCAAAGACTGTATCCATGCTGTACTCAAGGAGGAACTGGCCAATGCTGAATACTCTCCAGAAGAAATGCCTCAGCTCACAAAACGTTTATCAGAAAATATTAAAGATAAATTAAAAGGTAATTGTGATGGTAATTGGAAATGACTTGTTCCCTTCAAAATCCAGTTTTACCAATTTGTCGCCTTTATTTTTAATATTTTTAAACAAGGGACATAGCTTAGCTGTGGAGTCTGTTAAATACAAATTTTTCTTTGGTGTTCGTCTTCTCAATTATTTGGTAACTTTCACTCATGCAGGTTTTTGCATATGGTGGGAAAGAGCAAAGGTGTGAAATACCTAGTTGTACTGAATGACTATCCAAGAAATCCCAGTATGCAGAAAGATCAGAAAGTACAGGGGCTCCTTTCCTCCATATCTTCTGGTATCTGCTGAGATATCAAGTCCTCGGCTTCCTATCATATCCTCCCAGATGGACCTCAGTCCATCTCTCTGGCTAAATCCTTAACTACTTGCCCTACTCAGCTCTCCACTTCTGCCTCACTCTACACCTGCAGGGCTGATCTCATGCTTTTCCTCCTTGTTCTTTGTCTTTCTATCTCTCTTACTCTCTTTAGTTAATAATGTCATGCCATCTGAAAATCCCTTTCTGTCTACCCTTTAAAAACTATTTATTTTGGCCACACCTTGTGTCTTGTGGAATCTTAGTTCCCCAGCTGGGGATTGAATGCAGGCTATGTCAGTGAAAGCCTGGAATCATAACTAGGCTACCAGGAACTCCCTACCTACCCTTTTTAAAAGACTCTTTTGGAGGGAAGAAATGTCTTTGTAATCATAATATGTTTTCATTGTAATAAACACATAATGTGTTTTTTAAAGTTATGTAAAAGCCTGTTAACCATGATAGTTTTTATTTAATACTTGATATATTTTCTTATTTTAGTAACGTCTTAATTTTTAGAAATATAAAAAAACACAAAGAAGAAAACAGCAATTCTATTCCATCATCCAAATTAACTTTTAGTATATTAGCATTGTTTTCAGATTTTTAATGAAATTCTATTAAAATTATTGTAAAAAATACATGCTTGCTATTAAAAAATTAAAGTGTAGAAAGATAATTAAAACTAGAATAATCACTTCAGATGCCTACACCCATGAAGAATCATGAACATCATACCAGACCTCTTTTCTATGTATGCATGCATGCGTGCTTAGTTGTTTCAGTCGTATCTGACTCTTTGTGACCTCATGAACTGTAGCCTGTCAGGCATCTCTGACCATGAGATTCTCCAGGCAAGAATATTGGAGTGGGTTGCCATTTCCTCCTCCAGGATATCTTCCTGACCCCACTATCGAACCCTGGTCTCCTGCATTGCAGGCATATTCTTTACCCACTGAGCCACCCGGGAAGCCCCTTTTCTATGTATATGTATGGATAAATACTTTAAAAACAATGATATACTATAGACTATTTCCCATAGCATGGTAGCATTTATTCCATATTTAAATAGTCCCTTCACCATGCTATTTCCATTGCTGAGTTCTTTTTTCTGGTTCGTTTCTTACCTAATAAGATTTTGTTTTAAGGTTTTTCAGGAAAGGCTCAGAAATGCTTTATTCCCTAGATTCTTTCATGTTTGAGAATGCCTTTAAACCAAAATATATTTTGGATGAATAAAATATTTTGAGTTAATTTTTTTTGAGAATCTTTCTTTTTTTTTTTTGGATGAAAACAACCAAAAACTTTTATTTCTGAATGTACAAGTGGGTGTGATAACTTGGACCAAAGCAAACAGTCTGGGAACACTAGGGGAACATGACCTACAGACTTGGTCTCAGCTCATGCTCAAAGGTTGAGTCTGTGAAATACAAAATGATCAAAATTCGATTTACTCATGGAACGGTGGGTGCCGAAGACACTTTTAAAAAGGACTGTGTTTAGGTCACCACGAAGTGCAGTGAAGACTGTGGCTGAAGGAATTTGGGATGCCCTGGACTCTTCCACTCACTGCAGCAAATTTGGGGAGCAGACCCTGTAAAACCTTTTGCCACTTCTATCTCTGCAGTCACCCTGCTCGGAACCTCGTTCATTCACGGGCACGTGGGTGATTGGGGAGTCCTGTCTGAGGGTGAGTGAGGAGGACCCTTAAGCAAGCCCCCACAGGGACCTTCACAGGGATTTCTCCCCAAAGGAGCCCGGAAAACCAGGAAGAGTACAGCAAACAAGCCTCACGTTGCTCTTTATTTTTTCATTTTTTGGTCATCTCATGTAATACGCAGGATCTTAGTTCCCTGTTGTCGTTGTTCAGTTGCTAAATCCTGTCTGACCCTATGCAATCCCCCATGGATTGTAGCCTGCCAGGCTCTCTGTTCATGGGATTTCCCTGGCAATTATACTGGAGTGGGTTGCCATTTCCTCCTCCATTTTGAGAATCTTATAGATAATTGCTTCACTGTCTTCTTGCATTAAATGTTATCATGGTGAAATCCAAGGCCAGTCTGATGTTCTCTGCAGAAAGAATCCTGTCCTTAACCTTGATGCTCAATAGCTTTTCTAGAGCATGGCTTGATATTGAGCATTTTATGTCTGTTAATCTGTGAATTTTATTCTTTCCATATTGGAGAAATTTTCTTGTATCTTTTGTTTCCTTGTACATTTCCAACTCCATTTGTTAGATTGTCTTCTTCAAGACACCAAATATCAATGTGTTGAATCACCTCTGTCTACCACATCTATTATCTTTGCTGTAATCTCTTCCTTTTTCTTTGACATATACTTCTGATTATCTTAAGTCAGTAATTCAATTTTCATTTGTGTCTGTCCTGTCTCTTGCCATTTTTAAGTGATTAGTTCTGCACTGATAGATATGGGTATTCAGTTTATTTCCTAGGCCTATAGTCTCCCTTTTCATCTTTCTGTTGTTTTGTAATCTGATTGAGTTCTTATTTTATTGAATTTGTAATCTGATTGAGTTCTTATTTTATTGAATTTGTAAGCTTATATTATGAATCAGTTGTGAGAAATTTCTCTTTTTTCCTTGATTTATGTTATCTCCTGGGTTGAGTTTTTTAGTCTTTTAAACAGTAAATTTCTTTTCTTGCTAGTTCTTTGTCTTGTTTTTGCTGTTTTCCTTATTACCATTTAGCTTCTTTTCATTTTTGCTCTGATGTGGTATTGGTGATTTTTTTTTAACTTTTTAAACTGTCCTCCCACTGTATCTAAGACTATATTACTTTTCCTTCAGAACTATGTTTTAAGCTCTGGGCACTTAATATTCAAGCACATTTCTAAAGCATGGGTATGAGAAAAGGAGGAAGAGGAATGAATAGAGAAGGAGGAAGCTCAGCTGAGCTGTGTGCAGTGTTTTTAAAAAATAACTTGAGTTCTGTCTCCTTTTGAGACTGTTAAGTATTCTGAATTCAAGTTCATATCCCTCAATGAAAGGGTACCTGTAAATGTTCAGATTATTTGCCTAATTTACTGTATGATCCTGGAGCTTTTACTTTCATAAAAAAAGAATTGGCTCTGTCTCAGTTTTGCCTATTTCACTTTTCCTTTTTTTTTTTTATTTTACTGTTTCCATTTTTCCTTGGTCAGAAAAGAGGGAAGATAAAGATGCTCATTCAGTTTTCTGTCCCCAAAATTTGGTGTTGGAGAGAATTTTCAGGATTTTGCCATTTTAGCAGTATAGTTTTGGGGGAGGTAGCCTAGTTGTCCTTGGCCATTCCATATACTCCAGAATCTTTTGGTTTCTTTTCTATCTTACTGAACAGCTTGTAGTTTTCTAAAGATCCCACACACTGTCTTTGCATGTGCTGCGCCCTTCCATAGAATGGAGAGACATTGTTCATTTCATAAAATCTCACTCGTCTTTCAGGACCCAGCTCACTTATCGCATCCTCCAAGAAGTCTTTTCTGGTTGTTTCTTCCCCATTGCCCAATCAAAGGGAAGAGCCCCCCCCCCCCCCCCCCCCCCCCCTCCTAATGTACCTGGTACATGCCACTCTTTGAATTACTACTTTATGGCATTTTCATTTTATTTTCTGTGTTTACCTTCCCAACTACTATGAGTTCTTTAAGGCAAGAAGGATGTTCTATTTACTTCTGTGTCTCCAGGGCCTAGCTCAATACCAGACTTAGAGCAAAAGAGAAAGGAAGGAAGCAAAGACCTATTGAGAGACCGCTGTGGAAGAGAAATGGGTAGAGACAGGAGGAAGCTTGTCTCTTGTAACCTCACAACATTTCCAGGAGGAAGGTAGTGATACTCCCATATAACAGTTGAGGGAGACTTAAACTAAAAAGTTAAATAACTTGTCTAAAATTACACACTTATTAAGCTTACTGTTAGAATTTGTCCTCAAATCTCTCTGACTCCCAGACTTACAGTCATACTTACTAAGAGTATAGACCAAATGCTTGTGTTCGTTATTAGGCAGATTTGTCTTCATTAAGTAGTTTGCCATATATTTGCTTATATATAACTTTCTTTTTTGTTTATCTTTCCAGAAATGGGATTTGACCGATATAAAATGGTGGTACAAGTAGTGATTGGAGAACAAAGAGGAGAAGGTGTATTGTGAGTAGTTGGTTTTTCCTTTTGTTTTTATTTTTATAAATTTCTTACTGGGTATTCATCTTCTTGACAGTTCAGTAAGATCCTGTCTTTGCAAGGGTGTGAGGAAAGGACAGTGTAATAAAATGCATGTGTGAACTGGTACTGGGCAGTGAGGTTGACAGTTTGGGTAAGTTCCATGGGGTAACTCACTCTTCATAGTGCCTGTAGGCTAATAAACCTTGGAGAGGTTATGTATATATGCTCCTAAGATAGTGTAGGATTATGTGTGTATGTTGCCTGGTTTTTGGTCCTACCATTTGCCTAAATTAATTTCTTTAAAATTGTCTGAGGGACAATTTTCTTAGCTATTGCTATTGGCCTGGGCTTCTGTTTCTTAAAATTCACTCTGTTTTTTTTTTTTTTTTCCCAGTCCTGATGTCAGTTACTTAACTTGTTTCTCTTATGTTTTTCTAACTGATTATTCTCTCCTTCACTGGTTCCTCTTTCCTGGCTACACTCAAAGCTGTGAACTTTCTTCAAGGCTCAGGTTTTACTCCACTACTCTTCTCTGTGCTTTTTCAATGAGGTCATTCATTTTAATGATCTCGAACTGTCATTCCCATACTAACAAGTTCAAAATCTGTACTTCTTATTTTTTCCTGTGCCCAAGTGTTAATCTCCTGTTTTCCTTTATAAACAATGTCTAGTCTAGTATTTTGTAAGACAGAATGAAAATATTTGCTGGATGAATTTTATAAAATACCCTGTAGATACTATCACTGAGAATTTTCACTGTAGATTGTTAGATTGGGAGAGGACTACAGATTTTTTCCAGCATCCAGTCCCCTTATTTTATAATGGCACTTATGAGGTTCAGCATGATTTGCCCAAAATTATGTATCTGGCTGGTGTGAGAGTCACTGTACTCTTTACCATGGTGTCCTCTTCCATTTGGTCAAAAGGCTTCAGGAGATTTCTTCACAGAGAAACTAGGAAATACTTTATTATTCTGTCACCTCAGATTCAGTGTGTTCAGAGTTCCATATTTCTCTTTCCTTCCTCTTCCTAAATCAGTCAGACATTTTCATTTCTCTGTCTCCCGCAGTATTACCCAGGTCCCCCTGCTTAAAGTGTGGAGTCCTCTTTTATGGAGCCCTGACTCTCATTGCACACACTGTAACCTGGATGCCAGGGTGGCTTAGCTTCCCCTTGTCAATGCTTGCAGACTCTGATCACTCTCCTCTGCAATTCACACACCAGATTAGTGTCCCTGAAGTATGTATGTCCTCTTGGAGAGTTTATTTCAAATCTTGTAAAGCATAAACTCAAACTTGTCCTGACTGACTGTTAAATGTGATCAGGTCAAACTCTAAAGTATGGCATATAAGGCCTCCCTTACCTCCTGCTAAAACTTTCATCATCTAAAATTTCAGGCATATGCAAAACTGCAGACACCAGGGAACTTCCATGTGTCTTTACTTAGCTTTAAGGTTATCAACACACTCATCTTATTTCATTTATACCTCCATCTACTCTCCCTGCCTCCACTAGATTATTTTGAAGGAAATTCTAGTCATCATATCATTTCATCTGTAAATACAATGATATTTATCTCTAAAATATAAGGGCCTTTTTAAACATAATAAAATAGCACATTTAAATATTGAAGATCCTTAATATTATAAAATATTCAGTTGGCTTTTTTTCTCTTCTTAAAACACACCAGGTAAGAGTCCATGCCTGGTGAGGTGCCTCGCTGGTGTCAAGGATATGGGTTCTCCTGTCTTACACTGATAAGTCCTCATCTGTATCATTGAAGGTGGCTCAATACTACATTTATCCACATTCCTTAAGAGAAAGAGATAGAAGGGAAACATAAATGTCTTTCCATTTTGAGCACTTTAAACTTACAGATTACACACTCTTCTGATTTCAGTTGTTTCTGTTGAGAAATCAGCTCTTAGTCTTATTTTTGTTCCTTTGGAGGTGATGTGTCTTTTTTCCTAGCCACTTTAAAATGTTTTTCTTGTTGCCTTTTTAGTATGATGTATATGGTTTTCTTTGTATTTATTCTACTTGAGTTCTTAGGACTTCTTTAATTTGCGGGCTCTTGAATCTTTTTGTATCAGCTTGAGAAAAGTCTTAACCATTTTTTCTTTTTTCTTTTTTTTTAACAAGTCTTTTATCTTAAAATAGTTTAGATTTATAGAAAAGTTTCAGAGATAGTACAGAGAGTTCTTAAATATTTCACATCCAGTTTCTTTGGTTATTAACATCTTCTATTAGTTTGGTACATTTGCCACAATTAATGAACCAATATTGATGCATTATTATTAACTAAAGTTCATACATTATTCCAGTTTCTTTAGTTCTTACCTAATGTCATTTTTCTGGTCTAGGATCCTATCTAGGGTACCATATTACATGTCTCTTTTTAGTCTTCTCTTGGCTATAACAGTTTCTCAAATATTCTTTGGTTTTGATGACCTTTGACAGTTTTGAGAGGTATGGGTTAAGTATTTTGTAGAATGTCCCTCAGATGGGATTTGTCTGCTCGTAATAAGCCTGAAATTGTAAATTTTGGGAAGGAAGATCACAGAGATAAAGTGCTGTTCTCATTATATTATTTCAGGGTACATGTTGTCAGCATTACATGTTACTATTGATGTTAACTTTGATGCCTATCTGAGTAGTATTTGTCAGATTTTCCACTGTAAAGTTACTCTTTCTTTCCTTTTCCATACTGTACTCTTTACAAAGAAATCACTACGTGCCACCCACACTTCCGGACCAAGCAGTTATACTCCACCTCCTTAAAGGCAGAGTGTCTACACAAATTATTTGGAATTTTTCAGCATAGAAGATTTCTTTCTTCTTTCCCATTTATTTATTTATTCATTCATTTATTTATTTCAGTTTGGACTACGGAAATTTATAATTTGGATTATAATCCAGTTCTACTTTATTTATTTCATTGCTCAAAGTGTTCCAGCTTTGGCTATTGGGAATTCTTTCAGTTGACTCCTGGGTCCCTTTTACATACCCTGCCATTGTGGGGTTTTTGAGCACATCCTTATTTACTGGCACTATAAGAAGTCTCACCTTATCCATTCCCTGCCCCAGCCCTAGAATCAGCCACTTTTCTAAGGAACCTTGATTCATTTTATTGGATATTGGCATTAGATACTAAGATCTGGGTGCTATATATGGCTATTATCTTTTAAAATATTGCCTCTGCTTCCTTGCTGTCTGCTGTCCTTTATGGACTCCAGTTACAAATATTTAGATCTTTTTACAGTAATAGACCTATCTGTTATGCTATTTTCTGATTTTTTTGTTTTCTGTACTTCAGTTTGGATATTTTTCTGTTGACTTGTCTCTCAGTTCACTAATCCTCTTTTCTATTCTGTCTAATCTGCTATTAATAAACCCATCAGCTGAATTCCTAACTTGTTATTATATTTTTCAAGTCTAGGATTTCCATTTAAAATCTTTTTTCATAGATTGTAATTGTCTAGTGAAATTATTTTCAATCTATGTTCTCTATCCTCCCTCTCTTCTCTTTTTACATTTTAGTCTTAGCAGTGCTTACCCTTGTCTCTGAATTGTGTGTTAGCCTGTTTTCTTTGACTATTTTTTTTGTCTTATTAATCTTTCATATGGCTCTGTCTCTTGGCATGCTTACTTTGAGTCCTGGATATTGTGTTAAAAAATTGTAAAACTTGCAGGCAATATTATTTTCCTCCAGAAAAGGTTTACCTTTCCTTTGTTATTCAGGTGGATTATGGTCTGCTTACCTTAATCCAATTAGATACTGAGCTGAGTTGAGGTTGGGTTGTTGCTGTTTATATAAGGCTTTCTCCATCTTTATCTCACTCTTCTTTCTTGAATGTAGCCCTCCAGATCTTTCGACCAAGAACCTGGAGTGTTCATTGGAACCCTATCTACTGACTTTTAGTCCTTTTCTTCTCAGTGTTAAACTCCTCTTCATTCCAAAGGCTTTTTCTGTAATGAATTAGTTTCCTAGAAAAGCAAAAAAATGTTCTTTCACAGTTCTGGAGATCCTACATTCAGAATGGGTTTTGTTGAGCTAAAATCAGGGTGTTGGCAGGGCTGTATTCCTCTTGGAGGCTCTGGGGGAGGGTTCCCTCCCTTCCTCTTCCATCTTCTAGAGGCCACCTGCATTCCTCAGCTCAAAACCCTTCCTGCATCTTCAGTGCCAGTAGCACTGCATCTTCAAATGTCTCTCTGACCCTGACCCTCTTGCCTCCCTGTTTCTTTTATAAGGACTCTTGTGATTACAGGAACCCACCTGGATAATCTCCCCATGTCAATATCCTTAGTTATATACATCCGTAAAATCATTTTTGCCATGTAATATTGCATTCACAGGTTCTGGGGCTTAGGACATAGACATATTTGGCCATTATTTTGCCTACCATATTTAGCATTTTATGTTCCTATGTGCACAGTTTCAGAATTTAACACGTGTCTTGAGGGGAAGCCTACCACGTGACAGGCTCAATTCTACTCTCTGCTTTTTCACAGGGATCTTGGTCCCTTCAAGTCTCCAGTCTTATGCCACTGCCACTCCCCAGCCCTGCAAGACTGCCAGCAGTCCTGCTGATTTCTTCTTCCCTAAGTAATTGGTCCTTTTCCTGGGCAAAGCCAGGCTTTCAACCTCTAGCTCTGTGCTTAGAGTCGGCAAGTTCCTCAGGGAGAACTTTGCTTCAGAGTTTCAGCTTACTTCATGTGGTTCACCTTTCTCTGGAATTTTGGCTCCCCTAGTATTTATTTCCTTCAGCAGCTCTCTGATTCATTTTATTTATTTTTTCTTGACTTGGTGGGAGCATTTGTCCTACAAATTGTCCCATCATATTTCTTCTAAGTCTTTTGACATAATTTTATAAATATATATACATATTTATAAATGCATATATGTATACATATTTAAATGAATATAACATTCTTTTTGATATAGCTAAGGGTTTTGAAATGACCCAAGTGTCCCAGGTTTATCTTGTGCATTTTCAGCCACAGTCTTAGAATTGGCCATTTTTCCAAGGAGTTCTGATTCCTTTTTTGGGAAATTGTGTAAAGAGACTGCAATTCGAAAATAAGGATTTTGTTTTGTGCATCTGTGTATCATTTACACCTAGCACTTTGCTTATATATAATACTCAACAAATACTGGTTAAATACATTTTATATTCGTGCTTTCACTTGGTTCTACTCAACTTAAGTACTGCTTCCTTCATGAAATCTTTGACTTTTTGTCCTCCTAAATTCTCTAAAATTCTTCAGCACTTCTACAGATTTAATTCGGCTGTTGTGCAACTTGGACTTGGAGGCTTGGCCTAGGTAGACAATATAATCCCTTTTAATCCTAAATAACCTATAAATCAGCACCAGTAATACATTATCTTATTTTTTAGGTGAGTATTAATTTTTTTTCACTGAATTAAGTTGAGAATTGTTTGAGGACAAAGCCAGGTTTTACTCTTTCTGGACATATGATACTTGCTAAATAAATACTTGTTGATTGATCTGTTAAGTATATTAATTTGATTTCATCCTGTTACATTTTGGAAATAGGTAGAACTTTTTGGATTTAAGAATGTGTGAAATCTTAGGCTGGGGGAGCTATTCTATGTGAAACTCAGGGAAAAAAAGGCTTTTAAAATTTAACGAATATAGTATGGTATGTGTATATCTTTCTCTACAGACTTGAAGCTGAACTGCCTAGGTTCAAAGCTAAGCTTTGTCACTTACTATATATTATAAATGACTTTAGACAAATTTACTTAATTTCTCAGTTTCCCTGTTTATTAAATGGGTATATTAATAGTACCTATCTCATAGGATTAAGTATGTTAATATAAAGCACTTAGACCAATGAGGCACAAAGTAGTGTTCAATAAATGTTAATGATGAATCATATACATACATTTAATAAAAATAAAACTTTTAAAATTACTTTTTAAAGCTTATTATATTGTGAATATATTTTCATGTTCTTAAAAGTTTTTTTTTGTAAAAAAAATCTTTAATGGCTTCACAGAATTTCATTACTAAGAAATACCATAATTTAATTTAGTAGTCTAATACTTCCTCATATTTGTTTCTGTTTTCAAATAGACTTTTATTTTGACTGACATTTTTTCTTATCCATTAACTGGGGCGAGGAGAATGGCTGGTTTTAGGATTTAGAGATAGCATAGCATCTTATAGAGATAATACTGGATAGAATTAGTTAGAAGATTGAATTCTAGTTTAGAATTGTCCCTTTCTTCTCTAGGATCCTATACAGTGATCAGTTTAGTCACTCAGTTGCGTCTGACTCTTTGCAACCCCATGGACTGCAGCACGCCAGGCCTCCCTGTCCATCACCAACTCCTGGAGTTTACTCAAACTCATGCCCATTGAGTCGGTGATGCCATCCACCCATCTCATCCTCTGTCGTCCCCTTCTCCTCCCACCTTCAATCTTTGCCGGCATCAAGGTCTTTTCAGATGAGTCAGTTCTTCGCATCAGGTGGCCAAAGTATTGGAGTTTGAGCTTCAACATTAGTCCTTCCAATGAATATTCAGAACTGATTTCTTTTAGGATGGACTGGTTGGATCTCTTTGCAGTCCAAGGGACTCTCAGAGTCTTCTCTAACACTACAGTTCAAAAGCATCAGTTCTTCGGTGCTCACTTTCTTTATAGTCCATCTCTCACATCCATACATGACTACTGGAAAAACTATAGCTTTGACTAGATGCACCTTTGTTGGCAAAGTAATGTCTTTGCTTTTTAATATGCTGTCTAGGTTGGTCATGGCTTTTCTTCCAAGGAACAAGCGTCTTAATTTCATGGCTGCAATCACCATCTGCAGTGATTTTGGAGCCTAGAAAAATAAAGTCAGCCACTGTTTCCACTGTTTCCCAATCTATTTGCCATGAAGTGATGGGACCAGATGCCATGATCTTCGTTTTCTGAATTTTGAGCTTTAAGCCAACTTTTTCACTCTCTCTTTCACTTTCATCAAGAGGCTCTTTAGTTCCTCTTCACTTTCTGCCATAAGGGTGGTGTCATCTGCATATCTGAGGATATTGATATTTCTCCTGGAAATCTTGATTCCAGCCTGTGCTTCTTCCAGCCCAGCATTTCTCATGATTTACTCTGCATATAAGTTGAATAAGCAGGATGACAATATACAGCCTTGACGTACTCCTTTTCCTATTTGGAACCAGTCTGTTGTTCCATGTCCAGTTCTAACTATTGCTTCCTGATCTGCATACAAGTGTCTCAAGAGACAAGTCAGATGGTCTGGTATTCCCATCTGTTTCAGAATTTTCCACAGTTTATTGTGATGCACACAGTCAAAAGCTTTGGCATAGTGAATAAAGCAGAAATAGATGTTTTTCTGAAACTCTCTTGCTTTTTCAATGATCCATTGGATGTTGGCAGTTTGATCTCTGGTTCCTAGAACAGGTTGGACTAAATAATTTGTTTGGTCTTTTCCAAACCTACTTTCTCAATTTTGCAGGAATTGAGCCCATTTTAGCCATAAGTCTAGGTATTATTTCCTCTAAAAGTCTGACCAGAAATAATCCTTAACAGAGCTTTCCACTCTGACTACCAAAGACTTCAAAGTATCTACATCTTCAGCCGTTGGGCAGCCTGTGAGTCTGAGGCTGCTAGACCCCCAGGCCTGTTACCTCCAGCTGCGAGCAGCCTCATCTGACTCCAGTCCCTTCTAGTGTACCCCGGATCTTCTGCTATACAAATATGATTTTCTGTATGTCATCTCATTCTGTGAAAAGATTTGGAAACACTGATACGTGAGAATGTGTCATGTAAAACTTTTGCTTATGGCAGATACATGTGGTTCAGATCCTTGTTATATTGTTGAGAATTTTCTACTATTTGACTTTTTAGCATGGCTGCTCGCTGTTTCTGGGATGCTGACACTGACAACTGTACTCATGATGTTTTCATGAATGTAAGTCTATTGGAAACCTTTTTTGCCTATCTTTAGGTCACGTGGGTGGGCATTCCATGTCAAATCCCTTAATATTTGTTAAGATGTGGGGACACTTTATTTATTTATTATGGCCTCACAGCATGTGGGATTTTAGTTCCCCAACCAGTGATTAAACTCATGCCTCCTGCATTGGCAGTGTGGAGTCTTAACCACCGAACTGCCAGAGAAGTTCCTGAGGCCACTTTAGTTTTAGACATTTGTCTGAGACGACCTCCAGATAAGATGATTTTACTGTCCATTTGTGTTATTAAAGCAGAAACCTAGTGTGCTGCTTATAGAAAAGGACACTTTTATATCTACTGATGATATAACTCTTCACAAGTTTGAATGTAGAAATAGCATACTACTTATTTGGTGCTAACAGACAGCAGTTTGTTAAGCTGCAAAGAAATTTGGGTGGCAGGGATTCCATGAGCAAAGGTGATTTTTGTTTCAGTCATAAAATTAATTACTTTATCTTAAAGCTATTTAGTAAAACTAAGCAAAAGTACAGAGGAATTTTTATAAAGAACTTTCATTTAAACATTGGGACATTATTGACATGAATGTTTCATATATTTTAAACATATGTTGTTATTTTATACTTGTTTCCAGAAAGGATCCTGTCTTCTATCCAAATGCTCTCAGATTTTGAGTTAGTAGAGTCAGACTTAAAGTATAGTAGAGTAGAAGAAAAGAACTAGATTGAGTGAATTGGGAGAGAGGTTCCATTTCTAGTGCTGTAACTTTCTAATTGAATGACTTTAGGTAAGTCATTGAGTTTTTCTCTGATTGTATCAGTAATATTAGAAAGCTGTACTAGATATTCCTAAAGACTGGCTGTGGGTGACTAAGAATAACTTGAGGAACTTGTTTAAAATACAGGTGTCAGGGCTCTGCTCAATAAATTCTGATCAAGTAAGCCAGGAGTTGAATCAGGGAATCTGAATCTTTAAAAAAGTTCTCCACAGGATTATCTTACTGCCAGGTATAGGAGCTGCTGGTGCAGATGATCCTAAGGTACCTTTTAGCTCTAAAATTCTAATGGTCCTACCAAAGTTTTATTTTATGCTCAACTAACCTGGGGATCAAAGGATGGACAGTGGGAAAGGGTTAGTCGCTCAGTTGTGTCCAACCCTTTGTGACCATATGAACTGTAGCCCGCCAGGCTTCTCATCCATGGAATTCTCCAGGCAAGAATACTGAAGTGGGTAGCCATTCCCTTCTTCAGGGGCTCTTCCTGACCCAGGAGTCGAACCCTGGAACCCAGGTCTTCTGAATTGCAGGTAGATTCTTTACCGTCTGAGCCACCAAGGCAGTGGGAAGCACTATGCAAATCTTCATATATCAGCTCTCTCGGGGAAGGGTCAAACTCAGGTGGTGGTTTCCCTGCTGTTTGAAAACTGCATATTTCCCTGAGTCGTTATATGATACAATTCATTCATTCAACAAATAATCCTGAGCTTCTATTATGCGCCTTGTATTTTAATGTTTTGATTTTGTTATAATGTTATTACATTTAGAAAGTAGAGAAGAAAGTAGGGGATAACCCGTAACTCAATTCCTATATTGCTAGGAATAAAATGGTGAATAAGACAGTCTTGATTTCAGCTTGTCGAGAGCTTATAAACCCATGGAGACTGGACAATACTCATATTAACCAATATGCAATTTAAAATTTTAGTTATTAATTATTACTTAGTAAAGATGATCAGGATCAGGTTTAGAATATAGGATTAATGGGGAAAGTGTCTAAAAGTCATTTTTGAGAGCCTGGTCTAGGTTGCTGGCTTAGTCTACTATATCTTTAGTTCAGTTTATTGAGTGTTTATTTAGACTTCATTTTTCAGTGCTTAAAGGATTTTGTTTATTTGGGAGAAAATCCCAGGAAGGGCCAGTAGGAGTTGAGGAAATGAGAGAGGGGAGAGAAAAGCATATATTATTGAACTGATTACCATGGATAACCAGGGCTCAATTCCTGTGAAGAACTCTGGGTGGCACTGGAAGGTGCCAATCAAAAGTGGAGTCTATATGACCAGTGCCAGTCTACGAATTGTTTGGTATAGGTCTTCAAAAAGATAAGTACATAAATTTTGTGTAAGGGTTTAGGAACTCTCATGGAATTTGATAGAGTAATTTTATGTTCATTGAATCTAATTAATAAGTTTAGGTTGTATTTGTATGTTTCTTTTTTCATTTCATTTCCTTAGTTAATAATTTTTATTGTATTTTATGAAAGTATCATTCATAAGGGATTGGAAATTAAGACAAACAAAAAATAGGTGCTATTGGAAATTAAAACAAACAAAAAAATACACAGACAGTACTATTTTATTTTATTTTATCAATACATATTTTATTGAAGTATGGTTGATGTACAGTATTTCAGATGCACAGCAAGGTGATTCAGTTATACACATATATTGTTTTTTAAATTATTTGACATTATAGGTTATTACAAGATATTGACTATAGTTCCCTGTGCTATATAGTAAACCTTTGTTGCTTGTTGCGTATCTATTTATTTAAATTAGGAATCTGGCATTCTATTCATACTAAGTCAAACAAGTGGAATCAAAATATTTTTAGTTAGGCAAAAATTCATGTTTGCTAAAATGCATATATTATGTATATTATTTATATGTAAGTATACATATTATTTATATGTAAGTATACGAAAGCTTTTCTACTATGCTTGAGAAAGAACATCAAAAGAAAAAAGGAAATGGAGTAAACATAAACTAAATGAAATGGGAGCTCTGAATATGAAATAGAAAAAGTGAAACAAACTAAATAGAAATAAAGATAATCATATAGTCCAATTGTTTTTAAACATGACTGCTCATTAGAGACATATTTGGAGCTCTGGAGAAAGAAAAAGCAATACCTGGGCATTTGTATTTTAAAAAAATTCCAAGATATTTCTGATATGCATCTAGATTTTAAAAAGTGATTACAGGATATAAAGTGTTATTATTTTCCTGTTGACCAATCATGATACAATGGTATTAAGTGTTAATAGTTACATAAACACAATAGTAAAAGATGTTTATCAGTTTTTACAGTCAGTAGCCAGACAAAAAATAAAAGCCAGCCATAATGGCAACATGATTAACCTAACAATATAAAATAATTGCATACAATTTGGGGGGTCAGGCAGAGTGATGTGGTAAGTAAAAGTACATACATGCACATGTTTTCATCTGCCCGAGCAAGTCTGTCTTTTGGTTAGCACATTTAATCCTATTACCATTTTCTTAATTGTTTTAGGTTTATTTTCTGTAGGTCTTTGCCTTCTCTGTGTTTCCTGCCTAGAGAAGTTCCTTTAGTGTTTCTTGTAAAGCTGGTTTGGTGGTGCTGAATTCTCTTAACTTTTGCTGGAAAGCTCTTGGTTTCTCCATCAAATATGGATGAGAGGCTTGCTGGGTAGAGTCTTCTTGGTTGTAGGTTCTTCCCTTTCATCACTTTAAATATATCATGCCATTCCCTTCTGGCTTGTAGAGTTTTTGCTGAGAATCTAGCTGTTGCTTTGATTATTTTATCTTTGTCTTTAATTTTTGTCAGTTTGATTACTATGTGTCTTGGTGTGTTCCTCTGGGTTTATCCTGCCTGGGACTCTCTGTGCTTTCTGGATCTGGTCGACTATTTCCTTTCCCATGTTATGGAAGTTTTTAGCTATTATCTCTTCGAATGTTTTCTCAGGTCCTTTTTCTCTCTCTTCTCCTTCTGGGACCCCTATAACATGAATGTTGGTGCGTTTACTGTTGTCCCAGAGATGTCTTAGACTGTCTTCATTTCTTTTCATTATTTTTTGTATATTTTGTTCTGTGGCAGTGATTCCACCATTGTGTCCTCCCAGTCACTTATTTATTCTTCTGCCTCAGTTATTCTGCTATTGGTTCCTTCTAGTATATTACTCGTCTTTGTTTGTTTGTTCCTTAGCTCTTCTAGGTCTTTGGTAAACATTTCTTGCATTTTCTCCATTGTTTTCCTGAGATCCTGGATCATCTTGACTATCATTATTCTGAATTCTTTTTCTGGAATGTTGCCTATGTCCACTTCATTTAGTTGTTTTTCTGGGTTTTGGTCTTGTCCCTTCATCTGAGACAAAACTTTCTGCTTTTTCATCCTGATTAACTTTATGTAATGTGGGTTTTAACTGCTGTGGGTCTGTGGTTCTTCTTGCTTCTTCTGTCTGCCCTCTGATGGAGGAGGCAAAGAGGTTTGTGTAAACTTTTTGATGGGAGGGGCTGGCAGTGGGAAAAACTAGGTCTTGCTCTGGTGAGACAGAGCCTTACTAGGTAAAGCTTTAATCCAATTATCTGGTAATGGGTAGATTGCCCTCCCTCCTCAGGCAACCCAGCCCTGGGGTCTGTGGGCTCTATGGTAGGGCGAACTCCAAGAGGATTTACGCCAAGGGGAACCTTCCCTGCCTGTTGCTTTCAGTGCCCCCATCCCTGTGGTGAGACTCTTCCAACCCATGCCTCCACAGGAGACCCTCCAACACTAGCAGTCTTCTCTCGGGTCACTGCTCCTTTCCTCTGTGTCTGGTGCACACAGGATCTTGTTTGTGCCTTCCAAGACTGGTATCTCTATTTCCCCTAGTCCTGTCAGTCAGTCAGTCAGTCAGTTCAGTCACTCAGTCATGTCCGACTCTTTGCGACCCCATGAATCTTAGCACACCAGGCCTCCCTGTCCATTACCAACTCCTAGAGTCTACCCAAACCCATGTTCTTCGAGTTGGTGAGGCTATCCTGCCATCTAATCCTCTGACGTCCCCTTCTCCTCCTGCCCCCAATCCTTCCCAGCATCAGGGTCTTTTCCAGTGAGTCAGCTCTTCTCATCAGGTGGCCAAAGTATTGGAGTGTCAGCTTCAACATCAGTCCTTCCCATGAACACCCAGGACTGATCTCCTTTAGGATGGACTGGTTGGATCTCCTTATGTTGCAGGAAGGGGGACCCCTTCCAGGGCCCGAAGCTGGGCTCTTGTCTAACACTCGGAAATGAATTGTCCGAGGAGACACATGTGCTGACAAAGCAAGAGATTTTATTGGGAAGGGCACCCGGGTGGAGAGCAGTAGGGTAAGGGAACCCAGGAGAACTGCTCTGCAGCGTAGCTCACAGTCTTGGGTTTTATGGTGATGGGATTAGTTTCTGGGTGGTCTTCGGCCAATCATTCTAATTCAGAGTCTTTCCTGGCATAGTCTTTCTTGGCATAGCTCAGCCAAGATGGATGCTAGCGAGAGGAATTCTGGGAAGTGGACGGACACACTTCCTGTCTCCTGTAGACCTTTCCTGAACTCGTCTGGTTGGTGGTGGCTTATTAGTTCCATATTCCTTATCAGGATCTCCTGTCATAAAACAACTCATGTAAATGGTTACCATGGTGCCTGGCCAGGGTGGGCAGTTTCAATCAGTGTGCTTCCCCTAACACTTACAGTCCAAGGGACTCTCAAGGACCTTCTCTAATACCACAGTTCAGAAGCATCAATTCTTCGGTGCTCAGTTTGCTTTACCGTCCAACTCTCACATCCATACATGACTACTGGAAAAACCATAGCCTTGACTAAACAGACCTTTGTTGACAAAGTAATGTCTCTGCTTTTCAATATGCTATCTAGATTGGTCATAACTTTCCTTCCAAGGAGTAAGCGTCTTTTTTTTTTTTATTAAAAAAATATGGAACGCTTCACGAATTTGCGTGTCATCCTTGTGCAGGGGCCATGCTAAATCTTCTCTGTATCGTTCCAATTTTAGTATGTGTGCTGCCGAAGCGAGCACGTAAGCGTCTTTTAATTACATGGCTGCAGTCACCATCTGCAGTGAGTTTGGAGCCCCCCAAAATAAAGTCTGACACTGTTTCCACTGTTTCCCCATCTATTTCCCATGAAGTGATGGGACCAGATGCCATGATCTTCGTTTTCTGAATGTCGAGCTTTAAGCCAGCTTTTTCACTCTCCTTTTTCACTTTCATCAAGAGGCTCTTTAGTTCCTCTTCACTTTCTGCCATAAGGGTGGTGTTATCTGCATATCTGATGTTATTGATATTTCTCCTGGCAATCTTGATTCGAGCTTGTGCTTCTTCCAGCCCAACATTTCTCATGATGTACTCTGCATGTAAGTTAAATAAGCAGGGTGACAATATACAGCCTTGATGTACTCCTTTTCCTATTTGGAACCAGTCTGTTGTTCCATGTCCAGTTCTAACTGTTGCTTCCTGACCTGCATACAGGTTTCTCAAGAGACAGGTCAGAGGTCTGGTATTCCCATCTCTTTCAGAATTTTCCACAGTTTATTGTGATCCACACTGTCAAAGGCTTTGGCATAGAAAAAAATAGATGTTTTTCTGAAACTCTCTTGCTTTTTCGATGATCCAGCGGATGTTGGCAATTTGATCTCTGATTCCTCTGCCTTTTCTAAACCCAGTCCTGTGGAAGTCCTATAATAAGATGCCACTGGCCTTGAGGTCAAATCCCTTGGGGATTCATAGTTCCTTTGTCTCATCCCAAAGCTGGTAAGCCTGACGTGGAGTTCAGAACCTTGACAACAAAGGGAGAACTTTTTTGGTATTATTATTCTCCAGTTTGTGAGTCACCCACCTGGTAAGTATGGAATTTGATTTTATAATGATTGTGCCTCATCCAGCTGAGGTAGAAATTGCTAGGTAGTAAGTGTAGGACTCTGAGACCTCAGTATTGTTTTCATAAACATCTCGCTCCATTAGCCTAAAGTTATACTCTTTCTCCCAGTTCCTGGAATGTGTGCTTGGTGTGATAAATTATCAGCACTCAGATCCAGGGAAGGGCAGTAACTAACTTCTGTTCCATATGCCTGAGGGAAAAACAACTGATGATCATTAATCTTAAGCCTATACATCAAAGTCTGTTCAGTTGCTCAGTTGTGTCTGACTCTGCAACCCCATGGACTGCAGCATGCCAGGCTCCCCTGTCCATCACCAGCTCCCGGAGTTTACTCAAATTCATGTCCATTGAGTCAGTGATGCCATCCAACTATCTTATCCTCTGTCATCCCCTTCTCCTCCCACCTTCAATCTTTGCCAGCATCAAAGTCTTTTCAAATGAGCCAGTTCTTCGCATCAGGTGGCCAAAGTATTGGAGTTTCAGCTTCAGCATCAGTCTTTGCAATGAATATTCAGGGCTAATTTCCTTTAGGATAGACTGAGTGGATCTCCTTGCAGTCCGAGGGACTCTCAAGAGTCTTCTCCAACACCATAGTTCAGAAGCATCAGTTCTTCAGCACTCAGCTTTCTTTATAGTCCAACTCTCACATCCATACATGACTACTGGAAAAACCATAGCTTTGACTAGATGCACCTTTGTTGGCAAAGTAATGTCTCTTCTTTTTAATATGCTATCCAGGCTGGTCATAGCTTTTCTTCCAAGGGGCAAGCATCTGTTAATTTCATGGCGGCAGTCACCATCTGCAGTGATTTTGGAGCCCCCCAAAATAAAGTCTGTCACTGTTTCCATTGTTTCCCCATCTATTTGCCATGAAGTGATGGGACCAGATGCCATGATCTTCGTTTTCTGAATGTTGAGTTTTAAGCCAACTTTTTCGCTTTCCTCTTTCACTTTCATCAAGATGTTCTTTAGTTCTTCACTTTCTGCCATAAGGATGGTGTTATCTGCATGTCTGACGTTATTGATATTTCTCCCAGCAGTCTTGATTCCAGCTTGTGCTTCATTCAGCCCGGTATTTCCCATGATGTACTTTGAATAAAAGTTAAATAAGCAGGGTAACAATATACAGCCTTGACGTACTCCTTTTCTTATTTGGAACCAGTCTGTTGTTCCATGTCCAGTTCCAACTATTGCTTCCTGATCTGCATACAGGTTTCTCAAGAAACAGGTCAGGTGGTCTGGTATTCCCATCTCTTTAAGAATGTTCCACAGTTTGTTGTGATCCACACAGTGAAAGGCTTTGGTTGTAATCAATAAAGCAGAAAAAAATGTTTTTCTGGAATTCTCTTGCTTTTCCTATAATCCAGCGGATGTTGGCAATTTGATCTCTGGTTCCTCTGTGTTTTCTAAATCCAGCTTGAAAATCTGCAAGTTCATGGTTCAGAAACTATTGAAGCCTGGCCTGGAGAATTTTGAGCATTACGTTGCCAGCGTTGGAGATGAGTGAAATTGTGTGGTAGTTTGAATACTTTTTGTCATTGCTCTTCTCTGTGATTGGAATGAAAACTGACCTTTTCCAGTTCTGTGGCCACTGCTCAGTTTTCCAAATTTGCTGGCATATTGAGTGCAGCACTTTAACAGCATCATCTTTTAGGATTTGAAATAGCTCAACTGGAATTCCATCACCTCCACTAGCCTTGTTTGTAGTGAAACACAACTGATGATTATTAATCTTAAGCCCATACATCTGGTCCATTGTAAAATGGCCAGGGGCATTAAAAAGGGTGGCAAATTAATCCAAGGATCAGGAGAAGCCATAAAGATGTTAAGTTAAGCATCTTGACCTTTAAACTGATTAGTTAAAAATTATGTATTTTAAGGACAGGAGCCAACCAAAAATATACAGATTAAGGATATAAATACTGCTGTAAGTCCCACCTTTGGGTGACTCTCTAACCCCTCTCAGTGTCTATGCTGAGAGCTTTGTACTTTTCTTCTCTTTAATAAATCGTTTTTGGTTGCTACCCTGAGTGTTTGCGTGTTTGTGAAGTTCATTCTTCAGCTCCAGAAACAAGAACTCAGATTCTCATTTCATCTCTACAGCTTCTTCTTTGTTTTTGATGTGGGATACCTTTTTTTCGGTGGGTTCCAGTGTCCTCCTGTCTATGGTTGTTCAGCAGTTAGGTGCCAGATAGCACTATTTCAGAACATAATAATCCCACCCAAGGAGCCAGGGAACTGGGCTAACTGAAGAATTTGCTTTTGGTTAATAATCACATACTTGAAGTCATATTCTCTTGCATCATTGCCAGGCTGGAGGTGAGATTGATGGGTTAGGAGGTACTGAGGCAGGTTGAACTCCTCTAGTAAGTACCTAAAACATGTTTTAACAAATTTATTAGGATATGGACCACATTTTGAGATTCTGAGTTAAAAGGCGGACAAATATATTTTATCAATTAAGAACAAACAACCAGACATCATATGTCCTTATCCAGAATTTATAACAAGGTGCTATATTTTCATTATCTGTAATACTATAATATGTTTGGATTTGGTAATGCATATACTTTAAGAAAGTCAAAGCATTTTAATTATATTATTTCTTTGATAAATCAGGAAGAATGGGAATACTTAAAGTTTAAACATTACGTAAAGTACATTACCTTGCGTTACGTTTCTTCATTCAGAAAATCTATTATTTAACCACCCTACCCTTTTAGTTAGCAACTTTGTAGCTATATTGAGGCAAGAAAATCTAAAGCTATACTCTGGAAAACCTGTTTCTTGAAGAAGGGATAGTCTTCATGATTGAAAACTGGTAAATATCTGAAATGATGTTAATTTCACATCTGTGCTGTCCTTTGGTACTAACTGAAATACTAACAATGGATTCATGTTTGCTTTCTATTTTTGTTTTTTTTTTTAGGACAGTTTATTCTGTGTTGTAGCGGCATTTGGCTGTTTCTACTACTGACTCTTTGAAAGCTGGAAAAAGATATGATTATGAAGAAATATGAACTTTTTTACATTATTAAATATCTTGACAAAATAAAATGGACAGTTTGGCAACTGAGTCAGTTTTAGGTCTTATTTTAATGTTTCAATTTCATTATAATGTTACTACATTTAGAAGGTATAGAAAAAAGTAGGGACAATCCATAATGCAATTGTTCAAATGAAACCAATGTTTTTTTTATTTGCAGGGTTAAAAACATCATATATACAGTTTTGTAACTTGATTTTTCACTTATAATGTCGTGTACAATTTTTATATCATTTTATTTGATTATAATTTTCATCAGCCTACATTGATAGTTGCAATTCCATTAGGTTGTACACCATTGGTTATTTTTGCCATGTCCTTATTGTGGGGTTGATTATTTCTAATTTTTCACTATAACTAACTCTGAGATCAATTTATTTGTGCATAAAGTTTTTTTCCTGCATTTTAAATTATTGCCTTTATCTTTCATGTAGTATTTTTACTCAGCTCTTGCCACTCTACACTTTCCACAGCTTGTTAGTTTATACTTGTATTTGTTTTATCCAGGGTTTGCCCAGTGTCACGATCGAAGAGTTTCCAGGCTGTATATGAAATTATTTTCCCTTAAGACTCTCAGAGGTGGGACGTCCCCAGAAGTCTGGTGGTTAAGACTTCACCTTTCAATGCAGGGGGTACAGGTTCGATCCCAGGTTGGGGAGTTAAGATCCCACATGCCTTGCAGCCAAAAAACCAAAACATGAAACAGAAACAATATTGTAACAAATTCAATAAAGACTTAAAAATTAAAAAAAAAAAAAAGACTCTCAGAGGTTATGATGGTACTATCCCAACTTCCACTGTCTTCGTAGTAATCTTCCCCTTAGATGTCTTCTCCAGCTAACTGTCCTTATTTTAAGCACCTTAATCTATCTGCACTGTTCAAATAACTATTTGAAGCTCAAAAGGGAAGGGTCATAATATAAATCCTTTATTTTCCCCTGGTAGCTCCTCAGCAGCTGCTTACCTACCATATTTCTTCTCAGCCGCTTTCAAGATAAGCATGTAAATAAAAATAAGTAAATACATGGAAAGGTTCTTTTACATACTTATTCCGTAACATTGGCTATTTACTTGCCTTCTTGAAAGTGAAAGTGTTAATCACTCAGTCCTGTCCAATCTGCGACCCCATGGAGTGTAGCCAACCAGGCTCCCCTGTCCATGGAATTGTCCAGGCAAGAATACTGGAGTGGGTTGCCGTTCCCTTCTCCAGGGGATCTTCCCCATCCAGTGATGGAACCTGGGTCTCTTGCATTGCAGGCAGATTCTTTATTTTCTAAGCCACCAGGGAATCCCATCTACAAGGGACTCCTCCAAAGGGGTTTGCTAGTTTCTTTCTAGCAAAGGAAAACATTTCTTTTCACCAGTCACCCTGCTGTGTGATTTCCTACCAGTGACCACCCTTGAATTGTTCCAGCTCAGATGGCCCCCAGTTGACGCCTAGGGGTCATCTCTCGGTGAGCCAACCTGGGTTAGAAACAACCGAAACACAGAGGGCTTTTCACAGGGCTTGGTTGGCGGACGTGCATCTCTTCACGTCACCCATACAACTGCAACTGTGGGAAGCAGCTGCAGACCATAGTGTGCAGGTAGGGGGTGTCAAGATTGGAGGTGTCGCGGCCATCTGCATTGTGAATGTGCTGGTATACGAGTGCCTGGCACCGCGTCAGGCGCTGAGGTAGAGCAGGAAGGACTAAAACGGACAGGTCCGCCTGGGAGGGACTGAACCCGGAGCTGGGCAAAAGGCGAGCCACCACGTTAACGCTTCTTGACGGACTGCCAGTGAGCAAGAGTGACAAGTCACAGCCGTGTCTTATTACAAGGTACATCCGTTTCTTCACCGCACAGTCCAGTTCCGCAAGGTAAGTGACCCTTTGCCATTTTCTCTTCTCCGTTGGTGAGTTCAACTCAGTCACTCCGCCCTCTGGGGCCTCTATGGAGGCGGAACCACTGTGTCAGAAGTGGTTTTCGAAGAGAAGTCGTGGTCGGAGTGATAAGAGGGCGGGCAATAGGCGGGATTTCCGGTCCGTGCTTCCGTCAGCTGCCTTTCCCGGGCGTCTCCCCGCAACCTCGTCGATTTCTCTTGTCCGTGACGCGGCGCACTGGAGAAATTCGACGGGACAGTGGCCAGGGGCCAGGGGCCAGGGAAACGTGAGCTGCAGGTAAGGATCGGGTGTGTGTATATCCTTACGGCTCTGTTTGAGAGGAGAAACTGTGGTGCTGGGACCACCTGGAGGAGTGACTGAAAGAAGAGTGGATCAGTGACAGCGAGGGGAGTGTGAGCTACGACTGCGAGGCTACTGTGACCCAGGGGCATTGACAGCGAGGGGACTGTGGCTGAGACGTAGCTGCTTGCGAGGGGTCTGTGACCCAGCAGCAGTGAATACTAAGGGGCTCTGACCTCGGAGAACAGGAGGCAGAGGCTGCGTGGGGACTGTGACAGAGGAAGTATGAAGCAGTGACAGCGAGGAACTGTGACCAAGGGCCAACGACTCGGAGAAGACTGATCGATGGATAGTAACTGTGAGGGGACTCTGACCTAAGGGAACATGAAGCAGCAGCTGCGAGGGGACTCTGACCAAGGAGCAGTAACTTTGAGGGGGCTAAGTTGGAGAAGACTGTGAAGTCAGTGACTGGACAGGGTACTGTAGCGTTTTGTTTGAATAGGGGTGTGGTGACTGGGTGGAGAAGGTTAGACAGACCCGAGTTTAATTTGATGGACAAACCTCTTGTGGCTGGGAAGCTTACCTCACCACTGAGCTACAGCTTCTTCCATTGTGAGTGGGAAGTTTGGATTAGATTAATGTTTCCTAAACTGTGGGTTCTGTCCTGTTATTGGGTTCTGTAGTCCATTTAGTGGAGGGAACTTGAGGTTTACAAAAAAAAGAAAAAGAAATAGACCTGAAATTTTCACATAATAATGGTATTATTTCATGAAACTTGTTTCAGTTATGTGTGTGTGACGTTATGATGCAAAATGAATTTCATGTATCTTAAAATGTAGTAAAAAAAAAAAAGTTGGAAAAACACTGGACCAGATTATTTCTGAATTTTCCTTCTGGTCTGAAATGCCATGATTCTACAGTGAGGGGACTATTTGGAAATACCAAGATGCAATTAGGTAGATCTAGGGCTGGGGCACATCCTCTACCAGATTGACTTAACTGAAGAAGGCTTCCCAAATAAAATTGGAGTAGTTTTAACTGAAGACTGAAACTCAAGTCCTCAGTTGGGAGAACCAATACTTATATATTGAGGTATTTTCTTAATCACTTAGAAAAGCAGTGAGGATATAGGGGTTTATGATGGGAAAAACTGTTAGGAGTAGACACTGAGTAAGGGGGAAGCTTTGAAGAGGGTAGAAACAAGGCTTAGAAAAGGAACTGAAGGTAGAGACAGAAAAGATTCTGCTGAGAATAAAGTGACCTTCAGGGTCCTTTTCAATCTTAATATTTAATGATTCTGTAAATACAGAGAATTGCTAGTAAAAAGGTACTGGTTGAGAATGAAATTTGTTGTAGTAATCTGTGGTGAACAGATGATCGTCATGGAGAAGATGGGATGACCTGGAGAGGTCAACAGTGGTGACTAGAATGCCACAGAGGAGAAGCTTTAATGTGTTTAGCTATCCAGCTCAGTGCTTTTTGGAGGCCATCATTGGAGGCCAAGACCAGCCTAGTGGGAATGTTACCATGCTGTGGATAAATCAACTGATGTTTTAGCTTGGGTTTATTTCCTACTGATTCCCTTTCATGAGGACTGTTAGTGATGCAGATGAAATTGAAGTGAGTTTCACTACTTCCTCCTCTTTTACAGCGCTTTGTAGAAGGTGCTACTTATTGATTGCATCACCTAGTGTTTTAAAAATATATATCTAATAGAAGAAGCTTGAGACAGTTTTAACTTACCAGACACTGTAGTTATCTGATAACCTGATAGTCATTCCCACCCTTTATACACATATACACTGTGTCATAGCAGAAGAGATTTCAGAAAGATACTTAAACGGGAATCAGTTGGGAATGGTGAGGGATAGCCTTTTTTTTGGCTGCACCAGTCTTAGTTGCAGCACAAAGGATCTTTAGTCTTCCTTGTAGTATGTAAAATCTTTAGCGTTGGCTTGTGTGATCTAGTGCCCTGATCCAGCCCCCTGCGTTGGGCGTGTGGAGTCTTAGCCACTGGACCACCAGGGAAGTCCCAGAGAGAGCCTTTGTTTAGCTAAAAAATGGCTGTTTCTAGAATACTATATGTTTACTAGGCTTACATTCTATATAACTAAAAGGAACTACTCAAGAATTTGTTCCTAGAACAGAATATACTACTTAAAGGTTACTCATCAAAGGGAAGATGTTTAGGCTTGGGGACTGCAGCACTGCCTCTGAGGTTATTTGTGTTTGCTGAATGAAATGATTCTTTTTGATTTGACCTGCTTTGTAAATTCCTTTTGGAAACAAATATAATGGCCTAATTGATAAAGAAAGAACATTATTCCTTCCTCAGCCTATGATATCTTCTCTCAGAAACAGTTGAGGTTTTATTTTTCTTGGGGATCTCCTCTTTGGATATGTGACTCCTTAAGAAGAATCTAGTCAGAGCCTTGGATTCCTAGTGACTTTATCTGATGTTAACACTGACTTACTCTGTGACTATGGGAAGAATTATTGCTTTCTCTTGCTTTAGATTTCCTTACTGTGGCAGAAAAAGTTGTTTTTCTGGTTAAATAGCTCTTTAATAATCTGAAAAATACGCATACTAACCACATTTAATATACAGTCTCATGGAGTTTGTTAACCATCTGCCTTCATTCATGATTTTCCTGTGGAGCTATCTAATCTGTAGGTTAGATGATTCCCCTTGGGAGTTGAGTAACCTCTTCATGTTATAAATTCTGATTAATTTATGAAATAGTCATAGAAAAAACAAGCATAATAATGATGGATAAGGACAAAATAATAATAATTACAATTTTCTTATGTTTTTCTTTCACAGTATTTGCATAACTCTCATGTGAAGCCAAATCTTCTGACTTTCCTAATAGAGATAATTCCTCCTACTGAATCAAACAGAAGTTCTTACACTAGCATTTATGTTCTCCTGAAATAGATTAGAAAGAATAAATTTTTTTAAAAGTCATGATTTAGGGGGAGTTTTTTCAGTTAGAGAATTCCTAAAGTCAGGCTACTTCCCAGTCATTACTGGTCTGTGAGAGCTCCTTTTTATTCAAGATTGTGGCTGATTCTACATCTTTTACTTATGTATACATAAGTCACATTAGAAAATAATAGGAAGAAGAGAATGAGAACAAGGCTCAACTTTCTTGCTTATCTGCCTAGAGAGTTAACTTCTAGCACTTTCTCTTTCCTAAGCTTAAACCTTTCTGTTTCTAGTCCTAAACTACTCTTTTCACAATATTCCTGTCAAATATTGGGTACCTGGACACATGTATGACATATGATTTGTTAATTGTTTATGAATGGTTTGTGACAAACTTAAATCCTAACTTCCTTCCTCTATAATTTATTCAGTAAATTCAGGGAATATACATTTTTACATACTTTATTTTGCAGTATATGCCAGGGCACCATTTTAGAAGGGGAAAAAAAACCAAACCAACAGTGAGTCTCTAGTATATATTTGACACTGTGTTAGGTTTGTTTACACTATTTCATTAATATAAGTAAGTGAATTTCCTGTATTTTCCTGTTTGCAGATCACATAAGTAGATAGATATATAGCAGGATTGGAGGGAGGTTTGTTTGTTTTCTGTCTTTTTTTCCTGCCTTTCTGTTGGTAAATCTCTTGTTGAGAGTTTAGTTTGAAGCTTTCTGCGTTTGGACTAGAATGTCTGCTGGGGGAACCCATAGATTTGCTAGGCTGTTATATCACATTCACAACTATTTGCAAACCAGTTTGAAGTGAAGGCTGCTAAAAATAGTAATTTATAATCTTTGCTCTATATTAGAGAACAGAATGAGCGTATGGCACTTAATAGAACTGGGTGATTCTGCTTTGTTTGTTTTTTTGGCCCCTAGGTCTTAATGTTTTTTGTTCCATGGACCACTTTGGCATTATGGTGAAACCTTGTGGACTCCTTTTTTTGATTAATGTTTTTATATGCAAAAGAGTACATAGAATTATAAAGAAAACATTGTGTTGATATGTAGTTATCAAAATATTTTTTAAATGTGTGAAATAGCAATGTAGTTTTTATTAACATAGTAAATAAAGCTTGCTGTCTATCAGTCGGTCTTATAACTATGATAATTTTTAATTGATCATGTGTTTAAATAGTATTTCAAGATATTTGTAACAAGTGTAATATGAAAATATCTATGATTTCTATTGGTGACAAAGTCTATTTTACTAAGTTTGCTATTACTGTTGTGACTTACACTCAATAATTGAAGGATGGTGGTTTTGCCAGAGGCTAGTGAAAATAAAGATATACTTTTTTTAGTCTCAATCCCAGATTCCCTGAATCTGTCATAGACCCTGCCTTAGAGATATAAACCAGCCTAGGGAGAACAAAATCTAAACACAGGGTTTACACACTGATTCTTACAGTAGGATAGTGGCAGAGCACATTGTTCAACTGTAAGAACTGTTACAAGTTTCTGGTTTTTAGGATAATCTCTGTCCTGAAATCCAACCCTCTGTGGTCAGGCCCAAGTATGGTCTGTGACTAACCCAGAGTCTGACACAGAGTAAGTGCCTACTCACTGTTTGTTAAGTAAGAGTTTCTCTGGAGAAATTAGAGGGAAGAGATCAAGTTCAAAGCTTAGATCTTAAATGTGGCCATTTACTGATCCTAAATATTGAGGCGTAACATTGAACCCTGACTTAAAACTAATCTGTCTGTGCCGATAATGTTGTGAAATCACCTTTACACTTAGAATTTCCCAAAGCAGGGATTCTTTTGACTTACTCTATATGGTGTAAGGATATATACTGGTTAGTGACATTGTTACTGATGTAGTCGCTAAGTGACGTCCAACTCTTTGAGATCCCATGGACTTTTTAGCATGCCAGGCTCCTTTGTCTTCCACTGTCTCCTGGAGTTCTCTCAAATTTATGTCTATTGAGTCAGTGATGCTATCTAACCATCTCATCCACTGTTGCCCCCTTCTGCCCCTGCCTTCAGTCTTTCCCAGCATCAGAGTCTTTTCCAATGAGTTGGCTCCTCACATCAGGTAGCCAAAGTATTGGAGCTTCACCTTCATCATCAGTCCTTCCAGTGACTATTCAGGATTGATTTCCTTTAGGATTGACTGGATTGATCCCCCTGCAGTCTAAAGGGACTCTCAGGAGTCTTCTCCAGCACCACAATTCAAAAGCATGCGTTTTTCAGTGCTCAGCCTTCTTTTTGGTCCAATTCTCACATCTGTACAGGATTACTGGAAAAACCATAGCTTTGACTAGACAGACCTTTTTGACAAAGTGATGTCTCAGCCTTTTAATATACAAAGTTAGCTTTTCTTCCAAGGAACAAGTGTCTTTTAATTTTATGGTTGATGACATAAACTGCAGTAATCCTGTATCAGGAAGTTATGGTATGCGAGGACTTCCCTGGTTAAGACTCTGAGCTTTCTAATACAGGGGTCCCAGGTTTGATCCATGATCAGGGAACTAGATCCCACATGATGCAACTGAGATCTGGTGCAACCAAATAAAGTGTTTTTTGTTTTGTTTTTTAAAAGAAAGTTATGGTACAATTTCTTGAAATAATTTCTAGCAGTGTCCTCCACATTAGAACTGTTCACATAATCTAGGTAGAATTCGCTACCAAATTATTAATAAAACTGATCTTGTTTTCATCTAGAATAGAGTTGGCAAACTTCTGAGGTAAAAGGCCTGATAGTAAATATTCAGCTTTGTGGGTCATACAGTCTCTGTTGCAACTACTCAGCTCTGTAGTTGTAGCACAAAAATGGCCATAGGCAATACATAAATGAATGAGTGTGGCTGTGTTTCAGTAAAACTTTAATCATAAAAACAGACTGTGGGCCATTTTTGACTTGTACGCTGTAGTTTTCTGACCCTTGCTGTAGGAATTCTGCTAGTTCTTGAATCCAGCCCTTCCTTCCCACTATGGGCTAGATATATCCTCCCTCAAGCTTCAAAGATCTTTATAGAAAGGGTGATGTGGCTGCACTGTTATCTGTGGGAAGGGCTGAATGTACAGCAAATGACATGATTAATGCCAACAGTATTTGATTAACTTTAATCTAATCTAGAAGTTCATAGAGCTTGCCTCTTAGAGCACTACTTTATTAAACTCTACAGTGGTAAAAGCAGATAAAGATAACAAATATGAAGTATGCTTGCTCATTTAGCTTTGGAATTGGGCATTGGTATGCCAGTAGAAAATTGCTATTATTGTTCAGTCACTCAGTTGTGTCTGACTCTTTGCGACCCCATGGGCTTGCAGCGTGCCAGCCTTCAATGTCCTTCACTATTTCCCGCAATTTGCTCCAACTCATGTCCATTAAGTCAATGATGCCATCCAACCATCTCATCCTGAGTATAGGGTTGTATTGAGGGCAATTATTGTAGGCCCAGGAATGAGGGGAAGTGGCAAAGGAAAAATTCTTGTCTCATTTTTTTTTTTTATTTTTAACTCAAATAGTTCCTGTAGTACTCAGTCAAATTTGAATTAGATTTTTGAAACTTGAAGAGTACATATGATATGATTGCAGCTTCTAGTATTTAGGTTGTTGCATAGCTTAAGAAGCAGTGTCCATCTCCTCTTTTACCCTGGGGTGCTTAGTAAATCTACCAGCAATAAGGAAGTAGAATATAAGGGTAGGAGTTTCTAAAACTGCACTTTTAGGAGACTTTCATCTTTAAAACACAAGCATATACATACCAGCACCCAGATATTGTCTCCTTCAAGACATTCATGTTGGAAAATCACTTGATTAGATTTATCCTTCATATCTCTGTCCTGCCACCCATACCTGCTGACACACACTTCCACTTCTTTTGTGTGTGTCTTTAATAGCGGAGTTGATCTGTCCAAGCAGGCATCTACTGGAACACTGAAGAACAAGGCAGCAGTGTGTACTGGGAGGTGAGTCAGCAGAAATGGAGCCAGATTTTGTGAATCTGGGTAAAAATCACTGGAGCAGATACTACATTCTATATCATGAAAGCAGTTTGGAGACACTAAGGCACTTACTAGCCAGGGTAGTGATAGTGTGGGTATTTATGTCCATATTTAGATTCTGTGTTTGAATGGGTAATTTGAGTGACTAAGATGAAGTGATTTACTAGGGACTGAATATGTAGTAGTGTTGGAAAAATTGCAAATGCTGCATTCTAAATGCCAGCTCTATTTTCCTCTTTTTTGTTACAGCTTCTTTTGACGTAGAAACTTTTGGGAAGGGTAAACAGCTAAGGAGTAGGAGGTTTTGGCCCATCTTGATGGGCTCAAGAGAGAGGCACTGTATTTTGTCTTCAGCTGTTTTCATCCTGACTCATCTCAGCTTAATTAATGTAGGTGCTGTGGCTGGAAACCAGAATCTATCTGCAAATTATTAGGCAGTCTCCTGTTCCCCATCCTCATTTTGCTCTTGGACTGTATTGGTCTGAGGAGGTTCCATCGTTTCCCATCCCTACTACCCACTGTCAAGTAGATATTAAGGCAGCCACCGTGTGTGTGTGTGTGTGTGTGTGTGTGTGTGTGTGTGTATGTGTGTGTGTGTGTGTGTGTGTTTTCCCTCTGGAATGTAGATATTTAAAGTCTCCTCCTCTTCTGGGAACATCACTCACTTTTACTTGAATAGCATTAGTTGATTACAAAGGGGTAGTTATCATAAACAGAGAGTTTGGGAAGTATTGTTCCTCATTGTTGGAAATATTCAGTGATTACTGGGCAGTTGTGAGTATAATAAAGGTGGTATAGTTTAAGGTAAAGCTAAGTTTCAGTATAATGAACTTGAAAAGCCAGCATGTATTTGCTACCCTCAGTATACTCTCATCCTCTCACACACCTTTTCTCAGTAGCAAATTTGATGGTCTGGCAGCTGTCTATTGGAACTTTAGGGAAACTGGGGGTAATTTCTTTCATCAGTTTAGGCACAAGTTATTAAATTTTTCTATATACCTTCAAGGTGTGTACGTTAGTAGATATGAAGAACATGGAGATGGTCTAAGAGAGCCAGTGAAAAATGAAAAGCGTGGGCACGCTATAAAGTCAAAGTTTAAAAATAGTTTTAGTATTAGTTCTAGAGAAAAGGCGTGAGAGTTAATCTCTTTATAATTTCTGTTGTTATGGAATGTCTGGGGTCTTGGTGTTTTCTACCTCCTAAAAAAGTGGAAAGATATAGAAGTATTTTACACTATAAAACAAAAAATATTAGTTGTGTTTGTTCTAAATCCAAAGGATCTTTAGACTTCAGTTTGTCTGATGCATAATGTTCAGTTTAAAGTATAGTGTAAAATATAGCATAGGAAACAAAAGTCATCTTTGGGAAATGAAAGAACTATATGTAAGCAGATAAGGAAAAATACTTTTGACAGGATGAGAGCTTTGTTTTACCATGTTTGTTACACTTTTAAATTGACAAGTATTTGGTATCTTTCCATCAAAACAAAACACTAAGATGTGTAGTGTTTTTCAAAATTTCAAAGAATCTTTTTTAATTAAATTTATTCAAATAGTTATAGAACATCTGCTGTGTGCTAGGGCTCATTGCTAGATATCAAATGCATCAATTATGATCTTGTGGTTCTAAGTGATAAGAAACCCAACTTACCTTAGTTTCAGCAAAAAGGAAAGTGTACTGGATGGCAGAATTAGGCAATTCAGGATCTGGCTTCTCTCCATCATCAAAATTGCTTGCTCTATGTTGTCTACTTTGAGAAAGACTCTTCCTGGTTATAAGATGATCACTAGATTGTCATCCAAGAGTTATGTCTCCAGGTTTAAATTCACAAATCTTTGTCCAAGCATTCCTGTCTGACAAGTCCTGGGCTTCACTCTGTACTATCTTAGGTCACCTATCACTGCATTTCCCACCCCTCTCCTCCCCTAGTCTGTGGCCTGGGAGAGAGATGTGCTAATTGGTTCAGGTTTGGAACGTGGTATCTGATGGTATGAAGGGTGAAGGTCACACGGGCCAAATGATACTGACTCTCCAAATGAAAATGGTCCCTCTCTAGAGCAGGAGATTGCACAATGGAAAGACAAACAACATTAGGGAGTTTGTTTTCTAATCTCTCATTTGATCCTTACTATAACTTAGAAATTAAGTACATTTTATTAGAAAGTTCCTTAATCTCATGAAGAATCTCTTAGGGTCAAGGCATTCACCTTAACTTAGAGTTAAGGTACAAGGAGGAGCTAAAAAATATTTTTTTGGCTAATTTTTTTTTTTTTGCCCAGCCACATGATTTGTGGGATTTCAGTTCCCTGACCAGGGATCAAACCTGTGCCCCCTGCAGCAGAAGCATGAATCCTAACCACTGGACCACCAGGAAGTCCCTGGGAGCAGCTAGAATTAACTCCCCTTATATGTGATATGATTCCTGGTCTAGTGCATCCTCTACTCTTCTGCTCTAGCCCAAACCAAAACCTAAGTAGTCTGTCAGTGATATGCCCAGTAAGAAGGTGTTCTGTCTTTATAAAAGATGAAATTAAATTCCTGCCTGGCACAGTGTAGTGCATGGCCAGGGTGGAAGAAGTGGTTTTGTTTAAATTCAGGTATGACCATTTTATACACTAGGCAACATAATGTGGTCATTAAGTGCACAGATCTAGAGCCAGAATGCCTTGGTTCCAATCCTGTTTTTGCCCTTTCCCAGACGTGCCATCTCAGTCAAGTCATTTAACCCAGCTGTGCCTCAATTTCTTCATCTGCAAAATAGAGTTAATAGTATTATCTGCCTCATAAGATTGTTGTTATTTAATATATACAAAAAGTTTAGAGACTTCCCTGGTGGTTCAGTGGCTTAGACTTTATGCTCCTAATGCAGGGGGCCCAGGCTCAACCCATGGTCAGGGAACTATATCCCACATGCTGCAACTGAGAGTTCATATGCCACAACTAAGAGACCCACATGCTGCATCGGAGATCAAAGATTCTATGTTCGGCAACTAGATAAATAAAAAATATTTTAAAAATATATAATATATGCAAAAGGTTTATAACTTTCTGGCGCATAGGAAGTACTCCGTGTTAGTTTTGCATGCATGCCTGCTAAGTCGCTTCAGTCATGTCTGACTCTGTGACCTATGGACTGTATCCCTCCAGGCTCCTCAGTCCATGGGATTCTCCAAGCAAGAATACTGGAGTGTGTTGCCATTCCCTTCTCCAGGGGATCTTCCCAACCCAGGGATCAAACCCATGTCTCTTAGGTCTCCTGCATTGGCAGGCAAGTTCTTTACAGCTAGCGCCACCAGGGATGCCCGCATTAGCTATAATTTTTATCATCACTATTATCATCATAATCTTTGGGACAGTGATAGAGAAATGTGGATTATGTAATAATACAATGAAACAGGTTTACATCTGATTGAATACTGTAATCATTAAGAATTCTAAATATATTTTTTATTCTGTTTTCTAAAGATAAACTCTCGTGTGTTTTATATTGTACTAATGTAGAGTATTACAAGTGGATCTCAATGAGGAGAAAGGGTTCTAGTGGCATGTTATGTTGGTATATGGTGACATCTATTCTGATCAGTATTTTCGGTACTAATGTGGATGGAGACATAAAAACCATGCTTTTCAAGTTTGTAGATTACATAAAATTATGAATGCAAAGCGATAGATGGCAGTTACAATTTGAAATTATTATTATTTTTTTTATTATTATTGTTTTTGCCATACATTGTCATGATATCACCATGGGTTTACATATGCTTCCCCTCCGGGTCCCCCCTCCCTCCTCCCTCCCCCCCGGGAAATCTCGCTGCACCAGTCCCGAGCATCAATCCTGGGCTGGCGATTGATTAGACACATGACAATTAACATGCTTCAATGCCCTTCTCCCATATCATCCCACCCTTACCCTCATCCACAAAGTCCACAAGTCTATTCTATACATCTGCGTTCCTTTTGTTGTCTCCCATGTTGGGTTCTCATTACTGTCTTTCTAAATTCCAACAAACAGATCAAGATGGACTTTTGTAAAGCAATTATCCTTCAATAAAAAAAGTTTTAAAAAGATAAACTTTGACAGGATTGTGACCAATAAAATGAATAAATATATTTCTATATAATCTTTGCTTGAATGACCTGGTATGCTAAAATGAAATGCCCCCTAAGGTCACCTAGTCCCTTTTCAGTTAACTCTCATTCCTCAAAAGTATTTTATTATGATTAGTTAAAATTTGTGTCTCTGCATCTTCCAACTAGTGATTCATTTTCCATTATCTGGAGTTTCACAAAGTAAGTATCTGTCCTATCCAACATGACAGGCATTCAGATATTTAGAGATAGGTATTGGGTACCTTCTTGTATAGTAAGTACAGTGTCATATTTTACCGTATACTATAGTGGTGAAGAGTATGTGGTCTGTAGTCAGGCTGACTGAATTTGATTCCTAGCACCACTTACTAGTTGTGTGACTTTTATTTTCTGCACCTCAGTTTCAATAGTGATAAAAATAATACATGTATGTCAGAGGGTTGTGAATGTTAAGAGAGTTTTAATATTCTAAAAAAATTTTTGACATACAGGTATTGTATAAATGCTGACAGTAGTAGTAATATTTTTTTCTTCATCATTGCTTAACATCAGACTCTAGAAGAGTTCTTGCTACAACAAGAACTTTGATTCTTTAATGGGGTAGGGATAGAAAGGGGAAGATGCAGCAAGCATACCTTATGTTTTATCATACTTTTATGTGAAAAGTACACTTTTCATAGTTATAATCACGGAGGAAAACTTAACAAACTCTTTTGGCCATAGAAGATGCATAGGAAATAGACAAAGGCAGGTGATGGCAACCACTACTACCATGAAATAGTAATAGGAGCTAATGTTGACAAGCACATACTGTGTACACAGACAGTGAGCTAAGGCTTTACATCGATTATTCCTTTTAAACCTAATTTGTTAGATGATGAAACTAAGACTCGGAGAGTTAAAAAATTTGCCCAAATTTTCATGGCTAGTAAGTGGTAGAAATGGACTTCATACTTAAGTAATATGATTTTAATGTCTCATCTCTTTTTAATCACTATGGTATGCAAACAGAGTAAGATTAAAGATTTTTTACTTTTCTCAAAATTGAACATGAATAAAAAAACTGTTGAGAAACACTGCCTTAGACATTTGGTTAGAGGTGTTTACATAAGGCAGATGGAGAAATTTTATTGAAGAATGTATTTACTCAACTGAAATACAGATAAAATATGTTACTATTACTATTATTTATCAGTGGGCTTTGTAATGTGTCAATACTAATACTAATGGTTACCTTGATTCTTACTTTGTTCATAAATTTTACATTAGCTTTAAATAGCTGATCAGATACCTCCTTTCTCCTGCCTCAGGTTCTCTCTGTGATATTTTATGTGTGTTTTTTTTTTAATCTAGTGGAATAGATTCAGTGTCACAGTATGTAGTGACCCCAGATATCAGTTTGACTTTAAAATATCTTTAGAACTTCCCTGGTGGTCCATTGGTTATGAATCCACCCACCAGTGCAGGGGACATGAGCTCGATCCCTAGTCCAGGAAGATCCCACATGCCGCACTCAGGACAGCTAAGCCTGTGAGCCACAACTGCTGAGCCCCCGCGCTCTAGAGCTCCTGCTCTGCAGCAAGAGAAGCCACCGCAGTGAGAAGCCTGCACACTGCAGCTAGAGAGAGCCCTCGCACAGCAGCAAAAACCCAGCACAATCAAAAGCAAACTAGAAAGAAAGACTGGATGTCTTAAACGATAGAAATTTTTAATAACTCTAAAATCCCAATGGCAGTATTTACCTCCTTTGCTTCTTTCTAGTATGATATCTATCATGTGTTTGGTTAGTTAAGTTGAAGCAGACAAGATGGTTCAGTACTTCAAGAATTAAGCAGTTAAAAGCAAAGCAGAATTTATGTTATGTATATTTTACCACAATGTAAACAAAACAGACAAACAAAAAGCATAGCAAAATCAGAGTGGGGAGGGAGAGATGGATTATAAAGTGGTATGAGGAAACGAGAGTAAATGATATGTTTATCTTAATTTTGATGATTTCACAAGGGTATATTGTTAAAACTCATTAAATTATACACTTTAAGTATACATTTATTGTATGTCAATTATACGTCATTGAGTAAAGCTGAGAAAATATAGCCCACATATCCCCTCTGCCCCCTACCCCTGCACACACACAGCAAAGACTTCTGAGAAGTTCCTATAAACATGTCTTTGGATGTGTTAAGTATTATTCCATTAAACTTTAAGGAATTTTAACTTGAAGTAATGGAAAGTAACTGGTGAGAATATGGCATGACATTTATCCCCTTGATTTATTATGGCAACCTTAAAACTCTACTTTGTATCATAAACAAAAAGTACAGGTGACTTAAACGCCCTCTATTTGTAGTGTCAGAAGAGAGAGGAACAGAGAAATAAAGAATTTTTTTATTGCTTAAGTTGAAAGCTTATCAGGAAATCCTAGTAAAACTTTTCCAACAGGAAAGATCTGTACAGCTGGCAAATCAGGCAGCTTTGCAGTCAGGCCAATAACCATGTCAGTTCTATTTGATTGGTATTGGACTTTGCTACTTACTGTATCTGACCTTTTTATTTCACTGTTAATTTAGGCTGGTCTGACTTAAGTTTGCAAAAATTTAAGGAACCTATGCTGTGGAAAGAATGTTCTTAATTGAAGGAAGAAGCAGCAGTAATGATGAGACAGTTTCTTTTACTAAAAAATTGTGAATTTCTGGGAGACAGCATTCCGGTTTTCCCACTTACTAGCTGTGTGACCTCTGAATAGGTTGCTTACCCTCCCTGATCCTTAGTTTTCTCACTTGTATATTGGAACTAAAAATACCTGCTTCTCAGGTTATATGGCTTAAATGAGAATAATGTATATAAAGTACCCAGCACAGTGTCTGTCACTGGTAATATTGAAGAAAAATAGTCATTATTATGATTGTTGCTGTTACTATCTTACCTCCTTGCAAACACATTTAGATCGCTAAAACATACTTTTTGGAATATATGTATCATCTACACTGATTCAGAGTTAGGAAGTAGAGAGAATCTATTTTTAGAGATCCCAAAAGACAACCTTTGATGAAGGCCTGTCTGTGTAGAAAATGATTATTGGACATTTAAAAAAAACACATTTATTAGACTTGTATTAGGTCTTAGTTGCAGCATGCGGGGTCTTCATTGCAGTCCGTAGCTTCTCTTGCTGAGGCCCTTGGGCTTAGTAGCTGGCTGCTCCAGCTTAGTTGCCCCATGGCATGTGCGCTCTTAGTTCCCCAACCAGGGATCAAACCCTCTTCCCCTCTATTGGAAGGCGGATTCTTAAGCACTGGACCACCAGGCAAGTCCCCAAACATGTTTAAAAGTAAACTTTTTACCTTGAGAGAAAAGTAAAACCTTCAGAAAAGGAATATTAAAATGAAGCCCTTTATGACCCACTCAGTTTCATTTGGGCTTCCCTGGTAGCTCAGTGATAAAGAATCCACCTGCAGTGCAGGAGACGCAGGAGACATGGGGAAGATCCCTGGGTAGGGAAGATTCCCTGGAGGAGGGCTTGGTAACCCTCTCCAGTATTCTTGCCTGGAGAATCCCATGGACAGAGGAGCCTGGTGGGCTACAGTCCATAAGATTGCAAAGAGTCGGACACAACTGAAGCGACTGAGCACACACTCACGCAGGCTCAAACACTGATGAAATTTTGCCATATTTGCTTTACCTTTTTGTATGTAATATAAAATTTTTTTTCTTTTCTTTTTTTGCTGAGGATAAGTTGCAGCGATCAGAGATCATAACGCTTTGTCCCTAGATACTTCAGCATTAAAAAAAAAGGACAGTCTTTTACATAACAATGTAAATACCAATTTCAGGAAGTTTAACACTGATACATACTATTATCTGATACAACCCATATTTTAATTTTACTGGTTGTCCTAATAACTATCTTTTACAGCAATTTCTCCCCCAGCAAATGTAATTATGCGTTACATTTAGTTGTCATTTCTTTGGTCTTTTAACCTGGAACAGTCCTTCAGTCTTTCATTGTTTTTCATGATTGACATTTTTTTTTGAAGAATACAGGCTTGTTTTGTACAACATCTTTTAGTTGAGGTTTGTCTAATTGTTCCTCATAAACACATATAGGTTATGTGTTTTGGGCAGATAATATGACCCCAGTGCCTTGTACCAGGAGGCATTATTGGTGATGTTAATTAGCTTGAATTATTTAGGTAAGAGGTTTTTTTTTTTTCACTTTAAAGGTAACTCGCTTTACTTTGTAATTAATAAGTCACTGATGGAGAGTTTGAAACTGTGTAAACTCCTGTTCCCAAACAAAATTTCCCCCAGTGGTTTTAGAATCTTAAGGAGCATTTTTATATCATAAACGTGATTTCCTCACATTGATTGAAGAACTCTTCTTGAGAAAATAGCTTTTACTGTAAAAATTGTAATACCTTGTACATAATACATAGTCAGTATTATTGACTGCCTGATCTTTGAGCTACCTGACACCATCTGCTGATAATATTTCTCGTAATGGATTTTGTCTGCCTGCTCTGAGAATTTAATAGATATTTGCAGCAAAATCTTGTTTGCAAATCAGAAATGATCATTAATTGAACTGATTAGGTGTTCTTAGCTGGCCATTCAGATCAGTGAGATGAGAGTAGTAAATCTGAATTCTCAGTATTTCAAAAGAATAATTAATAACAGTCATGAAAATCTCTCATCATCATCACTGGAGAAACTTATTAAATACATAATTTGTTTATATATATTAACAAATATATATTAATTTGTGATGAAAGGACATTTGAATTTGAATATGTGAGGAAAGGAAGTTTCTGGGTGGTATTCATCTTTCACTTTAGACTCTGACATTTTTTTCATATCAGGCTAATACTTAGCCATGCATGACTCATGAGGTGTCTCCTTCAGTCTCTAAGAAATAGGTCAGGTTTCTTGTAGATCTTGTCACATTGCTCTTTGGAATTTAGCCAGAGGAAAGAAAGTAAGGCACGACTGCAATTGTTTAAATAAATATCTTATTCAGGAGGGCTTATTAGAGGTGGAGAGACAGAGTAGAAAGTCCTCATTCTGTCTAGTATTTTGTTTTGTTTACCACTTCTGTTCTGAGGATTTTTCCATCTGTCATTGTATCTTGGACAGAGGTGGCAGTTGATCATTGAAGTTCCTCTCTCTCCAATTCCTGGCTGATACCTAAAATTTTATTGTTATCAAGAAATCCATTTATTTGTGAAAATTATGTCACTTAAACATGAAACATCAAATATTCAGAACTTTTCTGTAATAGTTAGTTGCTAAATGCTTTCTTCTAAATGAGACAACAATAAATAAATTTTCCTTGGGGTAAGAAGTCTGAGTAGTTGGGGATTGGAACAAGTTTAAGCTGCTAAGACTCTGAAAGAAGAAGGGGAAATGAATATTGAAAAAGGAAGAGGAAAGACATTTAAAAGATATAAGTATGTTTATTGTTTAGTTGCTAAGTTGTGTCTGACTCTGAGACCCCCTGGACTGTAACAGCTTGCCAGGCTCCACTATCCGTGGGATTTCCCAGTCAGAAATAATGGGGTGGGTTGCTGTTTCCTTCTCTAGATATCTTCCCAAACTAAGGATCAAACCTGAGTCTCCGGCATTAGTTCAGTTCAGTTCAGTCACTCAGTCGTGTCTGACTCTTTGCAACCCCATGAATGGCAGCACACCAGGCCTCCCTGTCCATCACCAACTCCTGGAGTCCACCCAAACCCATGTCCATTGAGTCGGTGATGCGATCCAATCATCTCATCCTCTGTCGTCCCCTTCTAATCCTGTCTTCAATCTTTCCCAGCATCAGGGTCTTTTTCTAATGAGTCAGCTCTTTGCATCAGGTGGCCAAAGTATTGGAGTTTCAGCTTCAACATCAGTCCTTTAAATGAACACCCAGGACTGATCTCCTTTAGGATGAACTGGGTGGATCTCCTTGCAGTCCAAGGGACTCTCAAGAGTCTTCTCTAACACCACAGTTCAGAAGCATCAATTCTTCGGCGCTCAGCTTTCTTTATAGTCCAACTCTCACATCCATACATGACCACTGGAAAAACCATAGCCTTGACTAGATGGACCTTTGTTGACAAAGTGATATCTCTGCTTTTTAATATGCTGTCTAGGTTGGTCATAACTTTCCTTCCAAGGAGTAAGCGTCTTTTAATTTCATGGCTGCAGTCACCATCTACAGTGATTTTGGAGCCCCCCAAAATAAAGTCTGACACTGTTTCCACTGTTTCCCCATCTATTTGCCATGAAGTGATGGGACCAGATGCCATGATCTTAGTTTTCTGAATGTTGAGCTTTAAGCCAACTTTTTCACCCTCCTCTTTCACTTTCATCAAGAGGCCCTTTGGTTCTTCACTTTCTGCCATAAGGGTGGTGTCATCTGCATATCTGAGGTTATTGATACTGATAAGCTGGCAATCTTGATTCCAGCTTGTGCTTCTTCCAACCCAGCATTTCTCATGATGTACTCTGCATAGACGTTAAATAAGCAGGGTGACAATATACAGCCTTGACCTACTCCGTTTCCTATTTGGAACTAGTCTATTGTTCCATGTCCAGTTCTAACTATTGCTTCCTGACCTGCATACAGGTTTCTCAAGAGGCAGGTCAGGTGGTCTGGTCTTCCCATCTCTTTCAGAATTTTTTTGTGATCCACACAGTCAAAGGCTTTGGCATAGTCAAGAAAGCAGAATTAGATATTTTTCTGGAACTCTCTTGCTTCTTCAGTGATCCAGTGGATATTGGCAATTTGATCTCTGGTTCCTCTGCCTTTTCTAAAACCAGCTTGAACATCTGGAAGTTCATGGTTCACGTATTGCTAAAGCATGGCTTGGAGAATTTTGAGCATTCCTTTCCTAGCGTGTGAGATGAGTGCAATTGTGTGGTAGTTTGAGCATTCTTTGGCATTGCCTTTCTTTGGGATAGGAATGTAAACTGACCGTTTCTAGTCCTGTGGCCACTGCTGAGTTTTCCAAATTTGCTGGCATATTGAGTGCAGCACTTTCACAGCATCATGTTTCAGGATTTGAAATAGCTCAACTGGAGTTCCATCACCTCCACTAGTTTTGTTTGTAGTGATGCTTTCTAAGGCCCACTTGACTTCACATTACAGGATGTCTGGCTCTAGGTGAGTGATCACACCATCGTGATTATCTGGGTTGTGAAGATCTTTTTTGTACAGTTCTTCTGTGTATTCATGCCACCTCTTCTTAATATCTTCTTCTTCTGTTAGGTCCATACTATTTCTGTCCTTTATTGAGCCCATCTTTGCATGAAATATTCCCTTGGTATCTCTAGTTTTCTTGAAGAGATCTCTAGTCTTTCCCATTCTATTGTTTTCCTCTATTTCTTTGCATTAATATCTGAGGAAAGCTTTCTTATCTCTCCTTGCAATTCTTTGGAACTCTGCATTTAAATGGTATATCTTTCCTTTATTCATGCATTAGCAGGCGGATTCTTTACTGCTGAGCTACCAGAATATACCTATTCTACAATTTTCATAACTCTAACTCTGTAGTCTTTGAAATATACAGAGCATTTAGAGTTAAGAAATCCAGACTTAGTTAACCAGTAATTGCTGATGGCCATCTTTTTTTCTTTTTTTAAAAAGACTCTCTTCTCCATCTGTGCCAAAGACATACCTTTCACATTTCCTTGCACCAGTCAGACTTCTAGGTGTCCTTGGGATGTGATGTAAGGGTAGTGAAAGTCTGTATAACTAACTTTCTCAGCCAAGTTCTTCCAGTGTTTTGCATGCAATCAGGGTATGAAGTGAATAGTTAGTATTGTTTGTGCAGTAATTTCCAAGGTCCAGGTGATTAATTGTGGCCATTGTTCCACAGAGAGGCATTTCAGTGTTTCTACTAGAGCCTGGTTTTTGTGATGCTTTGCTCTTTTACCAGATGCATTTGATTCATCTTTGTGAAGTGTGTGCTTTTCCCTGTGTCATTGAGAAATTTTCTCCCCAGTGAGAAAAAAATTCTTTTCACTTTCTATGACCAGTTAAAAGAAGATGGATGCACAGAATTCAGCCAAAGTCAACACAAGGAAGAGGAGGAAAGAGACACCTGGACCCAATGGGGCAACAGAAGAAGATGGAATTCCTTCAAAAATACCACGCTGTGCAATTGTAAGTAAGGAAGAGATTTCTTTGTTGAACTCTTAACCTTGCAGGGGAAAGATAGACAGTGATGTAACACTGATGATAACATTACTTGTTATCAAATCTTAAATAATGGAAAGAATAAATAGTAAGTGTGACTAGTGACTTTACAGCTGTTGTTGGAAATCTTATGCAGATTATAATTCACAGTTCAATTGTAAGAACTTTACACTGGAATTGAAAAAAGAATGTTAGGAAAACTTGGAGTTTGTATGTATATTAGGCAAACAATAATAAAATTCAAACTAATGAGATAGAAAAATTATAGCTCCAGGCAGTGATCTTATCTTGGTATCATCTCTTCTTTAGTTTTCTGTGTCTTACTGTCTTATCTGTCATATCACTGCTCCACTCCATTACTTGTTATATCTTAGATGAGAACCTTTTTCTGCTACTGCCTGCCTTATGTTCCTTTATCTCTGAAGTGTTATCTTTGTATTTCCTAACAACTTGCAAACATTTGATGAAAGACTGCTTTCCAAACTCTTCATCCTGTCTCAGGTTTGTTCCCTTCCTGAAGCTTCCCCTAGAAAGCATATCAAAGAATATTTATAGATAATTGGAGTTATTATTGGTACACAGTGTTATTATGAAATCCATGTTTTAAAATCCCAGTGACAGGATTACATGTTTCTGTGTTTTTTCTACCTATATTAACCACTAGCCATTGATCAAACTACAGTTTCCACCGGTTACTTTCAGAGCTTCATAACCCAGAAGAAAAAACATTTCTACTCTGACATAAGTAGCAGTTGTTCCAAGCCAATATACTATCTTGAGCAGTAAAAGCTCAAGAACTGGACTTCACAAATGGGAGGTTTATGCTCTAGGACTGATGTTGATGATGATACTGAGGGCAAGTGTATTCATTTCCTGTTTCTCTGTAACAAATTACCACAAATTTAATGAATGGTCTAAAACAATGCAAATATATTACCTTATAGTTTGGGGGATTAGAAGTCTGAAATGGGTCTCAGAAAGCCAAAGTCAAGTGTTGGTTGGGCTGGAGGTTCTAAGGGAAAACTGTTTCCTTATATTGTCCAGCTTCTAGAGGTTGCCCATATTGCTTTGCTCAGGGGACCAGCTAGCAGTCACAACACTCTGACCACTGCTTCTGTCATCACATCTCCTTCTGAATCTTTTCTTTCACTTGTAAAGACTTGTGATTACATTGGATGGACATACTTAGCTATTCCAGGACAATCTATTGTAAAATCCTTTAATCACATTTGCAAAGCCCATGTTGCCATGTAAGCTAGCATAGTCACAGGTTATAGAAAATAAGATGTACACATCCTTAGGAGGACGTTATTCTTTATACCACAGCAGTAAACTCAGAAAATGACTCAGCAGTCAACAAAACAGGGCATTGTTGATTTCTGAATGTTTCTTAGAGAATTCAGGTTAAGGAGATGGTGGTAGGCACAAATTCAGCATTCTCACTTGTAGTAGGGACAAGCTATAACGAAGAAGGCAATACTCTGAACTGATCACCGTAGCCAGAAATAGACCTAAGAAGAGGAATCTTAGTGGAATGGGCTCTGAGAAGAGTTAAATCTCTTGGTTTTTAGAATCTGAGGAATCTCAATGTTTTTAGTTACTCTGCTTCATATATTCATGTCCCAAATCAGCGATGCTACCTATTTCACGTTCCTCTCTGGTATACACTGGCTGTTTATCAAGGGCTAATGAGCAAAGATTCATTCACCCAACAGGCTGGACTGACTCTAGTGAGAGTAGTGTCTGCTAAATAAACTTGTGTGTAATCTCTGCTATGCACATATGTTTTCTATCTCAGAATCTCATTCAACTCTGTAGAAAAAACAAGATTTTTTTCTTTTTTTCTTTACTGAGATCATAAATCTACCCATTTAAACTGTACAACTCAGTGGTTTTTAATATATTCATAGAGTTGTGCTACCATCACCACAACCAATTTTAGAATATTCTTATCCCTAAAATAAGCCCCATACCCATTTACAGTCATTCCCCACTTCCCCCAAGCTCTCACCTCTAGAAACCACTAATCTATGTTATTCGTATAGACTTCCTGTTCTGGACATTGCAGGCAAATGGCAGTGCACAATAGCTGGTCTTTTGTGGCTGGCTTCTTTTACTGAATGTGTTTTCATGATTCATTAATGTGGCATATTCAGTACTTAATTTGTTTTTATTGACAAGTAGCATTCAGTTGTATGTCACACACCACATTTTATCTGTCCTCTCATTAGTTGATATTTGGATTGAACAGACAAGATTTTATGACATATTTACCTTGTGCCTGCATGGCAGTGGTTCCTGGGAGTGTTAAATCTCTTCCCTTTGAGAGATGTGAACACAATATAGAACTCTGTAACTCAGATCTCACTAGCTTTAAAAAAAAAAAAAGTACTTTCCTTGAGAGCAGGGAAAGAAATAGGATGTGTCACCAAGTATTTGGTAGCTGGGTTTGTAGGACAAGAGAGAATGGATATAAAGGAGAGAAAAGAGCTAAGGAGGAAAAATTAAAGGATAACTTTATGGCTAGTTTGTCTTTAAGCATAAAGAATTTGTGCTTCCTGGGTTGCTCAGTGATAAAGAGTCCACCTGCCAAGCAGGAGACATGGGTTTGATCCCTGGGTCAGAAGATTCCCTGGAGAAGGAAATGGCAACCCGCTTCAGTATTCTTGCCTGGGAAATCCATGGACAGAGGAGCCTGGTGGGCTACAGTCTGTGGGGCTGCAAAAGAGCTGGACATGACTTAACCACTAAACAACAACAGTCAGGAGAAAGTTTTTATGGAAGCAATATTACATATGGAAGTTCTTTCATAATTTGGAGGATAATGATGATCATTGTAAGTTTTAATTTTTAGTTATAATACTATTAGTTATAGTATTATATTATAGTAGTATATACTGTTGAGCTTCCCAGGTGGCACTAGTGGCAAAGAACCTGCTTTACAATGCAGGAGACACGAGACGCGGGTTTGATCCCTGAGTTGGGAAGATACCTTGGAGGAGAAAATGGGAACCCACTCCAGTATTCTTGCTTGGAGAATCCCATAGACAGAGGAGCCTGGTGGGCTATGGTCCAAAGCGTTGAAAAGAGTCGGACACAACTGAAGTGACTTAGCATGCATGCGTGAAGTATATACTATTAGTTATGAGCTTCGCAGGTGGGGCTAGTGGTTAAGAACCATCTGCTAGAAAATATAAGAGACACGGGTTTGATTCCTGGGTCAGGAAGATCCCCTGGATGAGGGCATGCTACTCAGTCCAGTATTCTTGCCTGGAGAATCCCATGGACAGACGGGCCTGGTGGGCTATGGTCCATAGGGTCACAAAGAATTGGACATGACTGAAGAGACTTCGCACACACTGTTAGTTATAATTTGCATAGACTTAGAAATTTTATATAACGTTTAGAAGCTAATCTCTTAGATTAATACACATTAGTTAATTTTGCTGGTATAAAGAAACCTGTGTTCCATAAAATGGAAGAGAAAATGAGCTAATATTTTAGACTTGTTGAGTGACTACTTGTATGTGAAACACTGTACTAGTTACTTTGCATATGCTATTTTATTTAATCCTCATAACAAACTTATGGAGCAGGTATTACTGTCTTCCATTTTATAGAAGATGAAAACTTTATAAGCTTGCCATGATTTCGCTGCTATTAAGTGATAGGGCTGGAATTTAGATCTAACGATTTTCGGGTCCTAAATGCTTGCCCTTTCATTTGTACTTTGCTACCAGAGAATCAGAAAACTTGAAAGCTGTAATATTCCATAGGATTCATTTGAGGTTAAAATAAAGGAGATTTGTTTTAGGAGAACATAGGTAGAAAGAAATACTTGGTCCTACTTTTATAAACTTCAGCTTTTAGTGACACTTTTCTCTGAGAAGAGAATAATAGGGTTTTTTTTTTTTCTTTTAATACTACTCATTCTAACTGGAGGCAGCTCTAGACAAAGATTTTGCTGATCTGCTGAAGAACCTAGGATTCATTCTCTATACTTAGGAGAAATTGATTCAGCACAAACTCTAGCCAAGAGGGACAGCTGCATTTGCCTTCTACAAGGAAGATTGAAGAAACAGAGTTATGAAAGATAGACTACTTAATGTATCTTTTAAAATTAAGGTAAAATTCACATAGCATAAAGTTCACCATTTTGTGATGTGCTTAGTTGCTCAGTTGTGCCCAACTGTTTGCCATCCTCTGGATTGTAGCCCACCAGGCTCCTCTGTCCATGGGATTTTTCAGGCAAGAATACTGGAGTGGGTTGCTGTTTTCTCCTTCAGGGGATCTTCCCAACTCAGGGATCGAACCCATGTCTCCTGATTGCAGGTGGATTCTTTACCCTCTGAGACATCAGGGAAGCCCAAAGTTCACTGTTTTAATCATTTTAAAGTGTACAATTCAATGGTTTTTAACACTAAAAATTCACAGTGGTTTTTAACACTAAATCACCACTGTCTAATTCCAGAATATTTTTATTACCATAGAAGGAAATCCCACACCCATTAGCAATCATTCCTTCCTTTTCCCCTCCCTCTATACTCTGGGAACTGCTAATCTACTTTCTGTCTCTAGGGATTTGCCTGTTATGGACATTTGGTGTAATCATATGATAAGTGGCCTTTTTTATGTCTGGCTTCTTTTATTTAACACAATGTTTTCAAGGTCCATTCAGGTGATAGTGCTTATCAGTACTTCATTCCTTTTTAAATGTGAATCCATATAGATATACTACTTTGTTAATCCATTCATCAGTTGTTTGACATTTGAATTATTTCAGAGAACACAGTAAGGCTGTCTTTCATCTACATGTACTAATGTTAATAAGTATAATTTTTTCTATTTCTTTCATATATTTTATATAAGCATTTGTAAAGAACTTCCTTGTGGTAATTCTTATACCATTATAATTCACACACATTTAGAGTGTGCAATTCAAAGTTTTTTAGAATGTTCACAGAGTTGTGTAGCCATCCTCATAATACATTTTAGTACATTTTCATTACTCCAAAGAGAAACCCTGTACCCGTTAGCAGTCACTCTCCATTTCTCCCCAAACCTTCCAGCCCATTGTAACCACTAATGTATTTTCTGTCTATGAATTTTCCAATTTTGAACACTGCAGATAAATGGAATCATATAATAAGTGGTCTTTTGTGGCTGGTTCTTTCACTTAGTGTAATTTTTTCAAGGTTCATCCATGTTATAGCAGGTATCAGTATTGCATTCCTTTTTATGTCTGAATAGCATTTGTTTTTTGAGGTGTAACTTAAATACAGTAGATGCATAAACCTTAGGTGTACAGCTCAATAAATGTTTATATGTGTACATATCCATGTAATAACTAGTACATCCAGAAGACCCCCTCACACCCCTGCTAGTCAGTATCCACCCCAGATTTCTTCTTTGTTCTGTGGTTTCTATTCATCATAGATTAGTTTTGCCTGTTTTTGACCTTTATATAGGTGGAATCATAGAATATGTATTATTTTTTGACTAGCATATACTTTTAGAAACACAAATTACTGTCAGATATCTCTTTTGAGTACTAACTTTTAGAGGATAAATTGTTTTTTTCCAATTTAATCTGTAAGTGAATCTCTAATTACTTCAGAAAATCACACATTTTGGGTCCTTGGTAAGTTCTGTTTTTTTTTTCTTATGATCTTTGTCTTTTAATTCCTTTTTAAAATTTTTATTTTATTTTTGGCTGTGCTGGGTCTTCATTACTGTGTGTGGGCCTTGTGTTGATTGGGGGCTCACTCTGTAGTTGTGGTGCTTGGGCTTTTCATTGTGACACATGGGCTTAGTTGCTCCACAGCATGTGGGATCTTCTCAGACCAGGGATTGAACTGGTGTCCCCAGCATTGCAAGGTGGATTCTTAACCATTGGACCACCAGGGAAGCCCTCCCTGGTCTTTTCTTAACCTCTTTTTAAAAACATCTAAAAAAAGATAACACACACAAATTTCCTAAAAATGACGGTTTTTCTTATAGCTTTAGCATATTTTAAACTAAACTTATATAAGTGATCTTTAAAAGAAATATGTTTTCATTTTAAAACCTTATTTTAAAAATATATCCTTATCTGAAATTAAAAGTGTCTTCCCAGTTTCTAAATTTAGCCCAGTCATGATGTGCTCTGTGTAGAATTTAAAATTCTAAGTGAGCATCACTATAACCCAGCAGAAATTAAAACATTGTAAGGGAATATTATGAACAACTCCATGCCAACAAATGCGACAATTCAGATGAAACAGACTTATTCCTAGAAAGAGCCAAATTGCCAAAACTGACCCAAGAAAAAAAAATAAAATGTGAATAGACCTGTACCAATTAAAAATATTGCGTTGTCTTTAAGAAAATCTTCCCACAAAAACAAAGCTGAACACAGATGACTTCACTGGTGAATTCTATCAAGCATTTAAGGAAGAAATAATACCAATCCTATACACTTTCAGAAAATAGAGGAGATAGCATTTTATAATGCATTTTATAAGACCAGATATCAAAGCCAGGCAAAAACAGAACAAGCAAAGAAAATTATAGTTCAAAATCCCTCATAAACTTAGATGCAAAGATTCCTAATAATATATTAACAAACTGAATCCCAGAACATATGAAAAGATTTACACAATGTAGTCAAGAAGAATCTCACTCAAGAATGAAAGATTGGCTTAGAATTCTAAAATCAATGCATCTAATACACCATAATTAATTAAAAAAAACAAAATATGATTGTGCCAATATTGTATAAAAGGCATGTGACAAAATCCAACATTCGTTCCTTAAAAAACTTGCAACAAGGAATTAATTCACTGGTGGCCCAGTGATTAGGACTTGGTACTTTCATTGCTGTGTCCCTGGATCTATCCCTCGTCGGCAGACTAAAAACCTACAAACTGCTTGACATGACCAAAAAAAAAAAAAAAAAAACCCCAAAACCTCTCTCAACAAACTGCAAAAGGAAGAGAGATTTCTCAACTGATAAAGGGCATCTAAGAAAAACCTACAGCTAACTTAATACTTGATGCTGAAAGATTGCATGCTTCTCCCCTGAGACTGGGAGCAAGGCAAGAATGTTTTTGCTTGTAATCTCTATTTAGCATTGTAGCAGAGGTTTCAACTAGTGCAATAAGGGGTAATGAAAGGAAATTAAAGGCATTCAGGCTGGAAAGGAATAAGTAAAACTGTCTTTTATTAACATACAACATGGTCTCATATATAGACAATCCTAAGGAATCTACCAAACAAACTGCTCGAACTGATAACTGAGTTAACTGAGTTTAACAAAGCCACAGGCGATGAGAATCAACTGGTTACTCATACTGATACACATACACACTTACAAATCAATTGCATTTCTATATATTGGCAAGGAACAACCCAAAAATAAAATTAATAAAACAGTTACAAATACATCAAGTAGAATAAAATAATTAGAAATAAATTTAACAAAAACTGCCAAGACTTTCCTCCAAAGAGGAAAAGAGCATACCTGTATTCATATTTCAGCTTTGCCTCTGAGTAATTACATGAATTCATATAATTTCTCTGAACCTCATTTTCCTCATCTTTAAATTGAGGGTATTAACTATCATACTACTTGCCTCATAGGGCTGTAAGTGACAATTAGAACATATTTACATTGTAAAGCATTACATAGTGATGATTGTACTTAAATAACATGGCAGCTGTTTGCCTTCCCAGTTCCGTACCACTTCTCCTAAGTGGTAAGAAAATGCACTTGTGAACTTTGGCAATTTCATCACATAGTTTAGGGTTGGCTGTTCTACCATGCTAAAGGAGCTATCCTTCTGGACCCAGTTAGCTGGGACTATGTGTAGCTTCCCAGCCACCATCTACCATGGTGGCTGAAATCACCATCAAGACATTTTTCTTTCAGGCCATGATTTGCCCATTTGGTGTAAAAGGTTGTACTTTCACTTGTCATTTTGGAATGCTTATATCTTTTTCCTTTTTGAAGTTATGAAGATTTAGGAGAAACTCTATTCACAGCATGTTTAATAATTGATTGCTCTGTCAAGCTACCATTTTTTTTTGAGTATTTTATTGAATTTTTCTTTTCCTTCATTTTCCTCCTCTTAAGGGTTTACGGCAGCCAGCGCCTTTTTCTGATGAAATTGAAGTAGACTTTAGTAAGCCCTATGTCAGGGTAACTATGGAAGAAGCCAGCAGAGGAACTCCTTGTAAGTAAATGATGAATTATGTTTTTGTTTGACTTTTGTTTTTAACATTCAGTTGTATTTATGAAATATACACCTATTCTATATTCTTACCTCAGTTTACCTGGAAAAGCTAGTTGAGAGAGATGTTCCTCCCATCTCCCTTGCTGTTCTATTTGAGAGGATAATGTATCCCATAAAATTTCATTTTTTTCTTCTTATTGTATACTTATTTCCCAGTATTTTTGTCACAGCTAGGAGATACAGTGATACACATTTTGGGCTGTTATCATCTTAGGTGGAGATTCAGAGGAACAAAGAAGATAAATATTAACTTAAGCTGGTTTATAATCTTGTCTGTTTTTTTCAGAGGCCCAGATAATGTCAGACTGTCACATTTTTAATAGTCTTCAGAATTCCCCCCAAGTTTTCCTTTCTATCAGTCTGTACACTAGCTATGATACTACTGATTGATATGGAACAAAAATATTCCAAGTTGGGAGATGCTTGTCACTTAATTTTATCTTTATTGATATTATAGTTTTCCAAGTTTTTCAAAGAAGACTTTTCTTTATTATTTTCAAAGCCCATATTCTTTATTTGCAGACTTAGTTTACATCATTATCTAGCAGTTTTTGGCCTTATAAATTATTAATATGTATCCTAGATACTTTCCGTATTTTGGGCAGTTGGTTTTAGAGATCATCATAAATCCTAGTGTTCACTGCAGCACTGTTTACAATAGCAGAACTTGGAAGCAATCTAAATGTCCATCAGCAGAGGAATGGATAAAGAAGATGCGGTACATCTATACAATGGAGTATTACTCAGCCATGAAAAGGAATGAAATAGTACGATTTGCAAAGACATGGATATAGACCTAGAGACTGTCATACATCCTGAAGTAAATCAGAAAGAGAAAAACAAACATCATATAGTATTGCGCATATGTGGAACCGAGAAAAATGTTGCAGATGTAACATTGTAACATTCTACTTGCAAAGCAGAAATAGAGACACAGATGTAGAGAACAAACTTTAGGAGTACCTAAAGTTTGTGGGGAGGAGAGAGTGGAATGAATTGGGAGATTGGGATTGATTTATATACACTACTGTGTATAAAATAGATAACTCATGAGAACCTGTTGTATAGCACAGAAACCCTACTCAGTGCTCTCTGGTGACCTAAATGGGAAGGAAGTCTTAAAAAAAGAGGGGATATATGTATAACTGATTCACTTTGCCATACAGCAGAAACGATAACATTATAAAGCAACTCTCCTTCAATAAAAATTAAAAAGAATAAAACCAAAACTTCCATGAGCATTTGTTATGAATACAAAGTCCTATTGGCATCTGTTCTTACTTCTCTTTAAGTTTTCCAATTCTCCTTTTTTCCCCAGTCCTTTTTCATTTCTTTCTTGATTACTATGGTTTTTATTCTGTAAATGTAGGGCTGCATTCAACCTAGGCAAGCTCTCAGGAATGAGAGGTAGTTATAGCCACAAATCTGTGCATTTTTAGTAAATAGAAAATATTTATAGTTACTTCTTAATTGTGTTAATATGTTTACTCTCTGTTGTAACTTAGTGAAATGAATGCTGGACAGTGTCAGGCTAGGATCCTGATACCCCTTTGCTGTATCTTATCCATATATAGTATGGTTTTGAGGTCCTCAAAATTCCAGAGAATGGGTCCTTTTGGAAGAATGTTTAGATACAGCTCATGTTGATCACAACCCTTCTGATTTATGATGTGATTTTTTTGGGGTTTGTCTCCTCTTACTTCAGTAATAATTAGGCTAATGAGGCAGAGTAAAATGATACCAAGTAAAGACAGGCTGTATGTGACAGAGTAGTGGTGGCAGGTTAGACTTAAGAATGCTACTGGACAGTTCAGGGATCACATTCAGATGTGATAGTAGAGTCTAATGAGGGCAAGGATTTTTCATATGCTAAAGACACACATTGAAAATGCAGTACCTCACGAGATCTGATCATATTAGTTTTATTACCCACCTTGTTGCTAATCTAGCCACATACCATTTGTGGAAGATAAAAATATATGTATATATATGTATACTGTTTCCAAGTTTTGATGCTTGTAGTTAACAAATGCTGAATAGTGAATCTAATTTATAAAAATTTTATAATGCTAGAATTTTATAGGTAAGTCATTTTTGAGATTATATACTTTGTAGTCTCTTCATTATATACATGAATAAAGGTCCATAGAAATTAAGAAGTGATGTTTCCCCTACAGTAAGACAAATAATTAGTGATAGAATTGGAGTTAAAACCTAAGTTTTTCCATGTTTGTCTTCTTTTCACCCTGGAGTGTTGCTACTCTTTGTAGATATCAGTTATAAATAATAGAAGACCATCAGCAAACTGATTATATCTTGGATGGAGCAAATAGTCCCAAATTGGCCTATAAAGTTTGTCAATTTGACCTCTGGTTTTTCCTTTATCTTATTCTGCTTGTTCATTGTTATGTTAAATAACCAGGTAATTGATTATCTTCATGCTGGTGTCAGATAAAGGGTAAACCAAGAAAGAATCTACACATGCCATCATTAGTGAATTTTATTTATTTATTTATTTTATTTTTTTTTTTTTTAAATTTTATTTATTTATTAGGCTATGCCAGGTCTTAGTTGAGGCACTTGAGATCTTAGTTGTGACATGTGGGATCTAGTTCCCTGACCAGGGATTGAACCCAGGGTCCCTGGCATTGAGAGTGCAGAGTCTTAGCCACTAGACCACCAGGGAAGTCCCCATTAGTGAATTTTAAACCAATAACTGATTCAAGAGGCATCCCTCCCCTTGAAAACCTGCCCCCAGGTTTTCATTTAGGGAGGTTAAAGGAGAGTACAAGAGGGAAGTTTGTGTAATCTTGACGTAAATGCACTACTTAGAAATAAAAGGAGTATGGCTTGAGAGATGAGAAGATTGTCTCTTTTCAGTTCAGTTCTGTTGCTCAGTCGTGTCTGACTCTTTGAGACCCCATGGACTTCAGCACACCAGGCTTCCCCATCCATCACGAACTCCTGGAGCTTACCCAGACCTCATGTCCATCGAGTCAGTGATGCCATCCAATCATCTCATCCTATGTCATCCTTTTCTCTTCCTGCCTTCAATCTTTCCCAGCATCAGGGTCTTTTCTAATGAGTCGGTTCTTCGCATTGGGTGGCCAAAGTATTGGAGTTTCAGCTTTAGCATCAGTCCTTTCAATGAATATTCATAGCTAATTTCCTTTAGGATTGACTGGTTGAGTCTCCTTGCAGTGCAAGAGACTCTTAAGAGTCTTTTCCAAAACCACGGTTCAAAAGCATCAATTCTTCAGTGCTCAGCTTTCTTTATGGTCCAACACTCACATCCATCCATACATGACCACTGGAAAAACCATAGCTTTGACTAGATGGACCTTTGTTGGCAAAGTAATGTCTCTGCTTTTTAATATGCCGTCTAGGTTGGTTATAGCTTTTCTTCCAAGGAGCAAGTGTCTTTTAATTTCATGGCTGCAGTCACCATCTGCAGTGATTTTGGAGCTGAAGAAAATAGTTTCTAACTGTTTCCATTGTTTCCCATCTACTTGCCATGAAGTGATGGGCCGGATGCCATGATCTCAGTTTTCTCAATGTTGAGTTTTAAGCTAGCTTTTTCACTTTCATCAAGAGGCTCTTTCGTTCCTCTTCACTTTCTTCCATAAGGGAGATGTCATCTGCATATCTGAGGTTATTGATATTTCTCCTGGCCATCTTGATTCCAGCTTGTGCTTCATCCAGCCCGGCATTTCCCATGATATGTTCTGCATATAAGTTAAATAAACAGGGTGACAATATACAGCCTTGACATACTCCTTTCCTAATTTGGAACCAGTCCATTCCATGTCTAGTGCTAACTGTTGCTTCTTGACCTGCGTACAGATATCTCAGGAGGTAGGTCACGTGGTCTGTTATTCCCATCTCTTGAAGAATTTTCCAGTTTGTTGTAATCCATACAGTCAAAAGCTTTGGTGTCATCAATAAAGCAGAAGTAGATGTTTTTCTGTAATTCTCTTGCTTTTTCAATGATCCAACGGATATTGGCAATTTGATCTCTGGTTCCTTTGCCTTTTCTAAATCCAGCTTGAACATCTGGAAATTCATGGTTGACGTACTGTTGAAGCCTGGCTTGGAGAATTTTGAGCATTATTTTACTAACGTGTGAGATGAGTGCAATTGTGTGGTTGCTTGAACATTCTTGGGCATTGCCTTTCTTTGGGATTGGAATAAAAACTGACCTTTTCCAGTCCTGTAGCCACTACTGAGTTTTCCAAATTTGCTGGCATATTGAGTGCAGCACTTTTATAGCATCATCTTTGAGGATTTAGAAATAGCTCAGCTGGAATTCCATCACCTCCACTAGCTTTGTTCATAGTGATGCTTCCTAATGCCCACTTGACTTCACATTCCAAGATGTCTGGCTCTAGGTGAGTGAGCACACCATTGTGGTTATCTAGGTCATTAAGATCTTTTTCGTATAGTTCCTCTGTGTATTCTTGCCACCTCTTCTTAATATCATCTGCTTCTGTTAGGTCCATACCATTTCTGTCCTTTATTGTGCCCATCTTTGAATGACATGTTCCCTTGGTATCTCTAATTTTCTTGAAGAGATCTCTAGTCTTTCCCATTCTATTGTTTTCCTCTGTTTCTTTGCATTGATCACTTAAGGAGGCTTTCTTATCTCTCCTTTCTATTGTCTGGAACTCTGCATTCAGATGGGTATCTCTTTCCTTTTCTCCTTTACCTTTCGCTTCTCTTCTTTTCTCAGCTATTCAGACAACCATTTTGCCTTTTTGCATTTCTTTTTCTTGGGGATGGTTTTGATCACCTCCTTTTGTACAGTGTCACAAACCTTCATCCACACTTCTTCAGGCATTCTGTCTGATCTAATCCCTTGAATCTATTTGTCACTTGCACTGTATAATCGTAAAGGATTTGATTTAGGTCTACCTGCATGGTCTAGGATTTTCCCTACTTCAGTTTAAGTCTGAATTTTCAGTAAGGAGTCACAGTCAGCTCCTGGTTTTGTTTTTGCTGATGGTATAGAACTTTTCCATCTTTGACTACAAAGAATATAATCATTCTGATTGCGGTATTGACTATTTGGTGATGTCCATATGTAGAGTCGTCTCTTGTGTTGTTGGAAGATGGTGTTTACTGTGACCAGTGCGTTCTCTTGCCAAAACTCTGTTAGCCTTTGTCCTGCTTCATTTTGTATTCCAAGGCCAAATTTGCCTGTTACTCTAGATATCGCTTGACTTTCTATTCTTGTCTCTTTTAGAAGGCGAAAAGGTTTTTTCTCTCTTTTAGAAAAGAAGAAAAAGGCAAGAATCTAAAGGGCAATGAAAACCTGTTAAAGATGGAATGTTTCAGTGATAGCTCTTTGAGAGAATATATCAGAAGAAATAATAAATTGAAACCCACGTCTTTTCTGTTTAAAGGAGAACATCTAGGTACTTAGTCTAGAAGTAGTGCAAAGACTATAATTTATAATCCAAACCAAGACCATTTTTGAAAGTGAAAGCAGTTGCTCTTGATAATGTGCTGGAACAGCAGATGTAAGTCAAAGGGTATAGTCATCCTGGCCAGTAAGCCACTTGGTAAAAGAATGCAAAATGCATTGTCTCTCCCTAGATTTTTAGTTCAACAGTGGCCCCTTCTGGTCAGTTGATTAATACACCAGCCTGGATTTTCCAAAGACTTGGGGTTAAGACATAGAGAATTGAGAGGTTGGGGTGCTGGGGAAATGTTAAAGAGAGCAAGAGGCACATCTGGGGCTGATCCAAGAAAGTTCAGAGTGATTTGGCCTAATATGGATGTTTAACTGCTGGCAAATAGCCACTCAGTTAACAGCATTCTGTCCTACTGCCGCTATCCAGGAAATGTGTTTACTGAGCTAAATCTCTCTCATCTCACTTTTAATGGTGAAGAAACACAGTACAATATTCTCAGGTTTTGTATTCTATTTGTTGTCTTTTAGGATCAAATAAAGTGAGATCATAACTACTCTGTACTTGTTTAGGAAAGATAGAAGTGTGTTAATTACTTCATCATCATGATTTCTAGGATGTCGAAGAGGGATTATACTACTCAGATTGGGGAGGGTTGCTTTGTTTTGTAGGTGAGGAAACTGATACTTAAAGAGATTAAGATTACATAGGAATGTAGCTTGTTGGCAAGCTTAACCTATAACATTTTCTGACTCCTAAATCCATCATATTATTTCTCCGTTTTTTTATTGTATTGGTGTATTTATTTTATATGCCAATAATTTTATAGTTTTATAAAAATTATAAATTTTTATAATTTATAATTATATAAAATATTTTTATAATTTTATACACGAATAATTTTATAATTTTGCTTCCTATAAAATCAATACATTCCCATGACCTAGCATTGAAAAAGGACACAGAGTGAAATGTCTTCCTCTCACTACTATTTCACATCTGCCTAGTATCCCCTTTGCAGGCAACCGGTATTACCACCTCATGCCACCTCAAGCAAAGAGTTGACTCATTGGAAAAGACCCTAATGCTGGGAAGGATTGGGGGCAGGAGGAGAAGGGGACGACAGAGGATGAGATGGCTGGATGGCATCACCAACTCGATGAACATGAGTTTGGGTAGACTCCGGGAGTTAGTGATAGTCAGGGAGGCCTGGCATGCTGTGATTCATGGGGTCGCAAAGAGTCGGACACAACTGAGCGACTGAACTGAGTATTACCAATTTCCTATGGCTATCTAAGGAAATAATATAAGCACATAGAAGCAAATAATATAAGCAAAGTCTTCCCACAGTTCCACCTAGTGGGTGGATCATGTCATAGTCAGTCTTCCAATGAAGTTTAGGTTGTTTCCAAATTTTTGCTATTACAAACAGTGCTGCAATGAATAATTCAATTTGCATACATATTTACAAACATATCCATGAGATAAATTCCTAGAATTGGAATAGCTGGGCTAAAGGGTATAAACACTTGTCCTTTGTCTTTTGACAGAAACTGCCTGATTTCCTTTATTAAAAGTTATACCAGTTTATATTTCTATCAGCAGTGTATGATTTCTCAGTTTAAAAGCTATTCATTTATGGATAAAGCCATCTATAAAGAAAAGTCCATAAACTTCCTGAGAACCAGTTTCCTCCCTCTTGATTCATTGTCCTCAAGGCAGGAGAGAGATGTATCTCATGGTGTATTTGATAAGGCTCTGACCCTTCTTTACAAAAATAATGCAGATGCTCCTACTGTTCTTTTTTGCTGCTACATGGAAATAGGTTGCCTAGGACTCATTAGATTTATCATTTGAAGCATGATGAACCACTGTATCAATTTCTTTCTCAATGTGTTTACTTGATTTTAGAATTAGTCTTGTACCCCAGGATATCATTTCCTGCCTTTTCTTTCACAGTCCACTACCACTAAAAATAAGTTGACAGTCATTTATTATTTTCACTAATGGACAGGAGAAGAGGAAAAGCTCTAATATAAAGTCCTAAAGTATTTATGTATGATTTTCAAGGATTTTCTATATTACCCTATTCTGAGAGGGTGTAATATATTCACTATCAAGGAGAAATGCTTGAAGAAATTCCATCTATTGCCACAGAGCAGATAGAGAGGTTGAATCTGGGACTGTGAAGCGATAGATTGATAACTGGTGCTTACCTTCCCTCTTTTTCAGTTTCACTCCTCTGGATCACTCTTTACTTTCAAAACAAAGTATTCTATTTTCAAAGCAAAGTGTTAGTCATTAGTAATCACAGCAGCTTGAAAATGAGAGAGCAGGCGGCCAGAGTATAGTTTAATTATAGTCTGTTTAAACATAACTGAAGTTTAAATATAAACCAAAAATGATGATTTTAAAGTTTCAGATATATCTCTTGTGTAACTCTTCCCTTCAGTTCTCAAATAACTTCAAGAAAAAACAATCAAGAAACCCAATTACCTGATCAATTTGGTAAAACCAGGCTGACGAAGAGAGTTAGTGGCTATAATGCCAAGAGGGTCTTTGGAATTCTTTGATGTTATTCCTTACAATCCCAAAACACCCCAAATTAAGGTGAATATTCCAGAGAACACCTTTAAAGGGAGTTGTGCACGAAGGGAACGGTCATACAGTGCCATTTCCATTTGTTAAATATGAGGTATTGAATCAGTGTGTTTGTCTGATAAATTCTTTCCTTTGGATTTAGGTGAACGGCCTGTGAGAGTTTATGCAGATGGAATATTTGACTTATTTCATTCTGGTCATGCCCGGGCTCTGATGCAAGCAAAGAACCTTTTCCCTAATACATACCTCATTGTGGGAGGTAAGAAAACACCTGCTGACTTAGGTGCTGTTCAGAAGAAAATTGCAGTAGCCTTTTTTCTCCTGTCTTTATAACCTGAGTACATTGACTCTTACTTTGGTTTTTAAATGAGGAATATAATATAGTCTCTTTAAAATGTGAAGCTTATGAAGAACATGAAGTATCCAAAACCTGAACTGTATAAACCTTGAGAGAGACGCTCTAAGCTCATTGACTTTAGATGTCCAGGATTTATCTCACTGGTTTTGGCTGGTTTCTGCAATCTGATCCCCTATTGCCTACCTAAAAATAGCATTTACTTTAGATTTCAGTTTATCATCCTAACATGACTCTGTATGTTTGTATGTGTACTGTGCGTGCTCAGTTGTGTGACTTTGTGACTCCGTGAACTCTAGCCCATCAGGCTCCTCTGTCCACGTTATTTTCCAGGCAAGAGTACTAGAGTGGGTTGCCATACCCTTCTCCAGGGGATCTTCCCAACCCAGGGATCGAACCCACATCTCTTGCATCTCCTGGCATTGGCAGACAGATTCTTTACCACTGCACCACCTGGGAAGCCCCTCAGTTTATCATTCTGAATCAGCTGAAGTACAAAAGTCTGCTAAGCAAATGTTATGTGGTCCAGTCCAGGCTAATGGGGCTTCACTGGTGGCTCAGATGGTAAAGAAGCTGCCTGCAGTGTGGGAGACCCAGCTTTGATCCCTAGATTGGGAAGAGCCCTTGGAGAAGGGAATGACAACTCATGCCAGTATTCTTGCTTAGAGAATCCCATGGACAGAGGGAGCAGCCTGGTGGGCTACAGTCCATGGGGTCACAGTGAGTCCGACATGACTGAGCAACTGATACTTTCCAGTCTAATAGGAAAACATTTTTTTTAAACTGTTCATTGATGTAGAAATGTTCAGTAGGTTCATTTCAAAGCCAAAGATTTTATTCTTCTGTTGTATCCTCTCCTTTCCAAAGTGTCAACATAGTGAGTGTTGCTCCCGAAGGTATATCTTGGATTAGGGAAAGCAATGTTATCCAGACTGAGCTACATTTAGAATACTGTTATCCAAGTGCAGTAATTGATTACAGTTCTAGGAAATGGAGAGGTTGGTGACCGAGGTGTGGTTAAGCAGAGGGGACTTTGACTTATAACCTTATGATGTGGTGAACTCAGTTTGCAGTGATGAGCTAACACACAACTTCAAAGGCTTCACCGTGATGAATGAAAATGAGCGCTATGATGCAGTGCAGCACTGCCGCTATGTGGATGAGGTGGTGAGGAATGCCCCCTGGACCCTGACACCAGAGTTCCTGGCAGAACACCGGGTAAGAAACTGAGTACATGCTCCCACTCCGTGTTTTATAATTCCCTCAACTTTGAAGGCATCTGGTACTTGGGCTAGTTTTCCACTAGCTTTATTTTACTTCTGCTTTCTCTGTAAATTTAATATAGAAGAGATGGTGATGTTATTACTTCTAACAATAGTCATCCCTGACATTTTTATTGGATTTGCTGGTTTAGAGGCACTTTTACATCCATTATATTTCATTTTTTCCCCACAAAAGTCCTGTTGGGTAGTTATTAGTTATTTCCACTTTACATATGAGAACAGGGCCAGAGAGGCCAAATATCCAGGTTACACTCTAGCAGGGCTAGAAATTGAACCTCTTCAGTTATGGAGTCTATGCACCCCCACCCTTTCCTCCCTAGGTATGTCCATCTTCATAGCATACCGGCCTCTTTAGAGTATACCTAGCCCCAGCCATGCTCTCAGTTCAGTTCAGTTGCTCAGTTGTGTCTGACTCTTTGTGACCCCAGGGACTGCAACATGCCAGGCCTCCCTGTCCCTCACCAACTCCTGGAGTTTACTCAGACTCATGTCCATTGAGTCGGTGATGCCATCCAATCATCTCATCCTCTGTTGTACCCTCTCCTCCCACCTTCAATCTTTCCCAGCATCAGGGTCTTTTCAAATGAGTCAGTTCTTCACATCAGGTGGCCAAAGTATTGGAGTTTCAGCTTCAGCATCAGTCCTTCCAATGAATATTCAGGACTGATTTCCTTTAGGATGGACTGGTTGGATCTCGTTGCAGTCCAAGGGACTCTCAAGAGTCTTCTCCAACACCACAGTTCAAAAGCATCAATTCCTGGCGCTCAGTTTTCTTTATAGTTCAACTCTCACATCCATACATGACTAATGGAAAAACCATAGCTTTGAGTAGATGGTGCTTTGTTGGCAAAGTAATGTCACTGCTTTTTAATATGCTGTCTAGGTTGGCTATAACTTTTCTTCCATGCTCTCAAGGAACTCACATTCTAGAAAATAAGATATAGAAACATGGACTTATCTTGTATTGGCTTAAATTTAGTTTCAAGTCTTTTAATTTCAGGCTAGAAATTATGTGGGGTCAGAAAGCAGGGAGATTTCTCACTTTGTCTCAGTGAGTTGGTATTATAAAAATCCTTATCTTCTTTTTATTTTCCCACATTAAAAAAGCAGATTTCCTACAAAAGGTGGGTTGATAACTGAGAAGAACTTACCAGGTCAAGTTGGAGGCCCCCAAGCTTGAGGAACCAGCAAGCATGTTGTCAGTTCTACAGTGGTGTGTAGAATGTTGAAAGTAAATTGTCCAGTGAGACGGGAAAGAACAAAAGTAGCCAGAGTGCTTCAAAAGCAGTATTTGGGTAGGCCTGAAGCGAAGGGATATTTGTTACAACTATTTAGGATTAGGACAGACCTTTTACAGTTCTGTAGCTTTTCTGCATCAACATTTAGCAGTCAGTGATACCAAAGGTGAAGAGCAAGATTATTCTCAGCAGCATAGCCAGGCAGGCCCAGGCAGAAGAGGTTAGAGGGACTCCCAGATTCCCTTTTCCCTCCTGGTTAGTAGTATATTGTCAGTCATGAGTCTGGCTTGCTCACCATTCTTATTTTCACTTTGCTGCCTTTGTGTCCCTGACAAATTGTTCATGGGTAATTGATATGTTAGCTGAGAGTTCCTGACATAGTCCTGATGAGCGTAACACTACAGCGGCTTCTGGGAGCTGGGTATGGTGGTATTAGCAATTATATTAACAAAGGAGATAATGGCCTATTCAGGAAGGAGTAAATAAATGAGGTTTAGAAAGATTGTTGATCCCAGTGCAAGAGGTATTGGTAGTAGTAAAGTGATAGATCTGAGACTAAAGGTCTTTTATGGGGCTCTTGGTTGCTATTTTTATATTTCCACTTATCTCACAGACTTAGAGAGAAACCAGTTAACAAAGAAGTGACTTCTTTCTCATATTTTTAGAAACCCCGTTTAACCAGTTCTTTTAGTGCCAGGAGGATAGGGAGGTTTCTTTTCTTCTTTTCTTGACTCCATCCACTAACTAGCATACCAGAAAACCCTCCAGGCCTATTTCCCACACCGTGGAGACTGGTATTCAGTGTGAGGGTAGCACTCCCAGGAACCAGGAGGAACAACTAGAAGAACTGGCTAGCTTCCTGTTTCTGATCCGTAAACACTTAGGTTGGACCACTTGGAAAAGAATCGTGAAATTTATGAGCCGAGCAAGGAGAGACAAAGAGAAAAGTTCATTTGAGGCATGGGTTCACCTTGTGGCCCTTTTTCTGGGCCACAGAGTGTTGCCTGGTTCTTTCTAAGTAGCAGTTATCCTGAGTTTGAATGATGTTTCCTTATTTTCAGATTGATTTTGTGGCTCATGATGACATCCCTTATTCTTCTGCTGGGAGCGATGATGTTTATAAGCACATCAAGGAAGCAGGTGAGTAAGCTGATGTACATTCTCATTTTATGGAGTCTCAGGAACAATGACATATTCAATCACATCACTACAGAGGAAAATGTATACAGTGAGAAATTCAATATCCTCTTTTAGGTCACACTTTGGATAAGAGGTTAAAGTGAGCATAGCATCATATCCATCAGTTCTCAGTCTAAACATTTACTTTTGTTATCTCTTAATTTCAAGAAACCCTTCTCTAGCCCCATTCTTTTCTTAATATTAGGACCTTTCCTTACTCCTAACCCTTGATTCAGTGTTCCTTCTGTATGTCAGTATCTCAGACTGTACTTAGTAATAGCAGACTGCTTTTTGAGGATAGGAAAGGACTGTGGCTCTCAGTTTCCATCTAGTCCTACTGCCTGAGCTATTCAGAGGATCATAGTGTTTGTGTTTTTGGGTTAGGCATGTTTGCTCCAACACAGAGAACAGAAGGTATCTCCACATCAGACATCATCACTCGAATTGTCCGGGACTATGATGTGTATGCCAGGCGGAACCTCCAGAGGGGCTACACAGCAAAGGAACTCAATGTCAGCTTTATCAACGTAAGTTCTAACCTCCTCCCAGAGTTCCCTGGCCCTATAGGACATGTTGCCTCTCACTTTGTCTAAGTTAAACTTGCTCTTCAATCTGCTCTTATTATCACTTCCAAAAGCTCAGTGGATACCTCTTTGCACATAGTACTATGCCAGGCTTTTTACAAAGAGCATTTGGATGTATCTGTTCTATTAAAAGAAGCATTATCTGCCTTACGGTCTAGTATCACAGCATTGGTATAAGGACATACAGCCAATTAAATAAATAAGAATGTGTAACTTACAAAGTACAGTGTTTATTTCAAATACATTTAAAACAGTGGTTCTTAACTTTTTTTTTTATTGTATGGTCTTTATAAATCTGATGATAACTATGGATCTTCTCACTGTGTGGATAGTAACACACAACATTTTGCATGTAACTTCTCAAGGCACATGGAACTAACTTTTAAAATTTGATTTATGAAAGAAAGTTTATCTTAGCTTAATATTGCCCTTCGAAACAAACTGCTATACATTTTGTATATAAATTATACCTCAGTAAAGTTGATTTAAAAAGAAGAAAGCTGCTGTGTCTTCTATACGTGAGTAATTTACCATGCTCCCTCATTTGTTCCCAGCTCTGTGAATTATGAATGGGTAAAATGGTTTCATCTAAATTGATTTATCTGTGCAGATAAATGCTGGCTGCTGTTAACAAATTAGGTGTTGTTACACTGCAGAATTTATTTTCAGGTGTTTAAGAATCCTAAACATACTCCCCTTCCCCTTTATGATCTGAAAATGAGAACACTTTTCATTTGGCTAAAGACTCCTTCCCTCCCTTTGGGAGGGTTCATACCATTTTCCCTTATTTTTAGGGAAGCTGACAGGACCAATGAGTATCATCCTTATTTTGCAAATGAGCAAACAGACCTCCAGATGTTTAAAAAAAAACAAAACTCCTCTGTAGTCATAGAATAAGCTAGTGAGGGCTAGTGAGGGAGGGAAAGTTTTAGCACAATAAATGAATTAAGTAAAAGGTCTACTACTTTCTTTTTCAACCTGTTACAGTTGACTTGTTGTTGACAATACTATACAGTGATCTTGTTGCTCCCTCCCTATACATATACATCTCCGTCTAGAATAGGGTTTTGGGTTTTGTTGGGCATGTTTATCTTCCAAGTTAATGTTTTGTCTTAAAAAAATCTGACTTTGTTTGGTATATGCCAGTCTGTTACTGGGCTTACCCTGTGCATTTAGTTTAGTTCTGGGCTCTACAATCTTAGAATTATTGCACTTTTACATAGGATGACCATCCAGAGCACATCTTTTCTGTTGCCATGCTAGGGAAGTATGGGATATATTAAAGTAAAGTGAAATTCTCAAGACCAAAAGGAGTGTCTAAATAGAGTACCAAACCAAGTCTTTTCCTTCCCCTTGGTATGGAAGGTCAGAGTGAGTATTGTTTCTCAAAACAGCTCATTCTTTATCCAGGAGAAGAAATACCACTTGCAGGAGCGAGTTGATAAAGTAAAGAAGAAAGTGAAAGATGTGGAGGAAAAGTCAAAAGAATTTGTTCAGAAGGTGGAAGAAAAAAGCATTGACCTCATTCAGAAATGGGAAGAGAAATCCCGAGAATTCATTGGAAGTTTCCTGGAAATGTTTGGTCCAGAAGGAGCACTGGTATGTTCCTTCCTGCTGAGCAGTTTAGGGAAATTCAGGAAAATCTAGGGAAGTCTTATGCTGTGAAAAGAACTATAGACTCCTTGAGCAGAAAGGGACATTGACAATAAGAAGTTATCTAATATGTTCCCTTTATTGGGTAGGACTATATTTCAGCTGTCCCCAGAAAGGTTTTAAAAACCTTTACAGAAAGTGGTTATTCATTCTTCTAGTTTTACCAGCTCTCTATAAGCCTCCAAATATGAAGACAAGTGACTAACCTTGCCTAGCTTGCTTCTACATTACAATTTTGGACAGAAGGAAGGGAAAGAGCAAAGAACAGTTTAAAAAAAAAAAAAAAAAACTGCCTCCACTACAAGTAGCCACTGTCGGATTGCTGGGTAAGGTGGGAATTCTGTCCTTGAGGATAGGCAGGGTCTTTTTGAGCCAGATAAAAGGTGCATGTATAGCTGTTAGCAGATGAGCCCTAGGATATCAGAAGTGATCTGGCCATGGGGCGTGCGTGGATGCCAGAATTGATTATTCATGGAGAATATAGAATTTTCAGAGAACCCCCAAAACTAGGGTAGGTACTCTTTTGTCTGAGTTAATTAGTTTGTTCTTGACTGGAACCTAGACTACAGACCAAGTAGCCTTTTAAGAATCCTTTGACATAGAAGTCAAAGATGGGTGACAGTGGATAGCAGGTGGGAACCCTTAGACATGTAGTGTGGCATAACCACTTTGGGAAATTGCTTAGAATTGTATCTGTGGCTTACTTTGTCACTTTTGACATTACAGAAGGGCACACATGATAATTTGAAGTCTCAGATCTCCTCCATTGGTTAGTAGGATCCATGGATTTCTTCTAACTCTTCCTTTTTGTCTCCCCAGAAACATATGCTGAAAGAGGGGAAAGGCCGGATGCTGCAGGCCATCAGTCCAAGGCAGAGTCCCAGCAACAGCCCCATTCGTGAACGTTCCCCCTCTCCCTCTTTCCGGTGGCCCTTCTCTGGCAAGACTTCCGCGCCTTCCTCCCCAACAAACCTCTCCAGACACAAGTCTGCAGCCTATGATATCAGTGAGGATGAAGAAGACTAAATTTTCATCTCTCCTTTCTCCTCCCCTCCCTCTATCCCATCACCTTCAGAAGCTCTCTGTTGAATTCCAGATTGTGAGCCCAACACTAATGCTAAGGACAGCTACAAAGGAAAGACAGTTGGGGCAAGAGGACTTAGGATGGGGGGACCAGACAGCCTATCCTCAGAGAGACATCGCTCACCCCACCATGAAGGCGGCTGACTGCGCCTTAAAAGCCCGCTCTGCACTCATACACCCCCCGTGGACTTTGCTTTACTGTTGATGTTCATGTGCTTTTGACAGGGAAATTGTCATTTTTATTAATTTTTTAAAAATTAGCCTTTCAAATGTAGTAAGTAGAACTAATTTTTTGCCTCTGAGTAGTGGGCAGAAGGAAGTGATGTAATACCCAGAGGCCTTTTCTTCCTGATACACCATAGAGTTTGCCTTCTATTCTCAGGCAAACTGTCTTGCCAACTCCTTCAGGTAGTGAGCCATGCTGATGGGTGATTTGGAGGGGAAATATCATAATTTTGGTTTCCTTTTTTCAAAAAAGCTAACAGCTGAGTAATGGGCACAAATCCCCAAAGTATACTGCTGACACGTGTGTCCGTGTGGCTGTGGGAAGAAGGAGATCTGAGTCTGACTTTTCTTACTCCCTGAGGAGTTTCTTGTTGGACCCAATGGGGTCCATGAAGACACTGATGGGGATGGAACCAGACCACATGGCATCAGCTGCGGTTTCTATGCTGTGTTCATCTCTCAGAAAACTCTGATGCCCAGTTATTTGGGAGCTCTTGTCAATCTCTCTTTTGTAATCTTTACGTTCTTCCTAACTTTAAAGGGAGGAACACTTTCAGGTTTACTCTGATTGAGGAGGGGAGTTGGACAATACTCAATCCTATACAAAGTCAGTTTAATTTTCCTCTGGGAGTAAGTCCCTGGCCCTACTACTCCTATCTTAATACTCATTTCCTAGCTTTTTACAAAGGATACCTTGTAAATGTCTGCAGTTTGAACATGATCTGTTGATCCATGTTGCTCTTAACCATATTGAATATTGAGAGAGCTTTGCAGAGAACATAGGTGCAAAAGCATAAGGAAACGCACCCCTTTTTAAAGCCTTTTCTTGACCTCTTCCCCTTGTAATAGTATCCTTGACTGGAACCAGTGCTCCATGAGGTATTTCTTTTCCCCAGGGAGTTGGCATCTGGCAGGGACTCCTGTCACTGCCCCTCTAGCAAGTCACCAGTGGCTCACATTACAAGAGTGTGGTAGATTCCCTCCTTCTCCCTCTGCCTGTCCTCATCTCCCCTGTTATGGTGCCCAGGGGATTCACCATTTAAATTTCATATCAGAGAATGCTGAAGCTTAAGTACTTGCTGTTGAGCATGAGCTCCTTTTCAACTTGTAGCATCCTACAGCACATGACCTAGCAGATCATTATCTATCATAATCCTAGGTTCAGGGGAAATTTACTTCTGTCCAGGGCCCATCTCATC